>OZ022232.1:8526043-9726043 GCA_963978835.1 Tenthredo scrophulariae
AAACAATTTAAGCATCAGAGGATTAGATTTCGTGTATCACACAACTAGTATCAATTCATTTGAGTTTGCCAGCCGAGTAGTAGTATCGATTTCAACGCCTTATTCGGCTTACGAATACTACGTCAAATTTCGAAAGTGGACTGAAATTTATTATTTTATTGACGTTACGATAGTAGTTTCAGAAATCGCAGTCTAAACATTCGCGGGGAACTGATTCTACTGCAAAAATAGCCCAGAGTGATTATTTACGGGTGCAATCATCGACGAAAACTTGCATTTTCCAATATACGTATACATATACGTGAACAGAATTTCACGTGCAAGATAACCGTGTATCTCCTTAATTTCCGCGTATACTAATACATGCCTTGTAACGATGTTGAAGATATGTATACGAAGGAGAAAGTGGTACACCTTTGTGTTCGACGTGAAATTCTGTTAAATATATTGGAAAATCACTGCAATTAACATGCGCACTTCGGGTCTCTATCTATTTCTATCAAAGCCATTTATAGAGTCCGAAGTCATCGCCAGGTATTCGAATCCCAGTCCCGGAACCATAATCATAACGTCTATAAAATCATGATTCCGTTGAATTGAAATTGCGATTCCTTTTTTAAATAAAAAATTGGTGCTCTACTTTTTTTATCGTGGTACTCCGAAAAATAATCATGGATCTAGTTATTGCTACCAGCAGTGGAATATGTGTACGCATGTTCGTGTGTGTATATACTGGAGATAAAAAAAAAAATAAAAAATAAAATAATAATATTCAGATTTGCGGAAGGGTTTGAGAAAAGAAAGTATCGCCAGGAATTTCAAGTCCCCTCTTTTGTTCCGAATCTAAATAATTAACATATTTCGGTAACGGTAAGACACCTGGCTCCACATAGCGTGATGAGAAGTAATTTGAAACGTTAAGATTCACTTTAATGAAAAGCCCTGTTTGCGCACGCATACCTACATAAAACTAACCGATTATCCGCACTCGGTTTGCCGAGACTTCCGCTTACAAAACATGTAATCCACGAGCAGTGTACTGCGGTGAAACTCCGCGTATCAAAATGCTGTCAAATTGGATACTGCCCAACCGAGAACAATTCCTCGGAAGTCGAAGCAACGAGCTTTAAAGCGTGCCGGAGAGTCCGGAAATATCATATTCCACAAATTACGAAATTTTGCGACTAAAAACATCCGCATAGCTACATCTAGATAGATTTTATTCAGATGCAATCACAACTGTACGAAGGCGAACAAAATACCTCTCGTTAGTCTGCAATTTTCCAACCTACGGTGTGACCGGTAATATTTTCTTCATCAGAAACTCCTATTATTGCACGTGACCACTGGTATACCTATTTCCGTCTTTTATAGAGCGCCTCATAATTGCTTTTTTTAATTAGTTGAGAAGTGTTTACAATCTCATCGCCGGTCTTTCGACGGCAAAAAATGTCAGAAACTCGTTAATATTTTATGGTATTAAAGTTGTTGTTAATTGTAAGCCTCTCGCATAAAAGAATCATTCAACTTTATACGTATTTAACAACAAACGCAAAATAGTACGGATATAGCTTATTTTACATTAGCAGGCAATCTTGTTCATATACTATGAATAACGTGAAATTATTAATCCTTATATAACAATCAGTAACAATTAACAATGTGTCGCATGGTTGCGCAGAATTTTCAACTCTGTGTCACTAGAGTAAAACGAAAAGAAATTACTTGATGTGCCATAATCATGGGCTATTTCTATTAACACCATTAACCCAAATAATACTGACCGAGATAAGTAGGTACGCTATGCCCTGAGATATACCTTCAAAACTATCCTAATATATTGGATTAACTCCCTAAAATATCCACGCTCGCGTGTTCGTGGCCATAACAGTTAAGATTAACGCTCTATGTTTTCCCGACCAAAACTGAAGCCTCTCGACCTCGAAAATAATTTGGTTAAATTGGATTTATTGAGGCTCCAAATGTCACTAATCAGTAATCGCCTCCCGGGCAGGCGTAGTCACTGTAAGAAAATCTACCCTCATTTCTGTATCTCTTATCGTTCGCCTATGACACGGTTTTCCGTCGTGTGAAAGTTTACTCACTGATTTCAAGTATTGCGGGAAAGCCGAAAAATTCTAACGGACTAACCGATATAATAACAATAGAAGGGTGGTTTTCACTTTTTCGGCTATTTAAGTCAACGAGCTAATCACCCGTGGCCAGTCAATAATAGACCATACGACGGTGTATACGTCTCCTTATTTATTTTAATTTATTTCATTCTTATTTATTCTCACGATATAAGTCGTATCTTATTTTTAAGTGCACGCAGTGTGTTTCAGTCGTGAAAATGCTAGACAAGGTTAGATATGAACATTTTGCGTATGGATCACCCGAAATATTAGTCCCAATCAAGTTGTCGTCCCTACGTGAACAAAAGCGTTATACAAAAACGCTCAAGTTCGAAAATCGTCGTGATAGAAAAATGAAATTTTGCTCTGTCAGTGTATCCTCTCCCAAGTCCTTCAACATTTTGAATAGCATTCCCTAAAAATGTGTATAATTAAAAAAGATAAAGTCGCCTTTTGAGAAACACAGCGAACGACAAGCTCGCACGCAATTACGGTGTTTAATTGCCGTAATTCGTGTAATAACACAGAGCAGAGTGACGGACTCAGACTAGTAATCTAGACCTCACTTTTACCATACCGACAAGCGAAGGCTGTCTCATGTAGCACCATACACATACCTTTCTTATAGTATATAGTCTCTCGTCTCTATTATTGGCAAATTATACTTCAATTCTACGCTTTGATTCAGTTGATTATAACGAACCTTTGACTTTTTACACTCCTAGATTTTGTGGCTTTCCATTCTTGGCCTAACTTTGGCTAGACCTCCGAACCCCATCGATTCAACAGCGTCGAATTCCGGCGAACGACCAGGGCAGAGAACTTCCCGAAGCATTTGGCCTTTTACTTCGTCAGCAACAACCGCAGAAGAACCGGAAAATTATCCACCGGAATTGCCGGACAACAACGAGTGGTTACCACAGGGAGTAACAGCAATACCCCATATAGTAGATTTCAACAAATATCCAGTGTGGAAAGTTCACAAGTATACCGGGATTGATCTACAACCGGTAAATCTACAGCCAGAAAACACGTATCCACCCGAACTGCACCACGTCGTTGATACAGGATACTCTTCGGGCTCCAGTTCGTCCTCAGATTTCCCCCAAAACAACTACCAAAATGGGTACCAAGACTTCGGAACTCATTCTACAGGATATCCTACGGTGTATTCATCATATCCAGCGATATATCCCGCTGAACAGGAAACCCATAAAACCGGAGAATTCCTCAGCACGAGTTTCACCCCTGGTACAAACCCGTTAAGTATTCAGACACAGCAAAAACATGAGGTTTATGCTCCCCCTCAGCCTCTCAAAGACTTCCGATCACCAACAGATCCAGTGGTACCAGTGCCCCCGCAGACTCCACAGGCTTCCTATGGATTGCCGAATGCATATCACGTGGACTATCAGGGCCACAGTCAGGATGGACAAACGCAGATCTTCGGTACTGGGAAACAACAGTCACAGTCTTCCTACGGAGGCAAGCCTGATTTGAGTTTTCTAGACGATCTTGGTGGACTCGCACCTTTTCTGCCAGACCCTACAGGTAATGAGGAAAGTGTCCAAGGAGAGGAAGCCGAAGCTCCAGAGTTAGGATTTTTCGAAAAATTGTTTTCGCGATTTCGAGGAACCACTGAAACGCCAGTAGCTGACGATACGATAGCTGAGAACGAAAAGCCAGTCGAATCTGGCGGATTTTTATCTTCGATATTTGGAACCAGGTCTGATACCGAGTCACCTGAGGTAGAATCTCCGGCGACAGAGTCTCCGGGTGGCTTGTTTTCGTCATTGTTTTATCCAACGGAAACTGAGAAGCCCGATGTGGTGCTTCCGACGACTTATTACCTGCCAAAACCTAGAGGCCCATACATCACCATTACAGTACCGAAAAACGTTGCTTCCAGTTTTGCACCAAACATTGGGCCGTACGTCGACCACTCAAACATTGCCTTTCATGAGCCGCCCAAAGTCCTTTTCACTCAACGCGAAGGCCCAAGAATTGCCAGCCCTACTCTAGGCTCTGGCAATCCTTACAATCCTGGTTATCTGGAAGTGAGCAATTCTGGCTTACCTGACTCGGCCATAAATTCTGATTATCAGCCTTCTATTGGCTGGGGTCAAGGCCTTCCATCGATCTCAAAAATCGTTCCACATTTCACACAAAACCAGGACAATTACCAGCAGTCAGATTTTGGGGTGGAAAACTTTTCCTCAAATCAGGGTGACGCGCTGAACGGGCCACACGCAGAATACCTACATTCAGCTAGTAATGATCAGCAGAGCGGTGCGCTCACTTCATCGAAACAGCCATCGTCCGAAATAAAATATTATCAGGGGCAGCAAAATTCACAAGATTTGCGGACTTCCGGAATACATCCGGCTCCATCCACGGCAATAATCCGACAATCGGAATATGAATTACCGCAAAGCAATCTGAACACAATGACTTCTCCTAACGCATATGACGTTGATCAGAGTCAGAATGAAAAGCAGAATCAGAATCTCAGCGGCAACGAATACCAACACCAAAGTTTCGACACTATGAATTCCAACTATCGAGATATGTCGAAGACACAAGAAGCGTTTGACCATAATCATGAATCGCTTTCACTTGGTCAGACTATAAACGAAAACGAGCCGATATCAGTTCCACATACTTCGAGCAGTTTTATTCCCTCGCTGGCTTACGGTCTTCCGATTGGGGCCGGAGATCAACTGAATTTTAGAATCAATAGTCAAGAAACGGGTCAACAACCGTCCATTACAAGCGAGAACAATGCATACGATCATTCTCTGGGTAATATTGGCGATGCTGTGACACGAGACTTCGACGGAAGTTTTACCTCAAGCCATGACCGTGTGCCATCGAAGAGAACGGAACCAGCCCAAAGCTCCGTCCCTGTTTATCAAACCCCGATTTCTGCTTTTCAAAATCCAAGCAATACTCCGGAGTCAACCGGTTATAGGGGTAATGATTTTCGCGAGACATCCTCAGATCAGGAAGCCGATGATCGTTTCATTAAAAATTTGTCTGCTCTGACGTCCTACGGAACACCGACCAATTCTTATGATTCAAACTCGCTCGTGGCTTCGTCTTCAAATATCAGAAGCATTGCAGTCCTTGCACCTACGAAGGACGAGGTCAACGATGGTGTGAATCTAAACACGAAGAAGGATATATATCGTTCTTTACTACCGGAGGAATTATCTACGAAGAAAGTTGACCGAGTTATGCGCAAAGTTATGAAACGTAATAATTTAGTTGAGAGCATTCACTCGCGAAGATCTACTCCAGAGAGACAAGCACCCACCGAGGAAGCTGACACTTCATCAATAGTTAGAAATGGAAAGGATTCGATATCAGAAGTTGCAGCAGGTTACCGACAGTTTGATGAAGCTAGAGTAATTGACGGCTACTCCAAAGTGCAGCATGGACAGCATCAAGTGGTTGCAGGTAAACATTAGCATCGTTCGATTTTCAATTTTGAATTATTTCTTTGTTGATCACTAGAGTTTCACCGACGGTTACAAAATTTTATCACCGCTCTGACCCGAACCCCGTTTGAAAGTTGAAAGCGATCGTTCTTTTTTAGGCCTAATAAAAAGTAGAGAGAAAAACGAAGCAACACAAAAAAAATACAGGAAAGTTCCGCTCTGACACCGAATATTTACAGGATGCATTTATAGTTACGAAAGTTGGCTTTTATGCGAAATTTTGGTTGAAATTACAACAACCGTGTACAGTATATAGCGATCAGGTTTCTGGTGGCGAGAACGCAAGATCACGCGAAATAGTCATAAAGCAAATTTTCATTCGGAGAGGGAATGACCATTAGCAAGACTCTAACGTCCTCAACCTGTTCCTTGACATGGTACTTGCTGTTTCAGATACTGCTTGAACCATGAAGTCTGCAAATCCTGTACTTCAAGCCGGTCACCATTCATTCCAACGCCTCTCCAGTCTATTTTGAAGAGAACAACTACCCAGAAAGCTCGGATCACTTTATTTGTATGTAAATTATTGACCAGCGTGCAATGTACGTAATTCATCTGCCCATCCGTATATATTTTCTAATAAAATATTCTAAACACGCTAAATATTCTAGCTGATATTTTACCCGTCCAGATTAATGGCTACAAAATACGTATGGGTATGCGTATGCATACTTTCGACTTTGAATTCCTCAGGATCTACGAAGAATAAATTACCATAAACTCTCACAGTTATAAACTGAGATTGAATAAGAATTAGTTATAAAGAACTGAGATTTCTTCTCGATTACCACTCCTCGTTAAATTTATTTTGATCAATGCTGCTGTAACTATCATATGGCTGAAAGATGGAAGACTTCGAAGATCGGTTACGTGAATCCAGAGACGCTTGAGGTATTCATCGAAAGTGAGTGAAACTGTGCTAAAGATCAGATCGAGTTTTACAGGTAGAATCGAGGATTGGTATACCGTGCACAAAACTTCATCTTTATCATACATATGTTCCATTTCATTATTCGGTGGCTTTTTACACATACCATTAAAACTAATCTTTCGTATATAACTATGTGTGACTTAAAAATAGCAAACGACCGTGCCAACGTTTAGACCAATTTCATCGAACCGTCAACACTCGGAGAAAGTCGTGCTAATTACAATTACGAGCGTTGCAAAACGCCACACACCTTACTTCACACGGCGAATGAATAAGAGAAATGGAACGTATGCAGAGGGAAACATGCAGGAAAATGTACAAAAGAAAAAAATAACTATAAAGAAAAAAAAGAAAAACATATATCGTTATGGTGGTACAGCATAGGCAGTTGCTGAGTTGAAATGGTCTCGTTATACATTACGTCGTTTACAAAATCTCTGTTATTATCTGCCATAGATCAAAAACTTTCTTATTGTGGTATACATTAGGCATTTTGTACCCTAAAATTTACAATTAATTTGATGAAAGTGAATGGTATATTCTGAATGCGGTATTCAAGAACATATATACGGGCATGGTTTGAAACGCGTGGACGACCGAAGCTTACAAATTTTACTTTTAAGACTACCATCACTTGCGTAACCTCAATTCAGAAGAATGCCGCGTGACTTCGATCACTTTCGATTTAAGCTGTATTTTCCATGGCGAACGTGAGAGACATGCGTGAAATCGAGACCTTGAGACCGTTTCTCGCCCAAGTACGACGAGTCTTGGTACAAAAAGATGAACAATAATTATTATTCACCGATCCGATACTCGAGAAGTATGCATATAACTTTGAAATATACTGTTACACAAATATAAGAATCGGAACTGTCTATAAACGGTCAGTGAAATGTCTACGTGCTACTTGATTTAGTATGCAGATAGTAATGACGATTCTAGAGCGATAATAGAATGCACAACGCTATACTTAGAGGACTCTCACTATTAATTAACACGTGTACGCTAATTTCACATGGAAATTTTCAAATTAACGATGTTGTAAGGATGTAATCTGCCGTTTGAAATATTTAACTGTCAACCGCTCAGCTAACTTTGCAAACGATTTATGTGACGTTTGGTTATAATTATATTCAGCTGAAGTGCTACTAAGTTAGAAGAGGAACTTGTATGTTTTTTTTTTTTTCTCTTAATACTTTCTGTATTGCATTTTTAGATAAAAAAAAAAAAAAAACGGAGGAATCTTTCGATCCGTGAAGAATCTGGGCGCTAATTAAGCTCGTAAGTGTAAACCGTCACGCTTCACCCTGTCAATCTTATACTCATATCGGGTACCTACACCATACAAGTTCTATTCTATCGCTCCCCACTGAGTATGAAATGAAAGGCAGGATAAATCTTTCGGAATTCGTATATACTAATTGCATACTACTCATCTTCTTTTGTTTGCAAAGTAGGAAGAATTTTTACTTTATAATACCATAGGTACTTTTGAGGATAATTATCATCTACCTCGCGATGCATCTATAGATATAGGAATGGTGTACCGGAAGTTAATGTTCCATGTATGTTACTCTCTTTAATTTTCATTTTTTCAAACCAGAATACCGAGAACTTCGAAATCGACAGAAACTTAGATTTCTTTTATTATTTCGTTGTCTTTTTTATAAATTCAGTGTCACCATCGTCGCATATTATGTGTCAACAACATTAGCCAATAGCAAATACGAGGTAGCGATACTATGCTTCCACGTTTTTGGTGATTTTTTTTTTTTCTGCCAAGGTCATCATAAGACCATTGAACATTAATAGAAGATTCCAACATCTTTAATTCATTCGTCTTCCCGCATTACGGTATAAGGAATAAATAAATTGACGAATCAAATGGAATACAGTGTGTAACAAGTTGTTGCCTACTAACTAACAACGAGTTAACGTAACTCGAATTAACATATCCAGCAATATCTTCTCCTAGTAGGTATGAGAGCGAATAGAATTCTGGTAGAATTGTAACGCGAGCCACACACTCACAGGTTCATTCTCCGGAATACATCATCCATTTGTCAAGGCACTTCTAGTCAACGTTACCATGCTAAATGATACATCAAAGTGAAATTCTTTCACGCTACTTGCATATCAAATCATGTCCGCTGTCCGCGTGTAGCATTTGAAGTACAGTTTGACCTGATCATAAATCGATGATTGTCGTAACTAAGTCCACAGTCCATATAACGATTGCATACTGCATTGGTACAAGTACTAGACTCATTTTGATAATATATCCATCTGGCTGCTACTGCAAGTGCATCCAATGGTGTAAATTGTATTCGGTAAAAGTATGAGGAGAAAGTGTAACGAAGTAATTGATGACGTCGAACCGCAATAGACAAGCAAAAAATATGACGAATATTTATGTCAAGTAAATTTTGGAGGACGCCGGTTTGCTGCTATCAGCATTCATCCGCGATCGATTAATCACTCAAAACTATTGCATCCTTTTGAAAAGAGGTTTCGAATGAGAGAGCCCGAAACAGCATGCTTTTTTCAACTAGTCTATAATTTTGCATACACTTCTATGCTTTCGTTTGAAACATATAGCAAAACCCTGGAATAAGTGATGTACGTGGAGTGAGTCTTCGTCGGTTCACCAAGACCTGACCCATAAGGGTAAAATGACATACTTACGCGCACCTGTCATGAAATCCTTGACACGCGGTTTCAGTCCGGTACAAGTGAGTGTGCCATGCACCACCTCGAATACCATTTTGTCTGTTTTGATACACGTGCTCCATCCAACTCATTTGCTAACTATCTCATTTCCAGTATTTGGATGATTTTACGCTGCTCATTATTATGACTGATGCAAACGGTGTATGAAAATGCATCGCTTGTCATGAGCGTGCGAAGTAGTAACTGCAGTATACTTGACTTCACCATTGATTTCCAATAAAAAACCGATGATTATTAACACTGTACCTATTCATGTTCTGTATTGCAGTAATAATCGCCAACAGACTGACTGGATCGTAGAAAAATTTTACGATTCAATTTATGTATGAATTTTTGCTTGGCAAATTTTGAAAAACCAGTAGGTGATCAGCAGCGCATTAAGGACGTCGTCTGGTGGTCGGGTTAAGCGATCGATTAGTGAAAGACAGCGGAGTTTGCCACGGACTGACCCAATACTCTATAAATCTATATCCACCATCCCACGCAAGAGGATTTCATTTCATAATCTTTCTAAATTCAATCGTCGTCGTTGAATCGCCGGGCACTTAGCACGTCGTGAATTGCGCCACTTGCGATATCGTAAAGCGGGGTATCCCCTGACCACGGGTTAAGGAAGAGGTTCACTTTGACGGACCTCGAACGGGGCCTTGCACCATGCACGCCACCGTGGTCGCCATATCCCCACCACAGGTGAGTTCTGACGCGATAATCGACCGGGACGGGCCATGCAACACGCGGGGTGTTGCTCCTCTTTGGGGGAGTTGAGCAAGGTATAAAAGTCAAGAAGAGGCGCTACCGCGGCATACGGAGTCAGTGATTGTGTATGAACCAGTCAGTGATCTAAGGTGGTTGATCTTTGCATTAAGTAAAGAGATACTGAAATACTTTTCAAAAACGTGCGAGAAAATGAAGGTCCTCGTAGTAAGTAATCTTTTTTCTGAGTGTCGACTGTAACAATTATCTTCGAATCTCGTCGTACCTAATTTTCACTCGAAGATATCTAAACGCGCAAGGGGTTTGTTACGCTTCAGTGATTCTTGTAATCGAGAGCGATAACGCCAACTCAAAAACGGGTCGCGTCAGTGAATTATTCCGCATTTGGTTACACTGCAAACGGTTGCCAATTTATCACTCAATACCTACTTTCAACGTAACACGATTTCGAGCTTGAGTCCTTTGTTTGTATTCCAAACCACTCAGAGTGTTTCTTGATGGAAATTTTATTATTTCCATTTCCAAAGATTTCGACTCAACAGACATTTGCAGAGTTTATCCGAGAAAAGTTCGAATTCCTTTGAATGTTCTGTGATTATTTTTTTTTTTTTTTTCTCCCCGGATCCCTTATATCAGTTAGAATGTCTGTGGATTTTATAACACGCATTTCTAATCTGAAGGTAGCACCTTTTATCACACCCTGAAGTGATTACATGAACGTTGTTGTAATGAGGAAATAACGTAGAAATAGTTAGCGTGAAACAGATTTTACTGATCATCTGCGCTAGAATTAGCAAAGTTTTAATTTGATGTTAATCGGACCTCGAGGATATTGAAAAACAAAAAAAAAAACCGATCAGTATCGTTTTCGCCGCGAAATAGTCCTTGGCTCATCGATTCAATTCAAAAGTTATATGGCCGTGAACTACGGGACTGACCACAAGTTGAAGAAATTCCTTCGCCACTATCCTCCAGACAAGCGTTGTGTAAGAAAGATTAGAACTATTCCGCGTTGTAGGTACTTTCCCGAATCACAGTCGTTAAGGAGTCCTTGAACATGAACTTAAGCTTAAAACGAGGTCTAATGATCATGATAGATCGAGCGGCAGTTAGATAGCTTCTCTATATGGATAATTCGTTTATTTTATATCATTCGTTGACCATAAGATGTCTAAAAGTGCAACAAATTGCTCGTAAGCAAATCGAAACGTATAATTATGGTCCAAGAAGTAGGTATATGTAATATGTATAAATTGTACATCTCGTATAACTTTCCATCCCGTGTCTGTTCACCTCGGCCCATCCTGTTGAGATGGGAATTAGTGCCACCGCAATTGAAATATGGCTTAATAAGTTTGTCGATTTAACGTAGAAAATCGTACGTAGGATGATTGCGTGGATATATTCGCATTCGGAAGAACGAATTATTTTGAGTAATTTGTGACCTTCCTTGTTTTCCATTTCTTAATAAATATCATAAAGTCGAATCGCGCATATCTCATTGCTTACGGGTTCATAAAAGTACACTAATTTTGATCGCGGCGGTCAAAACAAAGATGAAAAAAACAATAAATATTGTAATATTCAACGGTAATTATTCATACAGGATTGCGTAACATCTGCAGAAATTTAAACTCACAAATTATCCGAATGATAATTATTCATCATTCGAATGAGGTTAATCAGGTGATTTTATTCGCAGGAGTATATTGAGCAACGAATAAAAGCAGATGATTAAACCGTTTAAAAATTAAAATTCATTGAATTCAACGTAATTGAAGGTAAAGCGTAATAACGGGCGAGCGAATAATTTATTAAGAAATATATCCCGATTTTGTCATATGTCTGTAAGATTTTATCTCTAGATCATTCATTTCTACGACCGCTTTAACATCGAATTTCATCAATCGCTAAAAGTAGGACATAAAGAAATTTCTCAATCTTTCCGAGATGAATCAGAGATGTAGGAATATGAGAAAGATGCTCACGTAACATTAACGTACTATTCAATTCCTTGGCGGGGTAGGTCCAGTTCAATTTTCTACCGGACGTAATTAGTAAGTAAGAGGTGTGGGGCATTGTAGCAATTACGACAGAGCATTAAAACGCCTACGAAAGCGTAAATTCTAACAGCAGGAACTCAGGGCTGGGCAAGAAAGCACACCAGAGAAAGATATACAATTTGTGTATCTTTTCTTTTTACACTAAATGCTCCCGGCGGAACATTCTCTTTAATATATTTACGACCTCTCACACTCTCGCCGAATCGGCCGAACCAACTACATATATCCAAGAGATATGGATACTTTACGGCTAAAGGTGAAACGGTCGTAAATCTATAACTATATGAGAAATCGTTTAATTTCAGCTTCTGAGTGCAGTTTGCGCCGTGACCTTGGCAAGGCCGGAGCCACCGTCCTATCTTTCACCGTCAAGCTTTGATGGTTCATCATTGGCTTCGTCCTACAGTGCCCCAGGTCCTTCAATTTCAGGATCAAGCTACGGTCCTCCACCCGATTCGTACGGTCCTCCTGTCCAGCAAGCGGTCGTTCACAAACACGTATACGTTCACGTACCACCACCAGAAGCCCCGGAATACAAAGCCCCCAAGCATATTATCCCACCACCACCTCCCCAGAAGCACTACAAAATTATCTTCATCAAAGCACCGACTCCACCTACCCCAACAGCTCCAGTTCTACCCCCATTACCGCCACAGGATGAAGAGAAGACTCTGATCTACGTTCTCGTTAAGAAGCCCGAGGAAGCACCGGAAGTCGTTCTCCCTACTCAAACACCAACCCAACCGAGCAAACCAGAAGTATATTTCATCAGATACAAGACACAGGTGAGTAACTTTTTAGAGGATTAATATAATTCACGTGGAATTTCATGCAGGATTTATTATTTTCATTTTTTTTAACACGAATTGATATAATTTCATGTATAGAAGGAGCACGGTGGATATCCACCTTCTGTAGGCAGCGAATATGGCGCCCCAGCACCTTCCGGTTCAGGTCCATCTGCCCCTGGTCCAGTTTCAGACAGCTACGGTGCACCAGCACCCTCGCCTCATGGACCATACTAGTTCGACCTTAAGATTACGGTGACATTCGTCCGGATATCCACGCAAAAGGTGTCGCGTGTTTCTCTGTCCTTTGACAAGAACGATTTCCGGAATAATACCCTGACGACCAATTTTCTGAATCGTTCAACGCTGTTTACTAACATCTTTACGACTAAACTACATTCAAATTACATCGGAATCGTATAACACACCGTGAATAAAGAGCCCGCAATACAGCTATACAAGATATTGGCAGTGATGGGATTCAAATCACTGTTCGAATTAAATATTGGCAAGAGATCCATTTGAAACGAAACTTCGAGCTTTCGAAGCTCTGAACTAACCAAGGCAAAGGGTAAAACGTCAATCAGCAAACGCGAAAACTCATACTTATGTATCTCAAAGTACCTTTGTAATTTTATATTCTTTTTATAACGTAGGCAGTAAGTAAATAATAAGTTGTCTATTTTTTAAGAAAACTTATGAAAATACATCATTTTAATATTTAAACCTGATATCATTTACACCCTCTTCTTTATCCAGATTTACAACGGAAATATGTTTTCTGACCTAAAGTGAGTCTTGTAATTCCTACGCTCATTCAAGGTGAATAGTGTCATAAAAAATAAGTATATCTATCTCTGAGCACACACGCGTTGTGGCAGAGTTTCTCTTTTCACTTTTCATCACCTGGTGGCATAAGAAAGGTATTGGTTGATTTAGGTCGAAAATTATTGTTAAACAGGTTTTTACGTGAACACAAGTTTTTGGACAGATGTCTGTCTGGCTGGGGAACTTGCCGAATGATCGCAGAAGCTCCACGATGGAAGGGCACGGACAGGAAAAATTGCCATACCTCGTTCAATTTGAATAGGGTTGCCGTGTCGAAAAGGCGTTAAAGGTTGACGTCCGACGTCTAATCACCGCAATCTGAGGAATGACGAGTTTGTCTCGCGACATCGGTTGGGCATGTAGAACTAAGCGAAGTGATCGCTCTCATGCTGTCCTTAGTTCTAAATGTCCAACGGAATTAAATTCTGATCACACTTGATAATAATACCGGTAATTAGATCAATTCGCGAGGCGACGAAATGTTCTGTGAAAAACCGTATTTTCCACTTTGTTCGTTCCTCTTTCCGATCACTAATATAACAAGAAAGCTTATATATTGTAAGCGGCACACCCTGAAATAAGCCTAGAAAGCTGGAAGGTCGTTGTAGTACGTAAAAACGTGAATATGTAATAATAAAAATGACTTCGAAAGCAGTAATCAAATTATAATGAAAATAAAATTCGACGCTCAAGGTTGAAAATCAAAATGAAAAAAAAAAAAAAAAAAAAAACGGCACTACGGAAAATTTGAAATAAATTTTTTTTCTAAACTATAGTAGGTGTTTACAATAATAGATGCTTGGAAAATGAATAAATCTATATCCAACGCCCAAAAATATATTTATCGAGCAAATAAGAAAGCTTATAATATAATATACACTTAATCGCTAATTTGTGGCAAATATATACTTTGGGATTTGTCCTAGTTTTATTCAACGCAATACAAAATGCGTCGAAGACTATTGAATAATGCAAAAATTATATTAATTTAACTACTAGGTATATAAATAAATACAATAAACTGCTAAATTTATCAATAAATTTCTACATACATGACAAACAGTTCAGGTTGAGCTTCCTTTTTTTTTTTTCTTTTACAAGAGCTTCTAAACAAATTTTCTCCACTATCTACGAACATACGCAGATAATAATTTCGAGGGTTACGCAGGAAGAGATCAATTATTATTATTTTTTTAAAGATACTGTTCTCTATACACCACAACAAAATAACTCGAGTAGTTTTCCGGATGCGAAAGTGCTTGATTCGCACTAATTTGTAGATTAATAATCTAGTCACGATCACGGAGTAATTACGTACAAGAGCCTATCTGTATTTTATACAACTATTAGTTTAATTACAAAATTACAAAATATCTTTTTCAGGATTGTTACAAGCTTTAAATCTTGAAGGTTCTTTGACTTATTTATTTCAAGAGAAAAATTTAATTTCACAATATGATTTTGGAAATCATTTGCTCATACATATTATGCGGTGGAATTTTTATTTTTATTATTCATTCTAAATAAAATCTACAGATCCTAACAAAATGATATTTTATCCATCCTGATAAAATATGAAATCATCCGCGAATCATAACATAAATAATTGCTAACTATTACTTCAAAATATATCAACGCTACATTCGAATATCTAGATTCACAATCATGTTCTCTAACTTTTACTAGTTTTACCAAGTTTGTAACAATCCTGATTGACATTATACTATCCCGGGATAATCCATCAACAATATTAATAGTTCTTCCATTTAACTCCTGACTCGACCCAATACCAATGTGAAATTGTGCTCACTGCATGGTTGAGTTGGATAGTTATGAGTCTTCTATTACTATAATACTGTGTTTCCTGTTATAATTCTAGGAGGTAGAGAAATCAGGTTGGTAGATGTCAAAATTCAGTCAGAACTCAATATACCGCCCAAGTCTCTAATTCTTAAGATTCAACAGAAAAACGGATCTCATGAGAGCAAATACTTTTTCTAAGGTTCAATCTAATTGAGTGTTCTTACTTGCCACTAACAACCAAACAAGATAAAACAGGTGTTTAATTAAGTGTACCGAAAAAGAGAAAAGAAAAATTAATTATAATAAAACTTTAATCAGAATATTGGAGTTCTTTTTCTTCTGATTTCGTGTGTCAATAAATAATTCTTTAGTCAAAGGCAAATCCGGCATAATTGCAAATGTAACATTTCGTTTTTCTGCCTATTCCTCATGCGATCGTGTTCTCTTTTCTCTTAACAGAGACTTCAAGAATGGTGCTACCAAAGGATAGCCTAAGAAAATAATGTGCCCAAAGTAATAGTACGTCCCGAATACCTGGAGGTATTTACTATGCTTAAGTAATACGAATGGTATTAGCGCATAGCCCATAAAAACGAAAGTATATATCTTTAACAAGAACCAGGTAATCACTGCGGCTATAGGGTTGCTGAGAATTGCCTGCAGTTTCTTATTAGACTTAAGTACAGGTCCGATCTGAAATAGAAACATAATTTTCAGTTGCTATATCTGATACTGAAAATCGTCAATTGATTCAATCAAAAACTTACGTCTTTCTCAAGGTACATAATGATAAATTCAATGAAGAAACATTGATAGTATCCACTGTGAAAACCGTGCCAAATGGCAAGGAATGTCAGAGTTGCTGCTTGACTATAGACTTTAGATCCTAAGAACTTCAATCTCTTGTAAATATACTCGGCACACCAATGATTAGTGTTTGTGTTGAAGGACATAATGTAGTGATCAAATTGAGTTGCATTTTCAAATACCAAAAGTTTCACGTTTGCACAACCATCCCACTTTTGCTGGCCATTTTTGTCCTTTCCGTTGTAAGTTATACCAAACGCAATACAGACCTGAGAAGAAGGTATTTATTTATTTATTGCAACTTACTTTCATTCCATAATTAAGTAGCATGCTAATTACCCCCTCGGTTATCAACCAGCAGCTGATGTACTTGTATAAATTTACCCGACCCCATAGGCCTAGTAAAAACCATTGCTTGAAAATGTTTAAACTGGCAAACTCTGGGTCGAGCATATAGTCGTCAGAAATGTACATGGTACCGAGCTGAAATGCTATAATATAACCGAATCCAGCCAGAGCGCGTAAAAGACCAGGAACTACGCATGGTGGCAATTCATTAGAGTCATCCTATAATAATTCACAACGAAGCTATCATTGGAGATGTTGAATCAAGCTGCTAAGTAATGGGAGAATTAAATCACAAATATCGTACCGGATCTCTTAACTCTCCACTGACAAACTTCAGATATCTCTTCATGCTAAATTGTGGACCGACCAAAAATGAGCCAGGGAAATAAACGAACGCTGCCATCTCTAAAAAGGATGGTGCTTCTTTTAACGCAGTTTCTTTCTGCGTAGCTGACAACTTTTCCTATTTGAGTATTTATTCATTGATTAAATCGAGTTCTGCAAATTGCGGAATTCAAATATGAATGGGTTTATAATTACTTCTTTTGTCTTGCCGTCACTCATATCAAACGCTAACCCTATTAGCCTCAAGGTCAATACGCAATGTGGCATTGTCCATTTTATGTCGTAATCTTCTGTGCTCGTTGCATAATACCCTTAGGATCCAAAAGTGATTCAGAATCAGTGTGATATCAAATTACCAATTGAAAATAAATTGCTGGAGCCATGCCAGAATCGTACTTCTAGACTCACACAACTTTCCCATAGCTATTAAAACCACTAAATTCATATTCTCTAAACACGCTGTTTAGACAGTGATCAATATATTGAATTCCACACAGGATATCACCTAATGGAACTCTTTGACCCACCATGTAAATAGCACGGAATGCATAAAGAACTCATGAACAATGTGTGCTTACAGTTGCAAACAAGTGTCTTATTATGCTTTTACGAGTAAACGCTTGCTTTTTTTTCTTCTCTTCTCTATCATATCATAAAATAAGATCAATATGCGTGCATTAATTGCATGTGTTAGAAATCAAATGATATTAAATACAGAGCCTTCATGAATATGAATATGGAATTTAAATTGAAAGAGGAGTCATCTGCGATGGGAATGAGCCTCATACTTACCTCCCATTAGGTATATCATGTTAAACGCAAACGTGATGATCAATGAAAGGTCGGTTCCACCGAGTAACCGCAGTGTCAGGTAGGTAAAACATAATGCAATTGCAGAGTGTAGAATGTCCCAATCTAGAAACGTTGTGTTATGAGAATTAATCCTATACAAGTTAAAGTAATAAAATAGAGCTTATGTCATACTGCTGTCTCAGGGTATCAATTCAAACCACTTGAATACCATATCTAAAAGAAACTAGACGCGTTATCTATTTGTGTAAGAAAAATTGTGGACATTGATCAGGATTATGTGTGTGTGTGCATACCTTGGTAGGTATATGTGTCTGTGGAATACTGATAAAATTCAATGTAGCAGAGAATAGGTGTTTGAAAAATTCTTGATGACACGAATAGGTCAAACACTTACCATAATTCCAATACCCAATTGCCAGCCCTGAGAGTATGAAATATATATGCTGTAGGCTTCGACCTTTGTCATAGAGCGTGTATCTATGAAATAGTGCCAATGGAAAACCTGTAAGAAAAAAGCCACATAGGAGTAGTTATAGACTGTGTTTATGTGAGCTGAAGGCTTATTTCAACGTACTATAGGTGTTATTTCTCTAGAAAATGAACAGGAAGAGGTAGAAATAACTTGACTATAATGTCTAATACCTGACACCTGTAACTAACCGTATTTTCCGAAATATTTTGAAGGTATTAAAAAAAGAGGAATGACTGTATCGACTATCAAGGTGATTACATTGGAATTAGGTTATGACCGAGATATCAGTTTGGGTAACGTCTCCTCTGTTTTAGTTCTGATTAATGGTAACCATGGAGTATTTAGTATGAAAATATCGGAAATTAAATTACCTAATAGAATTGAGGATAGAAGTCGGATTCCAGCTTCAGGTACACCAAGTGTTGCAGATAGTTTTGCCAACCCGCCAGGGCTGATTGCCTCGGTGGCCATGTTTGACATAATGCGGAAGACTGAAGCAGAACGCCAGCTTGTAAACGGCGAGCCAACGGAAGTCGGGGAATGACGGACAGTTTACGAAGTAGAACCGAATCATCAAGACCCGAAAGCGCGTCGAATCGAATCGAACCGAAATTTGATATTAGACGTTATTTTATCCGGTGGTGGTGGACATACCATTGACACCATTTGGAAGCCCGCATAGGAAAGCGTATGAAACTTTGCTTCGGTTCCGGCAAAGGAATGTAATGGCAGTATAAACTCATACCTCCAAATAAAATGTCTGTAACTTGTCTATTTTTCATTGTGCTCTACGAACGCAAAAACCAAATGATAATACCAAAAAATAATATACAAACTTACCTTTTTTGACGCTAGAATAGTTCGTTTAATTTTTCAATTTCGTACTTTTCTACTGCACGCAATTCTTAGCACACAACGTGGAGCAATCACCTGAATATTATTAGCACCTTCACAATCAGTCCGCATTCCGCGAATTTCGACTTTCGGAAGTGGCTTACCTCTGAGAGATCAAAGATTCTAAATCTACATTCGAGAAGATCAATGATCACGAATAAAGACGTTTATTCAACGATGATGGATAATGTACAGAAGACAGATGAAAGTTACAATCAATACAGAAAAAAGATAATTTATAAATGATACATATGATATTATTCATATTTTTAATTGCTATGACAATTTATGGCGATTTGTTTCTTCGTTTTGCTCGCTAAGTTTGATCGAAATATAATCAGGGTAGTGTAGTGCAATCATACCCGTGACTTATTTCCTATAATACATTAGAAATGAGGGAAGAAAAATCATTTCAGTAAGTTTATTCAAACGATTGATGAATAGTTTCTCATAGACCAATTTAGTTTCTTAAATTTTCCGTACATAACTAGCAGTTTACACTGATCAATGATCCAGAAAATGCTTCATTCATTTTTGCAAGCAATACCTGACGTCGCTTACCCCAACAAAATCTACTACAATGCAACAGCAATCGACGCAGTATATTATTGCTTATCCTGTGGCTCAGCAGTTGCAAGTCCAACATTGAATAAAAAGCAATAGAAAATGTGGCAAACTTTCATATTTTTACCCCCTGCTTCTACAGCTGGGTACTCAACTTCACTGATATCTAATACTTCATACATCAGTGCTTTAATATTACCCCGACTGAACTGTTACCCCGTTTTTTACTCAAGATTGGAATAGTCGTCATCGTCTGCCGTTTTAACGTCCCATGACTTGGGTCAGTCTTGGACACGCTCATTGGTAGCACTACTAACACTGGAAGTCTGGAAGTAACCGTGTTCTCCTCTATCTCAGTGAAACGTATTTCCTCTTCCTCAATAGACTCTACCTCTTCTATCTTGATAGATTCTAGCTCTTCTATTTGAATAGAATCTACTTCCCCTCTCTCATTAGACACTGTTTCCTCCGTCTTAGAAGACTCCAGCTCCTCTAATTCAGCAGACTCTAGCTCCTCTATCTCGCTAGAATCCAGCTCTTCTGTTTCATAGATTTCAACCCCCTCTGTCTCAATAGATTCTACTTCCTCTACCTCCTCTACCTCCTCTACCTCCTCTAGCTCTGTAGACTCAATCTCTTCTATCTCACCAAATCCCATTTCCTCTATCTCATTAGACTCTACCTCTCCATTTATGATTTCAACCTGTTTGGTGTTGATAACAGATTCCCCTATCCATCTTCTTAGTGTCGCAGTATGAGGTAAATTTATTTTTGCACGAACAAATTTGTAGGCCCTTGGAGAATAGGAATACAAAGTTGAGGCGAACTCTTTCATTTCCTGTGTGTAGGTTTTGCTATTTTTAGCCACGTTGTTGTTGTTTGCTTCATTTTTGAAAAGTTCTAGGTCAAATCTTGTGAATTTTTCCAGAAATTTATCTTCTAGATTATCGGATGATTTACCACCTTTCTTCAGGTGTGCAACAAGGTCTTTCACGTTTGTGATCATCTTTTCTCTTCGCCTCAAACGATTTTGTAAAATTTTTATCTTATGCTGAAGTTCCTTTTCTCGCTCGCTTGGCCCACTGAGACGTGGACAGGTTTGTACGGCTACACTGCAGACTTTTTTTGATACCCTCGCATCTATTTGCAAGCCTGGGAAGTTAGTTGGAGATATTTGTATCATAGCATCGCATCGGTCATCAGGTCTTAACAGATGTATGATCTGAGGTTTCTGCATTTCAAAAAATATCAATTTATGTGAATCCATTCAACGTCTTCAATTAAACGATGATGAATTTTGTCACAATGATTATCAACGAGAAAAAATTATTCGGGATTAAGAGTATTTAGACTGTAGTATAATATTATAAAATCAAATCAGTAGCTAAATCTTTACCCGTTTATAATCGTTCTAATAGATACAAGTTCAGATTATGTGGCATTGATCAGCTAGTTTTAGCAGAGTGCTTATACGCACCGTATTATTCATTCCTGCAAAGAAACTGCATGCTTGTTCATTGAGGACATTTGAATCTGGAACCTGTTGAATGAAAAACAAGTGTCTCACTATGTTATGGAGGAGTAGATAGTGCTATATGCAAGTGATAAAGTGCAATAATATGTTTGAAATAGTATAGGTCAGAAAAGTAAAAAGTAAAAAATGCTGGAACATACATTGTTAAAAGCATCGAGGCACCTAGTGCCAAAAACACTGGGTACAGCGGTTTTTTTCAACATCCTTCTGCCTGCAAACTCGGTATAATCATCAGGCAAAAAATGCTTACTACAAATCGACGAATGTTTGGACAAGGCTTTGTATCCGGGTGCTGCATTGAGCCATTTTTCTTTCAATTCTTGATTGTTGAATGGAAAACTGAAACACAAAATAGATAATTGCTATTGGCAGTTAGGTTATAAACTCCTCGTAAGTTTCGCGGGTCT
The DNA here is from genome assembly GCA_963978835.1 of Tenthredo scrophulariae. Taxonomy (NCBI): domain Eukaryota; kingdom Metazoa; phylum Arthropoda; class Insecta; order Hymenoptera; family Tenthredinidae; genus Tenthredo; species Tenthredo scrophulariae. The sequence continues at coordinate 8,547,723 of OZ022232.1, forward strand.
TAAATTGCTGCATACGACGAAAAGTGAACTTTTGGATTAACTTTTGGTTAACTTTAGAGTTCAACGTGAACTTTTCAGGATAATAACAAAACTTACGCAAAGAATGACAAGTAGCTGTTAGGAATCCAGAACTCTTTACATGACTTAACGCAACAGACTTTCACCATTTTTTCTGTCGATTTATTTTTTTAACAACATTTGAGTAAGAAATTTTTGTGTCAGTTGTGAAATTGATGCGCCGTGTAGCGCTGACAGAATTGTAAACTAGTAGTGGTACGAAATCCCAAAAGTAGGGAGATTAATTAAAGGTAATTCATATTTTTCTAATTTTCTTTTATCTGGCGCCATCTATCTACATCCTTCGTGCGTATCGGAACTACAGGCCAGTCAGTCAAGACTCAAGACAATTACTTCGGACGTTGACTGAATTTTCTGAACACTGTTACCCTTATGGACTTTTGTGAGCCGAATTTTTCAAGGAGAGACAAAGATGGGAAACAAAATTTCGGATTTGAATAGGGATGTGTGTTTAAATAGAAATTCAAATTTTTGTTTTAAGGTGCATAGAGACCACCTTGAGGGTACAAGTAATTATAAAAAAGCTCTTATGAATTTATGATCCAGCAGTTCAATTACGATCATTTTCATTTTCACTATTCACTTTTGAACGAAAAAATGCATTACTTAATCGACGCGTCAAAATAATGACATTTTATGTAGAATGATAAAAATAATTAATTTTTAATTGTAAAACCTCGATTGAATTTTTCAACCATTAAAAAGTCTTACTTACAATTTTTAATAGCTATTTAAATTTACCTTCGTAAACCTTTAGTCTACGTCTTACTAAACGCTGACTGCCCCTGCTTTTACATCGCTATTTCTTCGAAAATAACGATTTTATACCATACAGATTCTTGACTGGAGAATATACATCACTTTATTCCACTTGCACTTTAAAAAAATATGAACATTTTATCATTCAGAAATTAGCGACGTAATGAAAATAAAATGGTATTTCATTCGCGTTATCCTGTTGTCTGCATATCTAGCTGTTCGGAAAAGTCCCGCGCTTAGATATGCATATCGTGCCGTCGTTTTAGACGACGAAGGGTAGGCGTGCTGCCCGCTTGCGGTAGCTTTGTGAAGCTGGGGATAAGACCGCATGGTAATAAAGAGCATTCAGGCGCACTGCTCTACCACCCAAGAGATCTACTTTCTTACCGACGAACATGTCAGTAAGGTTACCAACAGAAATGTTGGTAAGGTAGAAATGCTGAAAAAAAGAATTATCAGTTTTTCAATCATGAAAATAGTAGAGACATAAGAAATCAGATATAAGAGCAAAAAAAATACCTCAAAGTTCGTTTCATCGAACAGGAAATAAATAGGAAAAAAAGAGCATCCAAAAAGCATAGAGTTTGGTAGCGTGAAGGTCGGCGTCCTCTTCGAGCGCAGCATCCCTGACCTCTGTACCCCCACGTAGGCACAGAGATACAGCGGAGCGTTTTGCCCATTCAAATGATTCAATCGAGATCGGCACCGCGTGCTACATACGCGATTAATTACACAACTATTACTTTAGGCGAATTTGAACAATAGAATTATAGTTGATAAAAAAAAGTATATTGATAAATGAAATGTAGAAGTACTAAGCGAAATGATCCGGTTATTTATAATAAATTTCATTCCTGAAATAGATGAGTTTCTGATAATTCTTGGTGCCAACTCGTGCGAATCATTTGACGCTGTGAAAAAATAATATAATACGAACTCCTTAAATTATCGCGACCTGCCTGCCCTACGCCTCAATCCCAAGACCGACGAACGCGCAGAATATTCTATGACCGCACGCGTTTCGCACTCAAGCACACACACACCCCCTGTATTAACGCACGCGAAATTCTACTTTCGTTGGTATCCATCGTCGGATTTTAAACCGAGCAAAACCTAGACATCCACACCAACACATACATACTTCTCATCAATCACACCGTGGTGAAAACTTACAATTCCATGTTTTGTGTAGATGCAGCTGTAGCCTGTAGGGAGAGAACGGATTAAGTCATGAGACCCTATTCGTTTACTGATATGCCTTTTGTATGGAATTGATTAAAGGTTGAAATAAGTAGAAATATAAGTATAAAGTAAATGAGGTAAAATTAGAAAAAATGATCATGAGGGGGACTACTTTTCGAAATTCGAATTTAATAAATGGTATACCTATGTTGGATATTATGACGACTAGAAAATAGTCATATGTATGGCAAGGGCGCGGAAAGAAGTACCCCATGACGAGTGTGAAAATGCCACACGAGTCATGAAATCCCTCTATGCGCCCATGCCCTACATCCTATTCTCTGTCCTACTTTTTCGTCGAAAACACAATTTTTTTGGAGCTTCCCACGCACTTGTGCGTGAAACAAGTTTCCCGGACACTAGTACTTGGAAAAGTCCACAAGAATCGCGTTTTTGACAAAAGGTAGGGCAAAAAATTATTTTTTGAAAAATTCTGGCAAACGCGATCTAATGATAAAAAATACGAAACATAAACATAAACATATACATACACATATGCGAAATCAATTATATTACCGTCACGCTACGCGATAGAGAAAATTTAGAAACAGATATAGTAAAGTGTGTAGATGTATACAACGGTCTTTCTGCCGACTCGGACGCTAATGATAAATCATAGCGTAAGATCGGCAAATTAACCGAGGAATATTTAATTGCATGCGTGACTCACCATCGTTGATCTCCAGATATACGGTACAGGATAAAAATCGAAATTATAGGACATGGACCTCAAAATGTAATCCTCTGGTGAAGAGAGCTTCGAGCGGGGGGCAGGGGCAAGGGCAAGGGCAAGGGCAGTGGCAGTGGCAGGGGCAGAGGCAGGGCATCGGAGGACACACTTGATTTCTTCGAGTGAAACGAACATTATATGCATATTTAATATCGTGGGTATAGAGGTTTGATAGGATTGTATTATATGTATGAATTCCATACTTTCGACGAATTTTATACACAAATGCACATTAAATTATATGTATGAATTATCATACCATCGATGATTTTTATACACAAATGCACATTAAATTATATGTATGAATTATCATACCATCGATGATTTTTATACACAAATGCACTCGGGATTACATGTATGAATTATCATACCGTCGATGATTTTTATACACAAATGCACTCGGGATTACATGTATGAATTATCATACCGTCGATGATTTTTATACACAAATGCACTCGGGATTACATGTATGAATTATCATACCGTCGATGATTTTTATACACAAATGCACTCGGGATTACATGTATGAATTATCATACCGTCGATGATTTTTATACACAAATGCACTCGGGATTACATGTATGAATTATCATACCGTCGATGATTTTTATACACAAATGCACTCGGGATTACATGTATGAATTATCATACCGTCGATGATTTTTATACACAAATGCACTCGGGATTACATGTATGAATTATCATACCATCGATGAATTTTATACACAAATGCACATTAAATTATACGTATGAATATCATACCACGGGTGAAATTTAAACAGAAATACACTTTAAACTATGTGTACGAATTCCGTACGGTGAGCAAAATTGATTTAAGACTGGACTCACTGTATCATTGCATATCTATTCCACAATGCGATATACACTCTCCCGGGTATAAGATGTTCGAAATACTTTTTATGAAAAATGAAATAAAATAAAATAAATAAAAATGATAAGTATACCATGACAGGAATTGAATGTGTTAAATGATTTGACGTGAGATAAAGTTTCGTCAAACCATCGGGGGATGGCATCATGGCAGCCGTTGCCTCCCTATATCACACACGCCCTATATGTTAACGAATTTATAATTTCAGAAAGCATTTTTACTTATTTCCGATCAAATGAATTCTAATTTTTCTACAATTCCGCTAAAATCATGCATGAATGACGGTTGTTCAAATTTTGAAAAAATTGACAAACTCTTCACTCTACTGACGACTTATAAGGGCAAGACCGTACCGGGTTTAGATGAAATTCTTACCTCATCACACTAGTTGACACTTTTACCCATTTTTACGTATACACCTATCCGGCATATGTACACAAAAAACTAACCACTGAAAGTAACGGTGAGGAAATAATAAGTATCGCCGGAAAATATCGGGCGGATTGATAACGCGATGATCGTAACCGTCAATCCGTTCGAATACCCCAGTAGTTGCATGAAAATCCGTCCCGGCGCTTCGATCCCAAGTCAATGACAATGGCCGACAAGACAGAGTCGTGTACCCGCCGAAATGATACACGAAGATTACGATTTTACTACTTATATAGAATTTCCGTACGCCAATAATTGGTCCATTTTTTTTTCACGGCGAAATTAACCTATACCGACGATAAAAAATGCCAATATGTAGATAAAACGCCTCGACGCCAAGTCAAGCTTAAACAATGGCCGCCAACAAGTTAGCGTCGCGATCCCGCCAATTTGATCCACGAATATTACGATCGAATTACTTGTACCGCATTTTATACGCCAAAATTAAGGTTTTTCACTTTTCCCCGCGAAATTAATCCATGCCGATGAAATAAGAAAATACCAAAAATGTAAATAACTCGCCCGATTGACTTTAGCAGATATTAATCTCAGCTAATCCGCGAACTGACTTCACTGATTCTAACACAATAATTAATTTAGCCCTCGATTAGCCCGTAAAAACTTGTCCGAAAATCGCGACTCGGATTTGATACCACATACTCGCGTTTAGAGAAACTGTTGGAAAGCAAATCGCGTATCCGCTGCTACTCCAAGCCGAACGTTACTTACAATGATCATCAAATTAAACTATGAATTATGGGTGGTGGTACCCCTTTGTGCATCTTACGATTATCTTCACCCGTTTCAGAAGTTGCGATAATCGATTATCGAATGATCATTAGTTGCACTTTTTAGCATAAATTAACCCCGCTGGTAAAACAGAACACATTAAAAGGCAAGAAACTGTGCCTGACTGAATTGACCTCTTACCGCGCGATATTACGTCTAGTTTCCAACTACGCCCATGCAGAGGGTAGCACGCTGATCGAATCGCCTAAAACCCCGGAGTGGTTCATCTACGCGCGAAATTTATGTTGAAATTAAGCACGTTGCGATGTGTGCAATAAATTGCCTGCGATCAGGCGCTCGATGTCTCATATCGTTGACTGAAAGGACAGCTCACTCTCGGTGAATTTATGAGCCGACCAAGTGAGCTTGAAGTTCTTCGCTTTCGGGTTCCGACAAGTTGACCAGTCATGGTTCTGGGACGGAAGTTAGGGGACGCTTGCTCTTTCCTTATGCACTTATTATATCAATATATACAAGAGATTTGTAGGGATGTACGATTTTTCAACTATTTATTAGATTCTGTTCTGGCTACATGCGGTAACGCGATAAGCCTCACGGAAAAACAAACATTAGATTCTGTAAAAAATGATTAACGAAAAAGTAACTGAATCGAATGTTATTTAAATGAGAAAATGGTTGTGTCTACAGGCACCCTTCTAATTGAGATAGAGACCTCAGATTGAGCTCAAAATTTTTGTCAATTTTTTCCCTGTCAAGTCAAGGGGTGGGTTTATTGAAATTCGTACATCGTTATTCTAACGACCACCCTAATATTCATTCAAGGTTACCCATGTAATGCTGAAATCTTTATACTCTGGTTGAAAATAAAACTCCAAAGGTTAATTTGTGGATTAAAATTGATTTATTCATTTTTTGGGAATCTGATTAATTATTGCAAGATTTGTAGCCTGTTTATTCGCCTGAATGAGCAGCTGACCTTGAGTGCGTGCCTCAGCTTGGCTGATCTTTCCGTCTTTTGATGCCATGTACAAAGATGCTGCGTACAGAGAATTCAAACATCTTATTAGTACAAGAAATTACAGGTTTTTAACATGGACTGTAAACTTAGATTTTCATTTCTTGTTTGTTTTATCAGATGTCTGCATTTACAAAGATATTATTGATAATGAAAATCTAAACATATTATAAATATATTATGATTGATCTTACTTGCAGCCGTCACCAGAGGAGATGGCGATGAATTATTAGGAATCCGTATGTTAACGTGCGAATTCGACGAACTGTAAATAAAATTGAAAGTAATTTACGATATTAAACTCCGATCAAACTTCTCTAAGCTAAGGAAAATTATTTTTGAAATCGATAGCTAATATGAAATAAAAAACTTCCATAGTAGTTTTTATTTTCCGTTGTAAAAAATATAAATATAAAAAATTACAGACTCAAGTTGTGCGGATCTAAAAAATTTCAGAGCAGTCTACACTAAAAACTAAATTATAGGAGCGATATATGAATTCCAAAAATAGAAATGCACACATAAAGAAGCTGGTTAAAATCGATAAACGTAGATCATTTCGTAGACTGAATGTTTAACAAATATTAGAGTTCTACTGATCCCTACCTCATTTTGAAAATAATTTTCTAACGAAAGCTCAGAAAAGGTACCGTCTGTATGACAAATCTATCTGACACTAATATCATAGCATCGAATCCACTCGCTTATAAAGGAACTGCATCGCTTCATCAGCTGATGTGCAGTAATGACTAATCACAATGATACGAAATTCCAGATTGCTATTGCCTTCTGATTGGACGGGAAATGATCACAGTCTTATTCAGCTTTTATTTTTCACCGGAATAGACCATATTCATTTTCATACGTTACGGTCAGTTGTAGGAGTATAAGCTTTCCACGGACGATTCCGCTTCCACAGTTTGATAGCGTTAACGTGAACGGGGATTTTTCTGTTACTTCTTCGAAGCCACGTCAGCTCCGGGGATTCCTCTTTGCTTATTGATTGCTTGTCATACCAATAGTCACGTATCATATACCTTCTTGTTATGGTCGGAGACAAATGTGTTTCGCGTAGACAATAATCGTCACAAGCAGATAACACTGACCATCAGAACGAGTTATAGCCTGACTCCTACGGTCATTCACACGAGCGAAAACGATAAGAACTTTACAGTGAACGGAAATGTATTGGGGTATCGCATTTTCAAATATTCCGAATTGGAACTAATTAAAAAGAATTGAAACTCACGTCAATTTTGATTCTTTCCGCTTTGTTGCAATCTGGAATTTCGAAAATTCGACTTATCAATCCATTCTCAAGTTAATTCCAAGTTCAGAAATTCATGTAACGGTTACGTTTTTCTAAGTCTAACGTCTCATGAATAGTTGCGAGCTGAGTCAGCCTATTTTGCAGTAATCCGTTTCGCTTGAAACTATTCGCGAACATATACAAGTCTGCTTTTCGATTGTCACTTTTACTCCCCAACCTGTGACATTGATTCCAAAATCTGGCGGTAGTACTGACGATTTTTTGCTCAGACGTAGAATGTCAAAGTTTCATAATCAATGTCGAAAATAAGGTCTGTTGAATCATTTGAGTCAACTACTGACGACGAGGAAAACCGTTTGGATCATCTCAGTTTACGAGCATCGTTATCCGGAATTGAATTTCGATTAAAAAATGACATTATTTCACCTGAAGATATTGCTGCTGTTGCTTTTTCGCGGTGAGTATTAATTAACCATATTTGGTAAATCTCAAAATTTAGTTGACCACAGCAAAAACTTATCAGTGGTAAACCCAACGGCCGCTCATCTATAGATCGTTATATTTTTAAAAATATCGTTTTATAATAAATTAATACCGAAAAACATATTATTATAATATGCTTTAAGAATTTTCAGCGAAGATTCTCACTTCCCATGAAATTTATCCAAAATCGACGAGATTTCTGTACGGAAAAGAGCTTTAGTGATTACAATCTTATAGCCAGTTGACATTTGCTGATCCAATTTCACAGGTCAGTACGAATGTGTATGTAACATGCATTTTTATAACGTGCAGGCTTTTCAACGAAGACTCAGACTCTACGACAGGTCGAATTTATCCAAAAACACCAATTTCACGATCACCTGCTAGACAACAGGTGAATGCTATTATGTAAATTTATCGGCAAACCGATGTTACTTCATCAAATTTGGAGCAAAGCTGTATAGCTTGGGCTTTAATTCCGATGAAAAATAATATTTTTATTGTAAAGTACTTCATAGGTATATGGCATTATTATTGAACATTACAATAGCCAATGAGACGTCTATGAAAGATATGTGTCATACTCCATATTCCTTGTAGCTACATTCTCTCCAAACTCCAGCATCCACTGGTCATGGCACTCCAGGATCTAGGCATAAATCACCCTCGAATCGACCCCACTTACATCCATCGTTAATAGTGGACGGAATTCCAAACTGGGGAACATCTGATTCCGTTCGAAAAACAAAGTCGACGGCGCTTCCTGGACGTACGTTGATAATAATCGGTTTCGCTGAATCCTATATTTGATAAAAAATTAGATGACGAAACGGAATACTATCTATTGTCAAGATTAATATATATGAATATTCCGGCTCCAATTTAAAAATGCACAGATACCCACGTTCAAATTGCATTTCATTTCATCTATCAATATCACTGTTTTACATATTTATAGTAATAAGCACATCTTGGCGGAGAAGTACATCTGCCTCTACTCCAGAATTGAAAATAGATGACCAGGGCATAGTTATTGAGCGTTTACCCTCGAATGGAGGGCGAGAAAATAACCGGAGAGTATACCTTATTCGTAATACATGTTATTACAACTTTCGGTTGATCTACATAATTCTGAACTGCTTCATACTGGTACAAATGACTTTTGTATTGAAGTGAATATTTTCGTTGCAAAATCAAGCACAACTTTTCATCAATCAAATCAATCAATTCATTTTCATTATAGTCACTTGAAAATTAAACTCTTGTTATAAGGTTATAGGAATTGTATATCTGGGAGCTGCAATTGCATTATGGATCCGCAAGGACTTGGTCCTAGTCGTCGTAGACTATCAAGTACACGTTTCATCCATTATTTGTCTGTTTGGACTAGCATTGTTCCTTTCAGCAATTGCAACAAGTGGGCTATGCCTCGTGCAAAGTGGCCCTAAGAAGACTGCAGCCGTGAGTAATGTATTAAATAATTATTTACATAAAATAATCATCTTGATAAAGTTTTCCATATATTTTATATCATTACCACCCTGGAAACGAGGCAATTAATCGAAGCTTGCTCATGTCTACATTCGCAGCATGCAGGTTGTTCTCTGGTAATGGGTGCATTTTTAGTAGCCTTAGCGTTTTTACAAAGTGCAGCTCAGTTGTCTGTCGAAGTAGATGCGGAATTCCAAATGCTTTCGACAATCCAGCCAGGATTTGTAGCCATAAATCCTTGGGATTATCTGCATCGTACTGTACGTAATCCTTGCGGTAAATTTACTTCAATATTGAGTCAGGGGCTGCAGATTACGCTTTGCATGATAGTTCGTACCATATTATTAGTTCAAATGTTGCGGAGTAAGAGGATATTTGGATTGGTGTCTGAAGCTGAATGAACATTCAAAAATTTATACTTCTGGTGAAGAGTTCCTGGGCTCATTTACATGCAATCTACCAGAGTCGTGTTGTTTAAATCACAAAATAGGAGACGAAGTTCTTAAGAACATCAGGTAAGCCTGTAATTAGTGAAAATAACATAAAAACTGGTAGTAGCTCGTCAAATTTAGTCATCAATTTCTATTTGCAGCTATACGTCCTGCGTTGTTGCACCAACTCCTTCCAACACTTATAGAAGTGGATGCCTGACGCCAACGTTAATTGTGATTTCTTATGTGGGAAAAATGTATCGCATTGGAAATTTCATGACTGCTTTTACTCTTGTATGTTATATTCTTTTGCTGGTACGATATGATCATTGAGTTTTTTCAGTGTAATGATTAGACCGTAACTTTCAGCTACTAACGACTACAACTTCAATGGTTTTATTCACTTACCTTTGAAGAGTATCAACGATGAGATGATGACGATTCAGTAGAAGGACCATTCGTCAGCAAATCTCGAAATGTGTCGCTTTTTTTTTTAGGGTGTAAATGTACGAAATGTATTATATCTGGAAATGGAAATGACTGAATAAATGTATGAAAAGTTGAGCGGGTAGAGTGAAAGGGCTTATATGACACTCGGAATTACTTAATGACAAGTTTATTTTACCAATAGTATATAAGACATCAAAATTGATAGATAACAGATAATACATAAAATTGAACACATATAAATCAACTCCAATTATAAACCTTCCTATTCTTTAGACTGAACGATAACTAGGTATAAGCCCAGAACCAAATTTAGCTAAGTAACAATGACTACCTTGCCGATGATCATTTCTCAAATATATCTGGTAGTTCTAGCTAAGAGGGTAATATACGCCTCGGAAATAAGTTTTTTTTTCAATTTGCTACCTCCTCAACAAACTGTCGAAGATTTACTTCCAACTACACTAATAAAAATCAATAATCAACAGAACGAGCTATAAATTGGGTATATACAATGAACGCTAAAATCTCTATGTAATATATATCGATGAGTAATACTAACAACATGATAATGGTGACACAGAGCTGTTCCAAGTACGATATAGTATACTGACATTTTTTCTCCATTTTCTACAGTCTACAATCGAAATTAGTGTAATAGAATGAACGAATGAGTTTGACCAAGGCATACCAAATTGTAGGTCAGCGCGTATTAGGTGCGAATTTTTCAAGTTCCTTTTTTATTGCCGCGATTAGAGGCACCGCAGGATCTTCAGGGGGTAGTCTAGGGTCTGCGAGAACGCGGACAGTGTCTACTTCCGGGAGATTAGGCCTGTGGAAGGGACCGGCACTGAGAGGTCTCGAGCCCCAGGCTCCACGAGGATGTGGTCCCGATATCCCTGTCTCGGGGATATCTTCTTCCATACCCCTCCTGGGTAAGGAAGTTCTAGGTCTCGTCTTTGTCTCGGATTCTGGAGTCGCAACGGGACTATAAAGATTTCAAAAATATCTCAATTTCACGAAGCTGTTCATCACTTCAAATATTTATTATTCAGGGAAAAGGGCGAATGGGCATCCCTTTGAGTTTCGCTGGGATCGGTGGTGGCATAACTAACAAGAGTGCCATCTCTCATGGGTCATTTTTATTCAATTACAATGTTCGGAGTACTTGTAATCTCTTTCGATGCAATGGCATCGAGGTTTGAACATAATAATCCCTCGATTTTAACTCCATTCTATTCATTTTATTCAGTCTTCCTTTTATACCCAAGCCGGGAAAATATACCATACCGGTAAATCGACTCAGCAAGAATAAACAGTGTCGAATGATTTACCTAACTGTGGCCGATTTCCCTCTATGTTCTGAAGGCATTTTGATGTACTCCGGCGATGGTAGACCCGAAGGTGGTCTGTGTAGCGTAGAATCCTTTGGTTTAGCATCCCTGCTGCCGAAGAGACTGAACGAATCCTCGAGGAGTTCGTGAAGACGTCTTCTGGCGCGACCCACGGGACCAGTGGTTGCGGGAATCCGCTCCAAGTCCGTTTCGGAACAGGTAATTTCTGCGAGGTGAAATCTTTTCAGAGATCGTGTCGAAAACTACGGGGCTTGACTTTTGGGCTTGACCACTTCATGTGAAAATTTTTACAAGACTTCGGTGTTGAATAGAAAGCTGAGATGAGCGTCCAAAAACCTTTTTTTAATCGAATGCGATCACACACACACACCAAAGCCGATGTGTATTATTTGAATAAGTACCTTCTATAGCTTTCTGTCTTCTCAGATCCCATACTATAGGGCCAACGACGCCTGGGTCGTTCATGACACTTGAGGACCGGAGTAAATAGGTCCGGTTATTTTCTCTTTCAAAGTCATCGTTTTTTCGTGGCATCTCTGGAGAGTCTAGCTCCAAATCCAAATGTCTAACCTATGGAAAAAGGATCAGTTTCAGGATGATGAGGGGTTATTTCTCGAAATTTCCTTTATCGATGAGCAGACATATTACTTATTGTAAATTCAATAATGCGATGAATTTCACTCAGCTGCCAACCATGCAATTATATTCAAAGCACCTCCAAAATCACAGTGACATTCTCAAACATAGCTATACGTGTAGAAAAGATTTCAATGATATCTTGCTTAACATAATATGTTAGTGAATTATGAACAAGATAGAAGAACATTCTTACCACAACAGGCTCAAGGACTCTGGACAAAGGTTCGACGCTACGAATTTGGGGAAATTGTTTGCACGATGGCATCGATAAGTAGGAGTGTGGAGACGTGGTAGGATCCTCCTTTCGGTCGTTCTTGTGAGATGCGTGGGTGTTCTCTACCGTCGTCAGGGTATCAGCGATATCACTCGAGTCCGGGGTTCGTGGAGGATCAACTGCATCCGTCCGTACAACTCTCCGACAACCAGGTCTAAAACTCACGAAAAATTCCCAGTTCAGATCGGCACCGAATCACATATATTGTATGCAGCGATTAGAGTAAACATAAGCAACCATTTCTGAGCCTTTACCTTTGTCTTCTCAAAACCGTTGCATACTCCTGGCCACCCCAAGGAGTCAGTGACCTCGATTTCTTCAATTCTTCTTCTTCGTCACTGAAATCCTCGTGGATATCCGGAACTGCGCTATCCGGTGTTCCCGGTGTCAAAGGAGATCTCTGCTGGCTACCTGGACTGAGCCTTTGACTGGTGCCTTCGGTCTGACAAGGCATAAAACGAACCTTGCCTTTTATTTGGTTCTTATATGTATACGCACAGAGGGGATTTGTTATAATCGATATTGTCGTGGAATCGGAAATTTGTTTGTCTCCGATACATCTATAGATACAGTTTAAATTAGCTTGTTTGGCTCTTCTCCGCCTTATAATTCAGGCAGGTACTGATTTATTTCATTTCCATAACTATTTCCTCCGGTCATTATACTCTTTCAAGAAAGTCTTTGCTACTACTCCAACTCCACAATTATCCCCGCACGCGAGACGCTAAACAGCTTTCATTTTCTTACGGTTCAATGCACGCACGTAATTAATGTGCATTGATAACCCCAAAGTCAGTGTGCTACTTTCTAATTTTACTCCGATAATCTTATCGATCAGATTTGCTTGTATTTAGGAAAATTACATTCACTTATATGAAATTATGTTATACACGTGTGCTTCATCTCTCATCATTTTAGTTCCGTGCAGTTTTCCTACGCAGTTACAGGCGTGCAGTGGACTCATTGTCAGATGCAATACTGTGCAAACGAATAAAAATCGTTCATGAGAAAGCTTCATTACTGAAAGCCCTCCTCATATTTTTGCACATACGAAACTTGTGCAACTTGTTTGTGATGCTGGGAAAGAATAAATAAGTGCAATCTATTTTCCTATTTCATCAGTCGTTATTCTTCAAATTTTAACAGCTCTTTCTTCACTCCTTAAAAGCCACCAGCCAAAAACAGATCTGTGCAGTAAATATATCGGCAAACCCGTTGTATTGATCGCGGTTGTGAAATAGACTTTTTTATCCGCCAGAAGGTAGTTGTGCTACCGAACTATGTACAGTGCACGAGTGCTCAAATGAAAATGTGCTTTTATCCTTAACTGCACGAATTGCAAGTACCCGCGGTTCCGTTTCTGAAGTGTAACCAGTATTATCAAGACCAGGTGTATCGGAGGTGTACTCCTTTTGTCGCTTCAAGATGCTTTGTGGCGGAGGTGCTGCGACTGCACTTCGTGACTTCTTTCGTTTAGTCACAAAGATCAAACCAACAACAACAAAGATTAAGAGCATCAGAGCAGCCGCTCCAGCGCTGATCATAACCCATGCATCTCTTTGACGAGACAAAGCAAGCGGTCGCGTTTCTTTAAGATATGCTGAAAGGAAATTGAATCACCACTTGTAACCCATCAGCAGTAACGAAAAAACAATAGCAAACAACATTGATTTGTGCTCAGACCAAGTCTCACTCACGTTCGCTCTGTATGATAACGGGAGCACCTAATTCAAGAGCAACTTCTTGCTCGGAAAGTAGTGCCATGTCCCGTGCTGCACTAGCTGCTGGAACTGGTTCACCGCCAAGATGTACCGAGTAAATGAGCCTGGTTGCACCGCCTTCGGTCAAGCTAGTGTTTTGCATTCTCACTTCAACCTTTCCAACTTCCAATGCACGTAGTTTTGCTCGTGTCGCATTAAAAGGTTCAGAGGAGTTTGTATCCTCCCAAAATTCCTTGGACACTGCCAGTAAAGAATGTAAAGGCTTCGACGTCCTCCCATGATAGTTATAAACTCTTCCGAAATTGAGGAAAGGAATGAGGGTTGAATTATTGCTGGATTTATGCTCCTGAAGGCCTTCATTGCCTCCGGCCAACGGATTTGAGTTATTATCTTCCAGAAATTTGTTGTTCGCATGATGTGTACCATTTATCAATACACCGGAAGAGGAATTGTCTTCAACTGTTTCTGGAGCGGCATTCTTCCTGAGAATCTTGACTACTCGCATGTGCTTTACTTTCACGGTTTCCGGAGTTGTCTGGGAACCGTGATACGTTGTCTCTTTCAAATCTGCCATAGGATGGGACTGGACTGGTGCTGTTATTTGCGACTCTGTTTGTGTTGCCTGTTAACATAGACAAGAACAAATTTTGTGGAACACACACATTCCAGGCGGAAAATGAATTTAAGGGACTTGGCGTCATTGTTCTGTGAAATGTCGTAGGATTTATTTAGGAATTCTAAAAACTGCAAATTGTGGTAACTAGTTATACGCTGAACTCGAGTAACGAACAGTGACCTTCCTAATTCCTAGTATACAAGCAGTAAACCTACTATGCACAACTAAATTTATAACACCATGGGTATATATAGTATGTTTACCCCCATGTATGTCTGCCTTGTCTACTAGCAGCGCGTGCAATCGATAGGTCATTGTCTTCAGGCAACGGCTGTACCAACTCACGCAAGAAAATATTGGTTTCGAATATAAGAAAATGTCGATCGGTAGAATATTATTATTGTCCATTCGATGTAAACGGTTGGAATTAACTATCGGGTCGTAAAGTTTTACAAGACGAAATTCGATACATCAATTACTCCAATTGCTGGCATCCCGACTGATTTCTTACCCGTGTTGCAATGATTCGCCGCTTCCATAATCCATTTCGCTTTCTACGTCTAAACATAGCCACAAAACCTATGCTTGAATCACCGTGGAAAATTTTCAGCAATTCTTTACTCACTCGTTCGCTATCTCTTCTCTGGCGATTATTTCGGCGTGACTTCCGCCAAGCGGCCCTTCGGATCCGCGCTGCGGTGGATAACAAGCCAAGATGTTTTCTCTGTTGTCGGGAAAACGCGGCTTTGTAGAGTCTGGCGAGACGAAGTTCTACTCTTGGTGGAACAGTCTCTCCAGCTCGTAGCACAGTTAGCAGCCAATACCTGGCCGAATATGAAATGGTAGCAAGATTGTATTAAAATAAAAAATAAAAAAAAAAAACGCATTAGATTGCCTGCTCCGAGATCTATCACTGGAACATCAGGATAATCAGATAATCGATAAGTTGTCAACACTCGCCTCGGCCCCGGGTCTTCGCCAATGAGTATCCCGATGTCCTGATCGACATCCGAAAGAGTTGGTGTCGGGTCAATGCAGGTTGGACAACCTTGGTCATCGCCTCCGTCTTTTCCATCGCCAGGGAGATAAACGGTCGCGGTATGATGAACTGTTCGGGGTTCGTACAACGTCAAAGTTTGATCCGGATCTAACCATGGCGGTGCGTCGTCCGCTCCAGTCCAAAAAAAATCTTGGAAATGAACCCGGCGACCCGGAAGGTGTTCGATAACCACCACCTCGTCCTCTAGAGAGAAAAGGGCTCCACCGTTATAATAATTGAGTAATAATTCGTTTCGAACGGATTTATGAAATGATTAACCAGAACGTTTGTGAAATTGTACCTAAGTTGTGCGGAAATCTTGTGCTTGAATCGGGGAAATGCGCATCCGAGTTTTATACTTTTACTTATTCTTAGGACTAGTTCATTTTTACAAAGAACATATTTTACTGCAATAGTATAATCAAATAGTAGAAAAGGTACCAGTCACTGACTGCAACCCTTCCAAGCGATTGATCTCCCCTGCAGGTAAACTCGAAGATAATGAATTATTCCAAACACGCGTGTGCTAAGCGTAGATATTTGAGTTCACGTGATCACGTGACTAAGAACCATCAGCAAAGTACCGTCAGTTTTGTGTGCGCGACTGCGTAACTGTAAAGTGACGCAGAGGTTGAAGAAAAGACACGAGAAAGAGAAGAAAAAAAATTAATAACTATACATGTATAATTAAGGTGGTGCAACCAGTTGCCATAATGTTACTACGATGGAGTTTTTCTATGATATACAAAAACATACAGCTTTGAAGGATTGCATTTTACGTCGCATCCCAGTATGACAGGCATGCGATGCTTGAATGCAAGTAGGATTGCGCACTTCTGAGTGACGTAAAGTAATTTTTGCATTGAGAATGGTGAAGGAAAAAAATAGGTAGAACTTTGAAGCAGAGTAAACACGCGAACGTTATTGCAGCCAGCGTGAATTTCTGGAATGTAAAAACATGAAAGTTATTCGTTCCATTGTATGTATGTGTGTAGATTTAGGTTGTAATTACCAGGGGTTGTAAACGGTTCAAGTTTGAGCATTCTCTTATAGACTCCAGTGGTGTCGTGTTTCGTATTTGCCCCACAATTTTACGGCGATACTATTGAATGAACTTAACTTGTCTCTCGAAATTTTTTCAAGTCAAATCTTACTATATCAGTCCGGAGTAGCGTGATTTTCGCACCAGAAAATTTGAAGAGTAATCGATGACTTTGGGGCGATGAAAATCATGAAATATCATTCCAGATATAAACCACTAAGCGAACTTACCGATGACTGACACTGAATCACACAAATAAACATATCGAAAGTATACACAACGCTATAGTACAATGCCCCAATTACTACGTCATATCAATGGTTCACCGGGCACCGGAAATAGCTACAGGGACATATTGTATAGAGGTTTTAACCTTTGTATAAATAATGAGTAAACAAATTCAAAATTTGAGCCCACTTGGATGACGAAAAGAATCGCAAGATCGCTAATGTGTTTTTGAAATATCTGTTCATATAAATTTGCATAATCTAGAGTAAAAAAAAAAAGAATTCCAACATCGAAGGAAGAAACTTCTTGTGAGAATTGTGCAAATACTTTCACGATATACTATACAGGCAATTTATTCTCTATACTCAAATTTACATCGATAATCAGCTCTGTGTCGAAAAAGTGTGAAACTATTTGATGATTATGAATAAAGGACATGTGCATCAGAATCGTCAGTTTTCGTCGCCGGATCGACCTAATTCCACGCATCACCTGCGTTTCCGGTTTAGGACGCATCGTGAAAAAATCATCGTGGCGTCGCGAATTTGCGGTTACACGTTTCATTAAAAATTCGAATGAAATTACTCGTTACTTTACTATACTATAGATCAATAGTAAATATATATGTGGTACATGTGTAAAAATACGTAAGGAGATACGATGACTATAATGATTTATAATAACAAATGAAATTTACTAATACATTAGTATATTGATAATTGTTAACCCTGTGACGATTTAGAAGAAATGTGTTGGAGGAGAATGGAATTACTCCATAGATAGCAAAAATTCATATTTGATGTATGAATATTTAACAGAAATTTAAAGCTATATACCATAAATCATATGGTTGTCCCACAGAAGCTTGGGGCTATGCACAAAATACACCTTAGGTATTTTTAGCTCGCGATGGCGATGTTGGATCGATAGAAAAGTGAGTTCCTATGGTGAATGCGTTGGCAGAGCTCCCATTGGTCTCAATCCCATACCTAATTTCCTTCTAATTATCATTCTTAACAAACTCTGAAATCTGATCATGTCATATATATCTAGCCCAATGTCCGATGTGATTCTCGATAAACTCTGCCCTAATTAGGGAACGAAAGTTTCCTTTTTTCCGGGGGATGGATGATTCCTCGATTACCTATTCTTTCTGGTCGATTACTTCAAGCATGAGAAAGAGCGGCTGAACACAATTTCTTGAATTATTGACTGTCGACGGTGTTAATATACGAATAAACCGACTTGCATCGTCTTTACACGTAGATCGAATCTAGGGCAAAATATATTAACCCCATTTCTATTCTGAAAGAAGTTTAAAGGCTGAAAGCTACCGATATACGTAAAGCTACACACATAAGTGTAACCATATCATATCGACCATATGGCGTGTTGCACGTGCCATACTCACTGCTCGTGTGTGCTTTTAGGCTAGCACCTATAGTTCCCAGTTCCCAGGTGCTTGAATGATTTAATATTCAACGTGCATGCTTTTGTTTGGCTAACATCATGCTATTATGAAAGCTGCTATGTATTCATCATTGCAATTCGGAATCTCTGCAAGACCGACAAGATATTGTTAAGTACTTCCATCAAGACGTTCAAATGCATAAGATAATACATCCAGTCGACACACGGGAAACTAGAGACCGATATGTATTCGTGACTGTCATCAACGAAGTTGGATCGTAATATATTATTAATTGATCACACCGGATCATAATAGAGTGAAACATTACCACACGTTGTGAATCCCGGTTGCGTGTACAGGTTTCATTCAACTGGCCTATACGTATAGTAGAAAATACAATATAGGTACGTATATCCTCGGGTATAGCATTTGTGATGATTATGCCTTGTGCCTTGAAAACTGATGCATGCATTCACGTATTAATCGTATATTTTCATCAACACGTGCAATTCACTTTCAACAGTATGATCCAAAATTTGTAATGCTCCTAGATCTAATTTGGTTAAGGAATTTCTATCTGGAGACGAATGCTGAAACTTAAATGGTAATTTGTTACGATTGTGTTTCAACAAATCAGATAGGTACTTGAAAAAATATTGATCAACACCCCGATTGAAGGATGGTTCACGATTATAGTATAGTGAGAAAAGATATAAGCCTAAGCATTTTCAAAGAATGAAAGACAAATTCGATGTCTCAAGTTCAAGATCGAGGCTTTTGGTCCCCGAAAGTGCGGTAAACAATTTTCTTATTTTTACTAACAAAAGGTAACGGGTGATATGAACAAAACAGAGTAAATGCTCGTTCTCATACTTCTATGTGATCTTATTGTACACAAGTTTATAGTGAATACACACAAAAGTATGAGCATGAGTATATACTCCGTTTTATTCATATCACCCAATACATATAGGGTCAGATTGAGCAATGAAAATTGGTCTTTTTATACTCGTTCGCGTCACCCCTAGTACGCGCCGGTACCCTATCACCCTCCTTAATCCATAAAAGCGACAATTATATTGACTGACGAGTTACCAACCTGCTCCAGGTGGCAGAGCGGCTTTAACCACTGGGCGAAACCCCAGATTGACGATGCAGAGTAGTACTAGGCAAGTAAACGAAACGCTGTAAACACTGCACAGCATCGCGGTACACGCGCACCGCCCTACTAAATGACCCCCGCCGATTCATATCGGCACAGGGCGCTACTCCAGGCGTTTCTCCCCACTACGAAAACGAAGAGGAAATGATCGAAATATGGGGGAGTTGATCGCGCACATGCGCTGACATCTCTGTACCTACATACCTGTATCGTTAGATACACGTGGATAACATCGTTTGAAGTTTTCATCGCGCATACCTCCATTCGGATGAAATTCTATTCTGCATTGTTTCGAGTAAACCGCGAAAAAGACTCTTCAGAGTTAATCGCAGAGATGAAATGCGGAAATTTTTCGTTTTTTTTTTTTTTTTTTTTTTTACAAATTTGAAAATGTAATATAGCAGAAGAAGATCTGACGTTTACAGGGTATATCATTCAATATTTTTGTAAAGCTCCGAAGCTGGTTAATTTTTTGAAATGACGACACAAAAAATTCCTGTGAAATATCACTTTTCGGAGTAATAAGTTAACAAGAAATTGGAGGACAAGAACACCTTGAAATTTGTCTGAAACTTGAACGCTCTAAAACTTGAATACTCTGAAACTGAAATTCACAGTACGCCATACAAGTTTTCGAAGGAAAAAACAAAAATTCCAACATTGTTTTATTCACAAAAACGTAGACCATTCAATGAAATTTCGTGCTATAAATCCAGATCGTAGAGATCGAGAGTAAAAACTGTAGTATTCCATCGATTTATGCCTGAGTATATTGTACTTTCCACTTTTTATCGATATATGATCAAATTATTTCTAGTAACGAAAACGCAATCAGAAAACAGCGCATTGTAAGATTTGGACAAATTTTTGCCATTTATGACTCCGTCTTGAAGACGTCCGAAGAATATCTTCTGAAATTCACATCTCGTTACCTAAAACGGTTCTTTTTACGTTGCGGGTATAATTTTATTATAGATGAGGGAAAAATGATATTTTCTGTTGGAAATAACGATGAAAAGTTTATGTTGTGTAATATTTGTTTAATTATCATCATATGGACCATTACTTACAAAGCATGTTGTTTTTTTTTTCTCTTTTTTTTTACGAAATTATAATATTGAATTAATAATACGATATTTAATATAATAATACATAATATAACATTAATAATACATAATATAGGCGATATCCGATAGACAGTGATATTAACAACACGTAGGGACAGCAGGTATACATCAATGTATAATAATAATAATAATAATTACTCAAATTATTTATCATAATTCGTAATATTTATAATTCTGTAGTCAACTCTGTATTAATATAGGATAATTTTGTTACATATAATATATATACAGAGCGATTCTGTGGAAAGTAACGCGCCTAAGAGGTAGGCAAACGGGAAACGACCGAATTGAGCAGCGCAAACATCGACTTGCCTACCTTCTAGGCGCGTTACTTTCCACAGAATCGCTCTGTATATATACATATAAGCTATATATATATATATATATATATATATATTTATATATATATACATATATATATATATATATATATAATAATCATTATACATGTATGCGTATATACAGGTTTATGTACAAGGCTTCAATTTTTTAATAATTCACCCATATCTAATGACCCCCCCTCTCCCTCCCGCCCCACCCTCCTCGAAAAATACCGCTCTTAAAAAAAGTATTATATTTATCATTATAACTGGGACGTGTTTATCAAGAACAAGTGATTCTCTCTAATGATTAGTATTCATGTTCGTGTTTTAGTAAAATTTACCACGCAGCCGTTTCGAAAGTGAGAATCCGATACACTATATGTATTCTTGTTATCTAGACAAGATTTCATTTTCGCAAATTTCTTGCCTTGTGTTACCTTTTTTCTATTTTATTGTATTTTATTTTTATTCTTATATATATTCAATATAATTATGAAAAGTTTTCTTTGAGAAAAAAAAAAAAAAAAAAAAAAAAAGAAATTTTTACCCCTAAATTCAAAGCTTGTGTACATTATTTAAGTTATATTAAGAAAGAAAGAGAAAAAAAAAAAAGAAAAAAAAACTTATTGAAAATGATATTTGATCAAGAATTCTGTTGAAAGAAAAAAAAAAACGGTAACATTAAGACACATTGTCAATAATATTTGAAAATTTCATCTTGTCAAAAATATACTGTCAACAGATATAGGTAATATTAATCTAGTAGAACACGCGTGGGATTCTCTAGCTTTAGTTAATTTTTTTTTTTTTTTCATCTTCGTATGATCGATACGTATAATTCAACAAAACTTTACTTTTTATGTAGCTTATAGTGGCTGAGTATTTTTTTCATCTTTGTTTTAAGAAATAGCAACAAACATATGATCGGATGATCTCTAATTCGAAACGGTATACATCTATGTATATAAATATGTTCTTTAATTATGATCATTGTGATTTCAATGTACAATATAGTTTCTTCTTTCTTTTTCAAAAAACCAAAAAAAAAAAAGCAAAAAAACTGACAAGATATTTTCTAGACTGTAATTACCGTTCATTCTATAATTGTAAAATGAGATCATTATACCATTTCGAATTAAAAACATCAAACAATAACAAGATTATCAAAAGTTAACAGTTTACAAAATTAGAACTAACAGAGTTTTTATCATTCGGTATTCAGTCAGTTAGCTTTTACTATTATATTCAATTATTTAACAATTATATTAAAATATAGGCATTTTTTTTTTTTTTTTGTTTTATTATTATTATTTTTTTTTTTTTAATTTTTAATTTTTAGTGTTTTTTTTTGTTTTTTTGTTTTTTTTTTTAATCAGATCTGTATTTTGGAATCATCATCAAACACGTTTTCGTTTTTTTTTCTTGTTTTTTTCCTTTCGTTCCTTTTTTTCCACTCGTGTCATTTTCGCATCTCACAAGGCAGTAAATGATCACATCTAACAACTTTACATGGTATCTTACTTTCAATTGCTAGCTTCCAAAAGTTGAAACAGATGAGTTATTCACATTAGACCTTATATATTACTCCCTCTTCTGTTCTTTTCTTTTTTGCTTCTGAATACTAGAATATAATATTCAAAAAAAAAAACTATTAATTTATTTATTACTTATTTGGCAGTTAAAGTTGCGGTGCTCATAACTTGTTATACACTTGCTACAAAAAATTTCGCCGCATTAAAAATAAAATGATACATGTTACGTATAAATGAATCATGTTTCTCTTACTTTCAATTATTATCAATTATCCGAAATTCTTTTTTTTTTTTTATAGCAACGTGGTATAGTAGAAGAAGAAAAAAAGGCAACTTTTATTATTTTACTCAATTCCGTAAGACTGGTATTACAATGCGATCAGCATCGGCAGTAGCTTGCAATGTATAATTGTATGTTTATCTCGCTTCTTCCCCACACAGTACACATGTCCATGGATATCCTATGCATTCAATGTCCCGTGGATATCCTATGAATATCTGTTGGACATGTGTGCTGTGTGGGTCTCTTCTTTGAAAAAAATAGATTTTCACAAAAAATGAGAAAATCAGTCCAAAGGTTCTTTATCACTACCTGTAATCCCAGTTCAGGAGAGGAAAGTTTAAAACAACAAAAAAAAAAACAAAAAAAAATAGAATCTATCTGACAAGAAACCCAGGGCACGAAAAAATTAATTCGTTCAAAGCGCAGACCAGCTGCTCGGTGGGTCTAGTGCCCCGAGTTAACTTCCAAGAATCGTCAAAACCAATCAAAAAAAAATCAAAAAAAAAATCTTCAGTAGTTACGACAGTTAATTAATTAATCAATTAAATAGTTAATAGTTATTGGAATTAAATAATTTATGCTTGAAATATGTACAGAGTTTTGTATGTGTTGTTTTTTCTTTTTTTCTTTTTTCATTGTAAATTAACTAATAGTACAAGGTTGAAATTATTTAAATTATTTACGTATTTAAAAATTCATTAAAATGGGAACGGGGTATTGGCGACTTTTCAAATCAAATTTTCAACTTCTTTTTTTCTCTCTTTTCGTTCCTATTGCTTAGCTCATGGTTCTTCAATAATTTCCCTCAGCTCATGTACTTGCGCATGGCACCTTGCTAACACTTAAATGGTATGAACTGTAACAGAATTTTACCAAAACCAAACCGAGCTGTATATGAAAACCTAAAGTATAACATGCAAGCAACCAACTAACATGTTTATATCTCTCAATGCAATTCATCGTATCGTTGACCCTTTATATAAATATATATGTATATTTTTCTTCACGCCGAGAAATTTATACTCAAATTTTGCCAACGATAAACGTGTCTTTTCTGTTACATTACCAAAAAAAAAAAATGTAAAGAAATAATGAAATTGAGTTTTGTTAATTGGATTCCCTCATTCATTCATATATAATATCTACTACCATTTCATATAATTAAACAACTTTTTATCGCTATTTATTATTATTTACACTTCGACGCCTAATACTCGATCTACAACGTATTCATATCTCTTAGGCTCTCCGCCATCACTCTCTGATGTCTCGGAAGTCTTTTTGTCCTCTTCATCAACCTGCCCAGCCTGACACTGTTTACTGTCTATATCAACTACGAGGCCAGGTTGATTAATATTTTCCGTTAAAATACCAGAGTCATTTGTAGCAACCTGATTTGCACTGTTTGTTTTGCTAGTTACACAGTCCACACTATTTACTTTAGTCGTAACACTGTTTGTTTTATTAGCGACACTATTTGTTCTTGTGCTAGTTGTAGCTAGCGCAGTGTTTGTCGCGTTAGTTAACAGATTATTGGAAACACTATAAACGTTAGTTTTAGAAATTAAAACCGATTGACTACTCGCCGGTTCAGACATGTGTCTTCTATGCGGGAGAAGCGGAAGCGTAGTTACATTCTCCGATATCAATTCCTCCGAAGGCAGTACTGGAACGTTCAAGTTCACACGTGTAAAGAATGCCATTTTTTCTCTGCAAAAGAAAAATTATATTGTTATAGTAAACAAAATTGAGCAATTTCAGATGAAAATAAAGCGATGGAACTCACTTAAAGGATATAATGTCTGGTTTTCCCTTGCCAGCCTTAGTCTTGCGCAGTTTATAGATCTCCTTCGATGTCTTCTTCAGCATTTTCTCCACCTTTTTATCCTCTGCACTCTTTCCGTTCTTTCCACATTCGGCCTGAGCCATGAGATTTTGGAACTTATGATCTTCCAAGAGCCAAGTAGCCAGTTCTGTATCGCCCTTTTCTCTGGCTTGTTCGAGCCTCTGTTTCAAATCCCTAAGTCTCCCCAATTCATCGTGCAGATTGGTAAGCCTTGCGTTCTGCGCTTGCAGGTCTAATTCAAGATCCAGAGAAGTTCTTGCCGTTGATGGCAAATGGTTTGATTTTTTTGAAGGCGTTTTGCAGCTCAGAGCGGAAGACGGCCTTCGCCAACGTAAAGAACGCCTTTCGACTGAATTCCGCTGGAAAGGACCTCCTCGGCGATATAGTGGCATACTGCTATCGCTGTCGCTTCGGTTCAACTGTGAAATACAAACAAAAAATTTTAGTTAATTTTAGTCATTGAATTTTAGTTTCCAAAATTAGTAAATTATGCATCAAAATCTACTGCTTACCCTGCAAATATAGTGATTTCTGTTCACAGCTGCACTAGGTGAGAAAGTTTGACTTCTTTTAATGACAATTGAATTTTTATCATCATGAATGGCTCCTGGAACAACACCTGCGGCTGATAACTTTCTCTGCTTTCCTTGCTCAGGTATAAAGATACATTCTGTGTTAGTTTCTTTGTCTTGTGTTTGATTCTCCTCTTCAGCAAGTTCCTCGTCTTCCTGTGAATAGTGTTAATATTCTTTGTCAGCAAATTATTTCACAGTTTCAATCAACTATAGCAAAACATCTTGATAATAAAGAATTCAACAAACCTCATGCTCTAGTACATCCTCCAAAATGTTATCCTCAATCATAAATTCTACGATAATTCCCTCTTCGTCGCTATCTTCACTTCCACTATCGCTATCCCCATCTTCATCTTCCTCCTCCGGACTCCCAAGACAATTGGCTAATTCTTCTAGGCGCAATGATACAGCAGTTTGCAATTCTTCGCACCCCTGATTTCGTGTCAAAGTAGACGTTTGCGAACTGATTATTGTGCTCTCATCGCTGCTTTCTTCTTTTGTATTCTGTGCCTGAGTACTTCTATACATTGATACATCAGATTCTTGTTTATCATGCTTGGGCTGCTTGTTAGCTAGCGTATTACTGCTACTTTGAGTATCGGACGTTGATGGTTGCATAAAGCGGAAGGAGAGGATGTTGTACCACTTTACACTCGGTGATTCGTGACTAAAGTCTGCCAGCGAGACTTGGGCTGAACCCTGTAGAATAGTAGAGTAATTTACCAATCAATGAAGTGCTATTATCAAAACTAGAGCTAAAAGATATTTCATTTGGCTGTTTACTCGATCTTGCTTTCTAATGGACTTACCAAGCACTCCTCAGACTCCCCACCAGTACACCAAACATTGACTTGCAAAGTTTTTGTGTATAATTTGTTAAGTGGCACAGATATAGGGAATGTTTCTCCAAACGTAGGCTTGCGCAGATCTGTTACAGGCTTTGTGCAGCACATATGGCTGATCGGAGGTTGCATTGGGAGTAAAGCTGCTTTTATATATCTGTAACAGTTCGAAATTTCTGATATAACATATGTTCACTGAATTAGTAAGTCAATGTATTGCTTCAAAAACGATGATCACACCTATTCTAAACCACAGTAACGATATCTTCAAAGTATTACGATAATTTGAAAGAATAACATTATGATGAATCAAGCAATTATAGTTCTCAAGTATTATTTAAAGCCTCAAGAGGTCTTGTGCTATCTATGGTGATTGTTAATAGCTATGTTACACAATACTTGATACTAATTGATACCAAACCATGTAGTGGTGATAAGAGAAAGAAGCAGTAAATGTTACATAATAGTACCAAGCTATAGATCAGGTGGTCATTGATCCAACAGCATGATTTCATAATCGCATTCCAATTCCAAAGACGTTAATGTCTTTCTGGTTAAGTAAGTACGAAATATAGAAATGACGTCACCCATTGATTTCACTGTTAAATATTTGTTATCTTGTTACATGAGATTTAGAAATTTTTTCAATATATTAAGAATTACATTGAATGCTGCTGTTCAGAAATATTTGAATATCCAAACAACAATTTATTCCATCGCATTTCACTGTTCTAGATATAATTAGATATTCATGTATCATGAATTGGGGCATAAGCAATAAGAAACGGCCTTGTCTGTTATGGGAACTGTGATATCCATCGATAAGATATATTCAATATTTGCTAAGTAAAAGAGTGGTAGAAATGTTTGCATCGAAGTGCGTGTGATGTAAGAGATTAATTAACGTGCCTATCCTAGCCACGTCGACTGCCACCTAGGAAGTACAACCTGCAGCCCACACTGTTCACTTTCACCGCGATTCAAGCATAAGGAATTTATCTAACTTTAAACTCATACAGTCCAACTTGCACAGTGTTACACACGTTGTACAAAGCCAATCACTCTGAAGCTTCAGGGTTAAAAAAAATTCCCATGCATAGCTATTTCCTATTTCAGTCGCACAGTTATAATTTTCCCGATAATTCTTCCCTGGGATTGATACTCACACTTGCGTGTTGTCAGGAATGAACAGAGCTGCCAAGTTTCTCGCCCGTTCGATACCGATGTGTAGCAATCCATCGCTTACCGAATACCTGGAACATAGTGTGTGAATTGATTTATGAAGCAGTGTATTTCTTTGGGTCAAATCACAGACAATCACTGATAATGATGTGATACATCAAAGTTGTAATAATCAATAAATATTCACCTCAGCTTTATTTGAACTTGTGCCGTCTCCAGATTCATCTCTCCTAAAGCAAGCGGATCGACTCCTAGTAAACCAGACAATCTCCTCCTATTGGATGCTTCAAAAACACCCGAATCTCCGGCTACACTTTCATCGGATACGGCTGCGGATACAGATCTAGTATTGGTGCCAGAACTGCTAGCTCTAGATCTGATTCCCAAGGGTGGTGGCGTCTCGCTTATCGGTGATAATGGTGGCTCCTGTGGCAAGGGCATTGCCGGCCTTCCTAAGCCGCTCCCCTGGGACATATTTCCTGACTGAAATTCAACCGGTGGTTGTGGGCTCAATTTCAAGTGCTCAGAATTTGCTGATAACTGTTCCTGAATCGCTTGTTGACTCAGTCTAAGCTCTGCAAGTTTGTCTTCAAGCTGATTACGGTCCAGTGGCAAAGCCGAAGCCATTAACCTCTGCTGCCGCCTCTGCAATTCAACTTGTTCATAAGCCGGAGGAGGTCCCATTGGTGCATTCTCATATAAAGGTGAGACCGGCGGACTGACGCTGGACAAACTTGATCTTGGGGACAAACTGGGTTGGGATCTTCCAGGTGATGGAGTACTCAGGTTACCCAAATTCTGCTCAGATCCTCTGAGTAATCTCTCAACTCTTCTGTGGAGATCTACCATGTCTACTGGCCTCTCTTGTTGCACAGGACCCAGGCATTGCGGTCCTCCATAAATGTCTGTAAAGCTAAGCCCTGAACTAAGTGAACCTTTGCTGCTCGTTGTGCTGAGACTACCCAAGCTTGAGCTACTGCTAACGGACAGGGTACTCGCGCTGAGGGTTTTAAGCTGACCTTCCAACAAAGCCATGGATCTAAGAGCATCTCTGAGCTGTTGAAGTAGGAGCTGTTTTTCTTCGTGGAGTCTCACTCTGTCTGTTATCGTTTTGTTTGATAATTCAAGAGCATTGTTTAGGTCCTGTTCAAGTCTCCTAATTTCGCACTGTATTTCTTTCATATCTTGTTGAGTCCTGGTCCTGGGTGTGATGCTCCTCAACTCTCTCAAAAGTTGTTCTTTTTCTTGAAACAGTAGCAATTTGTCCTTGTCGCTTTCGGTCTGACCAGGAGTCACCTTTTCTTCTAAATCAGCTAGCTGCTGTTGGATATGTTGTATCCTTTTTCTAGCTTCATCGTACTGTAGCCTCATCCTAGCCATCTCTGCCAGTCTGGTACCGATGGGTACAAGTTCCCCTGATAAGTCCGTCTGTGAAGCGGTGCTGAGTTTTTCTTGAGGAAGACTCAGCGTGCTGGCGTCTGGACTTCCTTCGCAGAGCTGTAGTCTTGTGAGTTCATCCTTAAGTTGAGCCAACGACTGCATGAGTTCCGCTTTTTCTTTTTCACCTGAACTAAGGGACTTTTGAATATTTCTTAGCTCGGTCATTATAGCCTGAGCCTCCGTGATGTTGTAGCACCCGCCGTTATGAGCACTCAGCTTTTGTTCCACGCTGAAATTTCAAGAGATTCAAATATTTCACGCAATCACGATTGTTTCGGTTTCGCAATGGCATGGGATCTAAATCATCACTTACCTAGCTAGAGTGTCAACGCCACGTTGGGTGCAATTCATCTCTGCACGAATTTGCTCCAATTCTCGCTTGAGCCGCGATACGCGACTCCTCGCGAGGGCGACATCGGATTTCAGTAAATCCGGATCGTATTTTGTGCTCAAAGAACTCGAGCTGGAACACACTGTACAAAAATATTCGAGTTATGAAATTTCCAGGTACTGGCGATTTCGGGATTAAGCAAAATTTTCGAATTCTACTTACGACTTGTGCGGGAGGCTCCAAGGGTTGTAAGAGCATTGTTGAGGTGATTGTACTCGTCTTGAGCAAGGCACAGCCTTTGCTGCTTGACGTCATAGATTTCCTTCTTCGCCTGAAACAGAGAAATAAATGGAAATTTGTTAAATATCGTTTGCCAAAAGTCCAAGTGGTCGGATTTCGAGAAAACAATTCTGGAACGCGGGAATAAAGCATTTGATCTTGGAATACCAAGATTTTAAATCTATTGAAAAGATTATCCCAGTGTTGCATGAAATACATAACACAAATAAAATTAATCCCATTATTTATCTAGATTTGTACGGTAAGATTGGATTGGTGCGTGACTTAATTAGGCCATCGATCGTTTTGGCCGCAGGTCAAATTCACGCACGATGTAGTATCAAGTTCCGTAATGAACTGCACAGCTGTCTTTGGCGGGAAATTGAAATAACGATATAACGATACGTCGCAATGTGACTATATTAGCAATCTTTGGCGTTAAACTGTCACAAATTATATAATTTCCGACTGTGTTACTGTATAGGTATATATTACGTGATCAAATGTTACATGCGGTAGATCAGAGAATGTGCAATTTCAAGATATTTCTGAAAAACGAAACGCACAACATCGACAACCATAAACACTCAGTTACAGAAACGTTGTATGCATGTACACTGAAAGTTATGTAAGATGGGTATGGCTATAAAATTGGTTAACCGAAAAAGGAATGGATCAAATGATGATCTCCGAAATGATAAGGAAAAAAAAATCACTTTTATGACCGTGGCTTACATATTCACAATAGTAAAAGGCTTCAGCGTCGCTGCAATTCTGTCTGTAGCACTGTTCCCAATAGAATTGTTGTATTTGTTCGTCGTTTTCGTAGTCGTTGTGGTAACACATCTTCATCTGATATTGGGATACCGAATTTTCGTATATTTGCTGCTGTTGGTGGTGGTGGTACTGGTAACTTTGATTGTTATACTCCTCGATGTAATTCTGATATCGTTGAGCAGGGACAAGGACGCAGAGGGTAAACTGACGGTCCATACCGGCGCGATCGGCTCTGATCTTGACTGGGATCTCTTGGGATCTCCTGGTGCCGAGCGGTGCGCGCTCACCTCACCTCATCATCACGAAGGCCACCTCGAGACTGGACGTTGTTGGGCATGGACCCGAAATTCCAATCCCCACCTCCGTCCTCCATTTTTAAGGGGTCTCTTTTTCATTTTTTTTTTTTTCCTATTCCCTTGCTTCTTGCGCCTTCGGATCCGCCTCTTCGGCTCCGGCACACCACCGTCTTGCTTCTATTTCTTTTTATATTTTATTCTTACTCTCTTCTCCTTTTACACGACGTAAAAAGAAGGGCCTTCTCATCTCGTCCTCGTCTCCCGGGGCCCGCTGCTGCAGTAACGTAACAATGTTGTTTCCATTACTTATCGTACGATGTAGCTATCCGTTACATATTTTAACACTCAACGTCAAAACAATTGATCTCTCAAGATTTCGGAACTAGCTACCTAGATATATTCGTAGTAAATATCCAGGGAACCTCTTATTGTCCTCGTACTATCGATTATATTCGATCATTCAAAAAATCAAGGTTACGACCTAGTTTGTAGTTCAAACTAAGTGGTCTTCCTCTTACTTTTTTGCCACAAGTAGAAACATACACCTGAAATATCCGTTGCAATGATCGCACCCCTACTCATCACGCACAACATTTCGGGCATCGTCTTTTTTTCAATCCCAGAAAAGTCAAGTTGACACATCGCGCGGTTAAAGTTTATATAGACGTGTCTTTTGTCCTATATGCAGAAAAAGTCTCCACGTATGTCTTTGGTGGTAGGTATGCAATATTGACAGAAAGTCAGGTCTAGAATGTACATACATATGTATGCAGACATTACGGATACTATACTGTACGGGTATTCCGTACACGGGGGTCCGCCTTTGCTTTACTATAGGAATTCTGAAGCTGTGAAAGAAAACGCGGGCAAGCAGCACCGCACAGTCACAGTATGAGGAGGTGAGCAAGTAAGAGGCCCGAAGGGGCCGCGCGGGCCCGTTGGGCCCCACGGCACGACACTGTAGTCGAGTCCCATCTCTCGGATGGTAGTAGGGCCGACCTTGAGTCCCCGCATTATGCCTCGTCCTTGTTGGAATTTCTGAGCCCATGGGCCCCATCAGCATGTCTCTGATCATCTAACAGCGACGGAGCCCCCTCTCCTGTACCATGCGTACAAAACTGGGGCCCTACGCACCATATATCTTTCTTAGGGATGAACTATTATCAGCGAAGTTTCGTACGTTAACCGACAATTAATGTTGACTGGTATATAGAAACGAATGGATAACGTTTCTGTTAAATTGTGCTCGGAATTTCAAACTATTTTCATGGATAAGAATAAAACGTCTAATCGAAAGGAGTATGTGTTATTTTTATTGCCGGGTTATATATAAATGAATGAAATGCCAATTTTAACGATGAAAATGTATTTCCTACAAATCGCAAGTTCACATAGCGCACATGCGAACCGGCACTTAAAGATCGAGAGAACTTACGACGCGGAAGAACTCGCGGGGCCTTCTCCAAGTCCGAGTGGAATGCAACGCCCACAAGCCCATCGAACGAAACGTCCGCGGAATGTCGACCCGCGACAAACAAATTCCGATCTAGTCGGCTAGCTCGAGTTGAAAAGCAGATATTCTCGCGGTTTAACGGCAGTCATTTATTTTTCTTGGGTCGGTATGCCTGTGTAGAATGCCTGACTGATTGCTGGATTCTTTTGCTGCTCGGACTAGGAGTAAAAGAAAACGGCTGACTCTGTCCTACCGCGCACAAAATGGAATTACCATTTGTCCTATGAAATTTCGCGCAAAGATAATACAATTACCCCGATTAAAAAATAATTTGAGGCTAAAATTTTTTTTCTTCTCCATTATCTATACTCCGTTTCTTTTACCATAGCGAAGTGCAATACCCCGTTGAATGGTAAACAAAAACATAAATTCCACCTTTGTGGAATCAGTTCGAGATTTTTAACGATATAGTATGTCAGTATATCGAAATTATCAAAAAACATCAAATTGTTGTAAAAAGCCCGCGTAACCGTTGAAGAAAAGGGGGAAAAAAAAAACCCAAAAAAAGAAAGCGACCGGCGTTCTTTAGCCGAGCTAGCAAACTGTTTTCAAATCGTACCGCTGGAGCTCTTTCAGCGCTGTTACACGGAGCACAAATACCAACTATTGGTTTGCCGGGGCTTACAGGTCGCGCAGATGGTTTTTCCGGTTCCATGTCCGACGCACCCGCTGCTGCTGCTCGCTATAATTTGTAACGCGTGTGCTATCATATCAGTGGCTCCATCTCAGCACATTCCGCGGTACAAGCCCTCTTGACTGCTTCGTGCGCGGAGCCGGTGAAATGAATAACATCTCCCGCGGGCCCTGGAGAGCAAGAGAGACCGAAAGCGAGAGAGAAAGAGAGAGAAAAAGAAAGAGAGAAAGATAGGTACGAGCGATCAGCGCTACGATGGAGGCCGGGTGCGCGCGCGCGCGCGCGCGTTCTACCCATGAGAGAGGCCCAGCAGCTCTCTGAGTTGTAAGCAGGGCTAGCGGGGGAGGTAGATGGTACAGGGGAGGAGGGGGGTTGGAATGCAGCCGAGTGAGGAATTCCGGCCCCTCCCGCATATTTATCTGAGCTCGGCTCCGGGCCCGCAGTGAGTGAGGCCCGGTAAGGCCCCTTTTATAGCGTGCGGAGAAGGTGGAGGAAGGGGAATAGGAGGAGGGTGGTAGGAGGGAATCCACTACGGACATGCTACCCAAGGTATGCCAAGTGTTTATAATCGAGAATCTGTTTCGTCAGACTGGCAAATTCAGTCGTAATTCTGGCCGAACAACGAGACGCTAAACAGACATAGTACCTACCTATATATACACACATATATACATAATGTATATAAAAGTGTATATATAAACAGTGGGACTAGTGGGACAAGTCTACAGCTATCAGGGTCGTATGTCTGTACAATTCGTATTACAAAATATGTACACAACTTTTAATCGATTATGTAGTTACGAAGTTTAAGAAAGCCCATGTTTACCATAGATAGATGTTACGTGTATGCATATTAGTTTTACTTTGTTTCTATAAATTTCAACATATATACATTCACAACTCTAGCACCTGCGAATACTAGGAAAAGAAGAAACCGGCGAAACGAAGAAATAAAAAAAAATAATGAAAAAAAATACCGGCACAGACTTCGTCGCTGATCTTTTATTTCGCCTTCAGGCTATACGAATTGACAAAGAGGGAGTAACGAATAACGATGATTGTTGGTTATGGTTTAGCATAGTTGCGTTGTTGGTAATTTCTAAAGCGTTTCTCAACTTTTACGTCACGTCGAGCCTGAGACGTGTATAATAATGTAAATGTATGTAAATTGTAGAGTATCGTCTCAAATGCACGACTATAAGCCATAAGAATGTTGTTTACGCGTGTGTCACTGCACGGTTAATTACGCAGCTCAATAAAAAACAAAAAAAGATAATAACGAAAAAAATATATATATATGTAACACATTATGTACCTACACATATAATATATATTCAAGGAAGTAAACGGATTTATGATACCACGTATACAGGCATGAGCATATAGGTACGATATGTGTTCTTGAATTTCTACGACATCGATGTATCAAATCAACGGGTTGATGGTAAGAAAAAAGGTATAGAAAAGAAGGCGAAACTATTTTTTTTTATTTTCTATTTTATTCTATTTCAATTCCACAACAACATTCCTGGAGTATACCAAAAGTTAATATTATAGAAGGGGAACATCCAATTTTATATATGATTTCCTTCAATCAAATATTTCTGGGAATTTAGACCTGGCGTTGATGAAGGAGATCTGAAAATCGAGGTGTACAAAAAGTGGTCGAAGATTAAAGTGATTAGGGTTAGAACGCTACTGGGAGAGCTCACGTGATACCCCTGTGGCTACCGAATTCCGTTCGAAATGGGCCTAGGGGGGGCCCTCAAAGTCCGTACTCTGTGTAGCCCCGAGGGTCCGGCCTATGAACGAATACATGAGTCCCCCTCCTCTCATACTCTCCGCGCCTCGTCCCTTTGGGCCTCTTTTCTCTTAGTGGAGTCCCAAACTTGTGCACCAATTTCATGGATTGCTAAACGACGAATAACCGCCGACTATGAAGTTAAGAATTTTTTTAAATTCCAAACAAAGTATTTTTCGGATAATCGTTCTTTGCGTGATTATATAGTTCAAACAATTTTCGAATATTTTCTTTAGGCATACAAAACGGAGTTCACCTAATATACACGATTGTTTTTTTACAAACGTTTTTATATACCCGGCTGAATTTATATAATGCGAGAAGTTTCATACGCGTCCTCGATGATTTCCCTCGTGGTCTAGGGGCTCTTCGGGAGGCAGGCTGATGCTAAGAAAGGAATTTCTTTGGTCGGACAGCTGCCGAGTTGCCGAACAAAAGCCGAAGGATATAAAAGAAGGATTTCTCGATGCGCACGTGGCCTAGGCTTTAGAACACGAGGAGTTGGAGGACCAGGAGAGAAGACACGCGTCGCCAACCCCCACCATATTGAAAATCCTTTATTCTCTTGGTCAAAGACAGGATTCAAATTTTTTTTTTAAACAAGAAAAAAACCTTTTCCTACTTTATTTCATCGTCAGTGAATTCTGCCATGACAAGGGGGCAAATATATGTACATACGTCGTTTAAAGCCATAAAAATAATATTCAGAAACTATTTGAAAATCGTTCGAAAGTGTACGATTTGAAACTCATTTTTCTCTCTAGTTAACTTTCTGACGATTTTTTGGATTACTTTATTTCGTATTTTGTAAAATTTCACCGAATAAATTCTTAGCTTTACGACTCACTTGTGGAAGCGCGACATTTTTGCCATTCAGTAAAATGAAATTGTTTTTCGAAGAGAGCTGCGAGAGTTTTCGAGCAAGCAGCTGTTTAAAAATATTGCGTGTATAATTTGTATTGGGAAATCTGACGTGAAGAAAGAAAATACATACGAAATCTTCGAGAGTCACGATATATTTTCGAATAGGTACGCCGAAGTAACGCAACGCAACGTAACGCAACGCAACGCTAATTCCGCAAATATCTCCACTTCAGTCCTTCGCAGAAATTCGCACAATTCTGCTCAGACGATAATAACAAGTATGTTATAGCCAGAATTGCTAGTGCACCCGAGTTATAGGTATACGATATAGTTTGAGTTCGAAATCAATCAGGGGATTATTTTTTAAGCGCTTATTAAAGCCACTCAAGATACTCGAAGACCATAAACTCTCTCCACAACTGAAACAAGTCCTACAAGAAAGTACTTTTCCGGTTAAAATAACGTCGCATGCCATACTCCCTGGACAATAGTTAACCATTTACATTTTACTCGAGCGAACCAGGCTTTCGTAGTTGGCGCGTTTTCCGCCAGGACGCGCCACGATCGTAACGCGCTTCACTTCTCTATCCAAGAATAAACGTAAGGGTGTAGGGAAAATGAAAATAAAAAAAAAAGGGGGTCCCCAATTTTCGGCAATAGTCAATATCTCGTCAGAATAAAAAATTCCGTGTTTAATAAATGACATCAACACGATTCTAGGATTGAAACCGATATCCTACGAAGAAAGAAATTCCTTGAAGATATAACCATTCATCGAATAGCTGTTTTTTTTTTTTTTTATCAATCAAAATGTCATACGTAATGATGCGCGTACGTAGAAATTTCAACTGTTCAAACACGAGTTAGATGAATATCTACACGTTCAGCTAGCTGCACACGCGAGTTGATGAATAATTGCAGTGATTAAAATCTCTTCAATGTTCGGAAGACATTATGGTATTATTATTTTTGACGATAGATTGAATTGATTATCAAATCGTATACCTATAAGCCGGCTACCACGGTGTGCTTCTCAGTCTAGTAGGCCACGATTGTCAGAGAACGCATGCGCAGAATAAAGACAGGGCTCGGTCCCTGGCCGCGACTATAGGTACCCGACGTCGTCCGCGTTGGACGCTGGCGCCATAAACGCAATTATCATAAACGGCGGAGCAAAAATATTCAGACGCGATTAATTTTGGAATGAAGCTAGGAATGCTGGAGTTGGCTGGCTGCAAGTTACAGCTATACTTGGATCGGCGTATTTTACGGATTGGTCAAGAGTCGTGAGAGCCGTAACAGAGCCAAGTCAATAAGAAATAAGAAAGTGTTCACACAGATATAATTATGTTCCGGTAACGTTTTGTTTCGCTTAATATTCTCAAAAATAAATTCTTTTTGACGTTCGAAAAATAAAGTGTGATTAATTATACAAATGCAAACGATATGGTCGTCTGACGTTGTTCCGCAAATCTCATAAGAAGCCTCTAAATAGGATGTTAATTTTTTAGTTCAGGCACGTATTTCGTTGCTTGTTTTACGATAAGCGACAATATTTACCGAGCGATATAACGCGCGAGTGTCTCCCGCGTTTCTTGTACCCAACATTCCAATGAACAATTTTTTTTATACAAAACAAACTAATTTATATGTTGATGGTATTAAAACCGCGATTTTCTGCCGCCACACGTAGAGAAAAACGATAACAATACGCTGCATTGACGCAGTTATTATTTTATAAAATCGAACTCACTACTTACTTGCGTTACATGGTGGGTTTACCCAATTCTCAGTATACACACACCTATATGTATACCGTTATAAATAAAAACTTGATATATTGAATCACGTTATAGGTTGAATCGCCCAGAGTAATTCGATATTCAAATAAAATAGAAGCTAATTTCATTTCATACCATTTTATCTCACTCAAGACCCAAAAGGGTCTTCTGAAAACTTTTGAACCTTGACGGAAATGACATAAAATCGAAGAGTTCCCGGTATGAAGGATCAGAAATTTATCTATTTAAACATAATGTTGAACGTTGGCATATATGATCCTTGCATGAATCGAGCTCCGGGTTCCATCGTACGTAGAAACTCAAAGTGTGCGTTATAGTCGAGTGTGCGTCTGATCTGTACGGAGAACTTTCCCCTGATGGAATTTGTTAAATCTTGTTGGATATCTATCGGTGGTAACGGAAGCTATACAGAACTTATCGACATATACTCCCGATGATTTGTAACATTCTAGGTGGATATTCGACGTTTTATTAACTTTGGCAAATCTAGGAACACCTCTGTTATACTTTGGCCGCTAAATCTCGGGAATAAAGCGTTATGACTAGATCGAGACTAATTACGATGTCGGGAACCATCAATTTCCACAATCTATATATATTTATAGACTTTCGCTTTGTTATTGAGTCCTTCGATGGTAAAAATTCTGTTTCAGCAATTCCGTAAAATTGTTAAATTGAAGTTGGGCAATCCTATGATTCCCCGCGTGCCCAATAATATACTGGTAAATTATCATTTGATTTGGTTAGCCATGGTTTTATTGCTGGCTTCCTTATTCGGATTACGTGCTACTGCCGTTTGTTTTCTTCTAGTTATTCTAAAGTGTTTAGAACCGGCCCACGACAATCTTAAACGAACTGTTAAGCTCGATTACCGAGTCTACCAGAAGATGGGGTCAGCGGATATTAAGGAATGCGTGTAGTTATACCTACGACACGTACCTGACTCTTGACCCTTTCAACCGATCGTTTTTAACGACCGGATACGCCATAGTCAGCTATGTTGTAGGCTACGTGGATATCTGCGTATAGTATATACCTCCGCTTGTCACGTGACCGACTAGCTTCAAGATTTCACCAAACTTTGGGACGAAAATAAAACAATGTTTTTTTTTTATATATTCGACTTACAATTCTAGATCATTTTTCTATGTCAGATAAAAATGGAAATGAAAATATTGTTTATTCTTCAGCGTTTCCAATTCTGTATATAATCTTTCGACTAAATTTCATCATACATAACTAAGCAAACGTTGCTTCGCAGTAATTGGAGAAAAAAAAAAAAAAAAGAAGCGATAATCTAGCTGACAAGAAGTCTGTAATCACCAGACTAACGGAGGCGAAACGATTCTTCAAACTGTTGAAATTTCAGAGAAGATAAGCTTTTTAAGCGTAAGAAATTCCTATGATCAATAAAAGCTATTTTAAGATTACGTGTCGCAGATAACGCGATTCGATTAGTAGAGCCGAGTCTTAATGGTCATTCCGTGGAATTCTATAACTCGTTGATTCTCAGTTATATAAATAATAACTTCAAGGATACCGCGGAATGAAGCTTTAAAAATTTCAACTGTTTTTGGAGGGTGCGTTATAAGATTTTCTTTCATTTGAAATTTGGTCTTCGCGGGATTTCAGTAATGAAAAAAGTCCCTCGATTTCGACGAAAATTGATTCCTAAATGTTTTCCGGGTGGTTGAATTCGAAATGGCAGATCCAAGGTGACGAAGATAAAATTCGAGACTTATATTTCGTCGGAATTGCGTTTGATACTCGATTTTACAATTCCGAAATCAACCTGTTAAACAGCGAGTTCGAAACCCCCTAAGAAGTGTATTCTTCTGAAAGTTATTTTGAAGAGTCAAGTAATACCTCTACAAATCAATAAAATCTGAAAAATGAAGATTCGCTCGATATTGACATGAGCATCTTTGATGACACCAGATATTTCAGAATAAAAGAGTTATGACCAAACTTATAGAGGCTAGAAAAAGGTGTCTAACACATTCATACATGACCACAGTGAAATATGTGTGCGGATGAAAGAGGATACAAGATAACGTAACAAAATTTCTAGAACATGTTGACAATGGTTTCTTTATTAGAATCCTGGGCACGATGCCCATTATTTATACCATGAATCGGTTGAGTTTAATAAATTACAAGTAACCATACCCACGTATCATTTATATACCTACACATTGGCTGGATTGATAAGCTCATATACAAACACCGGCAAGTGTATGTTACGTCTTGATCTGATTCGACAGCACGCATGACATTAATTTATTATTACTATCATAACCGATAACGAGCGATAAAATAGAATTCCTAAGCGATATAGACGATAACGTTCGACCTTTCGATGATTCAATAAAACCTTTTTACCGCATACCATATAAAGACACGATGCGTGAAAACTGATTAGTATAATGATAATCTGAAAAAGTAAAAGCGTTGCTAGACAATTTTTACGAGAGATGTTCCTCCATCTGAATTCTGACTCTGCGATCATAGCTCGAAAATATTCAACGAATATATTACAAATCCATACCGTAACATACCGCAAACGTCCCTAAGTATGTGCTGCAATACTCAAAGTTGAGGAAAAGCGAGATAAAACGAGTAAAGTAGCGGGGAAAAATGGATTTCTCTCATCTCCGGACAGCTGTAGCACAGAAATGATGGTTCGCACCTGGCATCGAGCCAATGGTCACTTCGTACATATGTTGTCACATGTCAATTATCTCTCCCACCCCGGTTATATTAGTGGCCAAGATTTTCACCTATATTAACAATTTAGATACAGACTTTTTTTCTGTTGTGCGGGGCCTGATTCATATTCGGGATAAACTAGGATCTATCGTATATCTTATAGACCTGAAAACGCATAATAGTGTGGGATATTATGCATGTATATGTATATGTGTGTGCGAGTATATACATTAATGCGTATGCGTTCACGAGAGACGCGTGCATGCGTAGGTTCCCCATGGAGATGCCAGGAGAGTTCGTCGCCCCGCAAGGGAAATGATTCCGAGCGTCGCTCCCAGTCCCCTCCGCGAGTCCCCCTTACGTACAACGACGTAGGTATACCTACTAGGACGTTTGCGGGATCGAACGATCCAACTCTTAACTATGATCCTGGACACACATATGCAGTGTATACCAACTGATATTTTATCTATACCTAACTCTAACCGAAGATACGTATTGAAGTGGATAATCACTAGTGATAGGGGCGTCGGAAATCGTTAACTGAAGAAGCGCATACCTATAGATATATGTAACATATTATCTTGGTAGAACCTGCAACAGTTCACTTCGCTTTACCGCATTATCTTAGCATCTCTCCATATAAGATACAAAGTTATAATAAGTTATAAATTGGTTGAAAATAAAAAAAAAAAAAATTTTAAAAAAAGGAAAAAAAGAAAGAAAAAAAAAAGGAATGAATAAGACAAAAGAGATCAACTTTTTTAATTCAAAAAATAAGAAGCATCCTACCGACTTAAACAACAACCGTATACACTACGCGGACAGCGAGCGTGTAAGAAAGAGAGAAAGAGAGATAGATAGAGATGAAGACTCGTCGTCAAGCATCCTCGTAAGACCCCGGAGCTCTTGGTGAACCGCCTGAGGCCCGATATACGAGCGTAAGACCGGTGGCCACTATACGCCAAAAGGGGTTGAGGGGAACGAATGGGGAAAGAGAGACGAGGGAAGAGAGAAGAGGAAAGAGTAGGGGGCCCAAGGGCCCGCACATCTTCTCTTCGCGATGCATTAAAAGGAGTTACACTGGGAGTAGGGGAGCCTTGCGAGGGACCCAGCGCTCTGCCTGCAGGGAGAACCGACGATGGGGAGGGGGAAGAAGGCCTGACTGTATGGGGACCCAGAATAGACGATGCAGTGGGAGCGAGGAACGGGAGGGAAAGGAGCGGGGCGGGGGAGGGGGAGAGACACAACATTCCAATCTCCCGTGGTTAGCCTGCCAAGTCACCGCGCCCGGACTGCTGCACGCTACTCGCGTCGTTGTCGTGATCCTTTGGACAGATCCGCCGGCTACGCAGCCATTTCACAAAGCTCAAC
Organism: Tenthredo scrophulariae; assembly: GCA_963978835.1. Taxonomy (NCBI): domain Eukaryota; kingdom Metazoa; phylum Arthropoda; class Insecta; order Hymenoptera; family Tenthredinidae; genus Tenthredo; species Tenthredo scrophulariae. The sequence continues at coordinate 8,588,760 of OZ022232.1, forward strand.
TCACAATCAGCTCAACTCCTTCTCTTATGTTCTGTTCTGTTCTCTTCTGTTCTCTTCTGTTCTGTTCTCTTCTCTTCTCTTCTTTTCTTCGCTCTTTTCTCTTTTCTTTTCTTCTCTCCCGTCTTCTTCTTCATCCTTCTTCGTCTTCTTTCCCTTCGTGCCGTAGTTGTCAGTTAAACCCCACTCTATACTATATCCAGATAGAGTAGAGAAATATCCTCGTCGCAGTACGATTCAGCTCTGCCACCTCACCCAGAGACTCGGACAACAACCGAAGATGGAATCACTTCGCGTCTCGGGACGACTTGAGACTCCGACACGAGCGCGACAAGCTTTCCAATATTTTTTTATACTCATATATTTTATTTATTATATCGAAGTACTATTATTAGACTGTTATCATTCAATCGTAAATGATTGTTAGGAATGGTATTATTATTATTATTATTATTATTATTATCATTATTGCACGAGTTAAATTACTCAGATAATCAATACGCAGAATGTATAGATATAATAATATATCAACGTCCATGAGCCGATCAAAGTAATATATACAATAACTCTGAGAATTTCAATTCAGAGAAATTATACCGTCGCTAATACTTTTGCCGATTGTATTTAATCTAATTATATAGATTTTAATCTCATCTGATTATTGGCGGTCAACAGCTTCCGTCGATAGAATTTCCAACATCGTTTCATTAGAAAACAAGACGGAAGGGACAGTGTTTTTTCGCGGTACTTTTCATCACCTTACAAACCAATGTAATAACGTACTGAATACAGAATACAGTAATTAGTTTGAACTCGAGAAAAACATTATCTTCAATTTGGAAGTATAAAAAAAATATATATATATATATATATATATATAAATTGACAGTCAATTTATTTCCGATAGAAGCGAACGTTCGAATTCAATGGGATATGGCAATTTTCCATTCCCATCATTCTAATGTGAAGTCCTCTAAATTTCAGATATTTCGAACAGACCTTCGGGCCGACATTTTTCTAAAAATCTGTTTTTCGGATTCAGGAGGGTCGAAGACGTAAAGATTCGTTGAAATTAGCAAAAGTCACTTTTCGACCGAAACCAATACTTTTCCTATATGACCATAGGTGATGAAAAGTAAGAAAGAAAAAAAAGAAAAAGTATTATAAGGTACATTTGCTGTATAATACCTGTAAATTTATAGAAAAATAAAAAAAAAAAAAAAAAAAAAACTCAAAAAAGTAACGTCGTGTGTCAGCATTAGTATATTTCGGGTTAAACTAATGCATTTTTCTTTACCTCGCTGTGTATAATACATAAGATATAGTTAAACTAAGCGGAAACACCTGTGGCTAGATAGGCGGGTACTTAACGTTTACATCGTTGTTGGCATCGTTCTTTGAGGCTTAGAGGTTGTAATCATTTGTCGAGTCTAATTTTGGAAATACCATATATATATATATATATATATATATATATATATATTATACTATACGTATAACTTCACGGCGACTTATACGTATACGTATACCTTCTGTACGAATGTATTCTTCTATTGTTATTATTATCATTATCATCATCATTATTATCATTATTATTATTATTATTATTATTATTATTATTATTATTATTATTATTATTACATCCTGCAGCGATGTATATTGTGGAATACTGTATCTGGGTACATCTATGCGAATATATATATTCTCCAGCTATACGAATTAAACGAAGATCTTCATTTATAAACTATAACGATAATATCCTCCCTAATCGCACGTCTCCTCGCGTTGCTCCGTTACGGCAGCAAGTTCAGTACTCGTACGCGCGTTGAAAGGGCTCCCAGGTATGCCACGTCTCACGCTGATGTTGCTACTACTACTACTGCTGCTGCTGCTGATGCTGCTGCTGATGCTGCTGATGCTGCTAGTGATGCAGAGACGGAGGCGCGCGTGCTTGACTGTGTGCGTGGCAGGTGGGCCAGGCTCTCGATACTTAATTTCAAGAGCTAAAAATAGACACTTGACCACGATTCAAGCGTTACTCGCTTACAGTGGAAACGTTGAGTTATCGATCACCCAGTATAGTGTTTCTTCCACGAGTTCAATACCGCCTAATGTATACGTACATACATGTATATATATATGAGGAGGTTACAACGAAAAGGGTATAAGCGACAAGATTAGAAATTATTCAAAATGAGAGTTTCGAACGTTTAGCATAGGTTTAGGGATTCGAGATTATGAATTCTGCCAATTGTTTATGCTGAAAGGAGAGAACGCGTCATACAATTGAATTACTCTTTTTCCTCCCCGCTTCTTCTTCTTGACAGAATTACTTCATTTCAGGTATATTTGCTCCAGTTATAACAACGCATTTATCTTAGTTATGTACGTCCTACCTATTATGATCGTTATACCGTACCTAGGGTCGCGTAGGAATAACTCGACCCCGTACCTACGTGACGAAGCCATCGTTTAAACGCGAGATATTTCAACTTTGTGCCGAAATTTCGTGTACGTACTGCACTCCACTGGCTCGGCACACATGTGGTGGGTGGTTGATTACGTTATACGGGAATAACTACATATACTCGACTAAAATAACTATCCAATCTGGAATATTTGCCTTTCACCGAAAATAGATATGTTCACATATTTCCTACCCTTTCCTATACATTCTACAATCGCTCTGTATGGTAATAAAGATTGAATTTTACGATTAGACCTGAATACTGGAAACGTTTTTTGTTTTTTTTTTGTGTGTGTTTAATTCGCTGGTTTCTCAACTTTGCAAATAATTATTAAGAGAGGGTTTATAAGATAGAAATAAGATTTAATTAACATTCTCTTTCGTATCTCGTTAGGGCATACCTTAGATGTTTCAAAGTATTTGTAGAATTTGAAAAATGTTAAGATCGAGCCAAAAAATGTCTTTACCTTCAAAAATATACGAAGAATTCTTGGCTGGCGTGAGTATAGAGTAGGAAGGTATACCTCGCAGGCCAGCCAAACAACCAGCTAGCAAGCAAGCTACATACATACATACCTACTCTATTCTCCTAGACTTAAAAGCGTGGGTCGTAGACGGCGACGAGATTCGCCAGGAATTCGAAAACTATTTATTTTATAGATATATATCCGACCAACCCGCACGATTACTTATAGAAAATAGAACTGTTCGGTTAAATCTGAAGAAGTTTAAATATTCTCGAATTGAAATACACGTATTTTAGCTTCTCTCATATAGGTATCATATATAACTTACGCGATTTCACAGGGCCAATAATGTCGTTATTCCTGATTTTTCTGACCTAATTCAGGGCTAAAATTGATTAATTCCTGATTATCGTTAACTGTAAGCGATATGTAATATTTAAAAAACTAACTAAAGTCGGAGGTTTCGGTCTGATTTATCTCAACAGGTGAATATAGATAGTTATAAACCTGCTGCTGCATCAGCTCAGTACCCGTGAGGTAATATAACTATGGAAATAAAGTATCGCGTAGATAAATAAGACGGCTGCATAGAGGTGATCATGGATATATACGGTTGAACCGATGGTTTTAAAACTCTAATGAAATAATTTTCTAATGCTTTTATAACTGCTGACTATATACTTACCATACTACATATATACAACAAGTCGTCCGTGCAGACGTGGTGTTAGAGTATAGTCTCGGAGATTCTATTTTTAACTTCGTTCGAGATAAATTAAATGATCGAAAAGCTTTTCTCTCTGAAAAGAGGAGAGAACGTTCTTCCAGCGAACGAACGAGTCCTGCGTGCAACGCGCGTACACTCGTCTCTCTCTTTCTCTCTTTTCATCTTTTTTTCCCATCTTTTTCTTCCTCTCGCTCGATGCCTCGAGCTAAGGGTGCCGGGTTCGAGGCTGAGGAGGAGCGGTGGGGACCATTTGCATCGGAATGCAAGTTCCTCTGCACCGATACACCATAAGTGTATTTATAGTTTACGTACAAGTTTATCGTACATATACAAACACCTGAACCTATAATCTATCGCGAAAGAGCTGTAGTTCTTTTATTTTTCATTACTTAACGTATCAACGATTTTTTTCATAAATTGAGAGAAAAAAAAAAAACAAAACAAATGTTCAATTCGACTTCCCATTTTCATGGTAATAATTGTATTTCGTTTTTTAGATAATATATCAACGAAAAATTGTGTCCAACGTCAAAGATTAGTTATTCCTTGATAAATGAACCTTGTAAGTAAAATAAAAATATATAAACCCACGCTAGCATATGTGAAACACGTATATAGGCGTATGTATCTACTTAGGTAGGTGCAGCAGCGAGTATATAGTTAATATATTTTAACGTACGACGCCTCATCATCCATCGCTCACGCTCCAAACCAAAGGGTGTTTGGAATGACCGGAAGTGACATGATTTCCCACGGGACGGCTTCCTGCCTTACTCTTCGTACCCATACCTACTTCACTTCTCGACAAACGTGCTTATAATACTCCGTCACGCGGAAGCGAAAGGTATATGAGGTTAAAGCGGTTCGACCACGATATATTATCCACGTATTCGTCCATATACGTATAAATTATAAACACACGAACTAAACTTACTTCTTTAATTCAATGAAAATAATTGATTAATTTCAATTTTTTTTAACGATTTCTTCCACTTCGGCGTCGTTCGCCGTCCTTATTTTCCCGCCAAACTATGTTGTTACAACTTTATACTATACTAGGAGGTACAGTAGGGTGATGTTCCGATCATCGCGATAGAAAAATTGAGGAAATTCGGTAGAGAACTTACCTCCAGTACGTCTTGAGCCGTCTGAAGATACTCCCTGAGCATTGCTTCCTGAATGGCACGCCACTCCAATCTCGGATCTTCGAGTTGAGTGGTTTCTAAAATTAATAGAAGAAAAAAAGAGAATAATTGATAATTATAAAATTTAAGAATAAGAAAATTCGATCGAATTATTAGGTGTATCGATTATTTAAACATGTCGTATAATTATACATTACTAGATTTTCTCTCAAACTGTTACTTATAAATAAAGGAATAATTCTACATTCCTTTTTTTTTTCCAAACTGGACAAAACTTATATTGAATCAAGTATTATCAAAATAGTAAAAAATTATTGGGAATTAACTTACGGTTAACATGATTGATGTAGTAAGCTCCCACGTGCTTGTCATAAGCTTCTTCCCAGCCGAGTGGAAGTTCATTGCCAATGCAGTCCGCGAACGTTTGGGGCTTTGTGAACCTGTAATCACGCGGTAAAGACATGAAGATGTGTATAAGTGTTCATCGTTAGAGAAAGAAAATCTTTATATAAATGAATAAATTAAGAAGTGGGGCAATAGGGGGGGCAGAAAAAAATGCAAAAAGTATTGATATCTCGTTGATCCGAATTTCTATAATTAATTTCATCATTTTGGATAATATACATGTATTGTTAGTCGATATGAATCGTAAGACGTTTAATATTCGTCAGGTTAAGAATCGCAGTATATATTAGGCAGCAGCCAGTATAAGCGTGCAACGTAATACGCGATCCTTGACAACAGAGTTAGCCGAGCTGGGATTTAATCATTTCATTTATATTGGATAGCAGCGTATTCGCCTTGACATTCCTACAGCGCATATAAAGTATGAGAGTGGGCCACGATATACATAATGGGGAATCGTCGAGCGTTACGAAGAAACGCGCGAAGGTTATTATGATACATGGTATACACACATATAGGTAGAAACGTGTATTACACGATTCCATCTCTCTCCTTCATGCATAGTCTTATTCTTATAACGACGACGATAGTCGTCGAAATAGATCTTTGAGGAGCGTTACGTCTTATAGAACTGCAATTATCTCTTATACCTCATCCTATGTACTATGATGTGAGCCAGACAGCGTTGCGTTACAATTCCGAGGTGTATCGATCGATCAATGGAAGTTATACGACGAAAACGATTGCCATATACCGCAGAGAATCAGAAATGATGACGATGGGAATAATCGAGGAGCAAAGAAGAACCGCGCTGCGAGAAATGAAGAAACTGTTGAAACACTCTCTGGCGTGATCTTGACACATGTAGTAGAATGTTTTTACCAAGTTTCAGCGCTAACGGTATATTCGTCTCAGATTCTCAACTACTGTATACCCTACGCTATATCAGACGCTAGTTCAATTCCCATGCATTTTACGGAGCAATTTCTATAATCTAGGAACTCTGAAGTGCACGATTACGCTACATTCTCAGCTTTCGTATGCTTTTCAATCATATACACATTATAGACCACACGGAAAAATACACACCGTCAATTTACGCCATATATGTAGACAAGGTATGGCCTGGGGTGCGTCGTTTCAATCAAACAGAATTTCATTCCACTCGTATCTGAAAATCCTTTGAAATAATACCAAAGAGAAATCCTCGCGAAAGTATAGTGCTAAATACGAGCTTTACACGGATAGCTCAATCAATGAGTTTTCCTGTTTGAATAACATATAGGAAAGACAGTTTCATTTTTCTTCTTCAATCGGTATTACTCATAGTCAGCCGGTTTTTATGCCGAATGATTTCGCGGAGTGCGATTTAACAGACACTTGAATTCTCTACGAAAAATGTCCCCAGCACAAAGTCTGCAATTTCAACGGTTCAGAATTTATGAGTGCTGAAAGAGTTAACTCTGAACCCTGCGCTTTGTTCTTCTTCACCTACAACTTGATTTTGTCAACATCTGATATTTCTTATAGTCATCAAATAAATTAATAAACCAGACGACTTTATAAGGCAGGCGATTCCACACTAAACTTTTCTAAAAATCGTGCCATTTTTTTTTTTTTATCTCGTACGCCAATGTTTACCGCAGAGATTGATAATCGCCAATTTATTACTAAATTGGCTATAGAAATGAAGAATTCTTTATAATTTAACTTTGCTCAATTGATATTTACGTTGCCAGCTATCTAGGCCATTGCCAAATGTTGACAACTTTGGTCATTTTTCAAGATGGGTATCCCATATCTTGCCTCGGGGCACCCCTAAATTTCATTTTTCCATATTAAACAAGGAATGAGGAAACATTTATTCCAATGATGGTTATAGCGAGACAGGAATGCGTGTGAGTGCATAGATTGAAATTTCGGAGCAAAAATTGACCGGACGAAAAGAAAATGCATCCAACTCCTTCCATTTTATTTTATTTATTTTTTTTCATTTCTTACATTTTTCTGAGAACCTTGGTGGTCAGTCGTCGTTCGTGAACCGCGAGAATTAGAAATTGAGAGTTAAGAAATAGAAGAAAACTATATGTATACTATACAGAAAACCGAATACCCACTACGTATAACTATAGGGTCAAATATTTACATTCCACGAACCTTTCCCCAATCCTAATTCCCCGCTTTTGGTTTGGTTTGGTTTGGTTCGGTTTAGTTTAGTTGGCTAAGGTTAGGGTTAGGGTTATTATTATTTAACGCTTCGGGCATTCGAGGAATACCGTATTATTTGTTTGACTTATCATCACCATACATGAAACATACGTCCAGCTTCACATAGGCATTTGTTTAGAGACAAAAATTCAACCAATAAAACGCGAAAAAAAAAAAAGACAAATTCCAATAGGTAATAGATCTTGGGCAATTCATTCCTGAATATATTATTTCTTCGTAAAGTTAATTTACGAATTAAGTTCTTCTTCTTTTCTTTTGGCCGATATGTAGCCGCCAATAAATGAGATAAAAAATAATTTCCCCGTTCATTATTATATGCGGCTAGAAACGTTTTATTATATTACATTTAGATATATTAAGGAATTTGTTTGAAACTACATGTACAAGTATAGGTATACGCACGTAAATACATGTTTGTTAATTAGTGTCATTTGTATTACGGTATGTCCCTACAATTTCCTGTGCGGACAAGATTCCAGATAGTTACACGTCATACATAGCGAAGTGATGATTTCTATGCACATATTATATATGAAAAAAAATTCCGAGAAATTAAACCCGGCTTTAGTAAAACGCGGTATTAGGGTACGCTCAAGTCGGAGCAAATATTTTTTCGATGACTATTGAATTCACGTTTATTATAGCGATTAGTCGTATACAGCTGTGATAATTTTCTGAAATTTATAAGATAAAATTATATAAAATTGAATCCTACTATAACAATCGTACGCTCTTATAGGTATAGTCTCTACTTCTCACAAGCCGATAAAAAAATAAATAAAAAAAATTGGCTATAAAAATGAAAAAAAAAAAAAAAAAAAAAAAAAAACCGTCAAAAGTATTCATTCAAAACTAATCAACGCGTGTTCTTAAATGATCGTATCTATATATTATATATATATATATTTATATAATTTATTCAGTTTATTTTTTTTTATTTTTTTTTTTTCGTAATGATCAATTTGAAAATTAATTAGATATTGATATTAATATCCGCACGGTTTCAAGGTACGATATTTACATGAATATATTATTACGGAACGAATACAAGAAAATAAGAAATAAAATGAAATTGAAGAAAAAAAACCGTACGTTTCTTCTTGTTATAATCATGTAATTAAATTTATTCAATTAGTCTGCGTTCCGTCTCGGCCGCGCAACCGCGTCACCGCCGCCGCACGCCATAGTGTTAATTTTCTTACTTGACTTGGTGTTTACATTGAAGTATATCCCCTCTCCAAATCCTGCTCCTATCATACCGCGACAACGACGACGACGACGACGACGACGACGACGCGATTCCGAGTTCTGACCCTACATTCCGACGTGATTACGTCACGGAATAACACGCGATCTCTGTTTGCACTCGGGAAGACAAACATGAAATATATTATACCTATACATGTGTGTAACCTAAACTTTTCATTTTTAATTCCTATTAGGTATATTATTTCTTGCAAGAATAATTTTATTATACACAATTAATAACTAAATAACATATAAATCTCACGGATACGTAATTACAAATAATAGTAATAATAATAATTTACTAGAATAATCCGGGTTTACCTTTTTTCATAAGAATATATACTCTATATGTATACTATATAGAAGGAGTTTTCATAAATGGATATGATAAGAAAAAAAAAAAAAAAGAAAACAAAAACCTGATGTATACTATTTATTTATTTTCTTCTTCTTCTTCTTCTTCTTCTACTTTTCTTCTTCTTCACGTTATACATGTACGATTGCTAAATATAGAATGACTATATTTATCCCGAGGCTTGCGAGTGTGGCATGCATTTAGTGAATGAATCAGTTGCATTATACTATACGTATATATTATAGCTATTATAATAATGAAAGAATGTATGATATTATGAATAATGGATATGAAATGATTGCCATGTAGGTACGTGTGTGTGTGTGTGTAAAGTAATTTAATTTTGTTATCATATCGATTAGCATGAAGAATTGTCGGTATGCTTATTAGTCAAACGAGTTTAAAACTCGTTAAGTCTGACATATATAGTAGTTTGCACTCAGTAACTTTGAAATTCTCTAAATCCACCCCTACCACCAGCGGACTGATCATCATCAAATTACGATAAAATATAATGATGATAATCATAATGATGATGATGATGATGATGATGATAATAATAATAATAATAATAACAACGATGATAAATCAAATGAATTTTTTAGTCGATTTTAAACCCATAGTTTGTTGCTTATCTATAAAAAAGAGTCACCCTGTATGCATATATATATATATATATATATAATATGATAGGTACTTGAATATCGGGATAAAGTACCTATAGAGTATAGATACATTATAGATATAGATATGTATATATAAACCTTGTACGCAGTTTTATAAACTGGTAGGACAGGAATGCGAGTGAAACTTGGGCCTCGTATACAGCATTCCTTGGAAGTAATACACGCGGCGTCAAGAAGTTCCAGGTTACGTTCCGTTTTAATAAATTTAACTATACTAACTCGCTACGAAAAGAGTAATGAATATAAAATTGTATGTAAAATAACATGAAAAAATAAATAAATAAATAAATAAATAAATGACTTTCGTTGTATTGTCCGATGTACGTATTATTATTGATATACTTATACCTACACGGCGAGCGACAGAATTAAGTCCTGTTCTGATTTCACTGTTTCGTGTATGCGACCGCATTTACTATACCTATAGGTATAATAATATTTTACTTTTCTTGTGTTGTAGCTGTAGTTGTCGGAGCGGGCTGCGTCATGCGCATGTATAGATGCGGGATCCTCCGCGATGTTTAAAAGTCGTCCGTATTCATATAGATACCCACGCGCCTTTTAGACGCGACGTCGAATAGACACAGTCTAACAAACCTTCATTCGACAAAATATTACAGTAGGCACAGTAGCTTTATATCACACCGTACACACAAACAAAGATTCAAAGAAACACGTTCACTTAATCGACACAGGCACCGACCACGACCACGACCACGACCACGACCACGACTGCTACTACTACCACTACCACTGACCCAGTATTTTGTCGTGTACAAAATAGCTACGCTGAACTAGACGCTCTTGAAAGGTAGGAGAAAAACTAGGTAGGTATTGTCAACACCTACGAAATTTCAATTAACAAACTCAATTTCATTCACGTTACGTTAATAATTTTTTCAACTTTTGCTTCTTCTCAATAAATATTAACGGGAGTATATTATTTTCAAAATTTTGTCTATTATTTACGTATTTACCTCTCTTAACCCTTAAAGAATAAACATAGGAATTGCAGCTATGAGTAATTAGATTATATATATATATATATATATATATAAGACATTCACTACCTGCAAGAAAGCTGAGCAGATGGGGTATGGAGTCAGGTGTATTCGTGTATACTTATACGAAATAGAATGCTGCAGCAAAGTTGTGCGAGAAGAAGTGTTTATATATATATATATGTATAATACACGTGTATCTGATACGTTAGCGTGCGAACATTCTCCGCGTGGGTGTCTTCGGAAACTTATTGTCAGTCTCAGGAGCCAAGGGCACTTAATGAATGCGTACAATTATTTCAGAATCATATATATACGAACCAAAAATTAGCAGATGAACTAATAATAGATAAAACCTTTCCTTCTTTATTTTTCTTCGTTGTAAAATAGACAGATAAAAAAAGAATACGATTTGTATTATTGAATATACCGTCTCGATTTTGAGGGTCTCCAAAAGTAGGAAAAAAGGGGTAGAAAAATATTGGCAAATTTTTTCAAATCGGAACTTTAGGTATACCTATATGTTTAACGGGTAGCGTTATACAGAGCGCATAGTCATGCCGGGAGAATGTATCAAATTTCCAAGTTTGGGACACATTCTTAAGCCGCAATTTGTGTCAGGGATTTACATGTCTCGATTCCTATATAGATTATAGTCGTATACCTTTAGCAGCGCGCCCGTTTGCAATTTTCAAATAATAAAATATCCCCGTTGTATAATGAATTAAAAATATAAATTCACCAATTTTAAACAACGAATAAGAAAGTAAGAAAGTAAAAAAGGAAAGGAAAGGAAAGGAAAGAAAAGAAAAAAAAAACTATTTGAGAAAATTGGCGTCAGGAATCCCACAGGGGGCCTCGTCTGGTTGCCGTTGGGAATCGAGCATCTGGCAGCCATCTGTGTTTAGAAAAATCAGGTACATTCCAAAGGGACCAAACCGCGAGCCCGAATGTTTACAGTTTCCCCACATTCCTTGTGCGTTGCAGCGGGTTGATTCTTCGTATATAGTTATACTGATACGTAAATGCCTGGACTGCGTTTGATACGATCTACGTTTTTGTATAGTACGTATTTAGGTACGACATATATATCGTACAAAGTTGGCAGTAGGGAATATAGCCTCTGAAATTTACAATCTGAGTAGCAGGAGCAGCGATAAAATGAAAGTGAAGGAGCCGTGTGCGGTAACTAGTGTACATGCAAAAATAATAATAAAAAACAAAAAAAAGAGTAAGAAAATAAATCTTCGAATATAACTGTAGTATAATGTAACTCTAACCCCTTGTTTAGAATAGTGATTGAACGTTATCAAAAATTCTCAGATTTCACTATACATATTCCTAGTCTTTACATATTATAAATGTAGACACTAATACTTATGGACCGATTTACTGACATCGAATAATCTTATCTCGTCGAGGCTCTCCCCCTGTACCCTACCCTGCCTTGCCTCTGGTAGAGGCGTCGTTCTTCGAGAATATATTAAACGTTGGGTTATTTTTAGAACCAGCGGCACCCACACGGTTCTGAGGCGGTTGGCCCCATGGGCTGCGGCATTTCGGTATCGTTCGTACACCATAAGAAGAGAATACACGTACAGTATAAGGTAGAGGTACGCTGGTATGTATCCAAACGGTCGCGGCACCATCTGGCGGCTAAATCTATTATTAGAATTCTTCTCAGCAATCGCATCTTGCCGCGAGGACTTTTCGAGGAAAGTGGGAAGGGGGGCGAAGAGAGAAGAGAGAAGAAGGACGGGGGAGATGGATGGATGGATGGAATGCGTCTTTCCCCCTAAACTCAGCATTCCAAACCTGCCGTTGGCGATCGGCAGACATCAACTGTCTCCAACCAAATGTAAAGAGAGAATGAGAAGCGTAAAAAAAAAAAGCTTTAAAACAAAATAAGCTGCAATTTATCGTTGTTGATCTCTTTTTTTTCTTCTGTTTTCATTATTATCACAATATTTTCTATTTCCTATATTGTAAGCGAAGCATAGATGAAAGAAGAAGAAACGCGTTGTGTAAGATATCATATAGCCACGGTATGAAAGTTTTCGCGTTTTGGTGGTTTGATGTTTAACGTAAGGTAAGGAATATAAATGAGGAAATTTTAAGGTGAACTTAAAAGTCCAGTTTGTTAATGAATTAGCTCGTGTTTTTTGTGTTGAAGCGAATATAAACTTTAACGACTTCTCGACTCCGCGTACTGTACAGACACAGACACACACACACACATACGCATATGTATACATATATAAATCCTCAATAGTTAATTTTAGTATAATTTAACACTTCGAACGTGGTCAATTAAAGTTAGCGTGGACACAGCCGAAATAATTGAAACGAGTAAAAAAAAGCCTCGGGGACAAGATGATGAGAAGCAAAATAGGCGGATAAAAGTTGAGAGCAAAAGCTTTATTTAAAAGTAATCTACTTTGTTATATTTTTTTCATTTCGATTTATTATTCAATGTGCGAAAACGTTTTTTTTTTTTTCCGAAAAATCTTATATTTGATGTGCATGAATGCGTTTAGATATGAAAAGGAAACTAAAGAGAAATGTCTGCGTAGAGATCGTAAATTATGATGGTTGTTTTTTTTTTTTTTCTTCTTTACCTGATGACGACGCCTGCCACTGACAGCTTACAAATTGGGCAACAAAAGACGTCCACGCGGGGTGCCAAGAGAGCAAAGGAAAGAGAGTATATAGAAGAGAAGCAAGAATCCGTTTAGACCGTCCCTCTAAGCCTTCCGAACTATTTTTGCCAACCGCCGCTTTAGTACATACTGTAACCTTAGGTATATGTGCGTATGTATATATATGTATATAGTATAGATGCAGCGGTCGCCGGGAGTTCCAAGAACTGAGGTCAAATTTCCGTGAATGCAAATGCCAAACGTGCGGCATGAGGGATAATAACGAACGCGTGCCGCTTCGGCGGTAGGTAAGCTTAATGCATGCTTATACCTAACCTAACATACATGCAGGCATACATGCATACATTGCGAGTATGCGACGTGACGTAATAACAATCTCGTACGTCGAAGTAGTACAATAATACAAAATTAATCCTTACGCGCACGCTCCAAACTCGGGTTCTAAAAACGCGAGTATTAGTATGAAAAGAAATGGACAATAATCAGTTTGAAGAGGTTTTAGAAAACTGTAGATTACTGATAAACCGGTTTAAATTTGTAAAGAATAAGCTTCTCAACTGTATACAGCTATACGTATACTTAATGCACGTACGCAGAAGAGCGCTGCTTTTTAAAACTCATTTGTCATTTATTTCACCATAGTTGTATATTGTATAATGTTTGGTTAGCGTGTAACTAACAAGGACACGGTGGGTGGAGAGAACGCGGCGAAAGATTTCTCCCGGACAAATGCCGAAATAATATTGAGACGACGGCAACGACGATCGAATGTCAACCGTAAAGCTACTCCGCGATCTTACTATTTGGGTTTTTTTTTGCTGTTAGGTAAAAATTGAGATAATTAACTTTCTGGGATAATCTATGAGTGTTAATCATCGATTCGTAAATTCCTTCAGGTATTTGTAGCTACTCGCTAAGTCGCTAATGGCCTCGAAAATGTTGAAGCAAATTTCAATCCACGATCGTGAAGTAAAACCACGTGGCCTTGAACGTAGGTATAGAAAATATCTAAATCCAACAAAAAATCTGGGAATTAATATCTCATAAAAGCGGTTTCTTACTCTCACCGATTTCCAACTACGTAAGTAAATGTTCAAAGTTTAGACGTTGCGATTTCGTAATCGGTAAGAAAACCAGAAGTTTTAAAGACCATCGAATTTCTCATCCGGTTAAGACCTGGTCGAGTTTCTCATCTCGTCTCGTCTCGTCTCACGAAACCGAACCTTTAACCCGTTTTTGAGAACTCTTTCTCGCACATTGAAGCTGAACTTGGAATGACAACAATAACACTGACATTTTACTAAACGGGATTGAAATACGCGTGAAAAATTCACGTCGTATGCCTCACGCATCTTAAAAATTTGATTGTCGGTTAAGGAAGAAGTGCGGCCCTGTTGGATGGAATGCGGGCGCGGCGCGCGTGTGTGAGCGAGCCCGAGGTAACGTACGCACCAATACGATTTACTGACGCACGCTAACACTAACATATAATCATCACAGACTTTGCAGAGAGCAGCACAGCAGCAGTATGAACCGAGAACGAGTAACACACGCGGAGGTGAGTTAGTTAGATAGGTAGGTAAGTACCTCTACCTCTACGATGGACAAAAAGTATAGTATACAAACGTACCTGTCTCTTGGGTCAATCCAAGTAGTCTTTCTGGTATTATGATCGATGAAATAGACTTTCCCATCAAAGTCTCTGGCGACATCCCAGCCGTCCGGAAGCGGTATCTCCCCATTTCTTCTCCTTGGCATATTTCACTTAGCTCTAAATCCATCCAAAGGTATCACCAACTGGTATCACACACACGTAAAACACTAGCTACTCGAGCGCCGCCATCTTGAATACCTCATTATCATGAGCGGGAGTGACGTCACGCTGCCCCGACGACCAATCCCGGGACTTCAGATGCCTTGCGAACGGAATGCGAGTATTGACATAGTCGTGAAACACGACCGCCTATAAGCTTTGACTTATATTTATTTATATACTTCTTTCTTTCTTTATTTAGTCATCTAAACATTTGTTATTCATGACCCGTCAATAAAGTTATGCCACGTTCAACTCAGTTTTTACGAATATCATTATAATGATGATTATCATTACTTTTATTATTATTATTATTAAATATACCGGCTGAGGCACTTCACACTATTAAACACTTGGACACTGTCACTTTTTCAAAAACACCCAACACTCCACACTGCCATTTATACATTCATATTCACTTCGTAGCCGCATCTGCCGTCTCTTCCCCCCCCCCCCCCCCCCCAACGTCGCGTATCGGTGAATCTTTAATATCTTCTGATCCTACCTCGAAGATTTTCGGTACATTTATAAGATGAAGATCGATAACTTTTTTCTTCACTCGCTTTTTAAAATGATCTCTGATTCCCTCCCTCCCGCCATCGCGTTCTGATTTGGGCCAGAGTTACGAAATATTATGGTATAACTATGTACATATAGATTTATATATATATATAATATGTATATATATGTATACAATATATGTATATAGGTATATATCACACTAAACTTGAGCAGGCTCCTAATTTAAAATGTGGCGATATAAAAAAAAAAAAAACCGGCCTTAAGCAAGGTGGTACCGTCTTGCGTATCTAGCTCTTGCTGCCTAGGAGCATGTTGAGAGTTTGAGACATGCCTGGAGCTGAACGCTCATGCGGTCCGTGGCTCGGAATCTATCCCCCCACCACGATCAAAGCACAATGCGCTCTCATGTCTCTGACCGCTGCGCACGAATCTCAGCGGAGAAAGCCGAACGCTCGTTGCCCTTTGCGGAGAAACTCGGATATTTTAAACTACGATTTGTACGGCGCCACCGTACGATAAAGAGATGGCAGGTGCAACTATCGCGTCGCGCGCCAACGTACATACCTCGTGTTTCGATTACACGAGCGCACTCTAAAGAACGATTTTCGAAACTCCTAAGGAATGCACACGTTTTATTTTCATCCTTTTCTGTTTCTAGTTCAGGATCGCTGCCACTCTTTCACACAGGGACGAATTAACAAACACATACCCTATCGATATAATATAAGGAGTTTTTTTTTTTTTTTTTTTTTTATCGAGCGTATATTTTTTTTCGAAGCCCACCATTTTTCATTTCCTAATCTCTTTTTTCCTTTACTAAGCATGAGCTAAGAGTGTGTCTAGATACAAATCCGGAAATATAGATTCTAAATACAGATATGTACTTGAATCGCACCTGCTTGATACCTTTTAAATACACTTCCGTCTGCATCAGGTTGTTTTAATTAAAATTAATTATAAATAGTTGAACTAGTAGTCAAACATGCGCTCTGAAAGTTGAATACATCCACAGGTCTAAACGTATCCAAAGTCTTGACACTATTCCGGTATCCACACCCTTCCGACATCACCGGGAGTGAATAACCCAGAGATGGCAAGAAGGGGCAAAATGTCATCATGAGTACGTCCCTGAATGAATCTATTTCTCTCCCACATACATTTCACGACGGCGCATGCTTAACAACCGATGACTTCTCGACCACGTGATCTTTGGTCTGTTGGCATATGTGTAAAACAGAGAATTTATACATCCTGAAATGTGTGTAAACTAATATCAATATCAGACATCAGTGCATAATATATATGTTAAAACGTTTTATCGCGGATAGAAGCGAAGCTTTTTAATTTGTTAGAGAGTGAAAGGAGGCAGGAGGAATTATATTCGACTCCTAATCTGAAGTTATTCGAGATTTTCGTTAGAAATAAGAAAAACAAATATTAACCTAACAATAGTAAAATGGCAACGTCAGAAAGCGACGATTTCGAAAGTGCAGACGAGGAATTAGACAACCGTTCGGTACCAACTAAACGAAATTCGTCCCAGAGAATCCGGACCGTCGTAGACTCGGAGTCTGATGACGACACGGAATTCACGTCAACCCCAATCCAGCCAACGTATAGAAATCAACGAGCTCCCAATATCGAAAGGAGACGCAATTCCCAGTCGCCAACTTACTCGAAAGATGATCCCAGCCGAGATTCATCGGTTCCTGAAAATGAACCGATCGATCCTAGTGACTCGAAATCTGGTGCTAGTAAATCCCGGCCATTATCAGAGTCCGAAAAATCGACGAACTTAAAAACGAAAGTGTCGCAAGATTCGGTAACATCAAACGCTACTGCCTCTGACCTTTCCAACGAAACTAAAGACCCTAACGTCTCCGTACCTTCCAGCGAAATTCTAGCCATTTCTGAGCCATCGACAGGTCCTAGTAGTGACAAAGAGATAGAAAAACCGATTACAGAGCCTGTCGGTAGGTCAAGAAATGTAAGACCGCACAGACAGCAAAAGCAGCGCGAACCCAGGTCTCTTGGTGCTACGAAATTGGGCTCTAAAATAATTTCAGAGCCAGTAAAATCAGAACCCGTTGTCGCCACTAAACCAGAAGAGTTTAAAGGAGAGGAAATTGGGGACGATAAGAAACCGGCGTTGATTGAGCAGTGTTGGGAAGAGTTGGACGGCATATTGTCAAAGCCTGGTAGTGTAAACGTGCCTAAATGGGAAACAGAATGGGATAATCCGCGGAAACCAGAAAATGTGGAGGATTGTTGGGACGAGATGGAAGTATGTTGGGAAGGGCCAGAAGATGAGATTGAGATCCCGGAAGAGTTAAACTCTGACAAAAAATTTAAGGAAGTATTTAAGTTAGATGGGTGGGGAAATTTGGTTGAGGATATTGAGATCGGCGATGTGATGACAGAGGAAAAGATCCTCCCTGTATTGGAAAAACTCTCTTCGCTCGGTGTGGAACAAGAGAAAAACGAGGGTTGGGGCTGGGGCGGATGGGGAGTCAGTTCTTTCATTAATACCGCCTCTGCAGGGGTGACCACGCTGACAAACCATGTCAGTCATGGCTTGACCATGCTTGAGGAAACCATGGGCGTACCAGACCCTGAGGAATTGGCTAAGTCTGAGAAAAACGAGTCAGATGGTAAGTTATCAGATGGTATGGAAACCCTCTGAGTAAGCGATAAGCAGCTATGATTCACTCGCCGGAAAATTCATCTTACGGTTCAAAGGGCAGGGAGAGTACGTTTACCAGACTGCAGCCAACCTTGAGCCTCAATAAGTACAATTTATTCCCATAATTTAAAAGACTGTAGGACAAAGTAATTGGCAAATTGGTACGTGACTCATTTAATTGCAATGTCTATGCAGGGCACACTGAAGCTGGAAGTGTGATTCATATGTAAAGCACGCTCTCTAAATTGGTAAAAACCATTAGCTTGTCCAGTATGGTTGCAATTTCAAACTATAGCTGCTGGGAGGCAAGACAATTCTTATTAGGGACTATAACCGGGCATGGAAACCAGGCTTTTATGTTACCCATAAGAGGAGAGAAGAGTCAAACGCTCTGTATAATTGTTTTAGAAAGAAGTCCACTGGAGGAAGAGCTGCCTGATGCTCAATCACAAACTTCATTTGGCTTTGGTAATTTGATGTCTGGTGTATCTTCTATTACAAAACTGGTTGAATCGACGAGCAATAAAGTTATCGCTGGTGGTTTGGACACCTTGGAAACAATCGGCAAGAAAACAATGGAAGTTTTACAGGACGGAGATCCAGGGCTAAAGAAAAAGCGAGCATTTTTTACACATGAAAAAGATAAACCCATTTTATCTCAAATGCTTAGAGAAGCTAAGGACAAAGCTGAGACGGAGGAAAAGACTCTAGAGGAAAAAGAACTGGCAAGGAAAGTCCACTTCGAAAGTCTCTTCGATGATTATCAGGGCCTGGTACACTTGGAAGCTCTAGAAATGCTGTCTAAACAATGCGATATGAAAATACAACAACACATGATCAATTTAAACGCCGATGAATTATGCTCTGTTCAAGAGACTTTGGAAGAGGTCAAGGAACTTTGTGATTTGGGAGATGAAGATGATGAAGATATTCGCGAAACCGATCTCCAAGAGAGATTAAAGGGAGCTTGCAAAGATCTTGGAGTAGCTATGACCTACGATAAGCTTTTAGAGGTGATTACTGCGCAGTAAAACAGACTCTTCTATGTCGTCAATTTATTTTCTGCATTCTGTCTCATAATATTTTATGCATTATCGATAATATTCATTGTCCTCCTCAGACATGGAAACAAACGAGATCCTACCTCTCAACTGTAACTCCTACAGACCCATTGCCTGCGGACAGAGAGGTGTTTCAACGTGCGATATCTATTCTTGCACAATTTACAGCATTTTCTGTAGAAAGATTCCACAAAACTGCAGAGTTACTTCTTATCAAGGAGAGACGTAGCACTGTAAACGAGGCTGATGCTTTGGTTCAACTGACCAACATTTTGTCCTGTGAAGTTGGGGTGATGGCTAATTTATTTGCAGATAAATTGAACGAGCGTGTTAAACAGTCAGAAAAACCGGAATCTATTAATGCTAATATTACTACGATTTTTTTAGAGGTATGACTTATTGTAAACGAAATTTTGTGTGATAGTACAATATGGTCAAATTGTTAAAACTATTCGTTGTTTGTTTTCAGGCAGCAAATGCGAGCTCATACATCCAAGATGCCTTCAAACTATTAATACCAGTTCTGCAAGTTGGAGCCACATAGTGTCACCGATTTTTGTATATGTTTTATACACTGTATATGAAATTGAATTACTATAATAATAATAAAAATAGATAATTAAGCCATATTATTGAAATACGTTATGTTTTCATCACACTCATGCTAGTATTATGATACGAGTAATCACTAACGCGTTAATGATTGAGAACGCCTGTTTATCACTTGGAATAAAATTCTATAATCTATTTTCAAAATGTTCATTAAATTGTTGTCTTCTTTTGCACGTGGGGTAAATGGATATTGAAATTTATATTTCTGTTCGATTTCATTTTATTATAACATTCAGCTTTCTTGATTTTAGCTTCTTGAAACTAATTCGTAACGTAATAATAAACTATTAGAATAAAGTGTGTCCTCGAATATTCTTTTAATATTCTTGATATTACTAACAAATTTAATAACATTCAATAACTGGCGCGATGAATAGAGGTATTTGTAGTGAACTAGGGTTAAACGATCTGTGGCTTTCCAACTTGGTTTTCATTGTTTCATACTGTACACCGCTATTGATTATTATTACTGGTTTTAATAAATGAATTGAAGCTAATTACAAAAACACATTTCTCATTTATTGTAACAATCTCCCAAAAACTCGTAATTTACAATTTAACGCTACGATTTTCTTTGTACAGGCTTTTAAAATTAAACAATTCAATTAAGCAATGTAAACTACAAACAAAAAATACGCGTTCTTTAGAAGAAGATTATTTATCTTTTCTGTTGAACCTGAACTCATTGAAATAGGACAGGGCGAAATATAGCCACAATATTTTACCACATAAAATACAAGAATTACATACAACAGTTATTACTTTCAATCATTATTTTGTTATGTAAAAAAAAAAAAAATTGTTAAAACTTAATATTTCGAATAGGTAATCAATATGTATCATTTTTAAGTTAATTTCATAAATCACAGCGGGTTGATATAACTAAACTATTTCGAGCAGCCTATAGTACATTATCACGCATATTCTCTGCAAAACGTGAACTTGTGAAGAAAAATCCTTATTCATTATTGAAAGAATAAAAATTGTAATAATAAAGGGGTTCATTCTGTATAATATTGTTTGGATTCGGGGTATCTAACAGCAAGCCGATATACCTATTATTCGTGGACATTTCCGGGATGGAAATCATGAAGAACGGAAAATTGCTTTCATGTTTTTCAATAAATTTTATTCTTCAATCGGCTTCTATCTTTCTCGAAAAAAAACTACATTCTAAAGCCTTGCAAAAAAAAAAAAAAATATTGATTTTGCTGTTTTTAAAGTAGAAAACTTTTCCAGGAAATAATTTTAAATTTCACAATGCTTAGAGGGTGGCTTAGATTTTTTCAGGATTTTGATTCCAGGAAAATTTCACGACTTCAAAGACTTCAATGACTATTAGACACCCTGAGATTGGTAAATGACTTTTCGAATATTATAAATAATGTTCTTTCTTATTACAAAAAAAAAAATGCTTG
Source organism: Tenthredo scrophulariae (assembly GCA_963978835.1). Classification (NCBI taxonomy): domain Eukaryota; kingdom Metazoa; phylum Arthropoda; class Insecta; order Hymenoptera; family Tenthredinidae; genus Tenthredo; species Tenthredo scrophulariae. The sequence goes on from OZ022232.1 coordinate 8,610,256, forward strand.
AATATCTTTGAGAATCAATTTCACATTTTGATCAACAGTTTGCACATCAAATCAGAAATAAAAATAGTCAAGATTAATAATTATTTCCATTTGTTTTTTCGAGTATGGTCATTGAGAAATTGTGCAAAAAAACAATAAAGTAAAAAAAAAAAATGTATTCCAACTGCCTCCGAATATTCCTAATTATAAGATTCATCATAAGAGATGATGATAGTATTTGTTCCACCGACCAGTGTAATTCTTATATTAAATTTCGTTAGAAAAATATTTGAACAACAATGTTGAGTATAAAATTATTTCGCCACACGATTCTATGATAAATTAATACCGGTATATATTTAAATTTAAGACTTTTAATGTTTGCCTCTCTTGTTACCGGTCGGTGGTTTTTGAAGTTGAAAACCCGAGTTGGAATCAGTTGCTGAAAAAGACGCTCCTAGATTTGTTGGAGCGTTAAAATTTAATCCCGTTATTGGCGGCTTAGTAGATGCGTCAACCGATATACTACTGGCTGATTGTATTGGTGTTGCATTTCCCCAAGCTGTAACAATTTCATTATGATTTCACATCTAGAATGTAATAATTAACTTTTTACTCATCTTCAAGGCAGTGAATACCTTTTGAGCTTTAAAAGTGTCTACAGATATTTCGAGGACAGTTTTTCAAAGTTTAAAAGATATACTCCCTCAAGACGATATTGAGAGAAATTTGAAAGAAAAATATGTATAAATCTACGGCGTAAAGTTCAATACGCTTTAATTAATTCTGAACTTAATTCCGTAACATGCATTATCTTCCCTATTCAGGCATAAGTCTCTTTTATTCAACCCATAGTAGCTTAAGTTTTATCTTTTAGTTGTGGGGGAACCGAAAAGAAAATAAAACTACATCTACCATATTTTGCACACGGGTTGGAATGAAGGTTGACCACAAAATACTATGAAAAATAATTTCTCTAGAACATAATGTTTGCATCAAATAGACTTCGCTTCTTGAGAGGATGCTATGGTGGTCAGTCTTTACCGACCAATATATATTTTTCTGGCGTAAGGATCGCTGATTACAGGAACACATTTTTGGGCATTATTGTTGCGTGAAATAAGAAAATTTTTATATATTTGAGTTCGTCATTGCATATACTAGAAGACTAACTGTAGTTCTTTCACATCAGTGACATGTAGGCTTCGATAAAATTAAAAATAAACGATAAAGCCACACTTTACTATATATGAAAATTAATTTTCTTTCAATTCTGATAAATTCCGCTTGCTAGCTCATACCTATTCTTCGAGAATCATTGATAACCCATTAAATAAATCCATTCTGTTTCATTTTATATCGTAGTTTCGGAGTTATTTGCAATTCTAAATAAAAAGTATATCTCGGTCAGTAAGCACTGATTATAGCATACCCTTGCTCTAGAAAAAGTTAATTGATATTTACATTAGTAGGTATCATCGTTTTATACTTCTATCAAAACGGCAGAGTTAGCGATTGGTGAAAAATGTGCGTAAGCATTGAAATGATCGAGGATTATTTCACAATATTTTTTAACATCCGACTGATTTAGGTCTTATATTCCGTACAAGCAGATACATTTATATTAAGATTTACAATTGCCAATTGACGAATGATACAATACAGAACAAAGTAAGCATGTAGTTATTTTTCAAGCAAGAAGAATTAGTGGAGGAAAAAATTTGCTCGAGCTGTACGTAATTTGTGATTAGAAAAATTTAATCGATTGAAATATTGTGTGATATAGGTATTTCAAAGTTAGTAACAAAAAATACCGATAAAATTGACGACGACACTGCTTTAGAAAGTCCCTGTACGATCCCGTTCACAAAACATGAATAATAATGAAAGTAAACAAATGCTATACCTCAAATACTACTAAATCAGCCACTACTTTTCACCTGTAAAGGCAAAATGAAAACGAATCAAACAAATAATATTCTTACTGTACTATGCGATGCAACATTATCAATCAAGGATATAAAATATATAGATAACTAGTATATATAATGAAGATAAACTGATTAGAAAGAAATAGGCAATATTAGTAAAGCTACAGAGAAAACGGATGTAGCAAAGCTGTATAGTTACTTGGGTTTTGTCAACTATACTGAAAATGAGTTGAGATTTTTCTAGAGAATGTTTTTAATAATGAATTTTATTAACTATAACATTGTGTGTAATCAGATTAGCTTTTCGATTTATTATTTTCTGGTAATTTAATAATACCCAAGAAAATGTTCATTCAGTTTTATGAGTGTAGCTTAATTTCAATGAATTATTAAGCTTAGTTTATTTCGTCAATTTACTACATCCATCAATTCTCCATTAACTCTTGATAATGTTAATGATTTCTACCTCACACTAGATCCCTGCAAGACCTGAATATAGGATACGTTTTATGGGACATCTTTAACAACAGGCTAAATTCGAAAATATAAAAGTAGATAGTGTAGGGAAATTTACAGAGTTTTATAAATACAAAAAATGATACGGGATTCTCTAAAGGTTCATCTTACCACTATTTACCTAGAGGGTTCGGAGTCCCGTAGTTTGGTGGTCTGCTAGTGTTTAGATTTGTCGAAGACAAGAAACTCTTGTTTCCTAGAACATAGAATTTAACAATAAACCAAGTTTATAATCATTCGGATATAAGCAAGTAAATATCCTTATACTAAAACGTAAGCCTTCTATAGTATATCATAATGAATCGAAAATCAAACTCTTATCAAATCCGTTTGAATTCAAACAAACAGCCTACCTGGACCAAACGGCGTAGGGCCACTGTTGATCTTCCCAGAACTGATTCTGCTTATTTTTCCATTCAACTTACTGTCCTCGAATACATTAGAACTGTCCTTTAAAACGTATTTCCTCAAATTAAGATACTGTTCTTTTTGAAGTTGAACCTTCGAATGTACTCCCTGCAATCTGCCGGCTACAGCAATCAGAGATTCGTGGAGTTTGCTCATCGCCATAGTCAATTCTAAACACAAATAATTATCAGTTCTTATGAACAACAATTAGACTATGATGTTAACCAATAGAAAGCAGCCTAGCTAGCCGCCAATAATTCAATTTTGATTGAAAGCATGAATTTTCTTCGGAAACATGTGATGTTAAAGTTTGCGGAGATCGTAAATGTTTCATAAATCTGATCTCACCCTGAGGAGTCAGGGTCCTTGGTGTGACCATGGTGTGTATATGTTTTTCTGTAGATTCTATCTGAGATCGGAACAGCAATAAATCTTGTTCAAAACTTTCGGCAAGTTCCATGAAGAATAATAATGGTGCATTATTCTCGTACTGAAGTCCTGCTGGTGTGTCGTGTGTCCGTTGAGCAATTTCTGCATTTTTTAATGCCTTAGCTGTGTCCTGTTTAAGCTTATCTGCCAAAGACCGATCGCGTTGAACCGACCCAGCAAGTGTAGTCAAAAGTTCCATTAAAGATGCTGTGTCTTCCGCGCAGCGATTCAAAGGTCTAACAGAGCCTCGAGCTATGTCTGAAGTGAACGATTTCTGTGTCTTAACGAACGTCCTGGAAAAAAATTTAGTTTTCAACGTTTTTTTTAACATTGGTATTGAAGTATCTTTGGTACATCGTTACCACTGTACTTAACATGGCTAAGGCTCCTTTTACATTCACCTACTTAAAGTTATCTATAGTTTGCGTCAGCTCGTTCGGTATTAGGTTTTCCTTGGCTGCAGTTGGGCTGTTACTCCCTTGATTCAAACCAGGTTTGTTTGCTGAAACGTCAACACCCCCAAGTCCTAGGACATTAACGGTTGCTGTTGGGGCAGCTGAACTCACAGGTTTAGCACCGAACAACCCTCCTGTTGGTGCTGCACCAAAGAGTGATGCTGAAACCATTTTATCGAGTCAAATTCGAGTTTCTCAAACTCAGATATCCGTAATCTGGTCGTTTACATGAACACGAAAATTTGTAGTACACGCATGAAATTCCAGGACAGTAAAACATGAAAAATCATTGCAATGAGTATCCTCAAAAAACCCAAAAACCGTTCAAAAATTGATCTCAAAAATACTGACGAGCCGTAGTTGCGGTTGGTGCAAAATTAAGACTTCCAGTTGGCTGGGTGCTTATAGAAGTCCCAAAATTTAAACCTCCTGAAGCAGCTGGGGTGCCGAAATTAACTGCTCCAGTAGGAGCTGCTGAGACAATCGGAGTCGCAAATAGACCAGAAGATACGCTCGTTATAGCTGTACCTCCTGAACCAAAAAGTCCCGATGATTGAGACGCCGTCGAAGTTCCCGGTGTTGTACCAAAACCAAAGTTTGGAGTTGCTGATGTACCAGTACTAGCAGTACTGAATGATAAACCACCCGTCGCAGGTGGTGCTGTACCAAACGATGGTGTGGCTGTTGAGAAGGCTGGAGCTGGCCTGATGAAATGATTCAGAGTTAGGAGAGATTATACAATTTGTAAAATTTTAAAAGATATTTCATGAACTTAGTGTATCATGGGATATGTATAAGAACTACTTTTTCTTGGGTGCGACCAATGTGTGTAGGTCAAGGTAATAGTCGTAAATAATGTTAATAAATTATGTCCTAAAAAAGGGACGATCTATCGGGTATTTCGCTGTTCATTCGGCGTAAGTTAGTTGTCAATACTTATCTTAGGATTCCGAAAAATTGATATACATTTTATTTTCAACTTAGGATTTAAGGAAGATAGAATAGATGATAGTATGATGGTTAATGATTCTGAAGCAATTGTTTCTTCTTACATTCAGTGAGTGAAATGAATTCTCAATAAGGTTGCAAGCACGAGTTTTTAGGTTAGGAGGATTGCCGCGTATTTTTCAGAAGGATTATCATCTGGAAATACTTACTTTTGATTACCAAATCCGAACGTTGTGTTGGTAGTGCCAGTAGCCGGAGTTCCGAATCCAAATTTCGACATAGCTTTAACTAGTCTGTGTCCAACTATTTGGAAAAATTACGCGTAGTCTCAACAACAAAACATTACTTTTTAACTCCTTAAAGATTTTAGTTCAAAGCATGAGGCATGAGGGACGCTGCGATCACCAGCGATCACCTAACGCTTCAGCAGAGCAGAAGAAGAAGTAGAACCGTCGCGATGTATTACTACTTTGCTTCTTACGTGCTGTCATCTAGTGGATGAATTCCAAACTTTCGTATCGACTGACCGTAGAGCATACATACCGGGTGTGAATGTGTAACTTTTGCGCTAACTTATGACACGTGCCAACTTTTTCCCCGATTCTACGTCAATGAGCTTCCCCGCTAGCACCCGCTCACCGAAGGTAGCGTCGATATGCTCGGTTTTCGGGTGTCAACAAGCTAAGGTCGCCATGCAACTGCGCAAGAATAAACAATTGAACCCAAGGAAAACCCGGCTCTATGATGAAGCTCTCGCGATCGAGTACTATCTTAACGAATTTTTATCACCTGCCGTAACGACACTCTCACAGGCTTCGCTAACTGTACCGATCGCGTGCTATCTGAACGAATTTTCAGCGTCTGCCGTTAACAAGACTGTATAATATATTTCTTATTTTTTATCGAATATGTATACTATGAAAATGTTAAACTTCTAGCTACTAGAAGCCGCTGGCTCCTAGCTACTAGAAGCCTCTGGCTCCTAGCTACTTCTCAATCTACGACTTAGAATACCTCGAGTGGCATTCAGCATATTTTGTGTCAATTTCGATCGACGTAAATAATGACGACCTCAGCTTGTTGACACCCGCAAACCGAGCATATTGACGCTACCGCGGTGAACGTGTGCTAGCGGCGAAGCAGATCGGCGTAGAATCGGGGAAAAAAGTTAGCACATGTGATAAGTTGGCGCAAAAGTTACAGAATCGCACCCCTGGAGGGAGCATGTTGGTCGAAAAGTATGCAGTCAGAGAGGAAAACAGTAAGAAAATAACCTCTCTCTTTCTATGCCAGGAGCGTAACATGACAAGCCGGGTACCCGCGCTAGTGAACGAGAAACACACAGATCATACTCAACAGATCGAAAGGAACTAGCGTAAATAAATGCGCGGGGCACCGCGACTCTTTACTTACGGGTGTAGCTAGTCACGTGACCAAAATGTGACGACAAAGAGAGGTCATCTTCTTACTAAGTCTGTCTCTGTATCATTTGCCACTTATGGGAAAAGATACGACATGCTCCCTCCAGGTGTATACGCTCCGAGCGACTGACACACGTGTATAATATGTATACTAATACTATGCAATGATCATCACTTTATTACAGAGCTTTGCGAAGGGTTAAACTCAGCGGAATAATACAAGAATGTATCCCTCTGTACTACGTAACAGTATTATAAATTTGGTTTCTGGTTAATAAACCGAAAAATCAAAATCTTACGGACTTCTGTTGTGAGTGGGCGTCATTCGGGTTTTGTTTAATAAAAAAATTGTTTTCTTCGAAGAATTTTAAGATTCTTCGCATCATGTTTATTTATTAAAATGATACAGGTGACGATGATTCAAATAGTTCACAGAATATGCTTTTGTGAAATTACCAATATTCATCTCAACGACACGATGATGATATGTTAAAAAAATAAGGATAGCTTATTCTTCGAAGAAAATCTATTTAGATACATAGGCATCTTAATTCACTATATTTTCAGCAACTTTTCGGAATTATTCTCACGATATCTATATATCGCCTGTTGATGATAAATTGCCTAAGACATTGGGGTGGATCTATACTCTGAATTACTTAAAATTACTTAGAATTAGAGAATTCACTTGGTTTATTTGCGCCTGAGTTGAATAATAGGCTCGTCGGAGGTTGTCACGTGCTTCTTGACTGAGTCGTTCATCTTTTGATCTCTCCAGTAGAGATGCTGCGTATAAAAAATTCAGAGAAAAATTATAAGGAGAACTTATAGTCAAATTGAAAATAATAACTTCCAGATTCGTATAACGTTGAAGCATTGCTTGTATAATTGCGATGCAGTATTATTGTTGAGTTAATGCAGCTCTCCAGAAACTACTCGCTGATAAGAACTCATTTCAGCTAACTCTCTAGAATACAAGGTTTGATGTGATTCCGATGAAAAAATCACTCGAAATGTAACCCTACGAGATAAAAAAATTGGGAAATTTTGGTCGTTTATATTCTAATTTGATTTTTGCGTTTAGATTCCCAGCTGCGTGACACTCAATGATAATGGACTCAGCGAAATCCGAGAGAAACCAATTTTGATGTACTGTTTTACTTCTAAGGAGTAATGGGTACATCTCAAAATTGAGTTCTGAATTTTAAGATCATTTTTGGTGAAAATCTGGAGTACGTTTTATTCGATGTTTCAATCTTACCTGCAGACTCGCTTATAGATCCAGAGGTAACCGGTTTGCAATCGACAGTACTTCTGGACACCATCAGAATTACAACGAATACGATACATAATATCTTTGCCGCCGTGTAGTTGTTCTTGGTCGCACTAAAAATACAATGCAAAAAAATCTCGGATATTAGAGTCTGATCACGGTAGTGTAAGTGGTCGAATTTTCGGCGAATATCGCATATCAAGTGTATATAGCTGTCGGTCCTAGAGTTGTCAAGTACAGCCCCGATTTTCGGCAAATTTTAATGCAAGTCATTGGTTCGCTTATATAGGCTTCCCTTTGGTTTTTAAGAATAGAATTGAACAAATTTTACCGCTCTGCGCCATCTTCTACATGAGTAATGAAAGAACATTGCTCGATTTAGCAAACTGAATCTTTGACAAAAAAAAGTTTTACTGAATCCTACCTCATCTTATCGGTGATCTGTCTGCGCGTTGAAGTCGAAAGATGTATACTGTCTTCGCTGTGCAATTCTCCGTGACCCTATTAGCTCTGTGGCGAAGCTGCCAGTAATGATGGCCAGCATGAGCGCTTCATTGGTTCGAAAACGTCATGCAGCCAAAATAATCAGTTACAAGATCGCAACTGTGTGCGAACGCGTTATTTCAAAAGAACACAGACTAGAAACTTCACACATAAGAAAACATGCAAGCCAGGTCGCGGGTTCATTCATGATAGTGTAGCGAACTGCTGCAGTTTAAAGCAATCTGACGGATAAGATATGGTTGATACAATTATTTTATGTCTTAGCTCCGGATTTCACGCTTTTTTGACTTCGTAATCACATGTCTGGCTATCTCCCAGTCCTCTAGAGTGCCTTGTCTTGCCTGACATGAACGACCGAGAATAAAGTAATACAGAAGTTGCCGAAATTTTCAATACCATTGTTTCCGTGAAGAAAGGATGCTTTTAATTACAGTAAAATGTTCGAAGACAATCCAGTATATTACGAAAAATCGAAAAAAAGCATATCACAGAAGTCCATACGGGGAATCACCGCAAGGCCTCGTTATCGAGAGGAGGTACAAGATTCAATACCAACGAATGCGGATTATCAGAGCGTAAACATTCATTTTCATACTACAACTTTGAAAATATTCTCGTGCAATGTTATTAAGATATTGCGGTCACCCAGATTGCTCTACTTATCGCGCTATTTTGCTCGTTTGCTCGTGCGATGCAACGATCGTATCGCGTATCTAACGGCAATCATAATCATAATGGTATCATAGGTCGTAAATGGCAAGGTACGACCTTTCGTCGCGAGTTCTCTTTCTTTCCAATGTTAATTGCGTTTTGGATATTTTTATATACAATCTTCCACCATTATGATAAATGTGATGAACAAAGAAAATCGATCGAGCAAGTATATAGATCTATTCTTTTGCATCAACGAAACGAATTGATTTGATTGTTTCCTAATTAGATTATAAGTATATGAATTTCATGTGCCCTCTAGAATTCAATTAGAGGAAGCGTATCACATCTTAGCTGACAATAGATGAAATTTTTATGCCTGCGAAGACACAATTAAACGAGCTCACATTCAGTTTATGATTTGTCTCGACTAATATAGTTAGATATCATTTATCCACCAGTTTCCGGTGGATCCATGACGTGACTGAGTAGCTATTATAATAAAGATTAATTCAGTTCGGTTTGATAAGAAAATAAAGTGGTTTTTCCAATTCCTTAAATCAATATTATTTATTGAAATGATACAGGTGACGAAGATATGGCTGATTTACAGTGCGCTATTATAAAATTAACAATGTTCATTATATACTATAATGAGACAATAAGAATATCTTAGAGGAGTAATAATCGCTCATTATCCCTGAAGTAATACCGACTCAGATAGGAATTGTTCGCTTTACAATTAGTCGATTGAATCAGAATGGTTTTAAGCTTGTAGAAGTATGCGAGCTGTCATTGACTCCTCGATAGAGCGATTATTAATCATAATCTATATCCGTGTAGGTGAATGATACAATTACTTCGAATTTATAGTAATGCAACGTCCGATTTTACTCATATTTTTAAAAATACTCAGCAATCAATGTAAAAACGTTATCTCTTGACTAAACATAGGTTTCCTGGCATTTACTCGCGTTGCTTTAATTTCATTAATTTATATATATTATATTGGGTAAAGTGCATTGATTTATCGACTACCAAGTTTAAAAAACTAATTAACAAAATGCTGTAACTTTGGCTTAAAATATCAGAACCAATCAGAATTTTTCTAACCAGTACCTACGTTATACCAAATACCAATGCCTTGCGGAGTTTCAATTTGTTTTATCCAATGCGATACGAGATACTCCACAGTTGATCAATCCGCGCTAGTCGATATTCACTTAGCGTCCAATCCCATTAATTAGTGCAAGATTCACTTTGTCTTTGTTCATCTGAATGAGATGCTGAGCTTGTTGGTGTCCCTGAGCTGGGGTGATTTGTCCACTTTGTACCGCTGAGTGTATACCGGCTGAAATCGAAAATCAACTAAATTTAGAAATGCAAAAACTCACAGTTTAAATATAATAAATAATTTTCGGATTATCTGGATGTACAATTTTTATATAATTGCATTGCAGTATATATTTTCTCAAAAACTCTACAGATACTCTTCCCTCATTACTGATCGTAAATATTATTTAGAACACTTTGGTATTTGGAATTGCAACTTTAACGCTCACTGCAGAAGCGAATTTTATACTGTTTTACTTCCAAAGAGTAGAAGGTACAGGGTAAAATTGACTTCTGACCTCTCAGACCGTTCTTCGGTAAAATCTGAAGTAAATTTCATTGAAGACTTTAATCTTACTTGCAGCTGATACTAGATAAGGGGGTCTGTTTCCCGATACCAAATGTCCAGGGATGACCACACCACCATTGACGGCACATCTGGTTCCCATCAAAGATATAATGAACATGACGCACAACATCTTTACTCCCACGTAACTTGTATTCGGTGAACTGTAAATAAAGCACAAAGGAGATCCCTGTTATTAAAGTTTGATGGCATGCCCGTGCAGGCGTGAAAGTTCTCGATATATCGTTTATCGAGTAGACAACCGAATCCGAATAGAAATTCTAGTTCTATTGTTTAAGTTTTCATTGAAGACTTCGAGGTGGGAACTAGAATCTGAGGTCCAGATTGTGCATGTAATGAAATTCTGACTTGCACCTAAAAGTCAGTTATGTATATTTTGAGCAAGTCTTTAGAATTTCCAGATTATAAATATCCTCAAAGAGGAAATTTCTCAAACTGAATCTTTGACAAAGAAAAGTTGTACTGATTCCTACCTCATTTTATCGGTGATCTGCGTGCTGACGCTAAAAGATGCTGACTTTATCACAAATTCTCCGTGACACTACTGGCTCTATCGTGTAGCCACCAGGTTATAAAGGTAAGCATTGGCTCCTCATTGGTTAAACCATATATTGCAGCAACAGCTATATGATTCATGATGATAGCGCAGCTGTGTGTGTATCCTGCGTGCGCGCTTCACATAAGGACAGGTAAGAACCCTGAACGTATAAGAATATTGAGCCAGATCAGGTCAACTTGTACACATACATACCCACATACCTACGTCATGTTATTACTGCGATAGTGAGACCGGGATTTCACCTGCAGCTTATATATGCTTCGCGGAAACCGTGTCAACTCCGGGGGTTCCCGTCCTCTGGTATTTACTATAGTTCAGTGAAAGGCGCCTGTAAATGTTGATCCAGTCTAGTATTTTTTTATATTTACTATGTACACTGTATAGTTTACATATACTATATATATATGCTATATATTTACATTTTTTCAAAGAGACTAGGCACTGAATCAACCTCTGGCGCGGCAATTAATATGATAAGATGATGAATATCTATTCTTGGAACTACAATTGAGTTGATGATGCAACAATTATTAAGACTAATGATCATACTTGTAATTATGTCTGTTTAATGAACTTGAATACCAAAAGAGTGTTTCCATGTATTCAACAGCAATTTTCAGTACAGCTAGTTCGACAGCTAATTTATAACTATTTTTTTATCATTTTTCATTCATCACTTTTGCTGTATCCAGCAACTCGGCGAACGATCTCATGAACGGCGAAATTGTGGGACCTTGCATCTAAATTACGAGCGTGAAGAATTGCTAAGAAAATATGTTCAGATCAACGCAAAAGGCTGCAAATTTATGCAACTGCGTCGAATATTATTCCGATACATCTTTCCAGTTTGCAGAACTTTTAAGATATTTTTGGTCAGTTTATAAGAAAAGAACATTTATTTTTAACCAAATGAAACATTTCGTATTGTACTCTTGAATCGGTTGCTAATCTGACGCGTGATATAAAATAACACATTTAACACCACTCCAAGATTGCTGAACTTTCAGAATTTTTGTCGGGAAAATAGAGCAAAATTCGATTAAATTGCAATTTTGACAATGTTCCGAAATTCGAAAAAGGTTCCAGAATGAGATTTAGTGTCTTCTCGGGGTACCATTTATTTCATCAAAGTTCGAAAACTTTTATAATTATCGTTGAATTCTCAATTTCTAATGTCCATAATGACTGGCCTACCATGTCAGAAAGCAAATAAAGAGCCCGGAAAAAAATGGATTAGATCAAATTTAATCCAGTGAGATCTAAACTTTGAGAGGCTTCTAGTAGCTAGATCTAGTAGCTAGAAGCCAGAGGCTCCTCTTCTTCGCCTTCGGCTTCGGGCTGACAACTTCAGCCTGGCCTGCATTCACCTTGTTTCATCCCCTGTTACACAATATACTAATAGAGTCTCGTTAACGGCAGGCGCTGAAAATTCGTTCGGATAGCACGCGATCGGCACAGTTAGCGATGCCTGTGAAAGTGTCGTTATGGGAATTGATAAAAATTCGTTAAGATAGCACTCGATCGCGAGAGCTTCATCACAGATTCGGGTTTGCCTTGGGTTCAATTGTGGATTCTCGCGCAGTTGCATGGCGACTACGCTTGTTGACACCCGAAAACCGAGCATATCGATGCTACAGGGGGTGAACGGTGCTAGCGAGCAAGCGCATTGGCGTAGAATTGGGGACAAAAGTTAGCACGTGTAATAAATTAGCGCAAAAGTTACAGAATCGCTCCCCAGTAGCATTTTTCGACTTCAAATTATTCTTACTCTTAAAACTGCTAGTATAGATAAGCTATATAGCGACGTGCATGAAGCAGCGCATGCATGACTGTGTCGACACAGTACTTTTTTCCCCCACGAAAAATTTCAGAACACCTCCTCGGGTCAGATGTTTTCCTGATACCAGGAGCAATTTTTGACTTAAAATTACTCTGACTCTTAAGAATGCTAGTATAGATTAACATAGTATAGCGACGTGCATGAAGCAGCGTATGCCGGACAGATGATGCCCTATTTTCAGAGTGAATTTTCTGTCAGTTGAGACTTTTTCTCGGAGTCAATTTCTGGCAGTTGACACCTCAAACTTAACTCCAAAAAATAAGGTGTCAACTGCCAGAAATACGACTCCATTTTTCTGGCAGTTGAGACTTTTTCGGAGCCATACTTCTGGCAGTTGACACCTTATTTTTGGGAGTTAGGTTTGAGGTGTCAACTGCCAGAAATATGACTCCGAAAAAGTCTCAACTGCCAGGAAATGGAGTGATTTTCTGGCAGCTGACACCTTATTTTGGGAGTCCTATTTCTGGCAGTTGACACCTCAAACTTAACTCCCAAAAACAAGATGTCAACTGCCAGAAATACGACTCCATTTTTCTGGCAGTTGAGACTTTTTCGGAGTCATACTTCTGGCAGTTGACACCTTATTTTTGGGAGTTAGGTTTGAGGTGTCAACTGCCAGAAATATGACTCCGAAAAAGTCTCAACTGCCAGGAAATGGAGTGATTTTCTGGCAGCTGACACCTTATTTTGGGAGTCCTATTTCTGGCAGTTGACACCTCAAACTTAACTCCCAAAAACAAGATGTCAACTGCCAGAAATACGATTCCATTTTTCTGGCAGTTGAGACTTTTTCGGAGTCATACTTCTGGCAGTTGACACCTTATTTTTGAGAGTTAGGTTTGAGGTGTCAACTGCCAGAAATATGACTCCGAAAAAGTCTCAACTGCCAGAAAATGGAGTGATTTTCTGGCAGTTGACACCTTATTTTTGGGAGTTAGGTTTGAGGTGTCAACTGCCAGAAATATGACTCCGAAAAAGTCTCAACTGCCAGGAAATGGAGTGATTTTCTGGCAGCTGACACCTTATTTTGGGAGTCCTATTTCTGGCAGTTGACACCTCAAACTTAACTCCCAAAAATAAGGTGTCAACTGCCAGAAATACGACTCCATTTTTCTGGCAGTTGAGACTTTTCCGGAGTCGTATTTCTGGCAGTTGACACCTTATTTTTGGGAGTTAGGTTTGAGGTGTCAACTGCCAGAAATATGACTCCGAAAAAGTCTCAACTGCCAGGAAATGGAGTGATTTTCTGGCAGCTGACACCTTATTTTGGGAGTCCTATTTCTGGCAGTTGACACCTCAAACTTAACTCCCAAAAATAAGGTGTCAACTGCCAGAAATACGACTCCATTTTTCTGGCAGTTGAGACTTTTTCGGAGTCATACTTCTGGCAGTTGACACCTTATTTTTGAGAGTTAGGTTTGAGGTGTCAACTGCCAGAAATATGACTCCGAAAAAGTCTCAACTGCCAGGAAATGGAGTGATTTTCTGGCAGCTGACACCTTATTTTGGGAGTCTTATTTCTGGCAGTTGACACCTCAAACTTAACTCCCAAAAATAAGGTGTCAACTGCCAGAAATACGACTCCATTTTTCTGGCAGTTGAGACTTTTCCGGAGTCGTATTTCTGGCAGTTGACACCTTATTTTTGGGAGTTAAGTTTGAGGTGTCAACTGCCAGAAATATGACTCCGAAAAAGTCTCAACTGCCAGAAAATGGAGTGATTTTCTGGCAGTTGACACCTTATTTTTGGGAGTTAGGTTTGAGGTGTCAACTGCCAGAAATATGACTCCGAAAAAGTCTCAACTGCCAGGAAATGGAGTGATTTTCTGGCAGCTGACAGCTTATTTTTGGAGTCCTATTTCTGGCAGTTGACACCTCAAACTTAACTCCCAAAAATAAGGTGTCAACTGCCAGAAATACGACTCCATTTTTCTGGCAGTTGAGACTTTTTCGGAGTCATATTTCTGGCAGTTGACACCTTATTTTTGGGAGTTAGGTTTGAGGTGTCAACTGCCAGAAATATGACTCCGAAAAAGTCTCAACTGCCAGGAAATGGAGTGATTTTCTGGCAGCTGACACCTCAAACTTAACTCCCAAAAATAAGGTGTCAACTGCCAGAAATACGACTCCATTTTTCTGGCAGTTGAGACTTTTTCGGAGTCATACTTCTGGCAGTCGACACCTTATTTTCGGGAGTTAAGTTTCAGGTGTCAACTGCATGCATATGAAGCAGCGTATGCATACCTGTATCGATAGACTACTGTTTCCCCCACCAAAAATTTGCTCACACCTCCTCGAGTAAAATGTTCTCCTGATACCAGGAGCATTTTTCGACTTAAAATTATTCTCCTAAAAATGCTAGTAGATAAGCTATATAGCGACGTGCATGAAGCAGCGTATGTATACATGCCCACATCGACACGCTACTCCGTTCCCCTACCAAACATTTTAGAATACCTCCTCGGGTCAGATGTTTTCCTGATATCAGGAGCATTCTCCGACTTCAAATTTCGCAAACTCCGAAAATCGCTAATAATTCAATTATATAAAGACGTAGATAAGTCACGAAGAATCTGCCAGTTGACACCTCATTTTCGGAGCAACGTTTTTGGCAGCTGACACCTCATTTTCGGAGTGACTCTTCTGGCAGTTGATATCAGTATAGTTGAATAATTTGAAACTGGTATCAACAACCAAAAATAAGGTATCACTGCCAGACAAGTCACTCCGAAAATAAGGTATCATAAAATAAACTACGTCCGTATAACAGAACGATTCTACTTAATATAATTAATATTACAAAGAGGGACGAGTGTTGTAATATTATTGCGTTCGAAATATTTCTATCGAATCTCGTTAACGCAATCCGATGCGTACTCATCGACGCCACGAGGGCCACTGAGGTCACTCGTCTGCCGGTAACTCGGTCTGCCGGTAACTCGGTCTGCCGGTAACTCGGTCTGCCGGTAACTCGGTCTGCCGATAACCTCGTCCGCCGATAACTTCGTCCGCCGATAACCTCGTCCGCCGATAACGTCGGTATCGTAAGGCGTACCTATGTTTGCGGCAAAATTAGTTCGGCAACGCCACCACGAGATGGCGATACCATTTGTGACCCCGTGCATTAGCCTTATGATTTCAAACTTATGAAAGCATGCAATTCTCATGATTTTTATAAAATCAAATGGCACATTGAAAACATTGAAGACGTATTTCTCAAACAATTTTGTGTTCATTGAAGGGATTTTTTTTCTGTAAATCATGCCTGCTAAGTATATGCCCAATATATTTTTATAAATAATAAACGAACGATCATTTACTAAACTACAAAAACATATTTCCTAATTTCACAAATAATTCCTAACCGATTGCACTGATGAAAAATAAATTAAAGTGATAAATAAAATACATAAAATCATAAAGTCATAAAATAAAATCACAAAATTGACATTTTTTCGTAAACAGTATTTATTTTCAATTATAGAATTATTTACCACTGATGCAGATGTCATATTTGCCGTCAAATCGATGATCTATGATTTCTTCCTCTCGTATAACGTATTGTAATCTATTCATGGTCAAGAATGACATCATTCCAATAACATAACAACATTTAATAGGTTTTAAATGATGATTAATTTGAGTAAGATCGAAAGGTGGATAGAATGGGTGTACGCAAAACGTTCATCACTTATTTGTTCATTTATTTAATTATTTATTTGTTTCAACTGGAACAGTATTAGTTAAGTAACAATAGATTAGTGTCAACAATTCAATTTATCAGAGCGGTGGCTCGGCCGTTTTAGCCTCCACACCAATAAATATAATAATTAATAATAATAATAATAGTAATAATAATAATAATAATAATAATAATAATAATAATGATAATAATAATAATAATAATAATAATAAAATAAATAAAAGGCGAGTAGGTATACATTCGTTAAAAGCGAGTTTGGTCTCTCCTTGGTGCGGTTGCCCTGACATTTGTTATCTATTCCGAATCTGCATGCTAGTCACCATTGGCATACGCAGACGCGGCACCATTCAATATGTCGATTATAATTATTTATGTATTTGCAAATTCCGATACAAAATACAGACACAACACACGCTTTATCCCCGACATAATATGGACTACACATCCCATGTGAACGGAGTAAAAATCAAAAAAATAAATAAGTAACTTGAAAAAAAAGCAACAATCTGTTACTTCGTGAATGAATATAATTCAAATATCCATTCTCGTATACCTAGTTTAAAAAGATATTCCATTTAAATTTCTGCTGTCGCATTGTAATAAAAAGACTATAAGAAAACACATCGTTTATTCATTTATCCGGAAATCTGTCAGCTTCTTAAAAAAGAAGGGTAATTGAAAAAAAAAAAAAAACACTTTAAAAATGTTTCTTCTTTGATTTGTAAAAAAAAAAAAAAAGAAAAAAACAAGATCAAAGAAAGCCTGACCAAACTTTGACCTAGGAATTATCAGACTGACTAGCTACCGATAAGAGATATACTTTTATCCCAACACATTTGATTGTAATTACCGCGCGTGAATTGGTACAAGCAGTAAGTATTCGTATAACTGACTAGAAAAAAAAGAATATTCATAAATATCAGGTGTATATATAATATGTATTGGATACATTATTGAAAGGTGATGGCTACAATAAATGAGAGCATGCAATTTCTTCTCAAAGTTGAACCTCGATTAGAATTGATCGTATAGTACCTATGCATTGATTGCGATTAATTGTGTGAAAATAAAGACAAGGGCTTTGACTACCGAATTGATATTACAGTAAAAAAAAAATATTTTCGAAGACAAAATATAAATGGGCTACGAATAAGGATAGAAAATGATCATAAGTTGATATGCTAATGTAAAATAAAATGTTTATAAAATCAAACATTTATCGCATCGTTTTTCACTCCCGGACAAAAAAAAAAAATAATTTGCAATACTTTTAACCGTATCACCGGGAAGGATGCAGTCCACATTATTGTCACATAGGACGGGTGGATAAACGGCCTAGGTCGATCGTTAAATTATTGTGCTCGGCTCGCGCTACACACTCCCGAACTACTAAACTTTCCTGTCCATCGTTACTTTTTTTTTCTGTTTATTCTTTTCATCTTGCTCCCATTTATTATTTCGTTCTAATACATGTCGATATATATATACTGATTTGTATACACATATAGAGTGTGAAAACGCTACCCCCGTTATTTATACCTTCGTAATAATTTATAAATTATTTTTCAACTAGAATCTGTTTCATTTCTCAGAGTTAAAAATTCATTTTTTTTAAAAATAGAAAACAAAACAGAAAAAAATTGCTTAAATAATAATAGCAATAATAATAATAATAATAATAATAATAATAATAATAATAATAATAACAGAAACACGATCGAATTAAAAATAAGATTATTACAAACTTCTTTTTTTTTTGCCAAAAATAAATTTGGCACATTTTGCGAGGACAGAATAGTTTAGCTCCAGTGAACATTGCTCAGAGTAAAAATAATATTCTATGAATATAGTAAAATAATGATGATGATGACAATAATAATAGTAATAATAGTATAATAATTAATGATAATAATAATAATAATAATAGATATATGTGTGTGTGTATATATATATATATATGTATATATATATATATATATATATATATAAATATATTACAATAATAGTAAAGAAAATAATAAATCGAACAGCAGTAACCAAGTTGCTTGCTTCGTACAGCTTGACAATGAATTGCCAAAAGACCAAACAGCTGCTTAGGTACTTTGTACAGGTATTCCATTTCCTCTTAAATATCTCATAAAATAATCGTTTATACCTTAATAATTATACAGCGGTTGAATTAATTGTTAAGAAACGTTGATCGATCTAATTCTGGTGCTTACTGGTCGGGTTTAGTCAGTATAGCGCCTTCTAGTTTTATAAGGCCAGTAGGAACGAGGATTTTTTTGAAAAGAGTATACCTGCTTCACTAATAACAGCGCGAGCAGTGGTTTTAATCCTACATAGAGACAATGTAATAGATTGCAGAGATTTCACCTCATACATATATATCTATATATATTCTTATTTCATTGACATTTTTTTTTCTTCTTCTTCGACATTTATTTCTCAATTTTTTCGACCAAGTCTGATAGTTATTACAAATATGACTTCTACGATGTAGAGATAAGTCGTGATAAGTTATATCGTGAAAATCTCGCAACTTAATATCCATTACATTGATCTATGGAATAACGCTTTACAACTTGATATCATTACGAGCTGGTGGGCCTGGGCCTGATATACGTATCTCTTATAAATATGTGTCTCCAAAATATTGAATTTTTAATACTTTTTTTTTCTTAGCAAGCTTGCTCCGTGTAATTGTTCATATAAAATTGTATCCCATGAACCATTGGACCGCACTAGTTACTAGGGCCTTTTCTGCCCTCCAACTCTCTGTTTCTGTGAACAATTATATGAGTTATAACGCGCTGATATATATATATATATATACATATATATATATCTTTTTTGTTTTTTTTTTTTCGTTTTATTAATTAATTAGCTCCCCACCGCTCCGCTAGATTAAACATAACGTTGTACTACATATACATTGTTTCTTGTGTGTCAGTAATTATAATTAAAGAAACAAGAGAGAAAAAAAAAATAAAGATGATACATAAAAGCTGTCGCAAGTAATGATGATTGAGTTTATAAAGGATAGCTCACTTCTGGTAAGAATTCCACTTAATTTCAAGTTTCAACATGAAACTTGTACGGTTTT
This sequence comes from Tenthredo scrophulariae, assembly GCA_963978835.1. NCBI lineage: Eukaryota > Metazoa > Arthropoda > Insecta > Hymenoptera > Tenthredinidae > Tenthredo > Tenthredo scrophulariae. The sequence continues at coordinate 8,629,677 of OZ022232.1, forward strand.
TTTTTTTCGATTTTTTTTGTTTTTATTTTTTTTTTGTGTATTTTTTTTTCTTTTGTATTTTTTTACGTAAATGCTTAGAAATTACTAAACGTGTTTTTTATTTTATTTTATTCTATTTTTTTCTTCTAGTCGCAGTTTGTTATTAAAACGTTGTTGCCAGTCACACAAATATCATTAATTGAAATGATTTTTTCTTATTTCTTTTTTTTCTAATTTTTTTGTTTGTTTTTTTTCCTTTTCTTTCTTTATAAAATAACATCATCTTTCATAATAAATGAATAAATTAAAGGAATCAGTTCTGCGCTCTGAATTGTTTATTAGTTTATCTTCATTATTTGAAAACTGACAATCAGTGGACAGTTTACCAGAAATAACCCTGGAACATTTCGGTAAGATGTGGTAGCAAAATGGGGCGGGCTAGCCAGACAATATCAGGCTGCCCTCAAGGCGGCGGCACTCACAATATCTATTTACAAAAATATACACATGAGCAACTTGCTTTACTTATTCATAAATACCTTCCCGATTCTGCTTACATATTTAATGTAATTATTTATTATTTATTATTTTATTTTTATTTTACTTTTACTTTATTTTTATTTTCTTGTTTATGTATGTATGTATGCATGTATGTATGTATGTATGTATGTATGTATGTATGTATGTATGTATGTATGTATGTATGTATGTATGTATGTATGTATGCATGCATGTATGCATGTATGCATGTATGTCATGTATGTATGTATGTATATTATTATTTTTTACGTTTTTTTTTTCTTTCTTTATATTTTCCTTTCTTTATTTATTTTTTTTCTAGAACCACTACTTCCCCCCTCCCCCCAATACATTCTAGATAATGTAAGTAATATGTGTTGTTGCGTATTAATTCTAATCTACACCTCACTTATCTACAAATTGTGTTATTTTTTTATCAATAATTATTTTTATTCATTCATTATTAATTTAATTTTATTTTATTATTATTTTTTCTTGTATTTTTTTTTGTTTTTCTTTCACTTCTTATTCTTCTTTCTTCTTTTTCTTCTTCTTCTTCTTTTTTGTAATGTTACAATATTGTTACTTTATGTGTATATATAATAAACTATATCATTGTTGTATTGTTGCTTTAAATATGCTCAGGTAGCCTGCGTTGTTTTATCTAAAAACGCATGAAACTCACCCGTGGCACTTTATTGTATCTATGCACATTTTACAAAAGCGGACACCTCGGAAAATAGAGATAAATTATTATTATTATTATTATTCACGTTTTCTTTTGTTTTTTTTCGTTTTTTTTTTCATTCTTCCATTTTACTTCTAGTATTTCAATCGTGTGGCACTCAGTCCTTTTACTATAATAAGTAACGTATTTTTAGTTAATATGGTACAGTACATTGCTATTGCTCAAAGGCATTGATAATAATTATTATGATGTTTTTTCAAACAATATATCTGATCCGTACATGGTACAGGATCTTAGATTTAATCGTTCGGAGGGTATAAAGAATTGACTATATTTGCTAAGTAAGATACCCCATCCCAACGACGTGATTGTGTGATCCTCATCTCTGTATCATCTTTCATTAGAATTGCTCAAAATTGCAGGACAGATATACATCTATCTATATATTATATACCACGATATCACGCTTATAATTCAATTATCTTGCAATTTCTTGCCACGTGCTTTCCAGCGATTCAAAATTTACTTTAGGATGTATCGTATCTATAAATCCTCATGATTATGCCTGCAATTTATACCTTCTTGTTATGTATTGCAGGATAAACGTCGAGCAAGCGGTCCCTGACACCCATATCATCTATCCCAATATAAGAATTACGTTTTCACTGGCTAAGTCCAAGTTAGACCTTGCGTTCGGGGCAGATATTAGAATTTTTCTATTCTCCAAATCTTACGAAGGCGATTATTAAAAGTGACGTGCAACATAATTCGACATTGCCAAAGGCCTTCGTAGAATCTATGAATGGAAGCTAACTTTTATAGATGTTATTATTCTAATAACGTGGACGTTGATTTATATTCGGTAATCAATAATGATAGTGAATAAATGAAAAATTAATTGATTTCTTTCTTTTTGGTTTTCTTAATCTAATCAATTTGATATGTCGTTTGTTTCACAACCAATTATTCAATTGTATCAGTCGTATCGTGTACTTTGACTTTTACAGTTTATACAAGTGTGTATATAATTTCTCTACATTTCTATAATCGTTAAAACTAATTTTGAAGTATCAAAGCCACATGAAACAAACGGTTTCTTTCGTTTAATCGACCAACGTCCACATTACTCTGTACATAGTGAATTCTCCCCATAACTGAAGTAAATTCATTCTTGAATTTATTTCACGCATGATTATCTCAGTTACCAGTTTTGTGCCTTATTACGAAATACTAAGTCTCTCACGTCGTCGCAATTTCCCAACTCACTATGTGAGCATTGTGGGATATGTAGCCATATTGTGGGGGAGAGAGGTAACGTAATTAGGGGTGGGTGGTCGGGGGCTATGCCACTGGGGTCAGAGAGCACGAAGTTTCTTTATTCCGGCCTGTACATAGCGCACCAAATCACGTAGAGAACTTTTTAACGTCAAGGGGCCTCTTTGTTCGTCAAGTTCGATGAAAAAATCTGAAATGAACATCAATAAATTAGCTTTTTCCAAACAATACCAAGATTCATGATGTTTGTACATCGAAATTAGATGCTACTATCATCTTTTTATCATCACAGAATAGCTTTTCAATGTTAATCAATTATCTAACTCCTGGTTTGTGAATTACCTCTATGTTTATCAGTAACCAATGAAGTTGCTTGATCCCATAGCTCGTGACAACTCATTAACAAACTGAAGTGTTGGTTCTGCTTCTGCATAGCATTGTGTACGCTGAGAGGCACGCTGACGTATGGAGCACCTTGGGCTTGCCCAGATACCGCACCCCGGTTGGCTAGCTCTCCACTGTTGTAACCCGAGCTTTGGCTACCAACAGAACCGACGGAACCAGCAGGAGACGGAGTTGGAGACAAGGGAGAAGGTGTGCCCTGGCCTTCTGGTTGTACTAGCGTGGGTTGCGCCGGCTAATTTCAAAGTTATTCATTATTAATCGAAGAAACTATTAGAAGAATGTGTTTTTCTTGTTCCAAGATTATTTTGTTGTATTGTAACACATGGTTTTCTATTATTACCTTCTGATGGTAGTCTGCTAGTATTTTTTGGTTTTCCTTGATCTCATGCTTACGCATCTTGAATAACTTGTGGTATAAAAGAGACTGGCACCACAGGCTATAATGGAATAATTCATAATTAGCAAAAGAGTTCTCTTCTGGAACTGAGCCAGTGTTTGCACATTACGAAATGACTCTGCTTCTGCTCACCTCAAAACAGCCAGTTTGTTATGGATACTGCTCTCAGGAGAGTTGTTCTGTTGGCTTTTGAACTTGGAAGAAATATACCTAAAACAAATAAACACAAAGATACTCAGAATTGATTAATTCATAATTCATATCTAACTAAGAGTGTCTTGCAACAGCTATTCTTTATCACGAGAAACAAACTTCGATGATGATTAGGGAGTCGAACATTGAAAAATGCATGCAACGAAGTTTCTTGCATAGATGAAAACTTTTTCATTATATTGGAATGGTTAAACTCACTTTATTAGGCTGAGTGTGTCCTTATACATGGTAAATGCGGCTCGTTCAGTAAGAGGGTCTGATTCCATTGCATGACCAGTAAGTAAGAAGTATAATACGGCCTCCAAGTATTGCATGCATTGCGCAGTCAGCTCTCCCTCTTCATCTGCGCTGTGCTTCAGTCGCTTTGCTTCTGTCAGGTACTGATTCTGGTCCCTGTAAACAGAAATTAATATATTTATTTACATAATAACACACAAGAGTCAAATATCCATTTATTTCGAAGTAAGGAATTCATTATATAATATAAAAAGATCTGAGAATTGTTACTTCAGTCATGATATGGATTAAAGCAGAGTGTCTACCTATCCTGATCCTCCAAGATGTCATTATGTGAGTGGAAGTAGGAATAGTAGAGACGTTGGGGTGGTGGTGGTGGAGGCAGCAGGCTACCGTCTGCTTTCTCTTCCCGCTCATGATTCGTCGGCTGTACATCACACTGCTGTAAATATGAATAATTGTTGATTTTAATGAAGAGATTTTTAGTCAATTTGACCAAAACTCAATTTAACGGGATGTTATTCCCACAGTTAAATCTTGCGTTGAAATTTTATGGAATAAGATATGGCTTGTACCACTGTTTGGAATAAAATGCCATGCCATTCGAATCTTTGAGCGTTTAATAAAAAGTTCTATCTTTTTAACGTGTGAGTTATCTCTATCCTTAGTACCACGAAACTTGACACTCTTTTACCCTTAGGATAGAGCTTTTGAGATTGGAAAAAACAATTAGAAAATTTAGAAGAATACTTTTCAAATCCATATGAAATGCTTTGTATTATCGTTGTGCTTCATGAGCTACTAGTATGGGCTTTTTCTGATCGCATTGCTTTTAGTGATTACTAACGTTATGCTTCTTGCGATCTAGCTGTTATTTTACAATTGATCATTAAACACACATGTTTTCTCCTGATATTAGTAGCTACTAACCTTTTCGAGATATAATCTCTCATATTTATTAAAATGGAAACTATGGTATCAGGCGTATCAGGCGTAATCAGGCGTATGATATCAGGCGTAAAACTATCTTCTACATTTGCTCTTCTGTAGATATGGACGATATGCTCTCTGATTGACTAGTATTTACTTATTTATCATCATTGACTTTCGAAACAGTCCAAGTAATTCTGGTATTTCTTGATTCCATATCAACATTCACACTGCATGATGCAAAAGTCTTGATAAAAAGGGAGTAAATCTGACTCAAACTTGAATAACCATTGAATCACGTATTCAGTTGAACTATGGATGATTAAAGTAATATCAGGTGATTTTACCTGGCTTGAAGAAGGTCTGGGTGTAGCACACTGATTATCTTGGTGTTTCCGTTTCCTCTTTTTCTTTTCCTTATGTTCAGAGCTTTTGGCCTTCGAGTCTACAGAACAAACAGTACTAAAACTAGACACGGAACTGCAACTAGTGTTACGTTTTCGTTTAGGTGCACTCCCGCCACTCCCACTAGCGCTACCATTAACACTGCAACTACCACTACTACTCGTGTTTGCTGCACAATTGGTTTTACCCTCTAAAACGGTATCAACTTTAACAACACGACTTTGTTTCGCACCACTTTCCACCGCTTTAACCGGTGCTTCACTACTACGTGTCCTTGTATCAGAGGGAGGTGGATCAACGATTTCCCCTTCCTCAGGGGTCGGAGGTCGAGGCGGAGGGAGACAACTAGCCAATCTAGAAGCCGGCCTTGTATCAGGGAGTTCAGTTCTTTGTCTGAATTCCTGTCCGCGAGAACTCTGCGGCACGTGCGAAAGCCGAGTCAAAGCTACCCGGCACATCAGACTTGGATTACCATGGACGTACATCAAAGGCGGTAGCGACATTCTGGACGAGGGTCTTTTGTAGGGACTCTCTCCGCCAGTCGGTGTAGTCGCCGAGGTATACTCTTCGACATAAATACCACACTTTCCTCCTCCCTTGCCACCTTTTCCACCTTTGCCTCCACCTTTTCCACCCACTTTGCCCGAGGATGAGAACAGCTTTCTTAAAGTATCGCTCTTTTTTTTGTCCTGAACGTTCCCTCTCTCTTCCTGCAATTTAGGTGCGGTGCCAATATCGCTGTCCGATTCTGCGTAGCTTTTTGTAGGTGGTTGACGGGGCCGTGGAATAACTCTGGCTACCCTTTTGTTAGACAAGTGTCTAACCTCAGTTTCACTGTCGGTATCATTGTTCTGGCAACCAGCTGGGCCAGTTATTCGAGGTCGTGGTCCCCTCGGCTTTGTTTTAGTAGGTGTTTTCTTCTTGTCAAGTTTCTTTGGCGATTCTGAAAGTCTATTTCTCTTTATCGATCCCTCACGGTCACTGGGTCTCTTTTTAATCGAAGAACTTCGCCAGGAACTGTGATCCTCAGAGTCGCTACCCTTGTCAACTGCTCTCTCATCTTCACTAGACGATACCGTCGGCCTTGACCTGTGTTTATCAACGATAGATATAGGCGAGGCTAACGGTCTCGGAGGACTAGGATGGTCGCTATCAGAGTCGCTTGAACCTCCTCTAGCATTGCTGGCTTCGTCGCTGGTCGAAACCGTGGGCTTAGAGATCGGCTTCTTCTTACTAACAATGCGTGGCCTTCCCCGTTTTATTTTGCCGCTAGTATCATTTTCAGAAGCTTGATGATCCTTGGGACTTTTTGCCAATTTTCTAGGCCGACCTCTCCTTGGTGGTTTGGCTTTCTCTGGCTGTAGTAATCGCGCTTCTTGGACAACAGGCTTCTTCTCATTTTCAGAATGGTTGTCGCTGTCGCTCAATGAACTTAACAGCGGTGTGTTAGCTTTGTTCAATGCTTCGTTCAATTGCCAATCGCTTCCGGAGTCATTTCGAGTCCTCGTTATTCCCGATAATGTTAATCCGGTACCATCGCGTCTCGTTCTGTCCTGGAGAGGCTTAGTTTCCTGAGTTTGATCCCCAGATTGAGTGGTGGGTTTGTTGAGGAAAGACTCGAGGTTCCACCGAGGTTTTGCCTCCTCAACAGCCGGCGGTGGTTCTTCGACGTTAGGTATTGGCGATACCGAAGGTGGAGTCGAAGGGCCTTTATCAGGTGGCCGGACTCTCTCATCATCAGTTTCGTCGCTGCTGTCAGTTCCAGTGTCGGATCCTGAACCCGAGCTTGAACTAGTGCTTGGAGAACTGGGAGGTGCTTGTCCCAAGGGACTAGGAGGCCTCTGCGCTATTGGACTCGGCGATCGTTTTCTAGGAGGGCTGACCGGAGGTGGAGACAACGGTCTTTGAGGTACTATTTGATTTGATGGAGACATCTGGCTAGGTGGACTTGGCGGTCTTGAAGGAGGCAGTGATCCCGTTGGTGACTTGTCTAGCGGTGACATTGGCGCCAGGGGTGCGGGTGTCATTACTGGTAGCAAACTGAAATTGATTAAGAACAAAATTTTAGTGAATAGTCATGGTAATTGGAGTTGTTATTGAATCAATTATGGATCAATTGCGTAAGGAAGGAAGTATTTGCTCTGAGACATCCTATAAAATTCCTGATGATTATACAAAAATAAGTGAATACATTTTTTTTTTCTTCAAATAGAAGACTATGTCTTCTCGAGTTCCAAATGATAATATTAAGGGAACTTCCCAAAAAAATTGGACCTTCAATAATTATCGACTGAGAATCTATTTGTTTCCATTAATCACACGAATTTGTAAGGTGGAAAAGTATCGCGGAAAATTCTGATTTTATGTCTCGTTTCAAGTTTCGTTAACATAACTGTAGGCGCATATGGTGTGGGTGGACGGGTATTTTTGGTGAGTATTGAATTTTGTGGAGTACAGAAGCCTTGAATATTTTGAATCTTTGCCAAGATAAAAGTCAGTAAGAGTGATAGATACTTCATTGCTTCTAGAAAAATCCTTGCACCAATGCAAGAATATTTTCGCTCAGCGTCAATCAACGTCAGTATAAAATCTGAAGCCGATCGAAGAATGGGTTGATAGAATAGTTACAAAAATGTATATTTTCTGAACTTCTAGTAGTAAGTTTAAGTAAGATAAATCGAGTTTCTCTCGATCTCAAACTGATCCTATGGAAATGATTCGATGTTAAAAGTGTAGAAAAGGTAAAAATAAATTTCCTCTTTTTTTTAAATCAATTTCTATGCTTCTTAATCTTATAGAATTACTAAAATAGAATATATTTCAAGTTTCTACATTCGATAATTACTCTAGTTAAATGGATTACAGGAAATGACGTTTGAATGTTGCATGCCGGTATCTGCTAGCACATAATTATGGATGGCCCGGCGCGTATACATTATTCTGATCGTATTGAATACGAGTATCATTTGAATTCGAGTTATAGAGACGTGCTTGAAAATTGCCTGATATATGTGTATAAATTATTCACAGCCCGCCAGCGGGTGAAGAGACATGAAAATGATATATCTATATATCTACGTGACATCTGACTTGAATTTTATCACAAACACACGGTAATGAATTCCAAAATTCTATTGTATATTCAATTCCTCTGATTATTACATGCGATAAAAAAAATTCTTCATTCTTTATACTCCCGCGTATAAAAATCGTCTTCGCGAGTATAGTTATCACCTTGATTAATACATACATATCGAATATTATTCAATCGTTATCATAATTATCGAATATTATCCAATCGCTATCATAATTCCCACGTATATATAAAAAAAAAAAAAAAAACGCAGAAAGTGATCGCGTCTAACGCGGGTACAACAAGTTACGCGGGAGGGTACGCCGGGCACCGCGACGCAAGGAATAATTGCGTCATAGTTTTGGGAGGCGAGCAGCCGTTTCGCGACAGATGTGCTTTGCAAATAGGGTTGCGACCGATCCTATTTTAGCCGATTATCATTCCATTCGTAATTAGTTTATCGAGTGTACCTTATCGAGAGTGAAAATATATAGAGCTAATGGAAAAAAGTTGAAACAATGAAAAGAACTGTACCTAATCCAGGATTTTTAAACAGTTCGTTGAAAAAAAAAAAAAGAAAATGGATTGATATATGATGGGATAAAACGAAACCACGAGTCCGTATAATTTCGCAGGACCGAATCTTAAAGTCGTAAAATTTGCCAATCGACGAAGCACAGAACAAGTATATATTAACACGCAAGGCACTTGAGTTTGCGCAACTCATCGGCCACTAGTGGGTCACATGGCGTTGATAGGGGGCTGACTATATTTAGATTGAACAAAAATGGTACGACTTTATGCGTGCCGGGTCTCATACACGCACAGATGTACATATTATATTCAGCCTTGTGCTTATGTATACGGTTAAATATACATCTATATCGTGGTATTACAGTATAGGTATAGCACGCGTTTACGACGACGGAAGTTACAACTTTATGCGTATAACGAAACTTCGCGAAATTGTTCTAGGAATACGGGGTTGGATAGGATGGGATTGAGGATGGAGAATGGAGAAAGGAGGAGATACTCACTCGACTGGAAGATTCGTATTCGGACTTCTGTTGTCTCTAGTCGTCCGCGAAGAACCCTGTAGACAAATGAAAATTGTTTTCAATTTTTTTTTTTTACCCGCGTTATATAGGGATTATATGGATTTTGAATTTTACTCCCGAGTCCTTTTCTTTCGTATTATGAATTTCAACCCCCCCCCCCCCCCCCCCCCCCCCCCCCTCGAATTTCGAATAGTCTATTACTCCAATGTCATTTCATTTGGTATTCTAAGCGCGTACGCGATGTACAAAATATTAAACATCGTGCTATTTTGTTTTTTTCGTTCTTTCAGCAAGGACAAATCCTCGCAACAAAATAAAGCTCCAGACATAGAGGTAGGTACATGAAAAGTTGCGTCAACGAATGAATTATTGTCGTCGACGAAACGTCTTGCGTAAAATATGAGAACCCATATTCTGATTGATTAATCATTCTGTTTCGTATGTAATATTATGTATACCCTACCTTGTTTCCTTCATCTTCACTATCTTCCGAAAGTATCAGGTCATGGACCACCACATCTCTGAAACAATAAATGAATCATAAACAATTGAAGAAAATATTTCATGGTTATTCATAAATGAATGAAATGACCAAATTCACATCCTTCCTCGATATAGTATAAATCATATCATCGATCAATCAATAAAATCCGAACGAAGATCTGCTCCGGTATATATCATATAAATTCGATATTTTCCACTTTGATACGAGTTTATTTTTTTAAATCCTTACTCCAAATGCAAGAATTGTTATACCTAAACGCGATGCAAAGTTGTGATGGTGTGGCTGGAATCGGGGCACTGAAACCTGGTGCATCGAGGGAAAAGGGACGACCGCCGGCGCGTGATATCGTAAGCTGAGAGAATATTGTGCTAGGGTTGGGTTGGGTTGGGTTGAGTTGAGTTGAGTTAGGTAAGGTAAAGTTAGGTCGGTCCGGGTTATAATGCCTAACGCAGAACAGAGAAGAGCAGAGAAGAGCAAAGCACCGTGGAGAAGAGGCGGGCGTACATCGACCCCGGGAGTATCCTATGCCGGCTCCTTCCCACCCGCCGCGTACGTACGACGACGCCGGCGACGACCACGACGACGACAATGCTTTCTGCGTTCCAAACGCGCCGGTGAGAGACAGACGCGTAGCGGGACGGAGAACTTGAGATGAGAAATAGAGAGGAGGAGAGGATCAAAGTGACTAGATGCGCTGATTCGGATACGTTCTTGTGTATAGATACTTTGTAGAATCCTTTTAAAATCAAATTACGCCTACTTATAAAATCTCGCATATATTTTCAAACAGTCAACCGGGTGTCCTTGGCGATTATTTAATTTATTTTATACACATATGTGTATAGATACATGAAAGAATTTCGAGGTCTAAAACAAATGAATACAAATCAAGGATATCATCCTTTCTTTGCCTCGTCCTATTTTTTAGCGATTCAAATTCCGGGGTTGAAAACGATCGTTTTTATTCATTTCATTTATATCACTTGTAATGAGCATTGGAAATATCAAAAATTGAATCAATTTAATCATAGGATTATTCCGGATCCTGGGACTCTTCGTATTATCAAACTGACTAGTAGATATAAAGACCTGATTATCGAGGGTTGTTACTCCTGGTTTACTTTGATTATTAATTATTGACGTTAGAACCGCACGATTCTTCGATGATAATAGTTAGAATCACCGAGGATTAAGACCTCGATCTTCTCGTCCATATAGATCTTAAATTATCGAATAACGATATCTAGCTTGGCGTAAGAAGTTTCCAGAAATATTGGGGTCGGCAACCGAGCTGCAGAGAGTTTAAGTGTAGTTATATAGATATATTCATATAGTATATATTTCGTATAGAATAAAATGGGAGTAAATTTTCGAAAGGCGATCAATATTTAGAGCTAGAAGAAGCTGAAAAGGAGAACCTATATACGTATATAAACTTTTATACTGGTGCAGGGCTGTCCCGGTATACACATGTGTATATAGGTATATACCTATTGAAATTTTTAGTAACAGGTTAACCGCAGGCATTCGAGCTTGGCTGAAAAGATAAGAAATAACGCGTCTAACCGAGAATTAGCGATAGCTGAAAGCTACGACACTATCCTAACATAAAGTTAAGGGAAACCAGTTTGTTCTGTAGGGACAAGAGACACTTCCTATTATCGTAAGTCTCGCTTACTCCTCTCGCAATTTTGTCATACAGTACAGTATTGCATTCCGTGAAAGGATTAAAAGAGAAAAAAAAAAAAATTAAATGAAATTCCTTATATAATAACTAAGTAAGTAATCGCTATTTCCTTTTCTTTCAATTTGTGAAAATCCGTAGTATAATTACAGTCGCAATAATATGCGATAAAAAAATAAACTATTCTGCCTTTTGTCGATATATATCAGCGATTTGTAACCTTGACATCAGCTTTCACAGTCAGGTTGTTACTACAGTCGAAGCGAAGCGAAGATATCCGCCTCGAGGGCGCTTAACGAGTGACCAGTTGTCAGAGAGCAACGAGCCCTGCTGACACTCCTGGCACGGAATCAATTTATCTTCGTCTCCGCTTCGGATGGACACTTCCGGTTTCACTTTGAAAGAGCTACAAGCTTTGCAGCAGCTAAAAGGAAGCAAGTAAGGAAGGAAGGAAGGAAGGAAGGAAGGAAGGATGATATAGTTTCACGAACTAAATTTTCGGGAAATAAAAATAATTAGTTTAAACAAACTGTCCTCATCTTCCCTTGGGTATTATATTAATATAATAATACAGAACTGCTCGGTACTGCGGAGAAAAGAGAGAAATGAAGACGTTGATAAGTCCGCGGCTAGCCAAGGATTTTTTTTTACCCTGCAAGCTCAACCACCACCGTAAGGAGGTAGTCAGAAGATTGAATACAACCCCGTCGGTGTCGTTGGTTAAAACGTGAAATTTATCCGTAGTCGAGTTCCGATATACGAGGAAGAATTGGCTTCGTCGTCGAGCTCCTGCCTACTTGAGCTATCGTTGAATGCAAGCTCTGCTGGTTTCTGCTAGTGCGAGCCAACAACCTCGAGTCTAAACCGAGCCAAGTCTTCAAGTCGACGTCTCGTTTATCTGAGAAAAATAATTCGGCCTAAACGTGTAAAAAATTTTTAATCTCGGTGTAAAAATATCGTTTACGCATACATACTATTGTTCGAGAAAAAGTCGAGCACAGCAGCCGGATCAAGCTCTCCGTAAATCATTCGACGATAAGCTCGCTCAAGTTTGAATTTTTTATTTTCGAGTTTTTCATTACCTAAAAGCTCCGTTATACAATTGAACCCATATATTAGTTTTCTTAAAAGAACGTCCACGCCGACGGGACATGTAGGGGTTCCTCCTTCTTCACCACCTCGCACAAGCGTCGTTCTGTAGGCGTCGAGGGGATAAGCACAATCGATATCAGAATAACCTCGACGACACTCCGCGTGTTTTCCTTACTCCCGAAACCTCAACTACACCTATACCCATATATTTCCGCGCGATTTTAATGGCATAAAAATTTACCTTTTATATAAGGACCGTGATCTATATAAATGAATATAAGATTTACCGTGACTAACGATGTGCGAAAAATCGAACAACCAAAGTTTTCTAGACGCACGATGTAAAGAATAATAAAAGCTTGATAATCAGAAGTTCGTAGTTGTTAACACCGGAGTAGCGCTTTCGGGATCAGAGAATATGCAGATCGTGGGGCAGTGGGTAAATGTGTTTGGAGGGGAAACAGCTTTTGAATAATTAAGCTTTAATAGTTAACAGTTTGCAACGAGTTAGTTTGACGGGATTAGAACTTGGATGGATTAATTTGCTATGTATGGTGACGGAACGTGGTTGTACATTTTCGTACAGAAACAATATTTTTCTCTGCAATTCATACATCTAAATTCGCGAATTGAGTGATCGGTTATATTCATGAAATGTTTGAAGCCCTGCATGGGGACGCAAAACTTTTTCTATGGTAGCTAATTTATTTGAAAATAAATTTTTGCGTGTAGGTATACAGTATATACACGGTTATATTTCACCGGATTTTTGAACCGTCGAAACAACAGCCCCCGTGGCCTCTTCTCGTCGGTTACTACCCCTCGTTTATAAATCGTTAAAAAATTGTCTCTGTCACACGCTTCGCCCCCGTTAGCCATCATAACGCTCGATCAATCACTCTTGCGATAACCACGTCGACGAGACGAACTTCAGATCAAGTATTTACCGTAGATTCGCATCATTCGATTCGTGATATTGCGGTATGCGATGTAACTAAGGAATCGTTATACTACAAAAAAATAAACAAAGTAAAGAAAAAATTTTTCACTTCAAGGGGATATATAAACCCCTTAGAAAGCGGTATTTTTTATTTCATTTTTTTCAAGGACCTCCGTGTGTCCCAAATGAATTTTTCAAAGAACCAGTTTCATCGCTAGTCTTTTGAAGTATGATCGGCTAAAGGTCAAAGTAAGAGCGCAGTTCCGAGTACACGGATGAGAACGACCGCGCTGCTTCAATTTTCAATTTTCTCCTTTTTTTTCTTTTCTTTCTTCTTCGTCTTTAATTACCCAGAAATCAAGTCTCCGCCTTAATACCGGGAAAAAAAATTCACACGGATTCATTTCTGTTTTAGAAAATTGAGGAATTGTTTTCAAACAAAATCTAGAAATTGTTTGTTCGTCCAATTCAGGGTTCCTTTCACCACGAGATGGTCAATGGGTCACAAATCATTCGTATACCGTGAAAAAAATATCCTCAAACTCGTGGTGATTGCTGATATGCTGTGTTGCTGCGATATGAGAGACGTGTTTTATACCCGCGGGAATCTATCCCGATCATCTCCGGCAATAAAATGATGGATCTTTTCAATTTTTTTATTTCTTTATTTTTCGTACTTTGGCTACGGATCAGTGATTGTCCGTTGTTTGCTGGTAGCAATCGCTTTCTACCTGTAAGTTCCCGATGCCCATTAACGAGAGAAGCGGCGGTGGCGGTGGTGGTGGTGGTGGAAGCAGCGGCATCACCACAGAGTCAAACCAGGATAACCGACGAAGCGCGGGGGTTCCGACGTTATAACCGAGAATCGAGCGGAGGGCGGAAAACGGATGGAATATAGAATTCCACGAGGCCAGCCCGCCACCACCACCACCATCACTAAAATCACCACCACTACCATCACCATGCCATGAGCAGAAGCAGAAGCAGAAGCAGCAGAGGCAGCAGCAGCAGCAACCTGCTTGTTGCAAATAACTTCGGAAGTTCCAGGACGGGTACACTACCGTCGTGCTATATAGAGTTCGCTCGATATGTTCCCTTCTCTCTCTCTCTGTTTCCCTATCTTCCTCTTTCTCTCTGGGAGCAAACTCCTGTGTCCCTCTTTGCCCCGAAGCGAGAGCCGCTTCGGTCTAGTATCTCCAGTCGCCGACCTCTTTGCCTCTCCGTTCCACCAGTCGTTTGAGTACGTGGTGGTAATAATTCTGTCTCTACTTGCCTGGGAACACGGAGGCAGTTCACAGCTTTGAATTCTGCCCTGGGTTTACCTTCAGACGAACAACGGTGGCGTTCAGTTCAGTTCAGTTCAGTTCAGTTCAGTTCAATTCAGTTGAATTGCGTTGCGTTGCTTCTGCTGCAGGTATTCGAACTATTGATAACCCTTGTCGACTTACGGTTTGACAAAGAGGTTTCGATAACAGATTATTCAATTAAAATTTGCATCAATTACAAGACGAACACCGAACACCTATACTCAGTTATTTCATTACTTCACCTCATGCTCGATCTACCCTCACAGACCCTTGCGATAAGGGATTTCACGCGGGTTAATCTGTAGCGACGGATTGTAATTAAACAGATTATCGAGCCGATTGAAATATGAGGATACCGTAGGTGCCCATAGGACGAGGGTATTCACTGACTCCAAAATTTGTACATCCGAGTGATAAATTGACACGTTATTAAAACTTATTCTATACTATTTATGTTTATTCGCAATTTATTTCTATCCTCAGAAAATCGTATGAAATTTACGGGTGAGATCGAAGTAGTTTTTTTTTTTTTTTTTTTTTTCAATGATTAGAAATGATTTCGTTGCAATTTTTCAACCCTCCAAAGTCCAGCGATCTTAATTTTTATATCAAACTTGGGATGAATTTTCTTCTAATCTTTTCTGATATCTACCTTTGTTGAAAAAATACGAGTGCCTTGTTTCTCAATTGCGGATAAATGGCAGCTTGTCTTCTTTCGCTATAATAGGTACGCTAGTAAAGTCGCAGTTGATGCTCCAGCTATTGAGAAGGCAACAATCCTGGCATGCTCTGTACTAGTCTGTCGCCGGTTTTAGCCTTGGCATATGTATGTGTGTATTGTATATAAAAGAACATTAAATGTCGTAAAGTACTCCCCTGTACCCACCAGCTAGTATATTTCATACTTGTTGGTCATTACCAAACGAGATATACCGTTTTACGGTGAGGAAAAAAAAAAGAAAAGTAAAAGGAGAAGAAGAAGAAGAAGAAGAAACAAAGAGGAAGAATAGATAGAAAATAATATGACCGAAATTAGAACTCGATCGAAAGGAATGACGATTTTATAGAAAAAATGAAAAGCAAGTGAATAATTAACGGTAATCAGAAACTGAAATTTCTCATCTTACTCAACCAGAAATAAATGGAGAATTTATTGAAGCGATTCAAACGAATTTTATTTCTGTCATTAATTACATAGTCGAAACTTTTTCACCGTTAGATAGGAAAAAAGAAAAATAAAAAAAGGAGGAATTGTGTGAATAATTCTCTGACCGATAGGCGGACCGCGATGTGCAAGTGTCATGAGTTCATGACTCTCGGAGGATAAGTAAATTTTTTGGAAAGTCTTGACACCGATTACCTACGCGCAATTCAATTCAGTTAACAAAGTAGTCCTTGGTCTGTCGCGGACTGTGCAGCTCGAAGGTTCGTTGCCAAGACCAAACGCCATTATACGGTCAGTAACACCGAGACGTGAATCTCCATTCGTTAACGGTACGTTAACGGCAAAACGTACGTTGGTAAAACCTTATCTTTTCTTCCGACCTTGAAGAGATCCAGCTCAAGTTAGCCAGCCAACGAGCTAGCAATTCCGGTATAACTATACAATGCAGAAAATGACTTCAACGTCGATACCTATAACGCTCTCGGTGCAGCAGTATAGAAAAATCATATAGAAAAATCTTCGACATACAAAAACGGGGCAAAAATTTGATGATTTCTGAAACGATCGTTGGTTAATAATTATGTATATCCAGTATGTAGATATCAATTATTTAACGCCAATGTCCCCACAATTTATTATCTGATAGAAACAAGAACAAAAAAAAAAGAAAAGAAACGTCAGAATTAAAAGCAGAACGATATAATAGCTATTAATGAGAGAAATCAAACGATTTTTATCGGACAAAACTTCCGACGAAGTCGTCGTTATCAAAAGTAATAAGGCAAGTAAGTGGCGTTGATGGGAGATAACCGAGTATATGTACGAGTTTGTATATAAAAATTAGATGAATGATTCGAAAAATTTGAATAAGATAATGAACTATTGCCTAAGCTGGTACATATAGCATTATAGGATAGTGGGTATACGCGAATTGTTATGTGGTATAAATAATGATCGTTACTATGTAAGAATTGTGAAATAATTCGGTCGAATTCTGATTCTCAAAAAATGTTAAATATACTATTTCAAGGTTTCGGGAGAATTGAGTGTGAAGATAACGAAAATATAACTTCTGTAGAGACGTGCTACTGCGTTATCGGTGCGAAATTATTATATCGACTTTATAATTACGGTTATAATCGTAAGTGAGACAAGACATTAATTTTGGAACAATAAATATAATCCACCCTCTGTTTTTGTCGCTAATAAAACAGCAGTCTGCGTAATCGTTCAATTTATTACGTAACTTCATGACACTAGTTAAAGCCATAAAAGACGCGGTAAAATTTGATCGTTTTAAGCCTGAGGCAACCAATCGTACAGATTTAAATTGCAAATTGCGGTAATATAATTCGCCAGATAGATAATATATAGAATGAAAAATTGCCCACAGAAATCTAGCTGCACTATTACTACACCCACATGATGCACACACCTTCTATATGAATTGTGCAAGGTATAATTGTATTCCATAAAAATTAAAACTCTACTATTCGTCGGAGTATTTTTATAATCACATACCGTCACGCTATATTTTCATACATAGGTACCAATTACTCAGAGACGCTATATAGCTATGTAATTTTATCGGAAAGAAAAATATAAAAATATATCTATATGAAAAAAGAAGAATTTATCAAAAAAATTAAAGAATCAGAATCATTGGCTTGTTAATTATCTTTGAGTTGAGAAGAGGTGATAATTTCTGTGACACCCTCTTGGTAGAAGACTGCACTCTTTGCTTGGAAAGTATAGGTATAAAAGGCCCAGTTTCCCCGGCTTGTGCAGGACGTATTCTGATAAGAACTGTAAGAGGGCGGTTTTGCCCAAGGTATAAGTATACCAATGCTGCAGCGATGAGGAGGTCGGCGAGATTTTGGCACCGCATTGTCGCTTAGGGTCGTTAACTTCTTTGTGCGTTATAAAATTAGCCCGAAAATAGAGCAGGACAATGAAAAAAAGTATGAGTAATCGAGGTTGGGTGTTGCCAGGGGAGTGATAAAGAAGAATCCTAATCCACCCCAGTCCACAATATCCGTATATCGTTGCCCGTGATTGATATTTTATAAGACACGTAAGTCGGGTTACGTATCTGGGTATTGACTTTCTTTTTTATTAGGAATAGGGGGTCGGATCAATATCCGCGATGTTTTCGTGCTTAATTAGACGGATATACACTACGTTATTATACACCTATCGTATAATCACCGCAGTTTTTAATTTCCCCCGTAAAAGAGACCCGGGTCACAAGATCGTACAAAGAGCTCTAATTAATATCGTTAATTAAAAATAAAGGAAAACGCGTTTATCGCTGGGATGGATTTATTGCACGAGAGAAAATCGCGACTTTTTTCTCTTTCTTTTATAGAGCTGAGCGAAGGGAACTCTTTTTATTTCATACTAACTATTCCTGCGCGATTTAAAGTTCATAAAATGAAAATAAAAATTTAGGCCTTGGAAATCCCCTTCGTATTAATTTTTATTCCAGAATTTTTTGCAACTGCAATCGCATGGGGAAACAAGAGAGAGGAAAAAAATAATTAAATCAGTCATACTTTTTTACACGCCTTTCTGCACTTGCCACTGGTCTATCAGCTCATAAATGATTATGATTAGTACGAACCCTGTCACGCATCCCTTGAACGGTGTATTTATACAACATTAGTCACCACATATCTGATTCTCGATCTAACGCTACACGAATACATGGTTCATTCATTTTCGAGTGCGATGATTAGCAATTGTGAGAGAATCACGCGCCATGGATATAAATGAAATTGAAATAAGGGGGGTTTTCGTTTTCTATATAAACATGATTTTCGTTCGGTATAATATAATTTTAAACGGAGTAAAAAAAAAAAATCGGATAAAAAAAGAGATTCATCAATCGAAAGTTTAGGTTAATTATGAATTCGCGGGTGGTATAAACTAGGAGCGATTATCTCCTCGCCCAGATTGCCTCTCTCGAAAATCTTTGCCAAACTTTGCCTCGAGCAAATCGCGCGGGTCCAACGTTTATAACACCTGGCAAGCTCTGATTAAGTTTAAAACAGTTGGAGATATTACTTCGCTGATCATTCAAGTAGACGACATGCGAAAGGAAACAAATATAAAATCTCTAAATACTACGATTTAACTTCATATAGGTTTAAAATTATCGTCGGTATTTTTTTTCTCACATTTTCGACCGATATAGCATTCCTCATTTTTTCACTAGGTGTACGTTTCATTAGAATCCGTTATCTGAGTATATCAAGACTTGAAGTCAATTCACAAGTTCGAAGAAGAAAAAAGAGGAAGAAAAACAAAAAATAGAAAAACTTAGTAGATTTGATTAGAAATAATTAAGAAAAGTTATTTACATTTTAATAACATCGAGTGCTGACGTTACGACCTCTGAACATTAATTTATCGATCAATTGAAGTTTTCGAGGAATATATATCGGTCGAAAAAAAAAAAAAAAGAAATCGTAACTTTGGAATATAATTCCTTGAATTGACCGCCTACGTCGCAATACCTATGGCTAATTACCGATATTCTGTTATTTCTGAATAAACTCTGACTGCAGTGAAAGAGTATAAATCAATTACCGGTATCGATTATTATACTTACGAAGAAAGCCTTGTCGCCGTATGTCGTTCTCGTTCTGTAACAAATGAAAAGTAAACATGGGATTAATTTGATGTATTAAAGGTTTGTAATTGTATAATCAATAGTACTAACTTCGACCTCGAGACTGTAATTGGTACTTTAGCTGTGACTACAGTCACTATAATCGTAAATTCTAAAGTCTAACCGATCGAACAATGGCAATTCCTACCGCCTTGACTTACCGGTCGCGTAATATAGTACAACATACATTCATGCGACAAGTTGTCCTTGATTGGATGAAATATATCCACCAAAAAGAAACAAAAAAATGCAAAAAAAAAAAAAAAAAAAAAGAAAAGACCGAATATTCATATATACATGCATGAGTGTAACAATATAAGTCGATGTATGCATATAAGCATCAGGCGTTTTGCGGTTTTGAAACAAAAAAAAAAAAAAAAAAGGAAGAATAAAAAAGAAGAGAATTCTGATAAAAGTTTCGCTGCGGTAAACTCAGTTTAACGGGCTCTGCGCACATCTGTAGTACATATATACTCCGTAAACATGATTTTCACTGGCGACGCAGTATGAGGTATTATTCCATTAAATAATTGTATCGTGTAGTTGTGCGTATACTGGTATGTAAAATATTTAATTGAAAAAGAATTATACAGATATATGGTAGAGAATAAATAAATAAATAAATAATTTGAAACCTCGAATTATGTGAGAAATAATCGGAGAAGATAGCTGGTAGGAGAATTATTACTAGTTCAACTTCTTCTAAAGATATAGTGTACTATACTAATTGGAGGTCGCATCACGTGGCTAACACTGACTGGCTTTGACTCTGTGAAACGTATTTTATACACAAATATAGGTAAATAGTAATAGTTGAATATAACTACATAGGATTGCGCTATGCTTTAGGCCAAGTTGCGTGTATAACTGTATTGCGGTGTCTCGTTGCAGCGTTGGAACGGTATAGACAAGATTCGTTGTAAATAACGAAGCCGTTCGCACGCATCGTACCACATGCATATCTCCATTTGTTCAAGTGTTTAAATATCCGTTTAAAATGAGTACAAGAAGGATGATAAATAAATTTTTGTCTGAAAAACGAAAGATAGAAAATAAAAAAAAATAAAAAAAAACTAGGCCTAAATTTTACAAAATAACAAATACATGTTCCCCCTGATAAAATTCTGAGCCAAATACATACATATATAATTATATATATATATATATACATACATATTGACAAATTCTTTCCAATAATAAAACCGCCGCAAGTCTCTCATATGTATCTACAGCGTTTCTCGCGATTTAACAAAGTCTCTTTTATTTCGTTTTCCTACATTCTCTGAACGGACGTATCCCACGGTGGTAAGCCACGCAATTCTACCTCCTATATTACCCCTCGGCCTTGTTTGTGTCCGACCTACCTACTAGCTAGCTAGCTACCCTACTGCTGCTACTGCTGCTGTTAGAGAAAGAAGAGAATAACCTAAGAGAAGGGTGAGAGGAAGTGAGGCGGGAAAGGAGAGCGAATCGAAACTAGAATGGATCGATATGTGTACACTTTGTTGAATTCGGAGTTCGGACGCGACACCAGTTGCTCTAAGAGGGCGATTAAACCCGAGAAAGAGGCCCGCCCCGCGCCGCTGCTTGCTGCTTGCTGCCCTGCTGCCATTGTAGTTATCGTTGTCGGTTGTGTCGTAGCGTCGTATGTTGCATACACACATGTCTTGTCTACAGTGCGTCAGACGAGAGGCTAGGCGTCACGTAGACTTGGCAACGCCGTGTGGCCGAATGGCAAACAACGAACGACAAACGAGAGAGTAAGATAGATAGTTTGATAGAGAGAGAGAAAGAGAGCACGAGCGAATGGAGGGTTTCACTCTTTGCAACTCTCTCGCAAGTACCTACTCGCTCCTAGAGGAGACAGACGTACGGTACGGTACGTACGGGCGGACGGACGTGGGGAAGGGACTGACACGTGGGTGGCAGGAAGCGCGCTCACGCGTGGAGCCAAACTATACCACCAAAACCTGACCTCACGAAGAAACTTAGGTAACAATAAGAAGCAGAAGCAGAAGCAGAAGCAGACGCAGACGCAAAAGAAGAATAAAAATTAAACCGGAAATACGAAACTAAATAACCCGACCAAATAGTATATAGATAATTTGTTTAATATAATAACATAACGTTTCATCACATAGTATTTATATTCCCACCTGATACAAGGAGATAACTGACTATACCCTGAAGCACTTCAAACTTTGTGTACATCCCGGATACACTTTGTGGGGTACCACCATCGAGGTATTGATGTATGAAATTTGAATGAAACAAAAAAACTTTTGAGATCTGTTAGATTTATTTTAAGTATGAATCCCACGCTTGTTATTGTCCACTACATTTTTTATACCATTGAAGATTTAGTCGCGAACGATTACTCCCGTGATATACATGTATATAGTACGTGATAAAACTACTAGCGTAGAGTTGAAGCTTAAGTTTAAAGAGTTATAGACGCGCGAACGAACGAATATCGAAGCGATACGTTTAATCGCAGAGACGAGCATCGGTTGACTGAGGCGGGCAGGCCGGCTGGCCACGAACCCCATCATCGGTCTCGGCACATAGTGTGCGTAGATCAGTGTGGGGATGGAATCGTTGTATGCGTGCAGCTTGTGAACAACAACACGAGCACCGACGACGCCGAGCAGCAGGCAGAGAACAGCAGACGGCGTGGTTCACCTGCGTAACGATAGCTGCTGCTTTGTTGCGTAGCTTATGGTAGTGGTTGAGTTCTGTCTATGCGCACAGACTCATGTATACACTTCGATCCCCTTTTGCGTTGTTCCAACGCTTATTATGTCCCTTGTACACGCAACCGTCATGAACTTCAAATATTTTTTAACCCGTTACTGCATTGAGTTCTTCGATGTAATATAGATTTTCAATATCATCGCGATTGTTTGTATTATTTATTTTACCACAAATTTCATTCATATACCGTTGCTAAATATAAATGTAACGGAAGAGAGAAAGAGAGAGAGAGAGAGAGAGAGAGAGAGAGAGAGAGAAAAAACGAAATAATTTTTCATCTCAAAACGAAGAAAAAAAATATCTATATGTATATACGACTTGAGAATGTAATTCCTGGTGCAGTTCAGGTAAGTATACTATACGGGGGAATCACCGGAACTAGATAACGGCAAAATATGACGTAATAGTAAAGCACATACGTACAAAAGATCGTTTGTAAGTTATTCCTCCGTGGGTAAAGCGAAGTTCTGTTATAGTCGCCTGAGGAGTTGGTATACACTCACTAAACTAGGATTCTTCTTTATCGGGATCGATTAAGTCGAGCGCTTTTATGATCGGCAATGGTTACGAGATTGATTGGTGATAAATATGAGATCGGTAATAGTCTACTGTAACAGAGTGTAGCAGTACCTGGTTTTCTACACGCGTGGATATAAAAGAATTAGTTCGATTTTTCTAAAGTAACATACATACGTCTGTAGCGTAACGTGTGTTAAAAACTAATTGATAATCTCTGTATGACATATAAAAGGCTAATAGAAAGAAAAATATTAAGTTAGAGACATATGTATTATACACTGACAGGATAAGAAAAAAAAAAAAAATTAAAAAAAAATAAGAAGAATAAAAAGAAGGCACGCCGGAGGCTTCGCGTAATTATCCTTGTCCCGTGTTATTAGCATCACCCTGTTGTTTGTGGGCACGCGCGCGGCTCGACTCATCTTCATGTGTGTGTAGACCGTGCGGCACGCGCCAATAGGCAGCAGGCAAGCGCGGTAGGTAGGTAGGTAGGTACGATCTGAAGCTGAGGAGAGGCGCACCTGTTTCGTATTAAGATCTGGTTGAACCACCTTGCGTCATCAGGCTCGAAGGCGAAGTGAAGCGGTATCGAAGAATAAGGAGCTAACCGAAGGGAGGCGCGGCGTTATAGATATACACACGCATTTGTTTTTCAGATTATTTATTTTCATTTTTTTTTATTTTTATTATTTTTACTATTTCGCAACGGCTGTTTGAGACAGAAAACAATTATACACGGATTTATCACGGATAATGTATTGCTAAATAAAGGCAATTGCGGTATATATATATATATATATATACCAATTATCAAACACAAAGGACGGCTGTTTTCGGATGTTCAATTAATCAACTCGACTGAAGAACCCAGACGTCGCGACTAGGCTGCCGAAGCAGACAACCTTATCTTCGCTAACAACTTCGGATCAATTCCCTAGCTCATTGAAGCGTGGCTGCAAGGCTGCTGCACAGTTTTGCGAGAGTGCGATGAAGAGAGATGAAGAGAGATGAAGAGATAGACAGAGATAGAGAAGAAAAGGAGGAATATGGTATAATCTAAAGTCTAGAGACGGGATGAGAAAGAGCAATCGAATCTTTTCTTATAGCCAACTGACCAACTGAAATTGATCGACCGAACCACCTTTTACCTTACCTACTACTCTTTTACTTGTCTGATCTCACGGTTGTCGAAACTACTTGCTCCACAACCGACAGCTGGGTCTACAATTCGAACAACTGTTTCCTGGGCGATCGTATAATATCTTTTCCTGCGTCTAGAGCTGAGGCACCTGCACTTCTCGGAGCAGCCATCATGGATCGAATCTCGGATCTCGAATCGAGAATCACGTAGTTATTACACCAGTCTGGTGTATTATAAGAGACTTGCCGAACCGCTCGCGGCTAACTTTCGATAAAATAATTAAGTTGAACGATTATTGTCCATTTTCGGGTGCGGCGAGAACTTAACGATTGCCAATTTTCTTTTGTTCTTTATATTTCACGTAAAGATGCGCCTCTCATCCCGTGTGACAATATGCGACCCAATTTTCTGGCTCCGCAGAGGCATATCGCACTATGCAGTTAAGCAGTACATATTCAGGTATATTCCATTGCCTAGTTCTGGTTTTGTACAACTGAGTTGTATACAATCTGACCTTAGCAAAATGTAACTTTGCCTGGGCTGGTTAACCTGGACGGATAATTTCGTATACCACCATTCGTGTTGGTTTCGTGTTTATTGTTATCCTTGAAAGTTCCGTGCCGAACCATGACGGCTTCGAAACAACCCAACAACTTTGCCACTGAGAAGGTACGCCAGGTTATACCCTCCTCTTCAATTCACCTGGACGATAAATAGTTTATAACTACATATCGCAAAATGTGTTAGTTAATAATTGCGATAAAATAATTTTCGTTTTTTTTTTTTCATATTATAAACGTTGTGTAAGACACATCAGTCGCATTTGAGGATGCGAAAAATATATTGGCAGAGAATTCCCGATTGAGTGAAAAAAAAAAAAAAAATAAAAAACAAGAAAAAAAAGTACTCAATGAAAAATTCCTCGGGGATTTAATAAATAGTCATTTTTCCTTGAAAGCGAACGAGACCGGGGAGGAAGATACGTAGCTCGGAAGATAGCGAGGCCGAAGTGACCTGGGTATATAAAGCTGCGTCATCCGCAGCGCCCAGTAGGTATATGGAATGACGCAAGACATTCGTCTGCCTACCTCGAGTCAATCATGTGCGAATGAGAATGTGTGGATGTATATGTATGAGCGATAAACAGGTGTGCAGAAAATATGAGTCTACCAACATTATTGCATACGACCTTGCCCGTTGTGTTGGTTATAGTTAGCGTTTTAACATGTGTATAGAAATAAAAAATAAATATATGAAAATAATTAAATATCATTTTTTATGTTATATCGAACAAAAGAGGAAAAAAAAAAAAAAATTATTGAATTTTAATAACAAAAAAAAGTCTTCTATGCTTCGGAAAGATCGTTTTTAATGGTTATTAAAATTGCTTTTATAGATTTCGCGATATTTCTCTCGATATTGTTTCATTTTTTTTTTTTTTTTTCTTATTTCTTATTTTGCAGTTTAATCTAACCGCGTTTTTTTTTTTTCTTCGTAAATGGACAATAAAAAGATGTTGATCAAATTTGCTGTAAAAAGCAAACCAAGGTAAAAAAAAAAACAGAAATGATAGGGAAAAAAGAACGTAAAGCAGGTCGTTACCACGCCGAAACGTCAAGTTATATGATTGATTATATCAATTATCGGTAGAGATCCCAGACGGACGCGATTAATTAACCATGCTCGTAATAAGGAAGGATACCCTCCGTTTTTCCCCCACCAACGATGGAACTCCCATATTCCAGTCAACGGGTACGCGAGGCTCCAGCAAATGCAATTAGCTCCCGTAGGAGGTCTTAATTAACTTACGGCGCCAGGTACAAAGCGTCGTTCCAGACGTCATTCAGGATTTACTCGCCGGAGAAACCGATCCCCAATTAATCGCGTGTCGATCCTTTTGTTTAGTTACTTATTTACTTAAGTATTTATTCAAATTTATTGTATTTATTTCATATATTTAGAATTATTCAATAATAAAATTATAGCTATACTATATAGGATTTCAACTATCATATATATTTCATATTATATTCTTCAATAAAACGTCAATCGATTTAGGTAAACCTTAATTATATAGAAACGTATTTTCCTTTCCTGTGAATTTTCTTCATTCATTTTTGAATCCATTTTTGATTCTTTTTCTTCCTTTTCTTCTAAAAAAAAAAAAAAAAAAAAAAACTCGAGTAGTAAAAAGTTCTAGTAGGCTCTAGGATGTATCTATGCTCGCATACACACAAGTTTCAATCGCGTTCGCGTAACCTATTGGCTAATCCCAGCAAATCCGTCCCGAAGGAGAAGCTTACCGGTAATATCCGCTGACCGGGTTACTTCATTGCATAATACGAGCATATTTCACAACGATTATTTTCGACCCAGTAATCACGGTATCGCTTACACGTACGTGTTGATTGAAAAATTGTATACGCCTTTTTTTCTTTTCTTCTTTTTTAGACTGGACATGAAAATGCAATTAGAACAATTTTCAACTGAAACTAAATGATCGAACATTTTCACAGTCGGTTTGAAAAATTGAGAAAATCGTGAATTCAAAGTTATGTCGTATCGATTCCAGTCAATTTTATGCGATTTTTCGGGGGAAAAAAATGTGTACCCCGACACTTTTTGATTTGTTTTTTTTTTTTTTTTTTTTCATTTTTATGCGACAAGAGATTGAGAGACGAGAATTCATTCGCTCGTATTTGATCGTTTGGTTGATCATTATACGTGTAGTATAAAAGAGATGAGCGTCTAAAGCAGAAAGTTTGTAAGATGACAGTGGTGTAGGTATACATGTGACTGAAAATAAATTCTGAAACCGTGTAGCCGTAGCGCCGCGATGTTAGCGTCGCGCGGTTGGGTATTGGCAAATCTTCAAGTGCCTTAGCCACGGATATTCTCGCCTCGCCTCGACTAGCGCGCGTTGCCTTCACAGAATGTCTTCTTCATTGATACCGTAAGATAAATCGAGCTCTCCGTCAACCTGCAACGACTGCATAAAAGCAAACTCTCATCTTAAAATCCCGCGCATTTTACTACCCCAAGGAGGTTTATAGATCCTGTACTAAATGTTACGTACATACGTCGCCGCGGTAAGCCGTGTGGCGTAAGCCGTTCGAGCAATCCAAGCTATTATCAATGGACAAATACTTTTTGCGAATAATATATAAATGAAATTGAACGACAAGACGCATATAATGTTGATTTCACGTCATTTGATGAAAATTTTAATGATAATCGGTAAATTCTTCATCTTAAATTTGTTATGTATAACAAATTTTTCACCCAAATACGTCGATGTAACGTCTGCTAATTAACAAATGGGTAAATTGGAAAAAAAAAATTGATAAAAAAAAGTAAAAATTAAAAAATAAAAATAAAAATAAAAAAAAAAAATGTTTGCCCGCTAATTAATTACTATATCGATAACTATGCTAGCCACGGATCGGCACAGGTCGACGATGTCGTCGCGCCGGTTGGTTCGGACCGGGGAAGTCGATGACCTCTCCGGGCATTACTCCGTACGTGAGAGCCAGTCGAGGGGGACACGTGTATGTTTGTGCATGTTGTATACGTGTGAAATGCGGTGTATAAATGTGTGAGGGCTGCAACGGGCGAATAAACACATCGAAACATCGTTGAAATTTGCGAACGCGGGGGAACAGGGAGGAAACAAACGTCGAGACAAACGTAAACACGACCATTGAAATACGACGAAAGATTGTCCCACAGTTTAACTTTATGGTTTACACCTACACTCACTCTCATTATCTTTCTCTATTTATATTCGCGTCTAAAGTACAGATGATACTCAATCGAGGCGTGATTGATTTTCGAAGATTTCATCTTTCAATTAATTTTTTCATACTTGATTACGTGGAAATTGTCAATTGCAAAGAAAACGACGTGAAAAAAAAAAGATGTTCTTTCTTTCAATTTAGGGTTGATATCTTAGAATCGAAAACGCACGAGCGTGCACTCTGAATTTAATCTGGCCCAGGTTAGATCTGACCCAGTTGTTCACAAAGGTCGTACATGATTTATTCGTTACGATAAGCGAGAGCCAACCACCTGGCAAGGCTACCCGCTTAATAATTAAATCCTTACAATAAGATATGACAACCTAACGAAGGAGGATAATTAAATATAAATCTATAGATACCAGCTACCCGTCAACACCGTCAAGAAATGCGGATTTGATTTTATTTTATTCAATTTAATAACTCCAAGTTCTGGTCCCCATGTGATCCTAGATTCCTGCCGAATAGAGAGAAAGAGAGCGAGAGAGAGAGAGAGAGGAAGAGGTATGATCATATTACGTTTTCAATAGAGAAAACCTAAATATGAAAGAGAAAAAAATTGAAAAAAAAAAAAATTGAAACGAAACCTCAAGGAAGTTGGTGAGCCGCGCAAAGTTTCACACGGCTATATCAATTAATTTCCTATTCTGTAAAAGGTGGGTTTTAGGGGGTATATAGAGGGTTGTGACCGTCGCCTCAGCAGCAAAAGAGATGGGGAAACAAAAGACTGTCGTACTTTAAATCACCCCAACGATCGAATCGTTTCTCGCTGGTACCTCACTCGACGCGACGAACGACGCGACGTACCGACTGACGGACCGAACCTCGACCGAAAAGCACACGCGTGTCTATAGCCGCACGGAGGGCTTAATCGCGTTAAGTAACTCCGGCGCTCGGTTGTGTGCGCGACAGTAACGCGGGGGGAGGAGCGGTAAGAGAGAAAGAGAGAAAGAGAGGAAAAGGAAGAGAAAGAGAAAAGGAGAAGGATATGTATGTATATATGTATAATATATATAGAGGTATATATAGAGGTAGCGAAGAAGAGAGAAGCGTGGAACTATAGTAGTGGTAGAGTGAGTTTGATATCGACCCTTCTGCCACGACGGTAGCCCCTCTTTTCTCCCTTTTCCCCTTTTAGCCACCCTTTCCGCTACCTCCACGGTTCTCTCTCGCTGGTTATTTATCGCAAACGGAGCACCCGGAGCCAACGTTGAACGAAGAGTACGGGGTGAGAAGGGAAAGGAGTGAAGAGGAGAGAGAGGGGTATGGGAGAGACGCTATCTGATGCATACAAAACGAAAAGGGTGCGCTTAACAAGAGACGGAACTCCGACAGAGTTTCCGCGGCGTCGTATCAACCCCCTGGCAAACCCCCAGCTCCGGTTATTAGGAAAATGGACTATTATCACGTCTTGGTTTGTACGTGTCTTTATACTACTTCTGTTGTATTGTGTTACGTGTATATACTTATATATATATGTATATTTATATATATATATATAAATATAAATATATGGTCAGTAGCATTTACATTATATAAAAAAGGGAAAAAAAATTACTTAAGTATGACGAAAAATCAAAATCCTCTTTTTTTTTGGTTTTTTTTTTTTCATATATATATAAAATTGAAAAATCGAATTGATCGAGTAGAATAACGGTGAACGAATTTTGTTTGCCTATATCTATATATTTATACAGGTGTATGTATGTAGACACGTGTATAACCACGCTGTGTTAAAATAGATAGAAGGATTTAATTACTACAACCAATTCTCGAACGTTTGCAAGGCTTTTAGCTTGATTGCAAAAGAGGATCAAACGCCGATATTCAACACGGTATATTTTTCATCGAACACCTTTTCGCGGATTTGATAACAGACCAATGCGATTTACGCGGGTTTACACTTTTCTCATCCTATCGCGGGCGTTAACAGAATTAATCATTCTCGTCCTTATACTTACGACACCGAATTAATTAGTCACACGTATTATGCGAACGTAAATAAATTCGATAAAAATTTTCCTCTTTTTTTCTTGCGTCTCAAATTCATGCGAGGGGAATCCCGTTAACTTCTCGGTTATGTATAACACAAGTATAAGTAGGTATAATATTTAAAATAAGCGGAAATTAATTCGGCTACTTAAGGCAATTCGAGGAAATTAATTGCCCGATGTAGTTTCACCAATTATTTAACAGCTACGGGTGTAATTATTAGTGATATAGTCAGTTTTCGCACGCGCTTAACCTTGCCGCCCCGCGCCGCGCCTACGGTATAGGACCGGAACCTGTAGGAGGATGACGGAGAAGGGAACCGTGCCCGTAGACTCCCTAGCCGTTAATTAACGGGCACTCTGCTAATTAAACACAACGAGCAAATGCCATGACATCGCCCCTGTTCTAGAGCAACTGACGCTCAATAAGCAGTTGTTCTACGTTTTACGTAGATACAGCTTCAATTTCAAACACGTATAACACATTACGCCGATACATATCGTTCAATCTTGCTTTTTTTTAATGTAAATACAGTAACAACCTCATTTGTACATCGCGATTCCTGCAGCGTATAAAAGATAATTATTTTTTTTGTAAGATTGGCGAAATATTGATAGGCGATATTAAAATATATAGTTTATTGATCACTTGGCTCGACTAAGCCTCAGCCTAGTTTGGCAAATCGGAAAGTACAAATTTAGCCCGTTGAATACGTCGAAATAGAAATCGATTTACTTTCAGACTGATGATGATGACAATTTTCAAAGCCTGCAATGATGTCCTTTAGGAACCAAAAAAAAAAAACCAAACGTCTTCCTTTCTCATTTTATTGAACCAATTTTAAAATTGAAGTTCTTGAGCTTAGCTTCTTATCCGATTGAACTCGATTCGAGATTCCCGTTGTAAGTATATAAAATCTGGAAGTGGTTCCTAGCAAACAAATCCCTAGCGCTTCGTATAATTGAATTTAGTTTTCCCCGTCGCGGTCCCGTCGACGACGTTTTGATACAGTAACGAAAGAAATGATTCGACGATGGGGTACAATCAGTGGTTCTGAAAATCGAGCAATATTTAAATCCGGGATTTCAGCCTTTAGGATAAGGATAAAGAGGCAATAAAGCAGAGCATAAAATACATCCGGTTTCCGGTTTCTAGCAACGATTAGTAATCCGTCGCGGTGTGAAAAACCACATGCAAAAGTAGTCGCGTTATAGATTCGATTATATCGTCCGATGACTGATTTCAATCTAGCTACAGTGACTGTGATTAAAATTTGTTCTTGATAGTTGATCAAATTTTCATTTACGTACATATACCAAGTAGGTATATTCGGAACGATAATAAAAAGAATCTGATCTTGATGAGGAGAGTATGAAATTAGAGTAACGCCTAAGGCTTAGGAATTGAGGAGTTTGCGCTAGGCGCTTGAGCGAAGCAATTCCCTCGACATTAATTATTGAAATCGCTCGTGGCAGGGTTCTCCGCCCTGCGGCCCGTGCGTCTGCCGCAGCCCAGCGACTAAAGTTAACCGAAACTTCGCAAAACGCTTAATATTCAATGAATTACTCGTCATCTAATGTCAAGTGGTTCGTTAGTTCTGCTGCAGTCATTGAAAGACCTTTCCGGATCCGGTAATCCGAAAATAAAAATCAACCTTTCGTATATTGAAAACCTCGTTTCGTTAAAAATGAGATAAGAAAAGGTTCGAAGTATCCTTTCTTGTTCATCTGCCTGAATAACTAAGCCAAGTAGTCTTCTGCAGCGTTAGAAATGATCCTGATCAAATTTAATGAAGCAAACTATAGGCTGAAGGTGAATATCGATAGTTGCAATGCAACAGGAGCTGGATAGTATAACACGGTGGATTTTCGTCGGTTATATCCATAGAGATGGCTAAGAGGTTGTACAGATGCTGAGCTCCGGGTGGCGTATCCATGGAAACCATCCTGCAGGGGTTTGGAAGAGGGTGTGAGGAGTGTTAGAAGGAAGGGTGGCATCTCGGCGAACTAGGGGAATACAGGAAGTGAACCCGACCACCGCTACGTCAGAAGGTAGGGAGAGAGAGAGAGAGTGAGAAAGAAATAAGGAGCGAGGGAGAGAGAGGATGGATATTTGTTGTAGGTTGCCCTGCTGCTGAAGTGTCAACCAATGTGTTCCAGAGTGTCTCGTAACTTCCTGATGAAATCTCCAAAGATTTCCCCGGACAAATCCACCCTAGTCGTGCCGTAATTGCGGCAACAGCTTCGAGGATCTTCAGATTTGAGGAATCAATCGTCAGAAACGACCCGACGAACGACATGTCAGATATTGATAAGCCAACGTCTCTCTCGTTGCGAATTGATCAAAGTATATAATTCCGTTAATTTTTTAATAACTCAAAGCTTTCTTCAACCCTTTGGGATTATATTTTCAATTAGGGGTAGAGAAACAGCTTTACCATATCACGATGCGAAATTTATTCGATAGAAACGATGAGATTAAAATGTCATCCCTATTAATACTACCAGCATTTTTCTTGCATGGACCAAATTAGGAAAGGGTCTATATACGAGGCGGGGATCAGTATAAAAGAGGGTCGTGCGATCGGATCGCGTAGAGGGATGAATAGGGCAAAGTTCTATTATATGATGATATAGCAGGCTTTATTCTCCTTTCGTGATATGCGTGTGATATGTGATCAAGATATGACAGAGTGCAGTGCACCAGTAAACTTCCGTCTTTTGTCGATTATAATCGATTTATCAGGTGCGTAAAATAGAGACCCTAGTGCAGTAAAGTAGAATAGTTGGGAAACGTATGTGAGAATTCGTCAAAATTCGA
The DNA here is from genome assembly GCA_963978835.1 of Tenthredo scrophulariae. Lineage (NCBI taxonomy): Eukaryota > Metazoa > Arthropoda > Insecta > Hymenoptera > Tenthredinidae > Tenthredo > Tenthredo scrophulariae. The sequence continues at coordinate 8,662,245 of OZ022232.1, forward strand.
ATTCAATTTAACATATAGCGAAAGATGAATTTTTAAGAAAAATACATCGCACCGAGTTTCAAGATATTTGATTTTATGATACCTATAGAAATTTTCACAATTTTCTTTTACCGGAAAAAAGGAGGACCAAGAACTTGCACTTCCTGGAAATAATGGTAAAAAAGGTAGGTGAATATCCTAGCTTAGCTACACATCTCCGAGCGTGAAAAACAAAGTTTTCAAGTGGGTAGTTATAGGATTCGAATGGTAACTTTTTGAATACGTAAAAATTTAGTTTTGAGGTAAACTGCCAAAGTATGAGGCGAAGATGGCGAAAGGAGTGAAGTAAACGGGTTCGCACTTTCGAACAGACTGTTTAAAGCAAAAGAGTGAAAAATCGATGACACACTTAATTTGAAAAAAAAAAAAAAAAAATTATTTTTGTGCAGCGATTTTCTGTCGAATAATTTCTCCAGCCTCAGTTCATCAAGGAAAGATGAACGACACTGAACTTGACTTACTTAAAAGGTTTGATTAGATTGAAGCAAGATGCTATAGGCATCTCGACTTGACGTCACCCTGCAGCATGATACGGGGTCCAGCGAGTAGGAGGGTTACGTTAGAGTGACGTGCTCGCGTTGAATAGCGAGAAATCCTATTATTAGATCACGTCGCGTATATCGCACGACGATCATATAAGCGATAAATTTTATCTAAAAAAAGAAATTCGCGATATACCTACATATTTCTTTCTACGATTAATGAAGAAATTTATTACGTATAATATCGTCGCGAATAAAAGCCAATTCATTGTTTCCGCATGCGAATATATAAAAGAAAAAAAATACGGGAAAAGGGGAATTTACGAACTATACATATACATCGCGATTCGAATATACCTATAAGTAGCTGACTTCCGCACGTTCCGGGTAATATTTTCGTTAGCCGATTCGTAGAATTCTCGGATATTTTAGGTCGATTACAAACGCTGCTAAGTAACGCATTTGTTACTGAGTTTCCAACGTTTATAAATCTAGGAATAAATACAAATTTTACGAGAAGTATATAGATGAGAAATTTTCAAGATCACGTTACGAAAGAAAGAAAGAAAGAAAAATAAAGAAAATAAGAAATAACTAATTGAATCGACATTTTTTTCAACGATCGGATAAATTGATTGAAAATCGTAACTGCAATGATTATTCTTCATTGTTTGACTTGGTTGAAAATTTCGCGGTTTTCCTGGGAATCCAAAGTATGCGAAGTTTAACGGTCCCGGAATATAGAGGATGAAATATGGGGCAAACTAATCTCTTTGTTAGTATAGGACAGGCAGGATGCTGTCCGGGTGTAGAGGGACAAAATTTAGGTCGTGGTAGGTACCGCGCCCCGGTTTCCTCCCTTAATCACGTGTTAAGGGTAGGTAATGAGACAATCCATGAGTGTTGAAAAAATATAATCTTCACGCAGGATATATGTAGCTAAATTTTGACGAGAGAGCCGTTTGCGTGCAAAGGATCAGCGCAGCCGTGAATGAGATTAATGGATTTCTCGTGTAAAAATCTCGGAATGATTACCGTCCACATGCAGACGGCACTCACTTCTAATATCTTAACCTCTTGTAACGACAATAAGCTTCAATTAAACTGGTAGTCGGTAGGATTTATTAAACAAAAGAAATATTTGAAAGGTATTGGATTTGCGGGACAAAAGATTGGGCAGAGTGGATTCTTCACCCTCTAATACGTTATATACTCCGTGGGTTATATGACGAGGGAGTATTTAACGTGAATTGGAATCTGAAACTGGAATGAAATATTAATCTTCCATTTTCTGTTGTTTCTTTTCCTTTCTTCCTTTCTTTATTCTTTTTTTTTTTTCTTTCTTTCTTCGTTTTTTCGTTACTTTTACCTTTTTTTCAACACTTTTTCAACTGTAATCTAGCCTACGAGTCCCCAGGCTGACAAGAGGCGAATACCTATAGGTATATATGCATTCACTCGACTGTTTGGTAGAAAACTAAGATCGATATTACGATGAGAATAATTCACGAAAGGCCCGCAAGCGGGCATGCCAAATTTTTTTTCTATACTATCATAGATTGCAAATAATGAGAATTGATCGAATGATATTCAAATCATTATCAGCAATTAAAGTAAAATAAAAAAAAAATCTAATTTTCATTTGAAAAAAAAAAAAAAAAAAAAAAAAATCACCTGGTTAGAATTTCCGGTCTTTTGTTTGAATTTAGTATATATCTAAGAACGCAAAAGCTTTGTTAACAGCCTCGTCTCTGTACTATCAATAAGCCGATGATCACGTGCAGAGAAGTAAATGCGCAGGTATACGAAACAAGGGTGAATAACAAAAGGGGTTCTTCTCGGAACAAATGAACGCTACGTAACCACAACCCCTTACTAAAATACATTAAACCGGGGTAAATTTCGGTAAGAAATCTGTGGTTAATTTGAAACAATTTACAAAAGGGTAAAGCCTAGCCTGTCCTCTTTTGACACTCACCTTCGCGTTGTTCAATTCGCTCGAATTCATTTTACCTAATTTGTTCCATCGTATCGTGTACCCGACTGACAGAGTAAAGTTTATCATTGTGTGCGTAATAAATGTGCAAGTCGCATATTTCTTATATTATTTTAGCTCTCAAGAAGACGACCCGGTTTATCTGCACCTATCTTTTTCGCAGTCTCTTTCCCTCCTCTTCTTTCCTCGAGCGTTATATACATCGAGGATCGCGAAGTAACTTTCAATCTTCGCCTAGTTCTTTATCTCCTCGCTTTCGCAATTAAGACTGATTTATAGATTTCAAGTATTTCGAGTGCTTCTTTTTTACTCCGGACTTTCTTCACCTCTTGTTTCTCAATTTCTATTCATTAATTTCATACCTTTCAAATATACCATTTCAAGTCGAAATTATATCCCATTGGTAAAACCGATTCCCACTTCGTCTATACCGAATGACCATCGTTGGTCATTTTTGAATTGTTTAATCTTCACCCCGAATTTCGCATAAGCTTATAGCCGTCGATCGAACGCATCAAACGTACGCGTAGCGAAGTTCCATTGTTAATGTGGCTTTGACAAGGTAAAGGACAAACAATGGCCACAGCTCTGTTACCCAGCTCTTCTCATTCAAGTTTCTATTGTTTACTGAACAACTCTGCGGGTAAACCTGAGTGAGTCTAGTCAATAGTCTCCTCCCCCTCCCCCCCCCCCCAGTAATATTTGCCTATACACACGCGATTTGTTTCAAATTCTTCATTTTTTCTTTTTTTTTTTTGCCAAAAATTAATTAAAACGTTTGATAAAAATAGAAAATTAAAAGAAATAAGGAGACATTTTTCTTCGCTTCTATACCATATACGAAACTGGAGAATCGGGTAGAATAAGGGTGGCAGAGGAAAGGAGACGAGCAGATAGCTGCTCCGGTAATAACCTCGAGCGTTGAATAATTCTGTTATCAACTCGCCGGAATATTTCACGCCACTATAAAATATGAACTTTAAATTCCATTACGACGGTTAATTTTCTGGATGGAATCTTGCCAAGCTTGCGTAAGTCACCCTATTAATAGGAGAAATTTCTTGAAGTTGATATTATATGCTGCAGTGAAGCTGGAGTCTTGTCGCCTTCTGATACCAAAAGGTATATATAGGTAGATAAACTGCGAAATTATCTACATCTATAATATTGTTGAAAAAAATAAAAAATAAAAAAAATTGATTGGAATCAATTCCCGTGCTAATTATCATCATGTCTCTGATTAATACCTACCAGTAGGCAAAAACCGTGCGAATGAATGTTCAGCAGTAAATGACAGCGTGAAAACGAACGCGGTAAAGCTGTCCCGTCACCGGTCTATAGAGGGATGTCTCCCCGCTGTTTCTGCTAAATTAAATTATCTCAACGAAAAGCACCGAAAAGGTCTGAGTCACGCGGCTCAATTCCACTTAATACAGTCATCCCGGAGCTTGGAGGTCCAGAAGCAAATCTCCCTTGCAGAAAGAGAAAGATAGATATATACGAGCGAGATATGCGTACTGTATTTCACGGCATCAACGCACTCTGGAGTTGGGAAATAATTTCATACGATTATTAACACGTGTTATATGTCAGTTTGTTTTAATCGGATCTTTACGTTGCGAAGATATATCGCGAAAATTTTTGAATCGATTTTTCGGGAGCATAATGAACAATAAACTATAAGTGCATGTATATAGAAAATTTTAATTGATCTATAACCAGAACGCGTTCGTTATTATACGAATTAATTTTGATGTCTCGGTAATTGATAGAGGGATAATTACAGAATGGTTGAAAACACAACGTTCCAAGTTCATTAACAGCATAATTACTCGTACCTACACGTCCGTGGATATAATACGTGCACCGCAATTCAAATATATATCCTAGTTTCAAAAACTTTACCTATATCTAGAAATACTGAAAATACTATCACCGTATATCATTGAGCAAAATTTTGATGAAATTTTTCTTACAGCCATTCGAATAATCGAGAAAAAAAAAAAAGCTGCGGAATGAAATCGATTGGCGAACTTTTCTTAGACTTGTCATATTGTTTTCCCTGCACTTTTCATGACTGTTTCTGCCACTCATGGTTACTTCCCTAAACACGACACCCATATATCGCGTGTATACCACAACGTCTTCTATGACTCACTCATGTAATGCAATCCTTCACCGAGTCATATGGCATTATATATGTATAAATATATGTATAGATGCTGGATACGTGTGGGATCAGATAAGAGGTGAAAAGGCTTTTACTGATTTCCTTGATAGAGAAAACCGGGATTTTCGTAATTTTTTTTTTTGTTTTTTAAAGGTAAAAGTGAATGTACTCACGAGTTTTGGTGGGCTCTGGTTGAGGAACTTCAGTCAGCTGTAAAACAAAAGTATCAAAATTCAAAAAAAGTTGTTTTTTCTTTCCCTTAAAACCTGAACAAGGAAAGAATTCACTTAAATTATAGGAACAAACGGTTTGGCTTACATAGTCCTTAGAAATATCAATCGATAATGCGGACTAGATAGTTTGTTGGGGGACATAATAAACTAGGCCTACTATAGTTAGGTAGTAGTAAACCAACGTTGAGACACGCGAAACGGACAGAACAAGTCAAAGGGTGAAATTTGTAACATGAAGCTGCGGGCTCGTAAACCTGAACCTAAACCTAAACCTAAACCTAAACCTAAACCTAAACCTAAATCTAAATCTAGAGGCGAGGTATAATACATAGAGCTGAAATATCGCGATGTGGATTCGTAATATAGAGTTTTACGATCAATGAAACTATTATGCAGCGTTGACTATACAGTCTCCATAAATCTACGAAGAGTGAAATCTATTTCGCGTCAAAAGCACCGCGGAGGTATGTAATAATGATTAGAATACGTTACATACGTATATACAACCTGGCAAATTACAATCTTGTACGTCTGGTGTCTGGGTTGTTAGACCCCCTAAACAGTATACATATGTATACCAACGCAGTAAAGATCTAATTACAATATAGAGTTGCCAAAACCTTCTAAACCTTCATAGGTGAATCGTTTACGACAATAATTGCTATTATGTGGCAGATTTTTGGCAGACACAAGACCGTCGTAATTTCTCATGAGAAACACGCAACGCGTCGTCAGATACCTTACACTTTACGGGACATAGACATAAGATGCACCACGGCCGATTAAGAATCGATCGTAAATTATACGCGTTTCGAAACGTTTGGAAAAAAAAAAAAAAAAAAAAAATATATTAATCATCGTAGCAGTTTTACGCGTCATAATATTGATCGGATAAAATAGTATATGTATAATAGTAATAAAAAATTGGAAATTACCTGTGCCGGTCTTAGACAGCTCGACTAGGTCAAGGTCAAGCTCAAGGTCAAAGTGGAATGTAAATTAGTTTGGTAGTTACTGGTTTACCTATAACAAGCTTTCCCTTATCCTCGGTCGATGACGGGAGTATATCGATATAGGAATACGAATGATTTGGGTATCCACCTCCGATTTGTTTAATAAATAATAAAATAATTTAGGATTTTTAGTATAACTGATTTCATTTTTCTCATTACGATTCAAGATCGAGAATAGAAGAAGAAAAAAGTTTCATATATGATGGAAATGAAATGAAAAATATCTGATAATTTGCAGATATGTATGTAAGAATGGATTTATTTATCACGTGATTAATTATACTTAGGTACGGGTTAGGGTAGTCGCGAATTGTAATTAACGTTAGCCCACATGGTCGACCTAATTTCGTTGGAATTTTTAAGTCCTAAGCCTCTCAGAGGCAGCAGGTAGATTCGCATTGGTCTTTGCTTTCTGCCTCTAGCTCAGTTCTTCTCTTCTCTTCTCTTCTCTTCTTGACTCGACGCCAACTAGCACGAACTATTTACTGCCAAGTATAACGCGAGTCGACAACTCTCTGTTACCTATCCACTCTAACATAAGCACTGCCTAACCGCTTTGAACCATAAAATAAAATAAAATGAAATAAAATAAAATTAAATTAAATAAGTTTTGAACAGAAAAATTTCCAGATTCAAAATGTTCATTTTCATTCTCAATTTCTTCGTGCGTTTTTTCCCTAAATGTAAAACACAAGGGCTGAGTAGGTATACACGGTGCAATGAGCATGAGTAAAACTTCAAAAGAACTGTCGAGGTTGGTGTCTGCAGTAGACTGATGCGTGTGGAACTGGCTAGGGCGTAGCTTACATTTTACAAGGTACTACTACCTACAACCAACTTCTCGTTTTCCTACCATTGTTTAATTCAGTGCAACCGTGGATAGAAGTCGATCGATAAAAACGGCGTTGGGTATGAAGTACTATGGACGTTGAGAAAATTGTAGACAGACATTCTATCTTCGCACGATTATAAAAACAATGAAATAAAATTTACGTCTTTTTTTTTTCTCCTAATTTTTTTTTTTCAAAGAAACCAACATAAGGTTCTCCTATTTTTTCTTTCTAAAATGAAGAGGAATCATATGACATATATGTCGTCCGCAGGACTTCTGTAATCATCAGCTGAATTTTTTATAAACTTTATAAATACAGGCCTGGCAAGATGTTATTTAAGGTAAATTAACAACCAACATTAAACAAAATTACACCAGTGCTTTTAATCCTTAACGTTTTCAGGAGCAAACCCTTTTTTCCGCTTTTTAGTCTCAGACTGACGTTTATTATACAGAACAATTATTGTTTCTTCGTTTGAAAGAAAATCTCTTAAATATTTCATCTTTTTCATTTCTTTCTTTTTTTTTTTTTCTATTTTCTTTTTTCTTTTTCTTTGCTTACCTTAGCGAGGTATGGGTTGAAGGTAAATTTTGACTCTGGTTCTTTGCGTGGGGTTTGGGCTATAGCTGTCAGTGGTGTTATGGGAAGCGCCATCTCCTGTAAGCAAAAATAATAAAAGAAATTTATTAATTAATCAATAATGAAGTTTATAAATGATTGAATTATTTCTAAGGAACGTTCCTTCGAGTTGTCTTTCTTTTCTTTATTTTTTTTTTATCGTTTTCGAACGGGTGAGGCATCTTCATACTTCGAAATCACATTGTTTCTGATTTTTAGATGGAATTAGGCTCTGCAATGGTATAACTAAAACGCGGAGGACTTCACTCTCGTTGTTTTATAATAATTATTAAATCTGAACGCGATTTGATCCAACAAATTTTTCGAATATAAAGACGGAAGGAAATGAAATGAATGAATGAATGAATAACTAAATAAGTAACAAGTAAATAAAATGGAATAAAATACTCTCAATTATTGTAAAACTCGGACTTCCGCAATAAAATTCCCGACACGCTTCGAGTCACTCCTTCATTGGACCGTATCGCGACCGTGTCCCTGGGCCTAAATTAAATCCCTCATGTGTCGTGACACGCACGATTAATACACTTGAGAAGAAATAATTTGCTCGTTAAATGAATGAAGAATAAAAAAAAATGAAATTAATCTATCGACGATTAAAACGGTTTTTGAATACAGAATTGATATAAAAAAAAATGTTTAGTATTCACACAGTAAACTTTGAAACAGAATTAATATCTGCCTGGGGTTTGGAATCACTTGAATAGTTCCAATTCCGATGCGAATTATGGGATGAAACTTGAAAAAATAAAAAATAAAAGATAATTTTCATCGATTTGATGAAATCGAATATTCTAGCATACAATGTACAGTGTTTAATGAAAGGAACAACTTTCGTTGAACGTAGTCTAAAAACGCGTTTATTTACGCAATATGCCAAGAACTGGGCCACGCATATACCATACTCAGCGACTACTACTTGGTCGTGTTTGAAACTCCTACGCCTTGAGTTGTTTGGACTGATATTAAGAGGGGGATCCTACATCTATAGAGACGTGTTAACGCGATGTGTCCTGATATACATATATGTGTATATTATACACAGTATCTTTTTTTTTTTTTCAAAACCGTAAACAGACCTATTTCAAACGTCTGATTTAAATACATACGATTATCTGATACGATAATTTAAAAAGTTGATTTTTACAAAATTATCTCATATCCCACATAAAGTTCGATACTGTACCATTCCAAAGCTTCACCTACTCTTAACGTGATGCCATACTATAGACAGAACGAATTTTACTTCGGGTAATCGGGTTTTGATTTGGATGAACAAAGAGCGAATCGAGCGTAATGAATTTTTTTTCAGATTTTTGATTTTTCGCAAATTTGTTATCTTTCATTTTTTTTCATCTGCTCATCGATCATCACAATCAAAACGATTCAAATTCAAAACTAATGAAAATTCGTCTTTTAAATTATTTCGATCCGATCGAAAATCACCTTCTCCCTTTTATCGAATTTCGTTACCCATGAAAATCTGTCTCAAATCAAAAATAGAAATTTGAGCAAATTAACGCCTCGAGCTTAAATATCGCTAAATTTTATGAGCCTACGTGCAGAAGTTGCATCAATGTGATCGATTATCTAGCTTTCAAGATATCCGATGATAAGGTTTTACTCTTTTTCTAATAGATTTCATACGGTCTGATACCCCAGTTGCGCAACAAGTACGAATAATCTATTATAGAGTCTCGTTATATTACATTTATGCTATCAACGTAGAATTTCCTTCTTTCATTTCTGATTATTTTGCTTGTTTTTATTTTATTTTTTTCTATCTTTTTCCTTTTTTTTTTTTTTTTCATAGAAATACGGAATACCGCCTCGATTACAATATCGTCTGTGTGTTCGGTAAACAGTAATCAAGGACAATAGAATGCGGTTGAAAATACTCACTCTGGCTCCCTGTTATCTACACGAACGATAACTATAGTCGAAAACAAAAAACGAAAAAGAAAAAAGAAAAAAGAGAAAAAAAAAAAAAGAATTGATAAGACTAACCGCGTGGGTGTATTTGTTATAATATATCCGCCCGCAATCGACTTTTTGACTTTAGGTTTCGGAATTCTTAAATTCGAATTATTCATACGTTTTCATAATTTTTATATACCGAATTACGGCTTGAAGATGAAAAAAAAAAAAAAAAAAAAACTTGCACGACCTCATGTCACAAAAATCGTATTTTTGGTGCTTACGATGTTATACCATTAGACACGGGACTTTCTGTACTTATAAAAGAGGTACTATCCACTCCTGCCATCGTGTAGGTATAATAATTGCATATGCATGACGTTTGACCGGCTAGTTAAGGCATAGGTGTATGATATACGTATGCATAAATTCAATCATTTAAATTAAACGATAAGTTGCGTCGAGCTTATATCCATCTATCTATCCACCTATCTAATGCAAGCTCTTCCAATTTACTAACCACTTACAATTACTTTACCCGTAACAATTACCTACGTCCGTTGGACGATGCAAGCTCAACAGTAAACCCCTAGGCCTAGGGCCTTGTTATATGAGATCATTGGTTTTCGAAAATTTAAATAAGAAAAATTATTCATTTTATCCAACGAATTGCATTACATAGAAATATTCAGCCAGGTAGGTATTCTAATTTTGTGAAAATGCATTTGTGGTTCATCGCTGATAGAAAGAGCGTGAGAAAGGTCCGCAAGAGATCAGTGATAAATTGAACATTAGAGGAAAGGAGAAAAAAAAATAAGTTTCGATATTTTTCTTTAGTCGGTTAAATAATTATTATTTTTACAGTATAAGTGTAAAGGCGACCGCTAACCCGTGGACAAAAAATAATAATAATAATAATAATAATAATAATAATAATAATAATAATAATAATAATAATACATTTTAGCTACGTTGAGCCTGAAACGGTATTTTTCAATTACATCCAATTCCCTAAGGCGTGAGAAATGTGGTAATTAGCATAAAGTAAACGAGCCGTGTGGTATTCATTTATTTTCTTTTTTACTTTTTTACACTGCAGTCACACCTGAAACAAATTCCCGCCAAACTACGAAATTCTCGTTACACTATGTGGCGGATAGATGGGTAGGTATTTTATTTTCACATGATTATGGAGATTCATATAAGTATTAATGGTTTCTTTTCTATTTTCTTTCCATTTTCTTTTATTTCTTTCTTTCTTCATTTTATATGAAATCGATTACCTACAGCCTCAACTGAGTCTGAGTCCTTACCGCATAGCTATGGGATTCATAAAGGATGAATGTGATTAAGGAAATAAAGTACGTGTCGGGTAATAAGTGAAATAAATTAATGTATAATATATAATAATGCAGTAAATTTTCAAAGGTCACGAAAACTTAACGACAGTTCAATGAAACTTCTGCGGTTGTTGGATGACATTTATACTATATAGAATCCCACTTTAGCATATAAAGTTTATATCGCAAATCAACCAGCCAACGATTCGCGTGTCGACAAATCCAATCGGAGATACTAATCCGTACCTGCTATACCTAGTGGTGACCTTTTGTTACGGGAGTCAACCTCGGTATTTATTACATACAGTCAAACCTCCGGCACTGTCGCTTAGGTACCCCCTACCATGCCCCTGTAGCAGTACCGCATCTACTGACTATACCGTGACGCCTTAGCGTCGCCCGTGTGTTACGAAATCTCGGGTGCTATCAGGTTAATTCTACGGCCCTGTACTTGCTTCCGATTGATCGTAGAAAAGTAGGCGGGGGTTTTACTGTAGTTGTTTATCGATAATTTACTATCCGGTCGTGAGCATCAGCTAGGCATAACGCCGTTATTAATAACATCGATATTAATTCACCTCATAGTTTAACTTCGCAATCAAGATTTCGTCCACGAAATATACGAACTCGATCACGTTAATAATTTCGTATTGATATGGGAAACGAATTTCTGATAAATGAATCTGTTTTTTTTTTTTTTTTTTTTTCACAGTATGTAGATTCATATACTATATGCATCCATGAGCGAGTGTATATTCTGACAATGCATATGAGGATTCTCTGAATGATAAATACTGCGTTCAGAAGTAGAGTTTAATCGTGCGGGTATACATATATACGTATATATCCAGGAAATGAAATACATTATTCCGTAAAGTTATTTCCCCGTGCGACAAAGCTTCAAAGGAAGTTAGATTAGCGTGTATATGAGGCGGTTTTATCGCTGTAATGAAAACCTTATATATATATACCCAAAAGCGGTAAATACGATAATGCCATTATCTGGGAGCTTGGCTTTCTCCACATGCAGTATGACGCGGCGACGAATTCTAAGATTCAATTATTCACCGAGTATACCAATTTTTAGAATATGTTACTTGCGCACGCAAATTAGTGTGCAAAATCGAATTTTCGGAAAAATAGTATACGCGACTCGGCCCATGCGGGAATCGCGTATTTTCCGCACTGTTATGCTTTTTCGTCATTTTGGTACAAAAAGTGTTCCAGATCGAAAATATACGTGATAAAATGAAATAATAGAAGAAAAAAGCGTATGGATTTAAAAGATGAAAAATTTTTTATGAAATTTAAGCGTTAGACAGCCGATAAAACCGACTGAGTTACGGTCGTAAAGTCCTTGAGAAAATTGTGAGAATCTTGAAAGCGGTGAAATGGAAAAACTCAGGGGCGGGGTTCTTCTGTTTCAATATGGGTATTTCTTTTTTTCTCTCTACACGAACTGAGCGATTTCCTGCAGCACAAGGTTTGCCGTCTTTGAGAAACCCGGAATTCAAACAGATCAGTCAAGTCTAATGAATCGGTGCCGAAATGTTGGAGAAATAAAAAAATAAATAAAAACCACCTGCGGAGGTGTTAATTAACTTACCTAATTTAAACGTCAATTCAGGTAATTTTTTATTCACATTGAATATCAGATTTTATATTCATATCGATAAATATAGAAAAAAAAAGGAAAAATATTGATATAAAGCCTGCAGTCGCGTCGGATAAAGAAAATAATTTTCGATGATCAAATAATACGGCGTTATATATTTCATTGTAAAATTGTGTAAAAAATACTGATATAAGATTCTAATTGGTAAAAGAACTACGGTTTGTTAATTCAATAAAATCCAATATAATACGAGTGTATGTAATGAATATCGATGCGATTGAAAAAAAAAAAGAAAAGAAAAAAGAAGCCCTCTACGTCGAAACGACAAGTCCGCTTTCTTTCAGTTTTCGGATAAAGTCATAAATTTCTTTTCACTTCTGTATATGCATGTACGGGAGTTAGGTACTTACGGTATACTCCCGCCGAGTATATTATTTATTTGGGTAGGTATACAAATAACTTTCTAACGATTAAATTATTACACAAGATATGGCGCATATGCATGAATTATTTAATAAACTAAAGAAAATTATAAGATAAACTAAGAAAAAAAAAAGGAGATAAAAGAAGAGGTAGAGAAGTAGAAAAGAAAATAGAGGTGAAAAAGTATGGGAAGAAAAAAAAAAAATAAAAAGACAAAAATCAAAACTTTAAAGAAAGTTAGAGGCAGGTCGTTCGTTGCTGGTATAACACACATAACTTTGAAGATTTGAATACCTACTTGAAATTTCATTCCCTCGCGATATCATATACAGAAGATCGAAGAGGTTCGGTCCATTGCTACTTTGATGCCGCGTATACATGTCCATACATACATATTTATACGCTAGCTATAGGTACGTCTAAGCGGTAAGGATAGAGGTATATAGAGGTAGGAAGGTATCGCCGCGTAGCAACACGGTGGTTGGAGCCATTCATCTAGATTGTATCCGGCATATTATACGGAGAGACTTGGAGGAAAACGTAGCTTAACCTCCGCGCCGCCTCGTCCTCCTCTTTATCACTTAGCTCACTATATACATACCTGCAGAAGCGAGAGCAACAGAAGAAGCGAAAAATAAACGAGAGGTAGAGAAAGAGAGATGCGTATGTGTTGATTGAAATCTAGCAGGTGGGATGTTCACGAAGCGATATAGATAAAATAAAAAATCAACGATAACCAACCAACTAATCAAATATTAAAACGTATATCAGAGCGTGAGAGTTGTTTCCTATTTTTTTTTTTTTCCTTTTTTTCTTTTTTCGAGAAAATGATTCATCCGTATCCGTATTCATTCGATGCGGAAATTCGTGATCAATGATTGATTCTCATTACATCACTATATTTATAAAAAAATTTTTGTTCAAATATATAATAATTGAATAATGAGGAATCTACATACCTTCAGAATGTTGTCCAAGTCTGCAGCATTCTCGGTCGCGGAATGCCGGGACATTGCACCCTGTAATGTGAAGAGATAAAGATATATAAATTGTTGTCGTAGTTGGATTATTTATGAATCAATACGAATATTGACTCATTCGCCGATAATCGATGTTCGTTATTTTATAGAAGAATTATGTACACATGTATGGATTATAATTTACTGTCTAATTAATAAATTCCAAATTTCTTTACTCCGAATTTAAAATCAGATAATAAATAATTGTTATCATTTAAATAATTACACGTATCGTGTGTGCGACACGATCGTAAAGTAAAATACATACGAAAGGTTTATAAATAACACCCATCGCCCAGCGGGGAGTTTAAGATAGAAATATTACGGTAGTTGAGTTGAGGGTGGTCCAAAGACGTCTTAGCGCACCTGTCGCTTCGAGTGTTAATTGCAGGTATTTTATAGCCGAGGGAAAGCTGGTTTGAACCGACTTTCACGTAATGGTGAGCTACGAAGCCGTAAGTAAGTCCATTTGACACGGTTATTTCGCGCGGCGTAATACCTGCTTTATTTTTTCATTATTTATGAATTATTTTACAACCCTTTTTACCGTTCATTATTATTTCGCGTGAAAACATAAGAAAGAAGAAGAAGAAGAAAACAGAAAAAAAAAAATTAAATTTTTTTTTTAATTATTCTATGATCGATGGAACAAAAAAGAAATTTTATCGAAAAATTCATAAAATAATTGACCCATGTAAAAATTTCAACGAAAGTTGTTGTACTCGATATTGTTCAAGGCGTGACCGATCGGTGATGAATTTGATTTGTCACGTAAGAAGTGAATCGCTCTTACATCGAGAGTATGTCTTGGACAATCCTCTAATCCCGTATAGATATCGGTATAAAATAGCGCAGCAAGTAGCTGGATAAATCCGTGTAAAAAATTATCAGCATGAATAACGATAATCCGAGTCTGAAGTGAATCAAATTATAGAAATTGTAATTTTGTAATTAAAAGTTTGAAGTTGATGTTTGCAATCTAATTTTTTTTATTTATTTCTTTTTTTTTTCTACATAGATACAAATACACAAAGGACTAGAATCTCATCTGTAATTTAACGCTCTATATTTCTATAATCGAAATTATATGCTTTTACCGTTTTTCGATCATTCAGAATGAAACAAAAATTGATAACAAAAAAAAGAACTGGTAAAATTAACTGAAATATAATATTGAGCGGACTTACGTTGTCCATAGGTAATCTGGAGAGATGACTTCCTGCGTTTTGCAATCTTCCTCCTGCTCCTACTCCTCCTACACCGGCGTTATTTCCTCCGCTACTTCCACTTCCACTTCCACTTCCACTTCCACTTCCTCCTCCTCCTCCTCCTCCTCCTCCTCCTCCTCTAGCTGCAGGATTAGGAGGACCTTTAGCTGGCAGAAGACCGTGACTCCGATGATCATTACTGCCACCACCATGCTTGACCGGTTGACCAGGATAACCACCGCGTCCCATATAGGGCGGTTTGCCATCGGCTGGTTTAACGTAACCACTATTTTGAGAACCGTGTGTATTGCTTGAATTTGGACGAGGTCCTCCAGGCTTTTTGAATTCTTGAGTAACTGGCTTACGTTGAGCCAAGGGACCCGGACTTGGAGGTACGCCTTCGATTCCGATCAGCCTTTTTGGTTCATCCAGTAGGTGTTTTACCAGGGAATAATTACCCAACTTTGATTGTATCTGTTGGGTTGTTCGATCTTGAGAATCCGGATTAACCTGAAACAAGAGGGTAAAAAGGAAGGGTAAGGTAAGGTGATAGTAAAACACCGACGTTCAACTATTACGGAATGCCTATTTCGCTTCGCAGGCCCTCGTATCAATTAACGCAGAACGCAATTAGTAACTAAACCTAGAAATTGTCTCTACATACGATCATCTCAGGAATAACTATCCCATCTAACAACCCCACTACGAATTTCGAAGTTAACAAACTCTCTGATCCGTACCCATACATCCTGCTAACTAGACTCGTGTTATAACTTTAAGGTTTCCATCACAGTACTTAGTCGAATAATGGCTACCCACTATCCTCAAATATGAATTAGGGATGAGACGGGTCAGGACAGTTTGAGAAACTGTAATAGCAACAATTTAAATACAATCTAGAAAAGAGAGTAGAGCCACAGTTGTTATGTCCGTTATTTCTTTCTCTCTGAATCAGCCTCAGATTTAATGACGCTTAAATTTTCCCTAAATACCAAAAACTTATCCGTGATCAAAGAATTAGGCTGCAGACGATGAAGAAACTAACATTAATTTCGCGAATAATTACAACGTGTTAAGTTGGAAAAAAGTTATCGAATTTTCGACAAAAAAAATCTCTACATTCTACACGGACTTAGCCTTTTTACAAGAATAGAGCGAATTGGGTTTGACTTTAAATTGATGGAAGAGGTAAAGACCGCAGGTATAAGTAGTTTCGCAAAGTACTACCTACCTTTTGCAGTTAAGTGCACTGAGTAGAAGCTTCAGACTGAGTAAATTTTCTCAACTTAAATTCCAATAATTACTTCGGTTTCGATCAATTATTTTACTACAGGGGTACGAGAGAAATTGCGATTAATTTGTACCCTGATCAACGTAGTACTACGTCAGAGTCAAGAGCTTGCAGGAGTGCGAAAGGATAGATAAAGCTCGACGCAGAGGGAGGTAGAAAGAGAAATCTAAAGTCAGGTCCCAGATTTGCAGTCTGTCGTTGTTTACGTAATTGTAATCACGTACGTCGGTCATTATCGCGTGTGAAACGTGTCATTCGTGACTATTGGCCTACGCCCTACGAATTGATAATCACTCATTTAGATTTATTTACCCTCCTGGTTCATTGACGCTAGTCAACGCGTCGGCATTGTCCCCCGTTGCTATAAACGGATTTTTACAATACCTACCTGTTCACTAAATTGACCAAAGTGTCGACTAATACCTGGCACCAAAATTGCCCGATAATTTCAGATTTTTTTTAATAATTTTTATCACTTTTCAGGCTTATCGAATGTACGACTCTCGTACAATGCTGATCGTGCTCTATAAATAATTTTTTTTTTTTTTTTTCGAGTGACTATGAAATTTCTTGAAATTTCAAGGTTTTCTAGGTTTTTTTTTTTTTTTTTTGCAAGTAGTAGACACTCTGTATATACTATAAATACGTATTTTCATTCTTCAAATAAACAAAACTGTGTCCCTCATATATGTGGGGCAGCGGTCGTTGTGTCGAAATTGTTAATAAATAAAAAATCAACGGGTGAATTTTATTACGTATTAGATTTTGCGCAGTGTTTTGGTATACGAAGATGGTGAAAAAATAACTTACAGACTAAACATTAAAAATTTATTTTTATAAATTAAAAAGACCGCAGGAGTAACCGCGGATACTGAATTACGGGAAGCTAAATAAACCGGAAAACGATGGTATTTCAGTAGAGTAGATCCTCGAAGGAAACAGGTTGTAGATAAGTAGTCGAAAGTATTTTTCGGAAATTGATTATCCTTGTTTCGTAATCCAGCTGAGCATAAACTCTTCTTCTTCTTTCTTTTTCCTCTAATTCAAACCATTACATCGTTTATCGAAACGACTATACGTTTCATCGGAGGGTATAAAAATCGATTAAATTTTCATCAGGTGCTTGAAGTATCCTCATTTCTCGTTAAATTACGATAAAATTCGAAACTTTCGTCCTATAATATCATCGTAGAAAAATGCTATTCGAGTCTTTACCAAAATCGGGAGGAAAACTAAAGAAACTTCGTTTTTTTTTTTTTTTTCTATGAATCTACGGAATATTATAATATTTTTATACAAGCCATTATCGTATCGGAATACATTCCGCTTCTCATATAGGTATGTATCTTGCCTTACACAGATCGGAACGAGATACTGAAAGACAGGCTGTAGATAATCGATTGTAAATTTTAATCATGGAGTTGATACTGACACAAGTGTACGTGTATTGCGTACATACGTATAGTACCTACGTACGCAAATACGTAGATATATACAAAAAAAAAAAAAAAATAGAGGAAAAAAAATACTGTTTTTTATTCAATCTTTAACTTCATGTTTATGAACCGATTTACACACAGTTGTAATCAATTTATTCCGTCAAAATGCTGAAATGCGGATTTTTATCTCGACCATATTATATAAGGCATCCGTAACTAAAAGGCCCCGGAAAATAAATCTTTTGACCACGAATGAATGCAGTATACCCATGATAATGAAAAAAAAAAAACATTTCTCTTTATTAGTAACTCTGATTCTTACCTATTTATTGAAAATTCTATATCGATTTTCTTCAAGAGCTTATTGAGGCTAAAGTTTGTTCGGAGGATTTCACCCTCTGCCAGTTCGTGTTCAATAGTTAAACACGAATGTGAAATGGCTTTATGACGACACGGTGTATAATTCTTGAAAGTTTTATCCCGCTTAATATTTGGTCAAATTTTTAATGAACAGGTTTATATTAAGTATACATATTTATTATATAATTTTATTGAAAATGCAATGAATATAAAATATGTTATTTTCAAAATAAATATTACAATATAATTCATACAGGTGAATTATTGTATACTATTGAATATAAAGTATGTATTATAGTCGCGAAAAGATGTTCGCGATTAGCGCGATTTTTGTGCCGAGGAAAAAGTACCGCTTGCCAAAGTAGCGAATTAAAAATATCCC
The DNA here is from genome assembly GCA_963978835.1 of Tenthredo scrophulariae. Taxonomy (NCBI): domain Eukaryota; kingdom Metazoa; phylum Arthropoda; class Insecta; order Hymenoptera; family Tenthredinidae; genus Tenthredo; species Tenthredo scrophulariae. The sequence goes on from OZ022232.1 coordinate 8,680,644, forward strand.
ACTAACACAGAGGCTCCTTATGGAACGCTGTGAATCAGACAACGTCGCGACGCTCCGCGTCTATAGTCAAGTTTGGTTAGGCCCAGCTCCTTCAAGTTGACGGAGAAAAATACATGAAAAGGTTTTAAGAAATGGGAAAAAAAAAAAAAAAATCGCAACATTTCTCAAGAAGGTATTGATTCGTTCGAATATCATCACGTAGTCGATGTATCATCAATAAATTGCAAAAAAAAAGGAACAATTATATGACAAATGAAATAATGATCGTTAATTTCTTATCATTATTTATATCGATTATCAAATTTTTAGCAAATAAAAACTATGAAAAAAAAAAAAAAGAAAAAGGAATTCTGTCTAATTAATAATAATTAAGGGGCGGTTTTGAACCTGCAACTCTCTGTACTTCTTTGTGTGTCAGTTGTGCATGCGTCTATCTTATAAATAGTTTCCAACTAAGAGCTACGACCCTCGAGTAGGAGAAATCTTACGTTGCACCAGGTGTCATGGGTAGGTGGGGAACAAGCGGTAACCCGGTAACCCATCATCGGCGTGTGAATCATCGCAAGAACGCTAAGAGTCTCGGACGACAGCCAAACCCGCGTATGAGATGAACTGTTTAATTTTATTTCAGACAATGACATCTGTACAAAAATTTCTTCGCATATTATTATGGTTGATAAAAAGCTGAGAGAAAAAAAGAAAAAGTAAGAAGATTTAAAAAAAAATATAATAATTTTTCTTTTTTCATTTCATTCGCCTCAATCAATCAAATTTCCTTTTCTTTTATTTGTATATATATATTCGGGTAAAGACACGACATATGTAAAGATATATAAAGGCATTTGAATAACGCGAATTTTTCCACATGAATTGCGTGCCTCTGAGGCGTAATTTCGCGGTAAACACTCCGCACGCTTTCCCCCAGCTATCATAGCGGCTAGCTGTGGGTACCTATAGTCGTGCAAACGAATGCGGCGGCGGCCGTTAACCGAAATTTATACGAAACACATGGCCGTCGTCGTCGTCGTCGTCGTCGTCGTCGTCGTCGTCGTCGCGGCCAGCCCCTTCTTCCTTCCTTCCGCGTGTGATCATCTCAACTTTCCAGGGGAATGTGCGGTTGCGGTTTATTCGCCGCTGGTTATAGAGTAAAGCTTTGATGAAAATATTCTATTACCTACTATTCCTTTGTTCTTTTCTTTTTTTGCATTTCTTTCTTCTCCTGGTTTTTGAAAGTAAAGAATTCGTAAATTAGGACGAATTTGATTAGATTCGTTGTTTGAACTGATTGACGTAACAAATTTCACTGAATTTCTGTCTAGTAGGTACCGTATGATTTCCGTATCGATATTCATCCGGTTTTCTTCGTTTTTTTATTTTTCACTATACAAAACCGACGCGGAATAGAATTTTTTTTTTTATCACGATAGAGATTCGGTATCGTTCGAGTCTGTAGAGCCGAGCTAAAAATTGTCGGTTAACACGGAAACCACACGAAACCATTTGGTGGTTTCCGGTTTCAGGTAAAAATTCACTACATATGGTTACATTATTACATAGTGCGTGCGTTCGCGGTGCTGTTGGGTACGATTTACAAATATCTTAAACGACTAACTCTCACGCGGCTTTTACAGCCGGATATTTTGTTTGTTCCGGTTCCGGTCGAGGCAAGAAAAAGAAAAAGGAAAAAAGAACTAAAAAAAAAAAAATAAAAAATATCTGACTTGAAAAAAAAAAAAAAAAAAACTTACGAAATCATATTTATATTATATATAGCAAAGCAGGATATAGAGGATAATTGATTTTTTGAGGGTAGATTCCTTGTCAAATTCCAAGACTAAATTTCCTTCACAAAAAATTCGAGATCCCAATAGTTTCCGAGCTACGGAAGATCTTATTTCACCGATCGCGGAACACGAGTGTAAGTTGAGCGGTTGCCCAGCCTGTGTGACATATACGCTCTGGGATTGGTCGAACTAAGATCTTTCATAGTTCGGAAACTAAGGGTCCCTCGAATTTTCGGTAAAGGAAATTTGGTCTTAGAATATCGCGGGGAATCTACCCTCTAAATATGGTCTACGCAACCTGAATTATCCTGTATATGTGTATACATATGACTATAATACAGAAACAGGGTTAGGAGGGGCAGTGCGTGGGCGACGGGCGTTCGTCGTTGTGCTATAATTCCTGGGAAAGTGATTACCGTTCTATGGAAGCTACCGAGGCGAGGGTTCGGAGGCGTAACAAAGGATTCTGGTAAAGGTATTACACGCGCGAGTACACGTGAACCGCAAGCCCTTACAACAAGGAGAGACAGAGAGAGAGAGAGAGAGAGGGATAAAAATACCGGAAAGAAAATCATTTTCAAATTTCCAGGCTAACTATCGCCTCGTTTATATTCTTTAGTATAAACCTCCTTTCTTGTCTGTTATTTCTTCTGTCTCCTTATCACATCGTATAAATTTTCGCAATACCCAAAAAAATTTTTTAGAATAAGAAAAAAGTTTAATAAAATTGAGAACGATTTTTTTTTTTTTTTTTTTTTTTAATATACCTACGTGCATATATTTGTTCCTTCATTTTTTGATGTCGATTTTTTTCAGGGTCTTTCTTTTTCGCAGTGACTTTAAGAGTTGGAGTAAAACTTCCCGTGAGATTAACCTACCGCTTCAGGTCAAGAACTTTTTTCTTTTTTTTTTTTTCCGTCGCTCAATCCGTATATAATATTAATTTAAATAAACAGTGAAGTATAGATACACACAATCTAGTATATAGGTATGTACATACTAATATAAAATCGTACGGAAAAAAAAAGAAATATCTCACACCTCATATACCCAACTATTTCAATCGCCCCGAATTCTTACTTATTTTATACTTCCTTCTTCTCGCTTCGACTAGTCTCTTCTGATGGTCAGACAATGTCTTGAATATCCCTACTTATTCCTTATGATTGTAAAAAAGAAAAAAGAAAAAAAAAAAAACGTAAAAAATATACATTCAAAGAAAAGTGCAGTGAGAGAGAAAATTTATTGGAGAACTACTCTCGAAAATATTTTTATCTCCTTATTTCTTTCAATTTTACCGAATCCTCGAGTTAGATATATATGGAAAAGTTAACGTGGGTATACCTATATTATAAGTTAATAAAAAGAAAATAAAATAGGAAGAAACTGGATGAAAAAAAAATATATATATATCTTTCGAACGTAATAAAAATTGAATCAGAATCCGAGTGAATTGAACGGTGAAAATCTAGGTTTAGCCAAAGGTTTTTTTCGCGTTCTTTTTACTGTTTGCAAACGGAGATCGTGCTTCTGTCAGTCAGCTAGTCAGTCAGTCAGACAGACAGTCTTATTCTATCTGATGAAGAGCAGAGCAGCATGCCCTGGATCTTTCGACAGATTTATAAGCATGTATGATACACAGCACATAAATACGTGATGTGTAACATCGCAATTACTACGAACAGGACAAGTGCACGCGTTTATAATTATATAGACGGCTAATTTACTTCCAAGATTTTCTACCCCATTTATTTTCCTCACTTTAAATCCTCGTAGAAATATATATAAGTGGTGGACTGTGGCCCGAACACAGGTTAATTACTTCGAATGAATGTGGGGAATTTTGTACAATTTATGGATACTAGATATTGAACAATAACAAAAACGAGGAAAAATAATTATCGAGAATTTAAGTAGCGGGAAATAATATGTATAACGATTTGATGAAGGAATTAGTCGATGAAATAACTGCGTGGCAGATTTGCGAGACCATTATAATACATAATGTATATAAATAGGTCATATGTATAGTATATACTTATATACGCACGTTATAACATTCTGCATATATATATATATATAACTTCAGTAAACGTATACATATATATATAGGTATACACTTATTTTAATTAAGGCGAGAGAAACTCTATTCGTCGAGTAAAATAATTAGCACTCATGTATATTAATATGTTACACATGAAACTGTTCCATTTTTTCTTTGTTGTTTTTTTTTTTTTTCTTCTCTTTTAGGCATATATCTCGATTTTTCCCAATAACTTTCGTTAGTTTATGAAAACAAGAAAGAAGAAAAGCTTCTTTCTTTCTTCACAAAACTGTATAATCGCATGAGAATCGTCTTTGACTAAAAAGTGAATCCTACAAGCGAAACGAACGTCGAATTTATATAATAAAAAAAAAAAAATCAACCGGAAATAGTCAAAAACCTTGATACATCGTCCCGCTAAAGTTTCATGGAATTTCTTGTAGAACGTTTTTTTTTTTTTTTTGTTTTTTTTTATCTTCAGGGAAACAAGAGAAATATAGTAGTGGGAGTATAGAAGAGCCCGGGTAATGCGGTGCTCGCTGTTTTCCGCTGAGTTTAATTCACCGGGTCTTGGGGGCCACCCTCGTTCAATCTTGGTCGGTCCTACGGGTCTCGGGGTCAGCTAGTATACGAGCAGTGGAACGCGATTCGTCCGAGATGCGGACCCATGGCCGTGGGCAGATCTCCGACAAAGTGAAAGGTGAGCTTCGCGGAACTCGGCAAGCATATGGGTGCCATTATACCTTCCGCAGTTAGTCGCAATCATCGTATGCGTCATTTAAATCAGCAAATGAAAGGAAAATGAAAAAAAGTAATAAAAACCCGAATGACGTCCAAGTGGCCAGAAAACAAGAAAAATAAAACAAAAAAAATGGGGAAATATAAGAGAAAACTGTCTGAAAAAGTCTTATCATTGGCGAACATTTATCGGAAAATCTACTACAGAGTCGAAAGAACGGACGTCATTGAGTGTTTTAGCCGCGTGAACCACGGCACGTCCGCACTTTGCTGCGTCTTTATCTCTTTCCCTTTCTTTCCCTCTATTTTTTTTTCTCTCCCTCTCTCTCTCTCTCTCTCTCATTCCCCTTTCTCCCTGTCTTCCCCAGCGGCTCGTTTGCCGATTCCCTAAAGGTAATATAAAGCCTTAAGCCCCGAGGCTTGGTACACATGTAGTCGGGTGTAGTATACCTGTATTAAAGTACTACTACGGCAGTATTTCTCCGTCAGGTCTGACCCCATCGCGCCCGTTACTACTGAAAAACACCTTTTCCTTTCTCCCCGAATAAAGCAGGGTAAGGAATCCGGCGTGTAAAAATCGAAGGACAGGTAGGGGCAGTTTGAGTTTTCCAAATTGCTACGCGTACTTATCTATAAATGAGTAAAAAGTTTCGCCGATATTGTTATAGGGAATTGTTTCACTATGACCGCGAAGAACTTGGTAAAAAGGAAAATAAAATGAAGGAAAAAAAGAAAATACACTTTTTTCCCGTTCATTATAAATACACATACCTAGGAGTACTCCTCTTCCGGTGATCCGCAAAAAAAGAAGAACATTCGGTAAGCTGATCATACATTGCTAAGATAGCCTTCCGGCTGTACTTGGACGACTTCGCTCACCCCCAACCGACTGGAAACGGAATCGTAATTGCATTGTGCTTCGTTTCGTCAATGTAGGTATAACCTGAGCCTTATAACGGCGGACACAGATATATTCTGCGATCGATGTATCCGCGGATATGTATATGCGATATACACGTATTATACATCTGAGAATCGTGAGAATCAACTGTAAATTTATATATAAGAATCTGGAGTCTAGACTGTAGGTATAAACTTATGGAGGGAAGTTTATTAACCGACTTACTTACACACCTAGAATAAACTTGATTTCAATTAGCGATTCTAATCCAATTATGATATTCCTGAGGGTTTATCGACTCCGGTTCTGGAAAGAAGAGAGTAAAAAAATAAAAGAGAAATTGGTGTAAGAAGAGGGCTTGTCCTTTCGTGGAAATTATCATGGATAGCAACCCTATATTTATCGTAGAATGAAATTTGAGAACGTTGATGGGATACAGAAGAGAAGGTTAATTAGCTATCCTGGTGGCAGCGTTCAGCAGGATGATAAATACTCCGTAAGGTTGGTTTCGGTCGGGTTTGTAACACCGCGTGTCATATCCGGCGCGTGGTGGCGTCTCGACGCGACGCTCGCCCCGGGCTTTGTAAATATCAAACAATCGGGGGTGATCGACGACGAATACGAGACACAGTGTGCCAAAGAAATACCGTATAGCAGTGGAAAACCGAGAAGTCAGAATTCGCGTTGGAAAAAGTAAACTTTAATTAGTCTTTCCATTCAAACGAACAAACGGCGTCGAGTTAGCAAATTCCAACCAATTGGAATACGTAATCACAGATCTACATGCTCTTTCGTCATTTCAGAAAACGAATAATTCATCGCTTCAAGAAATCCCAAACTCGTCCTAAAGCACTAAAGACAGAACCGAGCAAGACGAAGTAGACGTGTGGCATAGAGGGAAGATCTTATACCCAGACCAGGAAACGCGTCCCACTTTTCATTTCCCCGGCAACGTGTCTAGAATCTTTCATTTTATGATTTCTGCAGTATTTTAGCCCGAGGCAAGGCAATGTGCATGTCAGATATACGTTATGGGTTAACATATTTTTCATAGCGCTGAAAGGGGCCTGCGAATACTAGAAAAAGTCGAAGCTACTCTCGAGCATCTACATACCGCGCTATTCACCCTGAGAAATCGTGGAAAAGGTCAATTACAATCAAGTGACATAGTTCATCGAGTGTACCAGCAATGCAGCGTTTTTTCCCTCCCATCAAAATAGCGGCTGCACAAGGTGCTCTGAGGTATCGAAAAAAGACGACACCGATGGCTCAATCGAGTGGGATATCAAGATGAAGTGGTTCATCTTTCCGAAATTGTGCCGCGTTACTAGAGGGCGATGAATTTTCAAGTGTTAAAATTGAGACGGTCAGTAACTCGGGGAGGTCATCCCTGCGAGGATCTCTTGATAGTAATACAACAAGTGCTTGTCGACGCCCAAACTCATCAAGGGTAGTAAAGTTCGAGTGAAGACTGTACGTGCCGATTACCATCCACGACCTCATCTCTCTCTGTCTCTCCCGTTCTCTTGGTATTTCTGTGAAGTAAGTCTCGTGCCTCTACAAGTCAGCGGGAATAAGGGTCTTGCGAAGTTTGCCATGTTGAAAAGTTGGAGTGCGTCAACGACTCGTATACCATAGTAGAGACGAGGGAACAGCGGATGAGGTACTACCACTTGACCAACTATACGACGTCAACCGGGAAAACAAGAGATACAAATAATATAAGCCCACTCTGAGTCTCGACTCTGTTTTGTACTTATATAAAAAGGAGTAAATTTTTACTGCCAATGACAAGTCTCCCGTACGATTGTCGAAATATACGAGAAAAATGAACCACCGGTGGCTTTTTAGTGCATGAAAAAATAAAATAGAAGTCAAGGTTTCATACCGAATGAGATGGAATCTGATTTGCGTTGGAAAGATGTCAAAGGTTGTTTCTTTTTTTTAGTCCTTCTAGCTCACCGCTGGGTTCAACCACTCAGAAATGGTCCTCGGGAGAAAAGCTCACTACCTACTTCTCAGCCGCTTTGAAATTCAGGGATTTGAGTACCGCTCGGTTGTTGTGAAATACACTGGCGACATACGAGTTGTTGAGATTTTGTGGTGACTGCGGCAGCAGCAGAGTTGCAGTACATTACCTACGTACCTGAGTAAATTTCATCTTCACGATTCTGAGATGCGGTGCAAAGATTGATTCATTCCCTGACCGCGTTAAGAGTTACCTCAAGATTATACCAATCTTAAGTGAAAACTGGACAGCAATCATCTAATCGGACGAAAACTTTCCCCGCGAAATTCAGGAGGTAATTTGAGAAATCGTAAGAATGAGTCTATCGAACGTATCGCGAAAAGACAAAAACTTATCGAATTCACCCTTCACTGGCGTAATTGGTCAGAGCTCCGATAATGATGAGTCAACAAAATACACCTACACGGTTCTATGTCCCTTGAGAAAGTGAAGCTCCTTGAATAGTAGGAAAAGACTGAAGAATATGTACCCCGTTTTTACCATTAGCTAAATAGCGATGAGGTTTTGTAGTTCGGTTTATACGAAGACTGAGGTACAAGAATCTGTCATGATATAAACTGCACAAGCCCGTATGATCTTTCACCCAAAGCTAGTAAATCACGTTTCTCAAGTTTTTACGAAGAAGAAAAACCCCCCACAGTTCTGTCACGGGATCTAGAATAAAGATGAATTCCATCCCCATCTACCCTCGAATCAAAAAGACCACCCTGTCTGCCGCTCGCCCCAACCGAGAAAAGGAAGGGCGTCGCGACGCCCAGACAAAGGTATTTGGTTCTTTGCTTTCTCGATGCTAGATGGAATTCCTCAAATATATTCGGATTAAAATTGAAGCAGTGATGAGGTACGTATACCAGCATCAATTTCATCTCACAACGAGTAAAGATATGAATATTTTCTTCTTCTTTCCTGCATCATTATCCTAGTAAATAATTTCGTAATTTATTCACTAGAAGGATCTTGAATCGCATGACCTTATATCCACAGACAACGATGGTAACGAATATAAGATTCTCGAGTTAGCCAAATTGGAAAGCTCCAATTAACCATATTAGGTTGATTTCACCTAATCAGTAGCTCTTGTCAGTATACCTGTATGCCGAAATCTGGTATGATTATCTTTTTCCTTTGCATAATCCCGCTGGCGTTACTACAGAACTCGGTTTGTCGTAACGATCGATTTGTCCGTCGACAAATTTGGCGTAAATTGCAGACATCGTAAAATGGCAGAGTGTTGATAATTACTCCCAAAGTTCAAGTGTAGGAAAATGAGAAGAGTCAATGAGCCAGGAAGAAGTGGCTAGTTCGCTAATCGCCTTAAGGTCAAATCCCCGAATTAGGTAGCAAACTGGAGTCTAGATCTAGCGAGGATCGTTCGTCCTTAAAAATTTTTCGACTATGGCCAACTGAACCCTCGACCACCCCGACGCCGACGCCCCCGTATGTCGGTTGAACTTTCTCTCTCTCTCTCTCTCTCTCTCCACTCGTTCGGGGTCGAGGTAGTTTCTCGCTCGCGTCGCGCCTCGCTGTATCCTTGTATAACCCCTAGACGCCCGCCGTCTACGCGAGTAAAGCGAAAAGGGTCGCCGTTTGAGCGTCGGGAATTAATCTGAAAGCACGTCTGTCTGATATAACGTGTATTAAAAAAAAATTTCGAATCAGTCTGCGGTATTGTAATCCGTGTATTATAAACCGTGTGAATATTATGCCGCACTATCAATCATTCAGGTATAATAAATCACCAAGAAAAAATAATATCCATCGGACGACGCTCGTCCTTGACCTTAAATAGATCGAAAAACTCCTCGTAATGTCGAATAAAGATCAATTTAAATATCCAATAAGAATCACGTTAGATGAACAACTAATGGAGTAACGATTTCATTTCTTATATATATATATATATATTTTTTTTTTGTCACAAATGAATCGATGTTAGGTAATTGAATACTACGTACCGTAGTAGGTACAACTATTTACGCGAATGTAAATATAGTGTAGAACGTAACGTGGTGACTGGTGACGGATGGGTTCAGTTTAGGATAATTTAGTATTCTCATTGACCGAGTGTCAGATCGTCTGGCTATTTCAAGAACGGAATTGATTCACCGAGACAAGAATAGCAAGGTCCTCCATTACTCTCGCTATCATTTTCAAACCCTCGCCATACCAAACTAAGAATAGACTGTCGTGTCATTTAGTCAACAAACAATATAGCCACGATCGTTCTATAATTAATTATTATTTTATTAATTATCTATATCAATATTGTTCAAATTCTATACCCCTACGTTATAGTCAGTAGCCCGTATTTGTCACGCTTCGTTCATCGTTCGATCATATATTTTCGGAGTAATATAAATATATTTAAAAAAAAAGACCAATCTACATTTAAATTGCTACCTAATCTCGGTCGTTAAATTTCAATATAAAATAATTATCGTTCCCTTTTTAATTTTTTTTTTTTTTTTTTTTTCTGTCGTTTACAGTAGACATGACTGACTGATGGTTGTCCTAGATAGCTGCAGCGGTAATCGATAACCTAATTTTAAAATTAAAGTTGAAATTTGATGAGATTCATAATGTTTTGTATTATATATAATAATTTTGCGGGTAAATTTTTTTTTTTTTTTTTCTCCCTATTGCAGTACAGCTCCGAAAAGTCTAAAACTTTGTACAATGCTCACCTGTAGTATTAGGTATCTGATAAAAATTCGACAGATTTTTCAGGATATAATTTCCAAATATCACCAAATTAAAAACCACCCTAATATATATATATGTATATATTTTATTGTTTTTTTCTTTTTTGTTTTCCGTTGTCCACTATAAGAATTGGTATACGAGGATCTCGTCTGGGTAGCGATGCCTGTAATTAAATTCCTCATTAGTGAGGCAATCGGCAAGTACTACTCGAGAATCGATTCTGAAAATAATATGCTTCGAAATTTCGCCTTCCAACGATGAGGGTAGCTAATAAATGACGATGAAGGTCCTTTGTATTTTTATGATAATATAGGTATACCTAGTTATGAAGTAAAGCAAATTTCCGCAATATTTCACAACGGCAAAGCAGACGTCGAGTAGTTGCAGGTATGTAGGGTGGTCCCTGCACAAATCTGAAGTCCCAATTGTCTGACTATAGTCGAACCGTTCTGCTAATTACTAATAACGAATCAGCAAATAGAAATAAAAAAGGCATACGGCGGAGGTAAAACGCGATGACACGAATACCAAGTCTCATAAACGGGGCAGAGTTCATATTTTCACATATATGAATAAATATATAAATAAATGAAATAAATAATTAAAGCAATAATTTATTATTTCTCTAACCAATGTTAATTATTTATTATATTTATATACAGTAACCGGTGTAGAAAAACTGCGATTCTTAATTATTATCGCTGATGCACGCCATCACGAACGACTATGCGATACTTTCATATATATATATATAGTACTAACGCTATATACACTATGCCAGCGAGTAATTAATACGCCCACCTCGTATAAATCCATCGTTGTGTGAGCCTCTTGGTAAAAGACCGTTTTAATTAATTAATTAACACTTCACTCCGAGTCTTAACGGCTTGAGTACCCGGCTACTATGTGGTGAAAGCGACTTGGAGCGTAGCTTACGTATGTACATAGAGGCATATTAAGCCTACTTCGTGTTACTTTCAGTTGCACCCCTTATCGACTGTTCCTTCTCTCTGTCTCTCTCTCTCTCTCTTCCGTAATCTCGTATAATATAACCATATCATGACCATGTACGTGGAGAAGTGTAGTAGAGAAATGCGGAGGACTGAATGAACCGCAGGGAAATGATGAGGAGCGATATTAATATCGTATAGGGGTGGTTTCTCGTACCTATAGCACCGTTATTACCCCCACGTGTTTCAAAAAGTGACAAAAAGAAAAAAAAAATCTCTAAAAACAATATTCAGTATTTGAATTTTTAATTTTGAATTTTGAAAAAATCACAATCTCTGTAAAAACCAAATAGCAAAAAAAAAAAAAAACCAAAAGTTCTAGCAAAGTAACAAATGCAGATACTAGACGCGTAGACGACGAGACATTGTGGGGTCAAAGGTAACAGTGGGTCACCGTATTCGGGGCGTCATGACGGGGCAGTGACTCGACGCATGGCGTCGCGACGTCGAGGCCAATCTCTTTCCCGGTATAAAGATCGGCGATAAAATATACCAAACAAACTTGTTGCTGTTTCTTACGCCTTTTGTATTCTTGAATTTTAAATTTCATTTTTTTTCTACAGATGAATGATTCATAGTTTTTAAACACAAAATATGATCCAAAAATGTTACGTTTTTTTTTTTTTTTGATCCATCTGGATGTTGGCCGTGGGGTATATAGATATATATGTATATAAATATATATATACGTATAGGTACTCGAGAATAGCCGTAAAGCTGAAAGCCTTGAACTTTTAACAGACTCCCTGACTTTTCTTGGTAACAATTTCTCTCGCCGCACAGACAATATCTAATTGATTCTCTAGTGGGAAATCCATTCATGTCAATTCCCAGATGAAGATGATGAGAAAAGTTATCTACTATAGGGCAGGTACAGAGGGGATTGAAAAATCTGACACGAAATGATATGAACGTCCGAAAGGCGGTATAAGCTAAGATTTGCGAAATCCATCGCGAAGTATCGCAAGTAACTGACTAAGTATCGACAGATATTACCGAGGGAAAAAGAAGTTATAATGATAAGATATCACCGCGATGAAAACTTGCCAAAAAAATCTACCATCATTTTAGAGGGTTTCTACATCGCAGATTACTTTTCTTTGTGACGTAATTCGCTATGAAAATTATCAAAACGTATGAATAATTAGAAATTAAAATGTCCAATGCAGACGGATAAAAATTCAACGTCTTCGAAAATATTCTCTAAAATGATAGGAGATTTTGATTCGAAAAAATGTCAACCGGTCGAATAATGGTGATAAGATTTACTTAAAAGAAATTTACGAATCAGTTCACTTCGATGACGATAGTCGGGATATTACTAGGGGGAGGTTAATTCATTTGAATAACGATTAAACCATCATTTAACCAGGAATTTTCACATATAATACCCTATGGATAGTAGGGAGGCACATAGTAGTGATTATCCATAGATTCGCGGATAATTTGACGTCTTTAGAGCATACGCAGAGGAGTTGTTTATTTGCACTCCTCTCCCGTGCCTTTACTACTTGGAGCGCTCAACTCTCGTCAAGCCACCGCATTATCCCATCCCAACTCTCTCTCTGACACAGGTATTGATTGTGCCTTCCTCTACCCTCTTCGCCGCCAACCTTCTCTCTCTCTCACAACCCCAACCCCAACCCTCGTATAAACATATATACCTATAAGAGGAGCCGCGAGGTTTTCCTCGGCTATCGCTATGGTTGTAGTAGAAGCAAAACGAAACTAAGCGAAGCGAAGCTACATTCGAAGAGGGCAAAGAGACCCTGGAGCAGTTCAATATTAAATTAGGCTAAACACGAATGTTGGGAGTCGCCAGTATATACCTATAGACACACGCATGTAATATAGGATACAATACCCGTGTAGGTGAACAGAATATTGCATTTACGTAGATAAGACATCGATTGATTTCTCATAAATTCCCGAATATCGAAATTATTTTTACGTCAATCTTGTAACACGGTCATCGCGTATTAACCTACCCTGACTATCCTGCACGCGGTTCGTCGTTTGGATTTGGTCAAATTTTAGCTTTGACGACGCGGGATCAAGGCGCTGGAATTTTCCCCTGAGAAGGTATTGGTCCTGTAGGTCCTACGAGGACGATTAAACATTTGATGGGAATAATTAAGGCCGGAAACTCTACCTGGCAATTATTACCTCAGGTTCACTGCTCTGCGAGGGTATAATTTTTACCAAAAAACTAACCTTGAACTTCAGGACGAAATAGCCGACTGTAATCAGCCTCTGAATGGACAAACTCGTTTCTTTTTCCTATTTTCCTGTTTCTTTTTTTTCTATACAAAGTTCCGTAAATTTCTACAGTTAGTAGATATTTTATCAAGGGTAGAAAAGATACCATTTTTCAGTAGAGTTCTGACTAAATTTACCGCAAGTTTCATTCAACGAATTTGAATAATGGAGGCGAACGAGTTTGGCTCTGGTCGTAACCCCTGGACTCGAAACCGTCCTCTATAAGTTATAACTTATTTGCCCCCCCCCCCCCCCCCCCCCCCCGCCCCCCCGAAACATATCGAAATATTTACCAGAATGCACTGTAGTTCTAAGAGAAATTTCTTTCTCCGTATATTCGCTTCTTCCGCTGTCAATACCATTCGATAAAATTGCAGAAACTTTTTTATATCCTAAAAACTAACATCGAGTTTCGTTAATATTTTAGTATAGGGTTAGTCGGATCATTTTCAGACCTCACTCTACTCGTCACCATTCTGCCATCTACGAGTTTCCATAATTACGTTAAAGTCTGATCATGAGCTTAGATATACGAGCCCCAAGTTAATTAGCCAAGACACATGTGTTCGTCGTTCAATTATTCAGGCGCACCTCACACTCTGCATCTAAAAATTCATGTGTTCATGCATCGCAGGGGAAACCAGAAAGTAAAAGATAGCAAAAAAAAAAAAAAAAAAAAAGAAAAAGTTTAGATGAGTGTTTCTGAGTCTCATGTAATTAAAGTATGCCGAAAATTATCAATAATTTTTTTTATCAACTTCCGGCTTGGCGTTTAGATTTAATATATATCTCAATGTCAATTGTTCCAAAAAAAAAAAACCAAAAAAATAAAAAAATGGTCCGGAGTTTGACTTTGAGGCAAAAATCGCCATTTAAAAAAAAAAAAAAAAAAATTAAAAAAAAAAACCAATCCTCGAAACCACTCTTCGTGCATTAGAGGTAAATAATACCTACATGCACAGAAAATAATGAAAATTTGCTAATTTGAAACTCGAAAGAAGAATCTTTGAGAAAGATGTAATCGCAGCATTGCCACAAATGATATATTAATTGCTTGCAATATTTTCAGACTATTATGGCGAAGTCGGTAGAGCGTAAATTGCAAGAGTACATAGACTACATCCGTTTGAATTTAGTTTCAAAGATTATAAAAACTCGTCTATTAAGAAATCAAAAAAAAAAAAAAAAAAAAGAAATAAGAAAAAAAAAAAACGTTAGGAAAAAAGAAACCATTGGATATACTGAATCTTCGAGCATAAAATAAGATCGAAAAATACGGGAAATTTTGACACTATATGCCGCGAGATTGAATTTTATCATCGTGTTTCGTATTACTGCGGACAGCAGTGGTCGAAAAACTTGATGAAAATTTTGTTTTTAAATAAAAAGAAGTGAAGAAGAAGAAGAAGAAAAAAATAAAAATAAAAAATCAGCGAACTTTGCAAAGCTAAGGAAGTCGTTGACCCTATCCTACATGCAGAAAACTGACTTAGGTATATGGAAACATAATAAGAAACAAGAATCTTCAAACGCAAGCATATTATCGTTATGGATATACTTTGAACGTGTAAGGTGATATCTGTAGGAGATGAGGTCATAATAACTGATATCTAAGCTCTCCACATGATAGACGACTTGGATTTGACCATAAAAACGGAAGTTTAGAACAAAGCCAGTTCCCCGTTTTCAAGAGACGAGATAAAATTTTGAAAAGAAAGAAAAGAAATTTTTAAAATAGATCTCAGTACTTGATTATATCGAACGTTGTTGTCTGCCATTTTAGTTATTTTTTTTTTTTTTTTGTTTGTTTTTCCACTATGACTCTTATCGGCCGTGATTGAGAAAGTCTTAAGCCGTGTTAAACCAAGACGAGAAACTGCTAAGCAACAGAATTCTCTTTTTTAATCTAGCTGAGATTAACCCTAGCAAGTTACCAGATAAAAATAAGAAAAAAAAAAAAAAAAAACGGAGCCGTCCTTCAGAGATTCGGATCTTATCGTGTGGGTGAAAATTCTTTGATTTCATTTCATGAAATCGATGAGGAAAATAGTAACGTAAATATTTTTCCAACGTAAAGTATTTCGCCTCGTATTACAAACCGCATTAATTATTTGTAATATATTTCTATCACCGATCTTAAATGCAAAACTTTCGCGTAAACTCTCATACTGCATGCGATCATGTAGGAGCGTTAATTTATAGGTAATAACAGTTACGTATGTCTGCAGAAACACGTCGAAGAGGTTCTGCACATGATCACAACCAGCGGAGCACGACGAGGCGCGACAAGGCCGAAGATATATGATTTAATGAAATAATAACGCAATGATCATGGTCGATCCTTGGTTTTGATGATCTTTAAAACCACGGTACTATATATGTGTAGATATAAAACGTCGAAAAGTTAAGAATAAATTCAAGTGGCGCGGTAAAGTTTCTTTCAAGTTCGTATGAAGAAATCACAGAATCACACGATTCTCTGGTCGCAGAAAACGGAAACTGAACAATAATTGCAGACTGGGAAACTCGGAAAAAAGTCGAAGTCTAAAGACCAGATCGTCTACTAAAATATTTTTCTTTTCCAGGTAGTAGATGGTCTATTTAGCTTTAATCTGAATCTTGAGAGAAATAAAGAAAGAGAAAGAGAAAGAGAGGGAGAGGGAGGAAAGAAAGGAATAAAAAATGTAAGCCTTTGAGTCTTATGATATGATTATGCGAAATGATATACGAGGCGAGTATATTAGTTGGTGAAATTATAACGTGTGGAATTAATAATTACCATAATGGTAAACAAAGTCCAGGTTAAAAGTATAATTTCGGTGCGGTAAAGTTTGCGTGATAAAACCAACGCCCCACGTAAGCAAGCGTTCTGTTGATACGAGTTCCCCTTATCTAACCCAGTTATCGCCTTACGCGGAGATGCTTGGAAGTTTCACCGTCATGGACTATAACGGATCAGGTCAAAACTCTGATAAGGAAGAAAAAGAAAAAAAAAAAAACAAGAAAAGAAAAGAGAAGAGAAAAAATTACCTCCATGTACATTATATGATATGCGCTAATTATTACATCGATGATAATATTAAGCAGCGAGAAAAATCGTATAATAAAAATGTATGAAAATTTCTGAGATAAGAAAAGCTCAAATTTGTCATTTTCTATTTTCTAGCTGAATTATTCCTGCCAGCCAAGTCTAATGACGGTTATTTTTTTTTTTTTTCAAGAAATACTATAATTACCGAAATGAAAATTGAAAAATAACCTTTCTACCACATTACCTAAACCATAACGGCAGCCATTGATGTATATAAACGTGTTGGTGAACGTGGAAAAAGACAGGAAGCTTCTACGCTGGGTAACCGATTGCCTTGTACGCGGTTTAGAAAGAGATAATGATTCTTGGGATTTCTCCGATAGAAATAGAGATAGAGAAGCATTAAGTAGGTCATAAGCATAGAAGTGGGGTAAAATAGTACGTCACTAAAGTGTGGCGAGTGACAAAATATGATGATCATAACTCGGTGCCAAAATGTGAATGTGGAGGTAACATATACGATCAGAAATACTGAATCGTTTAATCAGTCCGTTATACGGTGGAAAAAAAAATTCTGACCATCGTTCTATCAAGTATTCAGGGATCTTCTTTTCCTTTTCGGTAAAATAGACAAGGGTCGCGATCTAGGAGAGAGAGAGAGAGAAAGAGAGAGAGAGAGTGACTGCAGAAAAATTTCTTAATCGGTATTATTTCTGACCTAGAAAATCCACGAGAGTTCTACGCGAGGTGTTGATAATCTCGCGTGGTAATAATGAGGATATAATTAGAAGAAATAAGATAGAAAAATGGCATAGAAGGGAAGGGAAAATGAACACTGTGTTGTTACACGCGTAACGGAAGTATGTAATAGACAATAGTTGCCAGACCGAGACCGAGAGCTGGTAGAGTTCTTGATTTTCTTTTATTTTCCACGTTTTACTCTTGAGCCAAAAGTAGTTCACGTATTTCCGCGGTTCAGTAAAATACAAACCGAGATTTTACACCAGCCAACAGCCTGGATTCAGCATTATTTAAAAATACCGTACGTATAGGTATACTGGTCGAACTTTCCTGTATCTCATGACGTGGTTTTCTACAGGTCGTAAGGATCCTCGAATTCCTTCATTTTTTATAAATTCTAAATAACTGTACGACCAAAACTTACTCACGATTGTAATTTGGCTCTATTGGTCAAGGCTTATGCCTTCTAAACTTCTACCGAGACCGAGACTATGCAGAACTCAGTAAGTTAGATATATGTAGTTCGCTGACAATGAACCTTGAGATATAGTCAAGCTAAGAGCGTCATTCGGTTGTGTATAACTCCACGAATCACACGTGGTATTTCTTACATATCCGTAAAAGGAAGCAAGTGGGTATGAAAAAAATTAACTCGGCAAAGACCTAATTCCCACTATTTCCGGCCAAGGTTACGCGACTCCGTTTAAATAACGGGTCATTCGTTTCGCACCACGTTCATAAACTGTTGAAAATTAATCAATGCCTCAATATCTTTCTGAATAAATTGATTTAAAAAATGTATAAACAAATTTTGTCTAAATAATTTCAAAAAATTACAAAACCAGATTCGAAACTCTCCACACAAACTCCTAGTACAGACTTATTCAACTCTTTCTTAACAATTTCTAATTCTAGCTACCGCAGTGCAGACGAAGTTACGTAAGACGTATAATAGCTAGTATCACAGTGTCTCAGCGGCATTTTAATACGGCGGAAGACTTAGCTAGAGACAGTCAGACGGAGAGACAAGTACTAGCATATATATCACCGGGTGTCCAGAAGAAGTAGACTTTTATATTTCTCTGCGATTCCCGAAAATCTTTGGTGAATGAATCGAATAAAACTTTGTCTATGTAAAGCCTGGAGCAAAAAGTGTAAAAAATGATGCCGCAAATAAAAATTGAATAATCGACGTACGAAATAGTGATCAGAATTTTTTTTTTTATCGCCAAATTCATATCGCCGTATTGTAACAATTGAAAATTAACCCTAGAGGTGTGGGGTAGCCCGAGCAATTCGACGGATTGCATTTGAATCAAGGATAATCTCGGGTTAATCACCGTGACGTCATAACTTCGTTTATAAAACGCGAATTCGTAATATCCGGTGGGTAACCTACGGGTTTCATTTAACCCAGGGATAACTGTCTTTCATACAACCGGGAGTCCCTTTCTCTGCAGAAACTGAACGCCGTATAACGCCGCGTGGTTCGCGATTTACCCGATTCAGTATTATCACATATGTAGAGAAAATTATATCGGAGGTTTGAATTTCTTCAAAAAGATGCGAGTGAAGGTATATCGAATTTTATACGAGGGTTCAATATAGATTAGGATTTATTTCCCAGTTTTAATATATCTGTGAATTTTTTTTTTTTATAATAAATAATGGGCGAGATGTATTTTTCCGTATTTTCTCAAATGAGAATTTCCACCGTTCGATGTTTCAAACTTGGAGTAATATAAATTTGATGAAAAGTTGGGATGAGAATTATCGATCATACTTCAGTATATAAGGGAAATGGGAATGGGAAAAAAAAAAAAAAATTAAAAAATGAGATTATAAAACAGGCGAGAAATTTCACCTTGCAATAAATGAGTGGGTTAAAAGAGGCTATTAAAATATCTGAAATACCATAAAGTTGGATAAACTTTCCTATACCCTCTTTCTTCATGAACCATTCGGAAGTTGGATATAATCTTGATCACACAATGTGAATAGTGAAGCGACTGATGGATTATAAAGATACCTAGACGTGTAGGTAATCGCGTATTTATTGTGTGAATTAAAATTCTTTAAAATATGTAGTACGACGAATGAAATAGTGATTAAAATCTACAAGTCTAGTTCCTGATTTAGATGAAAAAAAAAATAAAATAAATAAAAATGAGTGAAAGTAATAGAGTATTCCATAATCCGATTAAAACTTCACAATTATTGACGTAAGAATATCTCTGGTCTATAAAATCTAGAGCTTAAAGGCTTACGATTAGTTTCGCTTCACGTTCGTGACCTTCGTCGATCGATCAATACCAAATCTATAGGTAGTATATTAATAATAGAGATTGAAAAGCAAAGAAAAGAAAAGAAAAAATTATAGAAGAAAATATATGAAAGAATTGAAATTTTTTCTTTTTTTCTTTTTATTGTCGTCATCAAACCACTGAAACTGATATATATTTTTATTACCTCAATATTATCCCATTCGATCTATAAAAGCGGAATAAATACTCGGTTCATGAAATTCATATTAGCTGTTATTTGTACAGAGGTATAGGTATACGTGTATTAATATTTATATCGAGTAAAAATTTGTCGAAACGAATAGGAAAGGCGAGGAGAGAAGAGTGTATCGATTCGTGGACCTTTATCACAAAATTTTTAATTGATTACCATGCTGGAATTCTCGCAAATCATCTAACGATATCGTCGGGATTATTCCTCTTCCTTTACCACACAGTGTGTTTATGTAAGAAAAAGGAACAGAAAGAGAGAGGAAGAGAGAGAATCTGAACCGAAGAATGTAAAAACGCAATCTTTAGGTATGAAAAATCATTGGTGGTTATATAACCCGAAAGACGGCACGTGTTACTGTACTTTTATCAACGTCAGGCATCGTTATCTTCTCAGTTGCTGTTAAGCTCGATATACAATATGAATACTTTATTACGTGAAACAAGATAACTAAGTTACTCATATTGTCCCCTAACAGTTTTGTAACAACAAAATTAAAACGAAAGAAAAAGGAAAAAAAAAAATCAACAAAGACATTCAATGATTTGATTAAATCAAGCCCCTCCCTCTCTCTCTTTTTCTCTCTCTTTCTTCTTATATCCCACATCGTGCAGCAGCACAGATTAATATCTCTCACGCCTACCGCAATTATGTGAAAGCTTCTCGATCGCTCGAATGGAAAAGCAAAAAAAAAAATCTATAGGTAAGCGTAAAATAAAATAAAAAAAAAAATTTGTGACTTTATAAAAGTTGAAATTATTTTATATTATTTTTATCAACGTGTATTCCGTGTTTTTTACTCATTTCTTTTCTTCTTTATTTTTACATCTTCTCCTTTTTTATTTTTTCGTCGAAGCATCTTGTCGCTAATGATCTTTAAAATTTATTCACCGCCTACCCTGGCGATCCGCGAATCCGATTCAAGTTAGTTGGTTGAGTCAGCTAAAGTCACGTCCTGTCGTCCGTTCGTTCGTTTTAAATTTTCCTCGTATAGAGTTGCCGAGGTCTCTGGACCCACTCTGTTGTAATCCAGCAATTACTTGAAGAGGATAAACCAGAGTTCTGGCTGATGCCTATGTTAATTTTATGACCGAACCAACGTCTACCCCCTCGTCCTCAATTTTTCATTTTCTTTTTCCTGATGCTTCGGTCCCACCGATCTTTCTATCATGTACAGTAAATGATTCATATTTTCAGGGTAGATTCCATGTCAAATTGAAAGACTAAATTTATTTAAAAAAAAAAAATTCGAATGCCAATTAATTCCTTAATTTACCGATCGCAAAACTTTTATACAGGTGACACAGACTAAGATCTTTCATATCCCGGAAACCGATAGGTCTCTCAAATTTTTGGTAAAGGAAATTGAGTCTTAGATATAAAGACAGAAATTTACACAGTACGACGGTGTCAGGCACACGATACTGAAACGCGGATGTCTCGTTCTCTGTCTAGCAATTTATTTCCGTTCACAGAGTGAGATCTATGTAACGAATAATACATATGTGGATGCACATGTATGTACAGGGATATTGACTATTTACTCACGATATATCGCGCCGTTAAAACCAATAGACAAAAAATGTAAACTAGTTTTTATATAATAATGGGAATAGATAAAAAAAAAAAAAAAAAATCTATTATTTTCTATGTTTTCTCTTTTTCATGGATATTGGAATTGGATATTATATACAAGCGATTTAATAACGATTACTCATATACCCAGTCGAGGTAACGAACTATGTACCTTTAATATATATAGCTACCTATTTTCGTAAAGAAATTTTACGAACTTTCTAACCGATAACAACAATCATCAAAGCTACCTGTACTGCAGGGTTCGGTAATAAAGGTCTTGCGATCCCAAAAACCCGCGTGACGGCTGACCAAAGCAAAATGTTTCAGAAGGGATGATACTTAATTACCGAAAGGGAAGGTTGTGCGCGAATGTTTCCAGAATATTAAACTACACGTTGCAAAATTTCATTCTCGAAATTGGAATTGCTAGTTTAAAAGTACGGAGTACCTACGCAGGTAGGATGGTAGGTAGGTAAATAATATTATAACAATCTATATCGAATACGTATAATATAATCACAATTTTATACCCGTACGTGTCGATGAATAATTAATCATAATTTACCAATACTTTAGCGATATAACAAGTGATTCTTTCTATGCACTAGCTGATTCATATCAGAAAATGATAATATATTATACCTATATATGTGTGTGTATCTACACGAATCAATAATAAAGCCGACGTGAGTAGAACGTGAGTAAATTATGGAATCTATAAAATCAAAAGTTATTTAATTACCAGCTATATTACTAACATTTAATTATAGACGTTTTAATTACACTTTTATAGAGCTACTGCAGCTCATTAATCTAGTTTTTTTTTCTTTCATCTTTAATTGAGAAGATGAAATCGATGAAAAGTTAGCATCTCGTCTGAATATATATATATATCTGAAAACAAAAAAACAATAAAGAAAAAAAAATCTTTCATCTTAGAAGTTTTTGTGTGCAATTGGAATTTGGTACCGATTTAACACACCGGTTTGTAAAATCGACGAGACAAAAAAATAACCACTACGTTGTTTGAAACCAACGAAATAAGAACTCTGCGTAAAAATCCGGCTGAAGCTATCTTCTATGTAAAATTAAGGTAAAGACGAATGAGCGAAGAAGCGAGACAATATAAAAATTGAAAAAAATCTCCCGGGATACGTGAATGGAAAATTAACAAAAAAAAAATATGATCAAAATTTAAGGTGATACAATATTGTCTCTGAGACTCGAAAATGTCTCGCAGACCTTCGATGTAAAATTCTGAAATACTTTAGTCGAGGAGCCTGCGTCCCGACTCAATCCAACCCAACACAACAAAAACGATTCGCTCGTCAGAAAATCTTGCCAAGATTTTTCTCCCCATTTTCTTTTTTTATTCTCGATATTTATTCCCCGAATGATATTCCGGAATGGTGATTTATTCATTTCACCCAAGAGGTGAGCTAATATCAAACTACTATTGCCATTATACTGCTACTAGGGTATATATATACATGATTCGCCACTCTTCCTCGCGATTCAACAGGTGCTCATTCAATCTTAACTTAATAACCTTTTAAAAGCTAGTTAGCCCATTGTGCGAATTGTAATAAAACGCAACGCAACGCAACCCAATCAATTAGCAGTGCGAAGTTATTAAAAAAAAAAAATTAAGTAAAATTAAATGAAAAAAATGTCATTTCTCGTTTTTCACATTATTAAATACTTTTCAATTTTTACGCTCATATTATCACTAGAATCTATACGAATTTCAAATGATTATATAAAACGATATATTCGTCGCGAAATTAGATATCCGAAATCCCCTTATACTGTTTTCATAAACCACGACGAAAGAGTCTTTCGGATCTGAATCCAGACCGCGAATGAAAGTTTTTTCTTTCTTTTCTGCCTTTCTTTCTTTCTTTCTTTCTTTTTCCATCCCCATTGACACCCTTGTGGAAACCAGGCACGCTTACGTTTTTCCAAGCCGTCATGCTATCCCGAGATTACAAGACTCTGGTTTTTAAGTGCCTGGAATGGATCTAACGACCGCTTTTCCCAAAGACGATGAAAGAAGAGTAAGAAATAGACAGAGAATAAGATAAAAGGTAAAAAAAAAGGGCGAAGGACCGAGTGGGAGTGGATCTCACACAGCCGATAATCGAGCCTTAACGTAATCGGGATAAAATATCTTCTATGATTCGTCCCGGAAAATCTCGACTGCGGCGAAAACTTGTAAAAAATTATATTTCTCGTCTAAACTAGACGCGGAATAATAGGCTTTAAGTAAATTAATCTATAAAAATGAAATCTCATGTTAGAAGCGGATTTTTATGAAATGCCATCCGGAAGGGAGCTTCAATTTCTATTCTCTGAAAATACCACCTACAATTTATCGTCGTAAATTTATTTAAGATGAAATTAAAGAACCAGTAGAAAAGGACACGGAACGTTAGTTTGACCATCTCGGTGTCATTTAAACCCCAAAAACGTGAAAAACAATAAGAAAAAAAGATTTTTTCGAGAGAGTTAAATCTCGGATTAGAAGAGAAAAAAAAAAAAATTAGAAAAATTAAAAACTATACCTATTCCTTTTTTTTATCAAATTTTCCAACATCCTAATTCGCGAATACTGAACACGTGGAGATTATGATACTGGCTCATGTTAACCTTGAAATGTGATTAGCAATCCCCACGCGTCTCTAAACGAATGAATTGATTAAATTTTTTGCTTTCGAATATCTTGTCGTTAGCTGTGAACTCGACGGTTCTAATCATGAACTAAGAATCCTTATTTCTTGGCAAAGAGTAGTATCGAAGATTTCTTCTTCTAATTATCACGTAGCAAGACATTCAGTTGGTACTACAGCTTATTAAAATTAACAATAACGAATCGTGATGTGTCATCGTCGGACTGGTCAAAGCGATAAAGAATTCTGAACCACAGCAGCAAATGCTATAATTAAACAATGACGATATCATGAATCATTACATGAAAAACAATTATGTTCAGTCAAAATCCCGTTGAATATTATAAAATATAAGATGATGAGATTAATAATTTTACGAGAGTTGAGTTGAAAGAACGAAGAAATGAAAAGTAAATGAAAAATCAAGGAAAACTAAGCCCTTTCGTTTTTGTTATTGTTTTTGATTTTTGATTTTTGGTGTGAAAGGTAGAAAATGAACAACAAGCTTTTTCGTACAAGCTTTTTCCCGTTTAGCTTTACCGCGACCCCCTCGTTTGTTACATTTCCACTTTTTTTAGTACGCAGACTCGGGGGCGTATGGACCATTACCTGTACCGAAGTATAGGGCGGTTGAACACAGTTATCCATCCATCTATAGGGATACAAAGGTTGCGTCGTGAGCCTTTTTAGGGGATTCGTAGTCTCGTCATGAAGGTACGTAGGTAGAAAAAGAAAAAGAAAAAGAAAAATAAAAATAAGAAGAAGATGAAGAAGAAGAAGAAGAACAAGGAGTGGTTTATATTTACGAGATATACCTGACCGGGATCTTTTGCGGCCTTGGTAACCGACGACGTTATCACGATACGAGGATCCCAGCCCTCTTCCCCCGTCTCATTTTATTTATCTCTTTGCTTTAATTCCACGCGAATTTTTTATACGATGCATAAAACTTTTTTTCTCCTCAGATATATATATTCTCTATAGTTAAATTTGATGCACCTAAAAGCAAAAAAAAAAAAAATAATAAAAGGATACAGTGCTTTACTTTTTTTCAACTTATTACCCATACCGAAGGTCTACTACACCCTAGACCGAAAAATTCCGTCCCTTGTTCGTCCTCATTATACATAGACGTCGCGACGCCACGTGCTAAGCTATACGAACCACACATGAGCCACACGTGTTCTTAGACTAAATAGTTAAAGACGATCAGGTGGAGGGGGCGGGGAATAAAATTTTACTACGATGATTAGTAAAAACTGTCTCGATCTTAATCGCGATGTATATTACTAGCGCTAGTAGGTGTGTACTACTATTTAGTTTATACGTAGACGATCACTACTGCACAGCTGCATAACGTATCCTCTTCCTCTTTATTTATTTCTCGACGTATTTTAGTCGACGTAGAAATATCGTATAGAGAATTTGAGTAGACGATACACCGCGTCCCCCAGGGTGTGAAGACGGAAGAAACCGAAAGATAATAAGAGAGGAAAAGAGAAAGAGAGACAGAGATAAATGAGCAGCTGGCAGGAAGAGGGGATGTTAACCTTACATCGAGTACATACCCAGGAGTGTCTACATAACTACTATGCGTAGGTACGGGGAATATCAGGGCAAAGTGGGCGTCTAATTTATTTTCTATCAAAAAATCGTTTTTTGGGAACTTTTTCTCTTTTTTCTCTCTTTTTCAGCTGCGGTGTACGCACTTTGCCCTGTTCGCCCCTGTATGATACACATGTCGTGCATTCCAGGTCTATTTGACCAGGGTCTGACCCTCACCTCATCCTATTCGAGTCTTAGGGACAGGAGGCGTTCTGCCCGGCCAAAATAGCATCATGAATTTTTTTTCGGATTTTTTCCTCCTCCCTCGACGCCCCGAAGCTTTTAAAATCATGATATAGTTTCGAAAACGTGACGTTGGACATGTTTTTTTAATTTTTTAATTTTTTTTTATATCAATTATGGAAGAAAATTACACAAATTTCGTATAAACGAGACTAAGAATATTTCGACAAGAAACTAAGTGGGCAGGTTAAACCAAATCATTTCAATTATACTCAGAAATCTTACTGCGCTATAGGTAAAAGATCAGATTTCAAACTTGAGTAGAAATACTAGAACATTTATATCCGTAGAATGAGGGAATCAGTTTTAATTTTAATTAGTAAATTTGTTCTTTAATTTTCGATCGAAATAAAAGAGAACTTTTTTTTCTTACATATAACTATTTTTATCAGAATATCGAGCAGAAGAACAGAATCGATTATAAGACTGAAAATTTCCGTTGGAAAAGAGGCCAAAAGAGATTCCCAAGAAATTAGTGTAAAAAAAAAAAAAAAAAAAAAAAAAAAAAAAAAAAAAAAAAAAAAAAAAAAAAAAAAAAAAAAAAAAAAAAAATTGGAGATTGGAAAATCTACTGTCAAAAGCAAGTAAAAAAAAAAAGAAAATAAAAATGGAAACCTATTTCTGTGTTGAACTTCATGAAAGTGTTGAACGGCAATTAGTCAAGTGTGCAGTGACACACTTTGACAGTTAATTACTAAATCATTATTTTCCGTTTAAATCGTCAAAGCGAAAAATTAAGACGCAGTATATGTTAACGCGGTTGTATAAATTACATTCTGAATCTTACCTGTAAGAAAAACATTTCTTTTTTTCTTCAGACAACAAATTTTGGAAAGAATGTAAAAACAAAAAAAAAAAAGATTAAAAATAAATTTAAAAAACGTATGACTGCATAGCATGATTCGTATAGTAGGTTGCAGGTCTTTCTTCGTGTGATTCGTATAGTAGGTTGCAGTACGTCAGATAACCCCGATAATAGACGAGCAGGATATTGTATTTATGGTTGAAACTCACCCTAACTGGAGCTCTGAAGAGCGAGGATATGGCCGGATTCGTGTTCGAGTTGTGGTGGTGATGCCCGTGGTGATGATGGGGGTCTGGACCACCCCCAGCAGCTGTTTGTTCAGCTTGGACCGACATCGCTGCGCGGAGTTGTCGCTCGCGCTCTCGAAGCCGGTCCCGCTCCACGCTGGAAAATTATTACGTAAAAATAAAGGGTTAATAAAGAGCGCGTTAAGCATATTGAAAATGAATGAATGAATAATTGATGGATGTCACGCCTGAAATAAGGGTGGGAAATAAATGAAATAAGAAATTTGAATAAAATTTATGAAATCATATATGTGGGTGGACTTTCGGGGGAAATACCCTTTTTAAAAACTGGGTAACTCGGTTTTATCTAAATAGAAAATAAAATATAGAAAAAGTAAAATAATTCAACTAGCGATTTCGGTTGGTTTAAAAATGGCGAAAGAGGTAAAACGTTAAAATCACATCCATTCGTCGACGAGATATGATCCTTTTAGGCTTCCGAACCGCGAACAAATCTTATAAAAACTTACTTTGGAGCAGATTGAGCCACAAAACTCTTCTTATTTTCCTTTTTCTTCCGAGGTATGACGAGGAAAAAGATATAACGACTTATACTAGGATAGAACTTTCGTTTTTGAATAATAAACTTTTCCCTCTCATCATATACCCCGTGAGAATATCTACTATCTTTTAATTTTATTAATTTTTTTCTTCGCTTCTTTTCAGAAATTATTTTTCCTACCACGTTTCTTTCGTTAAAATCTCACGTTATTTGAAAAAAAAAATCATAATAATAATGATAATAATAAAACATCGATTATCAAGTTCCTTCAATGTTCACGATTGAATTACATTAGCTAAACATTACCACAGAGAACTGCGCGGTATTCAGGATATTCTGTTAATAAATGTATTGCTGTATGGGTACTTTGATCGGATACACGTACCTATTGTGCAGCGGTGGGTAAACTGCAATCTCAATTATTCCCGCATAGATTATAAACGACCAGGATGGTAAATTGCACAATACGCGGTTTCAAGCACTATATTGAAAAAAAAAAAAAAAAACTTTGACGTTATAGAAACATTATAACAATACTGTAGAACCGCATATACCCATATTCGCGAATTATAAAACAACTTATTTTCGTGAGTAGTTATATAGGTTTCAAAATGTACCCGAATTTCAATCGAAATTCATATTTTAACAAAAAAAAAATAATCATTTCACGGTCATATATTCTTTGATTTTTCCTCAATTTTCAATTCACTTTAAAACTAGGTAATAAATAGTCATGTTCGCACAAGCAAATAATTTTTATCATATTTTATTTGGAAACTAAAGCCACGTAGGGAGGAGAATGGTAAGTATTATTTTTATTGAAATTCGATATTTTCACGGGTATAATTAAATAGTGCAAGATTTGTATCTGTAAATTAACAGCTGTATTTCATTTTTATCTTAGACTTTAAAAACAGTCGAGTTTACAATCAGCTGGTTACCACAAGTTGGCCGTAAATAATATGTTCGAGTTGGTAGCTGAGTGCGATAATGAAAAAAAGGAGGAAAAAGATAAAGATAAAAATGAAAATGAGACCTTGAACCGTGAATCGTGAATCGTAGTCCATAAACACATACTCATTAATTGTATGTATGAATATGGTATAAAACCGCGAGTATAAAAGGCGGTATAATAGAGGAGAGATCGACGACGACGAAAACGACAACGGTAAACAGATCGAGACGATCTCGAGTCACCTTGAAAATGAGAAAACATCTCAGCCGGAGAATTCACCGACACAGATGTGCGGAGGAAAGAGAGTAGGAGAAAAACTGTTATGAATATATACATATGGGTGATTGAAATTTCTAGCAAATAATTCGTTTCGAATTGGGCAAGGAGCTAAATGCAGAAATTTAAGCTAATCGTTTATGGGAATTAGAGTTAAAGGCATATCCGTATTAGGTACAGTGTTATGGTATATTATATACGTAGTATAATCAGGTCCTTAATTCGGTTCTCTCATGGACCAGAACGTCTTCAAATGTATAAAAAAAAAAAGCAGTCAAAAGCTCAGGTTTCCATCTGAATTCTAAATACTGCCCCAAAGCCTTTGAACTTTCCCATTTAAATAACACCCGATTTTTAGTGCTTCGGGGTTACTTTTTAATTCATATCGCATTATCGCTTCTCTGAATCTGAAACTCCGCACACTTCTTAGCTATAGTTGTCTTATTTCTTAGTTAATCGCGTTCCCTCATAAGGTTGTATAATAAGTTTATCGAAGAGAAAATGAAAAAAAAAACAAAAATTCAGAATACTAATTTTAAGTCACGTGGCAAGGAGCTGAACTTTAAAAATCAGGGAGGTGATATTTGAGAGAGAATGCCATTGGAAAAACAGAATAGAACGATTATTCAAATATCAACGATATCACATACCTGTACGACAAATTTCATTATATTTTCAATCCCGAAGCTTGTGATTCTGTATGTAGAACTATTTATGTAGCATAATAAATAAACGGTATTATAATCCCGCGAATGTGTGTGTACTCATGGGTTTTTGCCTTGGAATATGTTAACGTAGGTATTATAAGAGAGAATAAATTGTTGGACTATAAACTGTAACAATTTACGGTAGTAGGTACATAAATACGCGTGTATCTTGACACGTAAACTCGTCGACACAGTTGACTTGTGTCTGACAGTACGGAGTCTCGCATCGTTCAAGATCACGAAACTTGCCCTCGTATCCGTAGGGAATACCGTATGTAAGACACGTATCTTTACTAAACGTACCACAAGATCTCGGTGCACGATATACACACATATATACATCAATATCCTTATTATGCAGAAAGCGATTAAACTAAACGTGCATATGAACACACCTTTATACTCTATACTTTATGAATATATGTGGGACTCTTATCGCATGGCGTCAATATATTTCTGGGTGATCGAGTTCCACACTACCGTCTGGTCAACGTGGTCACATTACTAGATGGACAACACTATCGACATCGAAATTAAATCCTGTAGGTTAAAGGGTCGACGACGATGACTCCGGTGAAATTTTGATAAGAACGATTTTTTTCGATTGTTTTTTTTTGTTTTGTTTTGTTTTTTTTTAAATTACTAAAAAAAAAAAAATCTAATCAAAAATTCTATTGATCATTCTTCTAAGATGAAAGTGTATTACATGAGCGAGTAACATTTCCCAGAAGATTTTTCCGCCCAACTTGCTGCCAAAATTTTTTTGCATACATACGCTTTCATCTTAAAAGATTTACACTTTTTTCTCAATACAATAAAATCTAAATATTGGTGCAGGAAATTTTTGATAAGATTTATTTTTCTTTCTTTCTTTTTTCTTTTTAACAATTTAGAAAAATGAAAAAATCGTTTTTTATAAAGAACTCTTCGAATCCCGTTCGGGATTTTGAAAAATTTGTAACTTCAATAGACCCGAGCCTGATATTTGTTAATAAAATATATCATCGACCTAATGAATCAATCGATCAGATTGAATGTCGCTAAATTATTTTCCAGGTAATTCGCGTATTCGTTCCGTTTCAAAATAATTGATACTCGAGGCGTAAACTGAAGACAAATATGTATAATGGGTACATATTGCCGACGACACGGGGGTGGTGATTAAATTGCGTATTATCCGTCAGGGTCAGTATAGCTACAAAGGTCACCCTATACGCCACTCTTTTTCACCCTTTAGACGGATACACGGTGACGTCACAACGGCTTATCAAGCAAACAAATAGAAATAAAATGAAATAAAAAAAAATAAAAATATAAAAATCAAGCGGCAAATAAATTCTGCCGCGATCCCCATAGCTGTTTACCTTGTTGAACAAATAATGTATAATATGAATTCTACAAAGTGGTTATAAATATCCCGAGATCAATTTTTTAAACAGGATGAATAAAACATATTTCGAAACAGGACCATCTAAAATTTTATAAATAAATAAGTAATACATGTGATTATGTGACGAGGTTTTTAATTCGGAGTATAAACGTTATGGTGATAAATAACGAGTATAGAACTCGGATTAATGACGTAACGAACAAATAACGAGGGAAAATATCTGGGGTAACGTTTCAAAATTGGAAATGTATCATTTATTGTTTTCGTTTTTTTCTTCTTATTTTCATTGAAATTGGTCAATAATTAGGACGAATTCATATACCGCTGATAGATGGATATTCACAACATCGCGGGTTCCTCTTAGTATATTTGAAAAACAAAAACAAAAACGAAAAAAAAAAAAAAAAAAAAGAAAAAACTATACATATATTGGTATTATAGCTTATATCGTCGATAATTCGTATAAAATATCATCACCGCACTTTGTGTTTTCGTTAAAATTTTTATTATTCGAGTCTCGACACCACCGCGCTTATCTAAATTGTTGTTAATATCAATTTCAGCAATGCCATACCGTAATTCATTTATCTAGTAATATCACTGACAAGGCTTGTGTATCTCATCATCTTGTATGAGTATTATATATTAAAAAAAAAAAAAAAACATAATAAAGACTAAATAATAATAATAATATAAATGGATAAATTAATGATTGAAATCGATGGGTTAGATTTGTTTCCGTTGAAACGAATGATTCCGAAAAAAAAAAAAAAAAAAAAAATTTTGATAAATAAATAAAACTAGGTATAACAACTATACAAACGAATATCGGCTAAGCTATAGTTATTTACGGATTGCGTGTCGGGAATTCCTCGCTAACGGCACTCGCTTCCTTATACCTTACCTACCTACCTACCTACCTACCTACCTACCTACCTACCTACCACGGCATCGGCAGCCTAGTCTACAGCCGTTATTGTCCGGTGTGAAAGGACGCCGAAGTTCGTTCTCGATTCACTTGTTGTTTGGGATAGAAGTAGCGATGTGTATCTAACACTCGTTTATTTCTATGCGCCCATTCGAAAGAAAGAATTTATGAATGAACGAGTGGGTTCAAGTATTCCTTCAACACATGTACCTACCTATAAAACCTGATCGTATTATCAACAACGGTGCAATAATATAATATAATATAATCTAGTCTAGTTTAGTTTAGTTTAGTTTAGTTCAGTTTAGTTCACTTCCTCATTACGTTCAACAATTTAATATTATAAAACAAAATTGACAAAATATAATGACAAAAATTCTGTTTTTTTTTTTTTTGTTTTGTTTTGTTTTGTTTTTATTGAAAATTTGAATACGGGAGGATACATTATATACTGACAGATCGCTTTAGAGATGATGAAATAATTTAATTATCAATCATTAATGAGTTACACAGACCCGTCGTGATTTTATCGACAAGGTGACAATTTTACTTTATAATTAATTATTCCA
Organism: Tenthredo scrophulariae; assembly: GCA_963978835.1. Lineage (NCBI taxonomy): Eukaryota > Metazoa > Arthropoda > Insecta > Hymenoptera > Tenthredinidae > Tenthredo > Tenthredo scrophulariae. Next base: position 8,712,912 of record OZ022232.1, read on the forward strand.
TTTATAATATTTATTGACGTATTTATTTTGTAATTTTTCAATTTATTTATTTCCCCCCCTCCCTCCCTCCCTCCCACCCACTCTCTCCCTCTCTCTCTAATTTTGCTTTGCGACACAAGTTTCACGGATATGAAGAAAAAAATTAATAATTATTCGTCTTATACTCATACATACAATGATGCTTAATGTGTACATACAAGTTTTTGAAAGTTTTATGAATTATTATTCTGTTCATTTTTTATTTATTTATTTATTTTTTTTTCTTCATTTTTCGTTCGTTGCAAAGACTTTGATCTATGTATAAATGTTAATCTGCCCGCTACAAGCTATCGAAAAAAAAAAAATTAATAAATTATGTAAAAAAATTAATTCTAATTTGAAAAGAAGAAAAAAAAAAAAAAAAGAGCGAAAACTTTTCGCTTTCTATTATCATTAATACCAGAATATTGGTTTTAATTCATTTGGCGATATCTAAGTAAGAAATCGGGAGAACAAGACCGCGACGTTCGTCACTGATCGTGACTACCCTGACCTACATCTTAACGGCAATGTCGACCCTCGCGCCTAAAACCCGTATAAACATATAGGTACTCTTAATCCTAGCTGAAGTCCCCATGGTTTCAAAGAATTGTTCGCCTAACGACGATGAAATGTAATTAATGGAAAAAACAAAAAACAAAAAAAATTTTGAATGAAACATTTTATACAAATATAAGAACAAAAAAATTTTCTCACATTTCGAGGCTTCAATATTTCCGTAGACTTAAAATTTTTATAGATTTCGCTCCCGGCGATTTATTTCTAAATAAGTTATATAAAATATCGTTTCGCAGAGTCTTAGTAAATTTGAATCAACGACTGTATTATAATATATAATGTAGATTTCTATTTTAAGAACGTGTTTTTATTTAAAATTTATCCTTATTGCTGTTTTTGTTAAACTGTAAAACCTAATAATGGATAAATTTGTAACGTGACTATTTTGCGCGCATTATTTCAATCAACGACTAAGCAAATAACCACCGGGGTTGTCTAATAAAGCAAGCGCAGCCCGCGCAACACTAACATATACATATTTATAAATATAAACATTATTGATGACGCGAAACTCTGGAATACAACAATAATATGCGATAAGACAATTATGACACGAGGTATTATTTGCGTAAAATTGTTGCTTCTAGTTTTATAACTTCGATTATAAAATTTATTTTTAAATTTATTTAATTATTTATTTAATTAATTATTATTTAATTTAATTCATTCGTTTCAGAGGATACAATATTCAAGTTTTTCGCAACGCAGACTTTTTCAAGGTTGTCGATTTGGAGAAAAAAAAAAAAAAATCTATATATAAATATGTAAAATTTCAGACTTATATTATGATCTAGCGATTAGATTGAGAGAAAAAAAAAAACCGAAGAAATTATATACCTGTCGTAAAAAACCGTCACCTAAAAATTTCGTTACTAACCAGTTTGTTTATTTATATTCACTCGCGTTTTTTTTTTGTCATTTTTTTTTTTTTTTTTTATTGATTTTTTTTTTTTCCTCATTAACTCTACAGCGTTGGGCGCGGTTCATCAGGCACTGGGACCAAGGAGACAAAAAAAATGAGAAAAATAAAAGGAAATACAAGATTTCAAATTTATAGTTGCTGAAACCGGTGCCTACTCTCTCTGTCTTAATTTCAAAGATGCGAGAAATCGAGAAACGAGATTAAAACTAATACAAGAGAATTTTGTTTCACGAAAAATCCCGACGACTTTACAAATTTGAAATTTCATTTTATCGCTTCATCCAAATTTATTCAACCACAGCAGAATAGATCCATAATAATTTCACAGGAACGAGATATTTGCGAATTCATACACTGTACATATTGGGGTGGCTATTAAATTGATCATTTTCGAATTTGAATGCTTTCACGGGCCAGGGCGTCTCCGAATATATTTGAAAAAAATAAATGTAGCCAAAACCCCAGGTTCTTATCTCAATTCTGAGTACCGACCCAAAACCTTCGAATTTTCTCATTTGAATAAAACACGATTTTTCTGAAATTTCGCGGTTAATTTTTTTCTCTCTAGATCGCAATATAGCTCCGAAAAATCTGAAACTTGTTCCACTCCTTACCTGTAGTAGCAGGTATTTCTCGAAAATTCGACAGATTTTCAACGATATAATTTTCGAAGCTACAGCTTACGGAAAAAAAAAATGTCTTATCTCAAAATAGTGATGAATAAAATTTCGTCGTTAAAAAACTGTAAATTTTTCACGGATATCTACAACTATAGGTAAGAAGTGTACGGAGTTTATATTAGTTTAAAAAAAAAATCTTAAGTCAAAAAATTATCATCTACTTCAATGGCTGAAGATTTTACATAATCGATTTGACAGGTACTAATTTTTTTTTTTTTCTTTTCAATTAAAGTATAATATTAGAAACATTAAGAATTCATATATATTATATAGACGTAGGTATAACTGAGTTCGATAAATTAAAAATAAATAAAAAAAAAAAAAGAAGAAAGAAAAACCACGTGAAAAAATAATATTAATTTTCTTCTCCGTTCTTGTTATCTTTAATACCTATATCCATACATACGATTATTATTTTTCTTTTTCTTTGTCGCAGTTGTATATATGGGTGATGAAAGAAAAACATCCCGTCATTTCAAATTTAGAAATGTTTAATCTTAGTGTGCGAAGGGAAAAAAAAAAAAAAAATGTATATATAGAAAAACTAAAAATTAGTTTTGATTTTGATTGCGAAAAAATATCACAACTCTCCCCAGGCAGTTGGTCAATATAAAAAAAAAAAAAAAAAAAAAAAAAAAAAAAACGTTACGAAAGGTAAACAACTCTGTATATTAACGATAATTATCAAGGTTGCGGCAACAGGTGAGAGAGAAATAGAAGGAGAAATAGAAAAATAGAGAAATAGAGAAAAACAAGAAAGAGAAAGAACAAAAGAAAAAAAGAAAAAAAGAAAAAAAACAACACAAATACTAAAAAACAGAAAAATATAAAAATAGGTGGTCTCCGCGCGCGTTCGTATACATCGTATGATAATTACTGACCGCGATGTATCCTGAAACTTCTACTCCTATACTTTTATACCTTTACACTCCTCCTCATCCTCCGCCATAAATAGAACAAGAATTTAAATAATCGGAAACGTTGATCATATATATATTATTTATATACATATATATATATATATTTAATTACATATATATACCGTGCGACGACGCGAAAAGTATAAGCCGAGCAATAGCTGCGTCTATTGACTCGAATGAAGCGTTGCTCTTGACGCGGCTAGTTATTGAATCGACTCAAGTTACTTTGCTCAGTGAATTGCCGCAGCGATGTATAGTGTATATACATATACATATATATAAAAAAAAAATATATACGTATGTATGTATGTATATATTTATATATATATATATATATATATTATACCTATATACCTACGCAAAAGCAAACCGCGGAGCTATTTTCAGATCGCGAAGGTTGAACGCGCGCGTAGCGCATTGCGCGCACACCTTTTCCTCGCTGCTTGCTGCTCTCTGATACTTCTATGACACATGTGTATGTATAATACATATACATGATGTGTATACGTATAATATACGTACTACGCGACAAACGACAACGCGACTGCTAAACTGGTTGGTACTTGGGATTTCACTGGAAATTCACCAGCAACTATAAAGACAAATTTTATATGTGTTAATCATATGGTTTGTTTCTCACATATCGCCGCGTACATTCGCGAAATTAAACATATATATATATATATATATATATATATATATATATATATATATATATATATATATATTATATATGCACGTACATTCTGAGTCCTCCTTTGAAATTCAATCGTCAAAAGAATTAAAAAAATCTTTAATTTGTTTTTGCTTCGTTTCATATTATATATAGTTTATATATATTTTCTTCTCACTTTTTCTTTTTCTTTTCAAACCTTCACAGATCGCATATATATATATATATGCATATACATGTGTGTATTTTTATATCCACTCTATATACACTTATATATACAGACTTATAATATACAAGAAAATTGTGAACAGGGGGGATTTCTGAAGGATCAATAATATTACAAGTGAAGTTGAAACACACAAAGGGAGGGAGACGTACGGACAAAGTTTATCCCTGTCTAGGCTTGATGACCCTTATTTTACGGTCTCACGTATATACGAGGACGAATAGACCTTAATAAATCGTATTCAAGGATGACCGTATACTATATGTGAAAATCGTTTTTATCTCTTATCCTAAAGCAACGGCTTATTAATCCGCGTAAAATAAAACTTATATATTATCACGTGAACCGATAAAATAAAATTTATATATACATCTATCCTCCAATTTTTCAACACAATATAATAAATGTAATAAATTTTTTTTTTTTTTTTAATATATATGTATGTATATATTCTTCGGTACGATACATATTTATCCACTTTGATGTGCAACCGGTGTTTCAATATATATATATAAATGTAACGGATGTCAGGCAATGGCGTCCCCCGAGAATCTATACTCTAGTCAAGGGAATACAATCAGACATACGAGAGGTTTTGTTATCCGTAATTTTTTTCATTTTCTTTATTTTTATTTTTATTTTTATGTTTTTATTTTATTTTTTTTTTTTGTTACCCGGAGGTCTGATATCTCAAAGAGATTATAGAAAATAAACTAATCAACAACGGCGCATGTGATAATTATTTGATAAATTTATATTGGTGTGGTAATTGTTGAGATTAATTTCTCATCGTATAGATCGCGGAAGGTAAAATTTTTATATCATTTTTAATGACCTTGGAAAATAGAAAATGAAGTAATAAATAGTGGGAAAATTATTTCGAGCGATAACGACGGTCGATGAATTTCATTTCATTTCTTTCATTTCTTTTTTTTTTTTTTTTACTCCAAATTATTTCAATAAGTTTAGTATGTACGCAAAGGATCGCTTATTGTTTACTCGTAGTCTGGCTACGATGTATCCGGTAGATAATAGCATTATAACAACACATCGATTTGTACAAGTATTGCACACCTCTATATGTATAGCTATAAAGAGGTAAAATTTTATTTAGTCAAATATTTGACGATATCAGGGGGTAAAATTTTCCGATATAATGTAATATAAATCGTTGCATGATTATGTACGTAATAGATATAAATATATATAAAATCGCGGATAATGCGTCAGACCGGAAAGTCAACGACTCGTAAGTATAAGTTGACGGTAAAAATGAATATTCTTGGTATACCTATACCTATATCGTACATATACTATACAAACGTCCTGAAACGTTGTTTTTTTTTTTTTTTCTATAAATACGTAGAAGTTTATACGAGGAATGGAAACATTCGCGTTGTCAATTCAAAACTCCGAAAGTCAAGAACCCCGAAAGCCCAAATATATACGAAAGTCGTTGATATTAAAATGTGGAATTTTTACCGTTCGGGACTTTTATGACTCAGAACTTCAAATCAGTCCCCCCCCACAGAATAAAAATGAAAAAAAAAAAACCTTCATTGACTACGTGCGTTGATTTTGCACCGATGCCACACTAAGATAATCTACCGCGAGATATCTTTCGCGTCTTAAACAAGGCACACGTATGTATGTACATACGTACGTATGTACGCCAGCAAGCTGGCTAGCTAGCTTCCTAACAGCGGCCATTTTTAAAAGGAATCTTGGCTTCGATGTATACACCTATATCTGTACATGAATTGCGGACTGTCGGTTGTCGGCTGTTGGCTGTGTACTCTTGTCAGATATTATGTAACAACAAACAGCGAGTTGTTGGTACGAGAGGTATCATCACGACTACCATTATAAAACCATAGTAATATTAGTAGTGTTATTATTATTAGTAAGAACAACAACTGCAAAGAGCGATAAGTATGAAGATAGTGAGAGGGAGAAAGAGAGATAAACGGTATATTATGATCGTTTGAGCGCAGGAAAAGAAAGACGAGCAAACAGTTAAGAAGAGCTGCGGAGATAATAAAACTTGCGGTTCTGACCTCTGGCCTGGTGACCTGAATGCCAACGTCAGAAGCCGAGACTCACTTTTCTGAAGTGATAAACGATAATAGATAAATAATAACTAGATAATTGTCGTCATAATCGCGATATGTACATCGATACGGTATTATACAGGAATATATATATAGACACATGACAAGCGAGTTTTCAAATAGTCTAAAACTTACCGAGAATTTAACAGCGCAACAATATACAGCAGATAGTATTATCCAAATGATATAATCCTTGTCGATGTGGTAGGTTTGTATAATATCTTAGTTAGACACTGTGTGTTATAAATCACGTGGTAAAACACTTTCGTAAAATTGGCATATTTTGTATTCGATATCGAAGTAACAACAATCACTTTCATTATTCTTCACTGCTGTTACTACGTCGCATGATCACTGATATAAAAACCGAGAGACAGAGAGATAGAGAGTGCGAGATAGATATATGAAACAAACAAAAGCACACAAGATTCTGTATGAATTGATATTATACCTCTCTCTAATTTATTTAATTTCTTTTCTTTTTACGAAATATTCACTCTCCCGATTAATGTTTCGTTTATATCATCATCATCATTATTATTATTATTATTTATACGACTTAATACCTGCGGATAAAAATAAACAATATATAAATATATAAATATATCGAGTAAACGGCAATAGACTTAACGCAATAGTCCGCATGAGGTAACGTTAAGCGTCAGGGTGAGAAGCTAAAGAAAACACTATCGCAGCCTTTGCCCCTTTTCCACCCGCTCACTCCGCCGCCCCCTCCTTCACGAAGGGATATCTCGTCGCTAGTATTTGTTTATCCTGAGGTTCGGAGTAGGTTGTGTTCAAGCGACACGCGATACCTACGTAGGTTATACCCTACCCAACCCTACCCTAGCCTAACCTAGTCTACTCCACTCTACTTCACTCCACTCCACTCCACTCCACTCCACTCTACTCTACTCATCTCACAGCACAACACGCGTGTCATGTCACAGAGAACAAAAGCGCGCGCGTAGCGTTGAAGAACGAAAAAGAAAAAGAAATTGTAAGACAAAATAAAGAAATGAAGAAACGATAATAAAATAAATCCAATTAAACTAAATGAAATTAAAAATAAAACGAATACACTCGCAACCTAGCCGCCGGCTATGAGCGCGGTACATGATACAACACTCAAACACGTATATAGAATGTTAATACGCACTGAACGATCACGCTCCATCACGATTACGTAGAATTCGTACGTACGTATGTACCGTAGAATACGTATATAACGTACCGAGTGTTGCGAGAAGATTCGCCGCGTTCTTTTATCAGAATAATATATCAATTACGATAGCATTTGACAAGCACGGCAGTAACAGTAGCGAGAACACCAAGCTACGACAGCAGTATCAACAATAATAATAATAATGATGATAAGAATAATAATAATAATAATGACGATAACAATTATGAAAAAAAAAAAAGAATAAAAACAAAAAAGAAAAAGATAATACCGCCTTGTAGTGGGAGTTTATATTATATTAAATCAAAATGGCTGATCAGGCGCAAGTAAATCCGAGACAAGATCCACAGTCAGGCGTACCAATTACATTTTATCCGACAAAATAATGACAAGCGTGTTATAGATATTTACGTCATAGTTTATATGCCGTCGTAGTAGTGGGTATAAAATGTAAGCCGCGCGCGAAGCATAATGTAGGTATACTGGTATACACTCTAATATAGTTTTACTTTTAGTATATTATGTATAATCATATCGACTACAATACTTGGGCTCAATAAATATGTAATACCTACAAAAATGGAATATGAGAAACAAACAGCCTTTTATATCTTGGATATGGACTAGTATGAAGAGTAAGAATAATCAAAATAGTAAGAAGTAGTAGAAGAAAGAGAAGAAGATGAAGAAGAAGGGATGGGACTACGGAATCCCAGGATTCCGGACCCCGTCCGGTTGTCGCGTGCGCGCAAATTGGTCCAGTCTTATGACGTCACTAAGGCCCCCACCGACTGCGGGGTGGGGAGGCGGAGACACGAGGAGTCGCGAGAACCAATCGGGTTCGAATATATTCCGATGAAGATTCCGAGCGAAAGAGAGAAAAATAAGAAAAAAAAAAAAAAAGAAAAAAGAACAGAGATGGAAAGAGGCCACGACTGTTTCGAAGGGGGGCGGGGGATTGATTTATTTATTTATTTATTTATTTTGGGAGAGGAAGAGAGAGAGAGTATAGAGTTGTAAAAAATAAACTAGTCTCTCTGTGTTAAGAAGCAGAATTCGAAATCTCTCCCTCCCCTCCCCGCCCCGCCCCTCTCTCTCTCTTTAGCCCCCCACCACGACGAGATCCCGTTTCGGAGAAGGACCACGACCTACCGTCACTCTTATACCGGGTGTTGCACTATCTATAACCACTGGCAGAGTAACGCGATTGTTGGAGAGAAAAAAAAGTAAAAAAAAAAAAAAAAAAAAAAAAAATACCGAACAATAACCACTGTTTCAATAGTTTAGATAGGAAACTTATTTCTATCCACGTATTATAATACATATATAGATATGATTTATGTATACATATATAATTATATATATATATATATATATACACAATATTGAATTTTTAACGCGGTATAACAATTCCTTATGTATACAGTATTATTATTATCATTAATATTGTACGTAATAACGTAAAAGAAAAAACAAACTTATTTAAATGTATATCGTGCGCGTAGAGAAAATACGCCCGGGTTGTCCGTCTAGTTGGCGATCGGACTCAACACTGCGTATTTTGCCGCGATGTACTAAGATGGCGTTTCGGTCGAGCACACACTACACTGCAAAGCGCGCGCACACAATCTACCTCAAACCTACGTACATATATATATATATATATATATATATATGTGTATGTATGCATACATATAAATATACCTACGCTAGAATCGGTGGATCGCGCGCATGCCACCGTCGTCACTACTACTACTACTACCACTTCTACCATTGCACGTTTCTTGCTGTTACTAATACTATCGTTGTGTGACGCTGACAAGAGAGCGAAATACATAAGGGGTGCGAGAAAGATAAGGAGAGAGGGAGGGAGAGAGCGCCCACACACCGACGCGACTCGACGTTCGCGACGAGCTCGCGCGCTGATACGAAACTATAGTACGAGACTCACGGTGCAGATGTCACCGTAGGACAACGGCAAGACTTGTCGAGGATGGCCGCAGGCACGCGCCCTAGCGCCATCTTCTCTTCATTAGGCAGGCAGGCAGGCAGGCAGGCAGTAGGTAGGTAGGTAGGTAGTACGTCGCCCCCGTATGCCTTCCCTCTCTCCACCGAATCGCGCTAAACGAACGGATTCATACGCAGTCAACGATCTTCGTAGGGGGGGAGGAAGGAGGGGATTCACACGGCGCATGGAATCAATTTTATTATTCCATTCACTTGAGAATCCGATCGTTGATAGATAATGATCAAAAAGAATAATGATTATAAGGATAGATTTTTCAACGTAATTTTAAGGCAAAAACCAGATGAGTAGTATGAATATTTCCCAAACGTATTGACTCATTCTGTTTGTTTTTATTTTTTTCTTCTTCTTCTTCTTCTTCTTCTTCTTCTCTAAACGGACACGTTTTTTCATTATGGTAAATTATTGCCGCGGCTAGTTATAGATGCGTAAATAGTATACCAAAAATTTTCACACTATACCCTATTGCAGTCTGTTGTTCTCTGTAAACTTTATACCCACCGGATGTAGGTTCGTAAAGCGTTATACCCTAGCTACTAGGTATAGATGGTACAAGTCTACAATTACATTTGCTCTGCGGTATATAATAATAACGAGATATTCAAAGATATGAGCGATCCGGTAAAACCCGCCTTTTCGAAAGTTTGACTAATTTACCTCGCGCCATTAACTTGCCCATCTTCACGCACGTGTGTTATATTATATGTGTGCATATACCTACAATACACGTGTATGTGAATAAATATAATATACTGAATATCGTTGCGAGGGAAACGCGAAGGAAGAAAAAAAAAAAAAAAAAAAAAAAAAAAAAAAACTGTAATTAAATAATTAAAAATAATAATGATAGAAAAAAAAAAAAAAATGTTAATTTCTCAACTGGAATTCAAAGAATAATGAAAAAAATGTTGAGGTGAGAAATTATCGAAAAAAAAACTGAAGAGTGTAGAGGTATATAAATGGAGCGAGAGTGAGTGGAAAGAGTGTCATTTCCACATAGCTAACACGGCGGTGAAGCGATAACCCCTGAAAAGGGGTTGACAAACGACTTTTCTATGGCTACTTTGAGATCGCGCTCGACCATATCTCGATAAACGATGCGTTCTGACCGACCCATCCGTGTCAATTCCCATTCGCATCGATTCCCCCAGATTCTGTTAAGTTTTCTCCACTTATTCGGTATATATATACGTCTGGTGGTCGATCGACCGATAATTAAGTAGATATGAGATCGAGTAAATGCGTGCGGGTAAACGTCGTCCCTTAACATCATCACCGATATTATTATTATTGTTATTATTATTATGGGGATTAAAGAGAGAGAGAGAGAAATAGAAAAGGAGTTTTCGTGACTTTTGATTATTAAAAAAAATTCATAAATACCTACATGATATTCGTATGACACTATTTCGTCATTTATTTTTATAATTCTTCAATTCCCTGAAGACGGTGTCGACATATAGTCGTACCTAATACTTATATTCTTGCATCCCGTACAGCCAGGCCCCACGAAGGTCGATACTATGAGGCCGTTTGAAGTTGAGTATATAGTACACAGGATAATACGATTAAATAAAATAATTTTTATCAATTCGCTGTACGTAGTATGCCTTCGTATTACTTCGTCGTAAATTTCTTACGGTTAATTATCTGCACGTTATTTAAACCATATATACAAACGTCTCGATCATACAAGAGGATTTGCGATTTATTTGTAACCGCGTCTTATACTCTAGACGCTAATTTATTCCGTACCTGCTTCATAGACTACATCGCGAATTCATGAAATATCAAAGATTGTATTTTCACGATTAGATGTATATCTCAAAAGGCTTGAAATTCTCGATCTATGCCTACTTTCGCTCCAGTTTCCAGTCATTTTCCTTCTATAATATAAAAACAATTATTTCTATATTTTTACTATTTTCAATTTAAACCGGCCACCCGGTACCTGCGTAGGTATAACGTCAAGACTGGTAGACATCAGCGAGATCTAACAATTAGCATAACAAATATGGCGACAAAAAAATAATAAAAAATAAAAAAAAATCACCATTCTTACGATGATTAATATAGTATAGTAGGTATGTCAGCGTCAGCCAGTGCGGCTGCAATGAGAAATATTTTATACGCTATCGTCGTACGTATGTGACAGCTACGATACTGCGCGTTTAATACCCATACATGATCTGTCGCACGCGGCGATGATAGGTGTCATACAATAGGAGCGGGTAGAGCATAGGTATAGGTATGTACGTAGATACCACGTGCTCGATCCAGCATATTGATTTTGTCTGCCTTACACGCACGAGGAGTGATACTACCTCTACGCGGGTAGTACAGATTTCGTAGTTATCCAGACTTGCGGGAATTTACAACGATATACGATAAACCGCACCGAATCCTACCTCCGAGTTTCGCGACCACCCACAGACTTCCCTTTCGCGTATAGGTATGCCCTACGCGTCTCGAAATGTTGCTAACGATATTCGGATCGGGGTGTGTGAACTCAGTTTACACTATATCATTTCTTCATTTTCATTTTTTATTTCTTTTTTGATTGAATTATACAAATTTTTGACAAAATGGGGTGCATATAAAATCGGGTTTGAAATTCTAATAAAATGCACTATAGTCGATGCACACTTGAAATTATACTTCGATATATACCGATTATAAGTTTATGAAGATAAATGAGCCGATTTTGGCCCGATCTTTCTTGTAATAAAAATTGAAAAGTAACGTTTATTCGTCACGTATGGAACGCACATACTATATTCGTTTTCGTGTCCACTGCATATTTCTATAAAAATGGCAGTTTTAAGAACAATAATAATAGATAACAAATAAGACGTATAGAATAATATCTGAGTAAAATATGTAGGTACAGTTTTCGGTAGAGTGGTAAAACAAGAAAAAGAAAAAGAGAAAAGAGAAACGGGATAAGGATCGGAGGAAAAAAGGGAACGACGATATCCCGCAGTGACCAATAAAAAATTATATCCAGTGATAACTCTAGCTACTTCCTAAAAGTCAGGCAAACGGCTGACTCAACTCGACCTAACCCACCCTAATCCAACCTAATCCAACTTAGCCTAACCCTAACCCTAACCCTAACTTGACCTAACAATTTTAGCCACAAAATATTAAACAGTTGTTTTTGAACATAGATGACGTCAGATAAAATCAAACGATGACGCACGTCACTTTTTGAGTAGGAATACATGGGGCATTCGATACCGAGTCGACCTGGGCCTGACCCTCGACCTCCCGGATTCGATTCAAGATTTTTTACGTTATCGCCCCAACTCTAAAAAGAAGTCAGATCTTTTTTCTTCAAATTTTTCTTCAAATTTCCTGATTCACTTATGATCTTTAATAATTCTAAAATCTGTGGAAAATTCTGAAAAGTAAATTCATCGAAGCAGTCTAAGAGAGGAGAAAAAAAAAAAAAAAAAATTAAGCAAACGCCGGCCCACTTTGGATTGGGGCTAAAAAATGTTGATATTTGACACAGGATTTTTCAGAATTATGTCAGATTTTAGAATTATGACCAACGATCATGTGTTCATTTGAAAAAAAAATCGTAAGTCAAACAATCTTTGAAAAATCAGAAAAAAGCTTGAGTCATTTTTAGAGTTGAGAAACTAACATGAAAATTCGTAAACCTAATCCGAGAGGTTGGAGGTCAGCTGCAGGTCGATTCGGCATGGAATGCCCCATATATAACACATATATAGCTGTTGAAAATTTTCTTAGTATACCGGAAATAGCTTATATCCTCCTCATAATTCGAACAAGGAGTCTCGATAGATAAGCTCGCCTTATCGATCCTTTCCGAAGTCGCACTCGAGTTTGCCTTTAGTTCTTACTGCGATGTAGGTATATATGGGGTTTCTATTGTTATCTGTGAAACGTCATCGTCTATAGGTTTGTTGTCGGTAAAACTGATTGCAAGGTATATAGTCACTTATATGCGTTAATGACGTACTTCCGTCCTTAGACGAGAGAAAAGAAAAAAAAAAAAAAAAAAAAAAAAAAAAAAAAAAAAAAACAAGAACAACTGATAATGAAAAAGGAAAAGAAATTTAGAAAAATTCTTAGTAATTATCAACAATTTTTTCCATGGGGGATGAAAATTCGGTTGATTTTTTTTTTCTTTTTTTTTTTTTTTTTTTTACGTAATCATATTTTAGTAAGAAAAAAAAAAAACCGTAAAGATTGAAAAATCGAAGTTTTATAAACCTCAGTAACAATTTACGAGCCATTGTTTCATCACGGCATTGACATTGGGCCGATAACAATTCCTTTATCAACTGCTATTTAAACTGCGATATAATATCGCGATAGATTCTCGTCAGTCGAGTTAGTCCCGTTTATTCATGCCATGAATTCCAAGACTTTAAACTGATGTAGGTACTACCTACTCGTGCTTTTCCATCGAATCCAAAAAAATAAAAAAAAAAAGGAAAAAAAGATTGGAGAAAAATCGCGATTAGACATATCGATTTTTTTTTTTTTTTTTATTCTTCGTCAAATATCTATAGAAATTTGATCCACTACCTGGATTACTACTCAGTATTTCCGTACAATTTAGAGATGAAGTTAAGAAAACAGAAACTTGATGGACACGAAGTGGAAGAAAGGTAGTGCACTAGGAAAGGACAAAGTGCACTTTACGATTCTTCCTGTTACCAAGCAGCGAGGTGGGCCTTCGGAACCTTCAGACAACGGGACGTCATTGACACTTTGAAAGCCAATCATTCCCAAGAAAAAAAAATTGCCACTGCAGTTAACGAGTCTCTGACGATGAAAAACGAAGTGTGAAAAATTGGGTTCCACTTACGTGCCGGTGATTAGGTATAACTTATCCGAATCTCCACGCTGTTTAAAAATTGGAAATTGACATTAACCGCGAATGTAATATCGCTTCTACTTATCGAAACTTTGCATTACGGTTCACGGTCCTTGCAACGCATCAGGAGTCACAAATCGTAATTAGTTCAATATAAATAAACTTGAAAAAAAAAAAAAAAAAAAAATGGTTTACATAAAATTTGAAAACTTTAACGAAAAACTTAAAATATGAACAATTCGTCCTACAACCAGGAGCACAAAATCTACCGGACAACGTAACTTTATTGTAAGCAGAGCCGTACTAAAGGCTAAACACGAAATACGAAACACTTGGGGTGACTCTTCGGGCCAACTGGCATCTGGGTCCTCAGCGGCGAAGTTAGGGTGGTGGAAAACCGTCCAGGGACGCAGCTTTTAGGTCCCAAAAATTTGACTATCACATAAAAATAAGCCAATAATAATAACAACCTAACTGAATTTATCAACGTCTATCTCATTTTCCTTTTTCTTTTCGCCTCTAATCTATTGGCAATTGTTTTTTTTTTTTACCCTTCGGGCCTTGCGACAACGATAAAGTCTAGACGTCTAAGCGAGAGTAAAGATTCGCCCGATCCTCCGGTGTTTGATGTTTAAAGAATGAGATATTTTCAGGAAGGAGGGTAAATATTCCCCGATAATTAAACCGGGTGAAATTTAATTTTTCAGATATATATATAATGAGCTAAATTTAATCGTAGATTTTTGGCCAACGATTTCAGAGCAGTCGTGATGCCTCTCCGTCCCTGAACTCGGACCGTACAATGATCCCAAGTGGTTTTATTACTTTTGACACTTTAAGTAAACGGTTTGCCTTACCTGTCTACGTTATGAAAATGAGAATAAAATGAGGTGTTTTTTTTTTTTTTTTTGTGTATTCAAAGGGGATTTCGATTTTTTTTTTTTCATTTATATATTATGTCCGGGTCGGTATATAAATGAAATCGAATTATTATAATACAGCAGGATAGGTATCTATACAAATATCAAATAAAGTGATATAATTATTACTGGAGAATAAAAAAAAATCCAGGCATTTTTCAATCAGTGAGAATTCCTTCATTTTTAAACGGATAATAAATTATTAAATTCTAAACTCTCTTACATAAATACATACTGTATTACCGAGAATCGAGTATGGCGTCGTGAAAATCATACTTGTTTGCTTTGTGAGAACGCAAACCTTGGACAAAGGGTACATACTGCGATTAGCGGTAATAATTACGTCCCCCGTCCCCCGTCCCCCGTCCCCCGTGGTTTTCTTCTATAGAAAGGAAACGCAAACGCAGTGTGAATCATCCGAACAATGAAATGTTATGAATAAATAGAATTTAGAAAACGGAGAAAAACGAATTCGGTTGTAAATATCTGAATTGACAATCGGCTAAACGTTAATCCTTCTTTTTCTATTTTCGAGTGAACTTTGAATCCCTTTGATATTTTCGGGCTAAAAACAGTAAGAAAATAAACGATTTAAGTTTCGTTTCTTTCCTCGTATGCGTGTAGGTACGGGATGTTAATAAATGGTATAAGAAAAAGTAATAATAATAAATAAATAAATAAATAAAGAAGTCGAATCCTCCACTGAATACTGATGCCTGATTTAGTCCCTTCCATTTTCTCGTCTTTCCGTACTTTCCATCTTATTTTCTTTTCTCTTTTTTTTTCTTTCCCCCTTTCTTGCCCCTTTTTTCATTTTCTTTTTTTGTTTTTTCTCTTTTTTTCTTTTTTTCTTTCTTCTGGCTCGCTTCCGGCTCCGTTTATGCGCGGTGGCACATTTCGACCATCGAGGAATCATGTAAACGACACTTTACATCTCCATAACCTATTTCACGCCGTGTTCTCGGCTAGCCGAAATAGGCTCGGGCTCGTTCTATAACGCGCGAGCTCTGGAGCAACAGTTTGGCACTAGGATTTCAAGTTCAACCCCTTTTCGGCCCCGTAGATCTCACCGTACCTCACACCACCATCTATGTATATATACATAGCATATAGCATATAGTTTAGCTTTTCTGGTAAATTTAGACGCCTTTCTCTTTTCAACCCCCGAATATATCATCCCTCGCTCTCTGTATTGGTCGGAGTAAAAATGAACTTTTCTACCCTTATTTCTTGATATACTATATTTTTAATAAATCAATACACGGATGCAGTTTGATTTTTGAACTTTGAAGTGATCACAGTTTTTGCATTTTATAGTCTTTGGAGTTAAATTAGAACACCGAAAAATACCGTTTGAGAATATGTATTTCTCTTTCGAAAAACGATAAGGTTCACGTTATTTTGGGATTATTTAATACTAGGGCGAAATGATGCAGGAAGTAGGTATATGTTTGAATCCTCGGGTGAAACTGACTGATTGCGACGATGACTACCGAGGAGGAAACCTGGTGCAGAGTTCGCAGCAATTAAACTGTTTGTAAATATTGATTGGAATTCGCGTTACACGTAGGTCCAATTAAAACATTATGCGCTGTCGCGCGGAAACGCGCTATCCTATAGAAATATATTATAATCTACATACTATACGTTCCCGAATGCAAAGCCTCGTAAATTCTATTCAGAATATATTTTTATAAAGTTCCTCATTTACGCGTTAAGAGGATATATACCTGTGCCTATACATACTACATGTAACGATAATATAAATTGGAAAAAATATAGATATATGAACGCAGCCTATGATCCTCGTCAAATAAATGAATGAATGAATGAAAGATCTACTTCACTTGATTGAGACGCTGTGTACAGAACTCGTCGTATTGTCTAGTCTCCAGATTTCGAGATTTGTGTAAATGAATATCAGAAATTGCTTCCGACATGGAGACTTCAACGAGAGAATCTAGTAATGAGAAAGTACTAAGAGATTTATAAATTTCGTAATTTATTTTCGAACGTAAATTAATATAGAGAGAAAATAAAAATCAAAGATTTATTCTTCCCTGCGATTATGTTCCAATTCAAAGATCATAGAATGGCTATAAAATGTATTACACCACACCGCAGGGTAAATCAATTTCCTTATTAGACCACTTGTTGCTTATTTTTATTACCATATACTGTAATAGCTGTCGGTCTCATTGTTTGCAGTGTGGTTTTGTTAAATTACCAGCACAATAAAGAGTAAATAGTCTTTTTCCACTCTACTATATTATACGTGGACTTGGGGTCGACTAATTTCTCGCATTATCTCATCAATCAATCTTATTGGTGCCGTTAAAACTATTAATTAGGGGTAAAATAATTTATATTATGTACCGCAACGAACGCGCTGCTTCGCTCCAATCTTATCGCTTATAGTTTCCTGGTAGACTATTATTCCTAATATACGCTATATCTTAGGTATATTATATAATACGTACTTACATAAGTATTTTAATTAGATTCAAGAGGCCACCTCCTCGTAGGTATAATTACAAATTTACTAATTAATTTAAATATTAAACTTATAGATGTATACTCACAGGATGGATATATGCTACCTGCACTATACACAGGCATGTGCACTTTACTTTCGTTAATTGATTTCCTTTTGTTATCGCTTACCTGAAACAGAAATAATCAGACTATCACCAATGCGAACATTTCTTTCAAACATAAATGCATTATTTTTTTTTTGTAATTCCTAATGATCTGTCTCATCGGTGCAGTCTGTGCCGAAAGACAAAAGGGAATAAAAAGATAACCCAGGTATCTGGAGTACAGAAGATGAGATTTGCGAGAGAGAGAGAGAGAGAGAGAGAAAATCCCCGTACATCAGATTTTATTTCTTCCTTTTTTTGATACTAAAAGATTTTTCGTTTGAACTGAATTCATATGGTACTACAAGAGCCGTAATTTCACCGTCGAATTCTGTTCACCGAACTGGAGATTAACTCTTCCAACCCCTTCCGAGCTTAACCACGAATATATTATTATCTTTCATCTTGATTAAAACTTGAAAATTATAAGCCCTAGATTGTTGAGGAAATCAAAATTTTCTATACATATATATTCAGTCATAAATATACAAAATACTTTGATTGAATTGGATTGATTTGATTACTTAATAAAGTAGAAAAAAATAAAGATGATATTTTTCTTTTTTTTTTATATATCCTTTTTGCAACTCCGAAATTATTTTCTCGTCCACCTATATCTACATCAAACTGAAGCACTATACATTGTTCAAACCCCAGACGCGATCGTCAGATGCTGTCAATAATTTTGTAAAGAGAAGATCGCGTTTAGTCGACAGGTGCGCAACGAGTCCTGCCAACCGCATCCAGAGATGTGATGAGGGCGGGGGGGGGGGGGGGGGGGGGGGATGCAAAACTTTTTAGTTTTTACTAGAAAGAAAAGAGAAAAAAAAAAAAAACGAAGGAAAAGGGGAAAGAAAAAGGATATGAAAAAATGTAGGTGGGTAATCGTTAACCCGTCAATCGCGAGGCGTTGCCATGAATATCGATTACATGACAATATGCGCGCCCTATACTCCTACGAGAATATGAGTTTACTCAGGGAACATGTATTATCTTATATTATATGTGCATTAGGGTGCTCCTTATTTCGATGAATTTCAAAGAAAAATATTCAGGAAGCCCCCTGGATACCTTGCAAATATATAGAAAAAAATCCCCCTAAAATTTTAGCTCTTAATTTTAACATTAACACGGGGACCAAAATACGGAAAGTTTAATTCGGAAAATATAAATGTAATTTTTTCAACCAGTTACTTTTTTTCTCGTAACTCCGATGAAAATCGATGTAATAATTTGAAATTTAGCAAATTGTGAAAGAAAAAAAGAAAAAAAAAATTGATTTTTAAATTCGAAAACGGTAAAAATTAGCGGTGTCTATATATGTATACTGTACTATACCGCGCAACAGGCTATTACGTCTGTCTGTTTTACCGCGTTTATAACTCTGTATCCGAAGGATGAAAAAAAAAAAACACTTTCAATGATAGCCACTTATGCGTGTATACCTATATGTGTATATAAGCACTTTGAGAACTCTTAGTAATAAATGATAAAATTTAATTAATATATAAACAATTTTTCATACCAATTTGTATACGATCTCAATGTTTTCACCCTTCTTTTTTTTTTTTCAATTTTTTTTCTGCACGACTCTGATCTGTCTCCGTTTCTCGCAGTTTCAAATCGTTAGAAAATATATTTTTTCTATTCGATGTGATAAAAGGTAGCGGTAAAAAATTTGGGACATTTTGAGTCTCAAAAAAGAGAAAAGAGAAAAAAAAAAAGTGAGCATTCACGAATAAAAGGAAGGTGTAGGTATATCGTTACCTGCAGCAGTCTTTACTCTTGACCTCTGACCTCCGCAAAGGTAAGAGCACGCAACTCCATACCTAGTACCTGTACCTATACCTAATACCTACTCATGTAGGTATAACCTATAGTACAACAGTGACTGTCAACTCAGCTCATAAACTTGCGATAGATCGGAGGAGCTCAAAGTTATCGCTACCCGTTGATCAGCCTCTCCTTCAAATTGAGGTTAATTAACAAGTTGCTTGTTGGGCAAAGCGTAGCGGGTTGAAGCTAAGTAGACTTACAATATACCTATATACAGCCAAAGCCTTAAGAAGTAGGTACGTTGTATTCAATTTAATTTCAGACCAGTTAATTCACTCGATTGTTATTTTTTGTATAAAAATTAGTTTCCTTTTTTCTCATTCACCCTTCAGGGGTGATTCAGAATCAACCGGCCATATATACATATCGAGGGTAGATTCCTTGTCAAATTTTGAGACTAAATTTCTTTTACAAAAAATTCGAGAACCCAATAGTTACCGAGCTACGAAAGATCTTAGATTAACGATCGCAAAAACTTACAGGTTACGCAGACTAGGCTTACCATGAGTGTAAGTTGAGCGGTGGCCCAGTCTACGCGACCTATACGCTCTGCGATTGGTAAACTACGATCTTAGATCGTAGATCGGAAACTATCGATCCCTTGAATTTTCGGTAAAGGAAATTTAGCCTTAGATTTTCGCGGCTAATTTATTCTCAAAATATGGACCGTTCAACGTTTATATTACGTATAGGTAATGATATGGGAATGTATATTATGAACGGGCGTGTAACCGGGGATTTTAAAATCAGAATATAAGGTACCTAATTCAATGACCAGAAGAATTTCCTGCACAATGATAACTACGTGTGTATATATACGTAAGATATGTATCAGATGAGGCACGCGATCCTATCAAGGAAGCAGAGCGACCACGAACGAAACGTTTGCAATTGCAGCTGCGAAAACGCTAAGAGTTTTTTTCATTTTTCATTTTATTTTTTTATTTTTTTTTATAGCCGTGTCGCAACGTGGCATTAAAATATTACGCTAAAGAGCATAAAGCCGATCTTGAATTTAGATCTGGAACGGAAAGAACCAATTCTGTTTCAACCACGCCTATAACACGGCCTTTAATAACTCTACCCCTAAACGCGAACCACATCATAGTCACGGTGTTACACCACACGCATATCTTGCAATTAGATATTATAATAAGGATAATTGATCGGTTTCAAAGATGATTAGATTTTTGAAAAATCAACGATTCGAGACGATTTATCACCTATCAATAGAAAAATTATCTCTTCTTTGATAAATAATTGCAGACGGTCATAAACAGCAAACAACATCACCGCAACAGCAGCAGCAACAGCAACAGCAACAGGAAACAAAATATGGTTTCTTCGAAGTTCTATAAGCCAGAATTAGTACTTTGATAAAAGAAAAATGATCTCATTAGTTTATTGTTATTTTTTCAACGAAAATATCCATTTCTGTTAAATCAATCTCTGAGAAGGTGTGTAATTGTCATTCAAAAAGTTGCTTTGCGTTGGGGCTAACGTCCAACGATATTTCAATAAATAACTTTCTTCGATGTAGATATGATCGTGATCACTTATCCACCGATGAAAGAATCAATTTTCATATACAATACTGCGGTGTATAGGAGTGAAAACGTATACTATCGTATAACACCACGACACCCTTCTTTACGGTAACAGTACATATCTACCTCCACCTCTATACCCGCTGACATGGGGAAAGAACAATCTTTGCTATCACCATAAAGTTGTCGTAAATCTTTCCGGGTGTGCTACTATTTATATGATATATAACTATGCGTGTGTGTGCGTGTGTGTGATATACGTATAGGGAGAAAAGGTTATACTAGAGATTATACAGAGTCGTGCGTGGGCGATATGGGTAAAAAGCGAGAGCTTTGTTTCGCGTGGGTTGAGTACTCACTAAGGGTTAAGAAATCGTGTAGTAGTTTAGTTCGTGATATGAGACAACGGGGGCAATGCGTATATCCGCTGGGTAGGTAGGTAGGTAGGTGGGTAGGTATAGGTACCTATGTATATAACAATTCAGAAAATAGTGTGGGACGTTACAGCTACGACTACCTGAACTACTTGTTAAGGTCACAGTGAATGTCTGCATTATTCTGTTAACCTACGACCCAGAAGTGCATGAGAAGACTTTATAGACCTGGGGAAAACCTCCGTACCCAAACAGTTTATATACCTCGATATCATGTACCTATAGATAAGTTTCTTATTCGAACAGAAATAAGGTCAAGGATTTGATATCTTCTTATTCGCTACTATTCGCGAGATCGAGGCCTCAAAAACGTTCTTTAATTAAACGTAAATATTTGTACGATTTTGTAGGAAATTTATTTCATAACTTACGAGTAAATGAGACATAGTCTTCTCGGAGCGATTAGTCAGATTCCCAAAAATGATCGTGACGAAGATCGTCGGTATCTTTTTCGAAGACAGTGTGTCGTTTTGTGTTGCGTTGGGTTGGGTTATATACTTATACGTCACGTGCCGCGGTTACGGGTTATCCAATCTCTGAGCAAGAAGGGAACTGACTCTGGCCTGTGTTGCTTTTGCTTGCGGTTTGTATAATACACGCTTACCATTAATGTATATAATAAAGTACACAGAACTGAAAGCTCGAAGTGTATTGGATGTATCGATTTTTATTATAGATGTAGTAGGTACGCATGGGGCCAGATTGAAGTTGCGAATTTTTTATATTTACGACTCAGAGTTTTCAGAGAATGTATTTCCCCGGAAGTCTGCGTAGCAAAATTCGAGAAGCCAAAAATCGTGAAGGCCCAAACTTCCGGAAAGTTTCAAAATCGTATAAATTATTTATGACGTCGAAATTATCGTTGAGAAAATCTCAAAAAAAAATTTCGGATCTTAGGACTTTCGGAGTTTTTAGCTGTGTGCAAACCACCCTTACCGAATTTCAATGTTCTGATCTTCAGCGTTTCTAAAAATTCGAAATCGTCTCAAACGGATTAGTAATTTTTTAAATTCGGAACTTGTACCCAGCCCCAATAAATTCTGAGAAAATTAGAATATTTTTAACGTCATAACTTCCTAAAATCCTTCATGCTGAAAAAAAAACTTAAAAAAAAAAAAAATTCTGCGTAACGTTGAAATCGAGACCAAAATTGCGAAACAAATTTAGTGTGTGATACATTGTCGTAACAGAACTGAAATTATGAGGCAAACTAGTCGCGTTAGTTATTGCGTAAATGACAATGAGTAATTAGTAAATTATTTAGTTTTTTTTTTTTTTTTTTTATCACATGATAAAAGGGTCTTAAACGGAGGTCCGAGGACTTAGATAATCTCTTATAGTCAGCCATACATTTCTGTACGACTAAAAGTATCGAGACTTTGTGCAAAGCTGAGATTTCTTCTATTCCCTGTAGTGTGGCTGTATAACTTTTAACGTTACTGAACCAGAGCGTGTTGTTTGGCGATTTAAGACGAAGCCAAGAAGGTAGAGCTGGTGGCTTGGCGCTAATCCCAGCCAGCGAAATCCTCGCCGATTGAGCGTGGGAGGTAAGAGGCGGGAATGGTGGTAAACTCCAATAACGATATCCAGACTTAGCGATATAAGTAAACACCAGTTTTTCTTTTTTCTTTTCCCCCCTTCGCGCGATGAGCCTGTATCAAGAGATTTATTCCTTCCTTATTTTTTCCACCATATGATCCGGTCGGGAGATCGAAGATTTCTTAAATCGCTCATATCGCTACTGAGAATTCCAATTCCTAATAAATATATACCTATAAAATATTATTTATATATATATTTTTTTTTTGTTTAGTTTTATTTGCCATTCACACACCTCGCTAGTATCGGAATCAAAAATAGCCTGCTGGTGGAGAGACCAGTTGTTCGCCATATTGATTTCAGTTTTAAAACTCCAAAATTCTGGGTAAATGAAACCAGCTACAATACCGCCAAAACACAAATCTATACGAGCTTGATGTATCACGAGTGTTCTACCACACGAAATTTCAAGATTTGTATCCTTTTTTAAAAATTAAAAAAAAATATATATTTAATTTATTCAAATCGCGGTGATCATTTCTTCGAATCTGTGATTAATTCTGTATGAATCCTTCTCGCGTATACATCCACGGAGTAACCCTGCGGGGGTCGATTTGAATCACTATAAGAAATAAGAGGTGCTCCCCAGCGAGTAAATACCCTTCCTTAAATCCCTTCGAGTTATAGGGTCAACCGTAGGCTGCACAGCTGTTCGGTTTTCCCAGTTCTCTATTCCTATTCCTGGTTCTTTATTCTTCGCGAACTATCAAAGCGTTTTACAACGAGCCCCGACCTTCGGAGTCAACAGATCGAGACGATAGGTAATAAAATTGGGTTTGATTGCTCGGATGTTAGTCCCTCAGATTTCTCTCCTTGACTTGACTATCCGTGGGATCGACGAGGTGTAACAACGAGTTGTGATAACGGCGAAATTTCGCGGTCAATGATCCCGATCATTTTTACCCGCTTGCAAGATAATACTACAAATTGTTGTTCACAGTGTTTTACACCAAAACTCGGAAACTTTAAGGCTCGTTTTTTTGATACCATGATGGATTATATCAACGGTATAGATTTTATTCATTCAACGTGATATATAGACTCGTGGGAAATAGAAGCCCCGATTTGAGTTTAGGGTTTTAGTATCTGTGTAGAATAGCTATGAGTCAATCAATATTACATTACCTAACATCGATATGAATACCCCAGTGGCAATAAACCAACAACTCTAGATTATGCGGATATTTGCTATTGACATAATTCATTATATTGTATCTCGTGCAGTAGCAGCACCGAAAGTTATCGCTGAATTATTCTCCTGAGAACTTAAAATCTCCTTATTTTGTCAAACAAACCAAAACCTGATTACTGAACTTGTCATTAAATCAGGGGTGAAAAATTGAGAAATTTTAAACGTTTATTGCCACAATTATACGATCGTAATCACTTAGTGATTAATAATAAATACATTTTTTTTTTATCGCCGATTGTCCATCGCTTCTAATGCTAATATAAGAATAAGATAACGTTGTTTTTTTACAACAGGTAACCAGGTCGTATTGATATTAAATTTATATCAAACTATCTGTTCGCTCGCATAATTTTATGTACGACAATAATTGCAGCTGATATGCGGGTATGAATGTAACGTATGAATTTTTCCCTCTCGATATAATAAGGCAGAAAAAAAAGCACAAAGCCGAATATGAAGTATAGGGATATTTTTTTTTTTCAAATCATTTATACGAGAGAAATGAGTAAACGAAGGAATAAAGAATTCCTGTTATACTATAATTCAGAGTTTATTTGTCACCGTGTAATTCCGCGGATACGAATCATCATTTGACAATAAGTTAATATCAACGTAGCAAACTCGTGAACCTGCAGATCTTATACCCAATTGAGTCCCTTTTATACGTTTATGCCTTATTTAGAAATAACGTGTAATTTTCTACAAGGGTAAAAAAAAAAAAAATAATAAGAAGAAAGTAAATTAACATCAGAACGTGTTTTCTAAGCTGCGACAAAAATCTTTTCAATCATTTTGAAATAATATTATTCACCTGACGTTTTACACATATATATATAGGTACCTACACAATTTATTTCGAAAGAAATTGTCAATTGCTTAACATAAATTCAAGGCTGAATTTTTAACCGACGATCATAATCCCTCGATATATTATATAGCGGATTGCGCAGATCCTTTTAAAAAAACCGTTCATAACTCTCGCGTTTCTTATCACAATATTAATCGAACTCTGCAGCTGAATGCAATAGTAGTAGATATTACAGGAAGATACGATTTTTATAATTTCATCAGAATCTTAGAATACCAAATTCTCTATTTTTGTTATTTTTTTTTTATCTTCTTTTTCTAATTTCTTCTATCTTCGATCAGAGACAAATCGCGTCTCATTTTATTGTACCTATATGATCGATCATTGTGTCATAATGAGATAATAAATGCGTTGAAAATGTCCGATATTATAATTACGAATTAATCATTACGCGCGAAAAAGATAATTCCGGTTAAATTAGTAGACAGATTAGAGACGGGAGGGAATAAAATGCGGAAAATTATTTCCTGCCGATTATCAGTCGCAGTTTAAACGTTATTACGAACGATATCTACAGTATAATTACTGATACACAGTCTCGAACAATAACCATCGTTTATTTCACTCGACGGAATTAACGTACCTATACGTTGTCCGTGGCATTCCAAATATTTGCTTTGGTCATGGATCGTCCCGAATTCAGTCGACGAATGATCTAATAGGGCTTCCATGTATCACAGTACTATATATAATTATATACGTATACATATATATACACGTTGGTCAAAAATTAATGGACAAAAAGCCGTAGGAGCTAGTCGCACATTTTCCAACTTAGAAACAACTCGTCACACACACGCGCTAATATTCACGTGTACAAATACAGTTTATCACTCTCTATAATACGATTGACATTTTTTTTTTTTTTTTTTTTGTTTCTACTTTTTATACGGTACGAACTATACTTATTTGTCTGTCGTAGTACAAGCCGAAATATTGAAATGACGTATTTTATACCTATTGTATTATACTTATCCGTGTATATATATATATATCGAATCCTTATTTATCCCGACCTATTTTTCCTCGCTTAGTCGACGGTAGGTATATTAATAATGGGTTTCTAAACTACCTGCAACTGTCTTCTTGGAAGGAGAAAAAGAAACACCGGTTACTAGGGGGTTTGGGAATAAATATTAGGGTGAATATATCGAGGAGTATAAATTTATCCATCGATTGATTTTAAACCTATTCTTATCGTAAAGTTGATTCATTATTTTCGATTAAACGAATGATACCTTTTTTTTTTTTTCTCGATCCTATATTCAATATAAATATATAAATATTAGGAAAGAGAATGAATGGTTTGAATTACAAATGAGAAATTTTACCATCGACGAAAATTGTAAAAGAAAAGAAAAAAGGAAAAACAAAATTCACACTCTTCAGAGCTTCTACCCTCTGTCGCCTCTTCTCTCTCTCTCTCTCTCTCTATAGAGACCACCGGTGGTACAAGCGAGGGAAATCCGGTAGATGAAATTGAAAGGACGACCCCGTCCGCGAGGACCGAAATGATCCGTCCGGAGTAAAACTGTCGCATGAACTCGATTGGCACCCGATTGATAAAACGTTCTTCTCTCGAACCCGGGGCTCTGTCGTTTAGTTACGAGTGTTTGACAAAAGCGTGAAAGATGAAAGATATATCTGACCATTGAAATAACTGGTCGCGATTATTATATAGGGCGTTGAAAAGAAAAAAGAAATAAGAAAAAAGAAAATAAAAACTAAATGTATTTTTAATAATTAAGGTGTAAGAAGCAGATATACCTATACCTATTATATTATCGTGAACGTCGCGTGCTTCTGTGTATTATCTAAGCATAGTAATACGGGAGAGCAAACAACTCGAAATAATATGCTACAGCTACCTACTACTACGAGTGCAGAATACAATTGAGATACTCGGTTAATGTTTACGTTTGACTTAGGTACTCTGTGTTAGTTTTATTGAAACCAGCTAGCGTAATATATTTATAGTGGTGGCTTTACGACTTTGCAGATTACTACGAATAAGGGTTTAAAAGATTAAAACACACCGCATTCTTTATTTCTTATATGGAAAATTAAAACGTTGAGAAAAACAGAAAACAGAAAGAAAGAAAGAAAAAAAAAAAAAGATAAATAGTTCGCTTTTCGTTATATAAAATCAACTTTTTTTATATATATGTAATATGTGGAGCGGATAAAAGTGCCAAGAATTAACCACCACTGGCCACCCATTCTTTTCTCTTACGTATTTAGATTTACGAAAGTATATTTAGAATCTGAGCGGGTAGGTAGGACGGAATTCCACCGTAGTAACTGTCGTATATAGTCGGTTTTAGTTTTAAAACGTGTAAAAATGTTCATTTTACTCAATGAATTAATACCAGGATTGTTACTATTCATATTAAACTCATCATAGGGTTAAAATGGGTAAAATCGCGTCTTTATATCCTACAGTATTTGACGGAGGGTATTAAACGGTCGATACATTAGATGTAGCACACCGTCTGTGCGTCGAGTTAAAAGTATGCAGCTGCCAGCGTAAGAGAGTAGCGTTAGAAATAGAAAAGGAAAAAGATGTTCGGCACCACGTAGTCTCTATGATACCGTATGATTTTAGCTGGGTTTATAGACGCATAGTTTATTATAAAATAAAACCGGAATTAAAATGAACTAAATTTTCAACTCACCGTGGTTTTTTCATGGCGGTTGTTGAACGCTCGCGGCCAGCGCGTGTCTCTCCAGTCGAACGATGTCACGTGTCAAGTAGGTATTCCCTCATGACGTATTAATCAATGATAAATTAATAATAGCAACGTAAATGGTGAATATCTACGAGCCAGATGTGATATTCGGGTGTTTAAAAATTCCGTTAATAATAATATTACTCCTCGTATTATTCGCGTAGTCTCGTGTCCACCCCTTATCTTAGTTGTTCACTACCGCTATACAATTACCGACACAAACACACGCGGCGTAAAACATCGACGTATAAAATAGTTAGCCGAGTATAATACTCGGTATATTAACAAAATATTATACACGAGAAACATTATCGTGGATAATAAAAGAAAACTTCCAAGTATTTTATGTTAACTCGTATCTTTAGTACAGTATCCTTAATCCGATGTGAGGGTTGGTATGAATCTGCCCGTTGCACTTTTGTTTTAACAATAAGAGAAGCGATCGCGGATTGAATCTGTCAGGAATTATAGAATCGAATACCTCCCAGACGGTCACACGATACGATAAACCGCCGTTGTTATAACCGTAACGTTTTAATATCTCTAAGTCTTTTTATATAAACGTTTTAAAATTCGCTGATTTTATTCTAAACGTTCAAAGATTCCTCCATTTTATGTCACTTTGACTCTCACTTGCGCTGGCTGTGGCGGAAGCCATATTGTGATCACTGTACTCGGGCTAAAGAAAAGGGGGAGGCGTCGGCTGCTGGCCAAAGTACAGGGGGCGAACCCTGACGGCAAACTTAGTAAACTACAACTACGCGGATTACAGACGTATAGGTGAAAACCGACGGGCTATCCGCCGAGCCAACGACCGACCGACCGAACGAACGACACGACACGACAGACGGACGTTTACTCTTATCGCTGAGATCATATCGTTTATAGATTTATTCACATTATACGACATACCTGTTTTCAGAGAATTCCATTTCAGTCGGAATTGAACGTTAAGCTGCTACGATATTATGCCTAAATTATTTCTAACGCATGAGTCTTGATTTATTATGTATTAACGGTCTTTTGATAATTGTTACGATATTATCGTTATTAACGTTATTGTTATTTTTTATCAATTCTCATTTCGAGTGAGCTGATTATAGCGTTTTCTTAGTTTCGATCTTTATGCACTGCACATGGCTATAGAACAGTTGAATATCTCTTTTACCGACTCGAAGAAATTCCCATGGTTTTAGATCTCCTTATTTACTTTAACGGTTGCTGTTATTTCTGCGTTACTATTTAATGAACTATACGTACATAGTTAGTACTTTCTTTCAAATTTTCTATCGTGAAATATGACTGATTCAGAAGTTAAATTCATTCACTATATGCTTCTGTGAATCCTCTCTCGTTCCGCTATC
The DNA here is from genome assembly GCA_963978835.1 of Tenthredo scrophulariae. Classification (NCBI taxonomy): domain Eukaryota; kingdom Metazoa; phylum Arthropoda; class Insecta; order Hymenoptera; family Tenthredinidae; genus Tenthredo; species Tenthredo scrophulariae. The sequence continues at coordinate 8,742,233 of OZ022232.1, forward strand.
CCCTCAGTCTTATTCAGGTCACCGTATATAAGCTCGTGAGAAACTAGTTTCTATAATGTTTAAAAACTGAATTAAGAAATAACGCCAGTTTCGTTTCCACGACGAAAAGTAAAAAAGGAAATAAAAAAAATATGAATTCATATGCACCAGCAATAATCGCGTTATATAAATATCTTACAATCTCTTTGTATCATTTTTTGTTTCCCTAACAGCCCAATTTTACCTCAAAACTAATCCAAAAATCTTATACCTATAACGTGACTTGGTAGAGAATACGAAAAAAAAAAAAAAAAAATTATTAAACTTATACTCTGCACAGAATTTTTCGATCATTGAGTAGAACTGCAATCGTATGTATGCATGTATGCGTTAATAAACACGAAGAGAGGCGTGCAGGTGGTGCAGCATGCCGCGTATAAATTTGGGGTTCCACAAATCAGATCTGAATCTGAAGTACCTATTAATTATACCATATAGTATCATGATTTGTTGTTGGATGATCGTATACACCAGCTACGGATGTTAAACCGTGACGAGATATGATTTTTCGAATCGTATACTATAAGCCGCGACAATTTTTCTCAACTAATTAACTAAGTACGTTTTCATTATTAATCATTGTGTAATAAAGTTTGTAATAAATCAAGGTCTCATTAATGAGGTCAGACTCAGATTCGGTCGAGTATCATAGATACCTATATGCGTTTATGTATAAACTTAGCAGAGTCATAGAGATTTTCTTTTTCCCAGTTATTTTTATTTTTCTCATATTTCCTTTTTTTCTCCCAACTTTAAATAACGGCCTGCAGTCGTGCGGTTGATACTTTTATTCAAATTCTAGTCCACAAATGTCGCAATCCTACCGCCGTGACAATTACGTCCGTATTTTTGTTTACCGCAAAAGTCAGTCACCCAGACAAGACGGTAATGCAGTTTCTAGCTTTCCACCAAGTGACACCATTAACGCATAATTATTACAATCTCTTGGCGACGTCGTAGGTACCTTCATCTCCCCGCAATACCTAGACCATAAGTTTTGTTCTCCCTTGTTTCGCGAATTTTTTATACCTAATCCTCTTTGCTTCTACACGTTCATTAGCTATTTCATTTGTTTTCTTATCCTGCAGGATATGTTAAAACTCGCTTTCACCAAAATTCGAGACATACTTTTAATTAATTATTTTATTCAAACGGGGATATCGACACGCATATCTGTTACCCTGTCAAACTCACTCTCTGCTTTTATATGTGTATCATGTCATACCCTCTCGTCTACATGCCGACAGAACTGCTCAATATTTAGCCACCATTAGAGAGGTACCGGTCTACGTGCTACACAATATACCCGTATAACTGTAATGACTTTATGCATAAAACTCTGTGTATAAATCTCGGCTGTAGATCCACAAGTTCAGAGATTGTACAGAAACGAGGATCCATGAGATTTCCGTATATCGTTAAAATTTGAAAATTTGAAAACGGGGAAACCTACAGCCGAGTATAAATCAGTACGACGAATGAAATCTTCCATACAGACTATAATGGTGCTGGGGTTTTTTCAGCCGCAACTTTTATTCCGGATTTCTCTTACTACGATAAAGAAAATTGAGTGTGGTAATCTTGCGCTTTTTTGTTCGGTTTTTTCTTACTTTTTCACGTCTCTGGCTCAACGGTATAAGTAGGCACAGAAAATCCGCGTAATAAATTTTCATGTGTCTACTAGCTATACGCGTATACGAAACTCGATAATTTCAATTACAACGAAATAAAGTGACTCAAATCGGGTGACAATAATTTCATAGAAAAGAAGAATAAACCCCACTTCGAAAAAACCCGACGAAACTCAATGACTTGATGACTTATGTCTGTAATATAGTAAAGTATTGCCATTCGTACTCACTTATACTCACCGAATCATGGCAAAAGAGGTTTTTAATTAAATCCTTCCACTTTAAGCTTAGGCGTTGAACTCCGAGCGAGTCGAGTGGTCTGTCAAAAACCGTTCCCTTCAGTATAAATCAGAGGATCAGAGTCGAAGCAAAAAGTCGATATTTGACAAATAATTATTTTCCCCCTTTCGGGTAAAAGTCGAAGTACAGTTAAATTATTTCACAGCTTAGAATTAGCTGGCTGAAACTTATCCATGAATTACGTCGAGGAATCTAGTCTAATCAGGCAGTATAGTGGGACATACGGATCCTACAGGTCATTGCATAGTGATTCAACCATTTTTTCGAATAATCTCACAAAATTCGAGAGTATTAATAACCTGGCGAAGAAATGGCAAGAGAGAGACCCTCCGATGGACAACATCTTTGAGGTTTGATACTCTGATTGTAATTTCGAACCGCTGTAACCTTGGTTTATAATGTCGGAACTGGACTGAATATTTTCGAGGTTTTAGGTGCTAAAAAATGCTGCGAATGTCTGGAATTTCAAAATTTCGTCTCCACTTTATCGTCGGTTTTAAAAATTTCCCGAAGAATTTGTGACGGCATATCGCATACGAAAGACCCTTTGGTATTTAGATTCGATGATCCCGAAGTTTATGCAAGTCGTTGGCTCCTCTGGCCTGTTATACACCACCTTTGGAGCACCGCGACGCTCGGCGTCGTCACTCGTCAGCCTACGCGCGATGTCGTATGACGTAGTCGTCGATGCTGTGACGTAGTCACAGGTAGCTGCTCCATTTTTGTTGTACGAAACGGTTCTAGTTAAATTACGTCACAGTTAGACGACACGCATGCGCAGGGAATGAACGACGACGCGTCACTCGTGACGTCATCAACGAACCGTTCGAAGAGGAAGAGAAGGAGAAGGAGAATGAGGAGGAGGAGGAGATGGAAGAGGAGATGGAAGAGAAGGAGAATGCGAAATAGGAGGAGGAGGAGGAGACGCCGTTATCGTCGACGAGAACTTGTTGCTCGAGATTGTGACGCACTTCCGTCTGTCATTTTATACCGACAGCTTCGATCAATCGCCGAGTCTGTGGCAGGTATTTATGTTGAGGCGATGAGTACTACCCATTCTTCCGTTAATCGAAAAATGACATTCAATGATTGTCATCGGATTGTGATACCTTCGTGTCGATAAAAATCGTCGTTCTGATCGCAACGCTAGGTATACGCCACACATACATACACATGTATTCTGATAATTGATATGATAATTATAAATATAAAAAGAATAAATAAATGAAATTCGCGACGTCGAGAATGATTTCTTAAATCTGTTTAGAACCGCGTTATAAAATTATCTTACAAGATTGGTTTCGGTTTCCTCGTTAAAGAAATTTACTTAAAACGGCTGTCCCCCATAATGAACCGACTCCGTGCAGCTATTCAAACCGTCAATTCAATCTGCATAATTCACCGATCGTTTGAGCGACGATTTCAAATTGGTGAAGGTGTTTTTTTAGCATATTTTACCCTTCGACACGTGCACATCATACATATTACATACGGCAGTTTAGATTTGGGTATACACGCTAATACACGATACGAGATTGTTTGGGTTGCGGATTATACCTACTCGCGATGTTCAAAATTTCTAACAAAATGACAATGTTGATATTCATCAATGAACACCTATGATAAGGATAATTCATGAAAATCAACTATAACACGTTATAAGATTTGAAGAAGATTAAAAAAAAAAAAAAGAAAATAAATGAAAAAGGCGTAATCAAGTCTTACAGTATATTTGTAACGGTCTATATATAAAACAGCTTGTGCTAAGACACGGATATAGAGAAGAAACGAACGCGGGATTTAACGCATCAGGCTGCAGCTATACGGACTGTATCGTTCACCATTGACTTTTTATAGTTGCCTTTATAGTCCTACGGGTCCGCCACTACGCCGTACAGACCAAAGCGCTGTAATATTCTCGGACATCAGGATGGAGGGATATTAAATTGTTAACCCTAAAGCTGTTAAACAGGGACACGTAATATCCCACGTGTTGTAGTCGTTATCCGCCTCGTAATCTATATTATATATTATATATAAAATATGTGTATGTGTGTGTGTTAAAAAGCAGAAAATTTAGCAAAAAAACAAAAAAAAAAACAAGAAAAAAAAAGTGTAACGCGAACGTTGTAATAATAATTATTCTTTTCTTCTATAAATTCTATTTTCTTCCTTTTTTTTTGTGGCTCAAGATTAATTATCTGGTTATAATTATACCCGCAGTAAATCTATGGATGTGTAAGTGAGCTAGAAATCTCATCAGTCCAGCTATACCTCGGAGTAAACGGATAATATAAAAAAGTTAAAAACTAGTATCGAGCGAGAAATGAGTCTCTTTCACTCGTGGAACTTTCTGAAAGTGATATTCCGCGGCAAGGTCAAGTCGAGGAAAGCTTAGTTAGCTGTTAACACAGCTTGAATACGCATATATATAGACGCGTGAGCTGCATATGTAGATATAATTATGATTATATGCATATAGGTATAAGGCGTAAGTCTGCCACCAATTTTCGATTGGCATATGCATATAGCGTGTATATAGAACCTATAGGTAGATATCCTAAGGGGCAAAGAGCTGAGAGCCGAGACGCGATCGTTCACGGCGCGTGGAAAATCTTCTTCCGGTCGGGTGACTCGGGTTGAACGCGTTTCCTCTCCCGTAGAGAGAGGGAGAGAGAGAGAGAGAATAGAGAGGGTGTCCAACGGGAGGAGTGAGGCCGAGGTATGGCGACAGGGAATCCTAATCTCGTTGGCCCAGGAAATCAATAGGAGAGCCGAGTTTCGCCACAGCGTAGCGAAGGCCGTGTGGCGGGTCGCCCCACTCTTTCTCGCTCTCTACCTCTCTCTCACTTGCTCTGACTTCTCGTATTATATCCGAATACCGATGATATACCTAGTAGATACAAGCAGGATTTGTTATACCTACCTACATAGTGCATATAGTGTATAGCAGTACACTACGTCTATACCTACCTATATCCGTATCCTTATGTTTACCCTATACATTAGCTGGCGTTAACATATCGGTGTATAATAAGCATTCATGCAGTAGTCGAGTACCTTGATTGAACGCGTCACGCCTCACGCGGCTTTAGAGCCCAAACATCGTGGAAACGACTTGATACGTGCGTGGACAGATCGCGATCACGAAGAGCCGTATTATTATAATTGAGATAACTTTGGCTGGGAGGTCACAGCTCAGTGGCGATATATTTGAATAAATTATTAATCGCGTTTGGTGATAAGGTGAAGGTAAAGAAACAGGGAAGAAAATTATTCAAACTGGAGAAAAAGAAAATTGACTTTTATAATGAAATTTGTTAGTAATTTCGGGAAGAAGAAAAAAAAAAAATACACAATTTATTTTTCATCGGAAGAAATCACAAGCTTCGTGATAGATTGCGAGGATTATATTATTGGTGTATTAATGGGGACGGGATATGGATATCACCGTATATTAAATCTGTTAAGAGAGATGCTGGGGACTTTCGTGCCCATCCTTGAAGTAAAAGTCAAATTTTTTTCGTTCATCCGTGTTGTACGCGACTATTATAGGTATGTACGATATGTACGTCTCAAGGAATGGCTCCCATTATTTCTTGACTCAACACGTGGCTCGTCACGCCGAAGGCTCGGCACAGTATAGGATATCTAGTTTGATCTTATCCTGCGCTATATACCTACCCGTAATTTGACCAACGTTATACATATACCAAGATTTGATAATTATACTTATTTACAGTTCTTGGTATTCTGACTCCTACAGCACGCTGTGAGATTATTTCACGGCATCTGATATACAGGAACTCAAATTCGTACCGCGATAAGTCAGCGCAGATACGCGGAAACGAATTTCCGTATCGAGTGTACGGCTAAAATAATGTTAATTCACGTACAAATATACATGAGACAAATTTTATAGTGTATATTACTGTTAAAAATTTGTACAACAAATCGATGAGATCTACATACTACTACCATGGTGGCCGTGGTATAGTAGTCGAGCCAGTCAGCCTGTTGGTCAAGTGGCACAAAACAACGAAGAGGTAATTATGGTTGCTAGGGAATATGGCAGAAGCGTGTAGATATACATATATTTATAGAGTAGGTACCTACTCGCTCTGCAGTACCGCATTTCTCGGTCCACATACACGTACTGTATATGCTCCTCAACGTACGGTATGCGCGAATACATATGGGGCATTCAATTTGAATCCGAACTGCAGTGGTACGCCTATATCTGTCCCGAATTACAAATTTCTGTTTTATACATAAGACAGGAGAAAAAAAAGGTGAAAATTTTTTTGAAAGAGAATATAATTTCTTGCCTTTTCACTCGGCCTTTCGGGGGCGCATGGAAAGATATATGCGAATTAAGCCAGGAATTTTAGGTTTGGTTTACAATTAATTTTCGTCAAGTTAATTTAGGTTGGATGAAGTTGATTACATTCGAGATTTAAAATACCTCACTACGTACCTATAGTCCTCCTTTCTACTCCTTTCTCCTGCTGCCGCTGATGCTGCAAGGTATCATGCAACGTTGCTGTATACACAGAGAAAAGGAATTACTACAGTAGTAAGCATCTTATGTGTTACTCACTCCATCCAACTGGCGCAATAACGAAAATTTAGAAAAACCGCAATTTCGGGTAAATTAATGCGTTCGACACCTTGATAATTACAATTATTTTTTTTTTTTTTTCTTCTTTTTTCTATTTGTCTAATTAATTATTTCTTTAGTATATAATGTACAAGTGTCTTGATTTTCCAAATTGATACTAAGAAATTTTGTCTCATAGACACGGAAGGCAGCTTCTCCTTCTCTGCGCGATATGGCTTAGTGCGTTTATTTTATCGTATGTAATTATAACGTTATACGATCTTATCAATAACAATTGAAAATTTCGATCAGTATTGAATAGCGAGCTGTACAGGGAGGTAGAATAGAATTTAGATAGGGCATTAGCAGCAGGCTAACAATAAGCCTGCGAAAGCTCGTCTGGATTATCGAATCTGCAATCATATCATCGATCGACGATTTGGTATAATATAGAAAATCAGTTATGGGACCTGTATCAGTGCGTTACTGATTATCTTATCGATATAAAAATAAGAACAGCTAAATTGTATGTATATATATCAAGGAATTCCATTCCAAGGCGGTCAACGTCTGACCCTGATCATCTCGGATTTGATTCATGGTTTCCTTTTTTTTTTTTCTAATATATCACTGTTCCAACTCTGAGAAACACTTCAGTTTTTTATTTTTTTCAACAAACGGTTATTAATTTCCGAATTTATTTCAAACGAAACAAAAACGCACATTTTGAGGGAAAATTAACGAGCCGAGGATATCATTAACACAATTATTATGTACGAAGAAATACCAAGGGAACGAAAAGATTCACTGTAAATGCTGGTGAAAAAGTAATACGAAAATGAAAATTCTCCTTGTTAGTTGAGATCAGTGTCTCTGATCATCAATAAAGCCTGAAAATCGATCAAATGAATATAAAAAAAATGTAATTCCTCTTTGAGATGTGGTCGAAAAGGATCGTCGCGTAACCCAGAGTTCTTGAGATTATTTTTTTCTAATCTAAACTAGGCGTTTTTGGCGATTTAAAAAATTTTAGGAATGGGTAACATCGGTATTAAAGATTCTCTGAACATACCTGTTTCTAAAATTGTCGAAATCGAAGAGAGATACTCTCGCAACAAAAATATCAAACTGTACGATTTAGGTTGCGGTACGATATTTTCTGCATCAGCATAAAAATGCATTAAATTTTCATCTCGAAACAGGTACGCAGGTACAAGTACTCCAAAATAATCCAGGAAATAATAATCTTACGAAAGCATGAACACGAAGTGACCGTCGAACGATAAATATATCGAAATTTAATGGAACACTAAAACATTGCTCTCGGTTATTATAGAGCGGAGTGAAAGTACCGCGATTTGACCTCTGGTTATCGTCGTCAAGGTTTCACTAATGAATTAGTCTTACGGACTGGGACTGCTGCACCAATTACCGAAAGTCTATTACCTCCGTAATTTGTTGTAATTGATTGAAAATAAAAAATAAAATAAGAAATTGAAAAATTGAAAAATTGAAGAATTGGAAAATTGAAATTATAACATCCGGCTCGTTTTTTTATTTCACGTACTTATAAGTCTTCCTTATTGCAATTCATTCGTCTCTGTCGATTAGTCGTCGATCAACTGTTTGAGCTGGGAAAGTGAGAGCGTGTCGTTCTCGCGTTATTATCGGTTCGACTATTTTCTTGCTTGCGACTGTAACCTCATTTTATTATTACTTTTATATTATACCGAAATAAAATCCAAGAAATATATTAACCGATTTAACAAACTGTAAATTATTAGAAAAAATTTTTTATCTATACTTATTATAATCCTCCGAAGCCCGGAGATTATCAGCCCAAAATCTCAGCTTCTAAATGAAATTGAAACCGCAAAATTTTTATGATTATAAAAATTTCTCAAACCTCTTAATTGATATACCTATAGTTATATAAGAAAGTGACTATTGCAAAGAAATTTTTAATATTGCTACTTTTCAACCGACGGTTTTAATGCGTCTGAGAAGAAACCGATAAAAGCGAACGGTGATAAAGTTTTTTTTTTTTCTTCCTATTTTAATTACAATTTCTCTTGAAAAACAACAATTCTATATAAATGATACATAAAAATGATGAAATGCTCTCCAAGTTTTTTTTTTCTTTCATTCTCGATTTTTTATTTTCATTCTCTAATTTGCCTCGTCTTAGATTATTACTTAATTATATACAGGGTGATTCGGTTTAACCGGGCCATAGTTTCAGAATAGATTCCTCGTGAAATTTAAAGACTAAATTTCCATTACCAAAAGTTCGAGGGTCCAATAGTTTCCGAGTTACGGAAGATCTTAGTCTACCGATCGCAAAACTTATGATGTGACACAGACTGGGCTGATCATGAGTGTAAGTTGAGCTGCAGTGCCCGCAGTCTATGTGACCTATACGCTCTGTTATTGGCCAACTAGGATCTTCAATAGCTCGTAAACAATCAGCCCCTCAAATTTTCGGTAAAGGAAAATTATTCTTAGATTTTATCGGGGAGTCTACCCTGAAAATAATACATCCCGTTAAACCAAAATCACCCAATATAGTATATATTTATAACCGTATACGTGTACGTATATAGGTAAATAAATTATTGTCGGTACAGAAATTGCTTCTCTGCAAGTTCCTGAAGCTTGTATATAACATAAGCTATAGGTATATATTCCGTGATGTCAGTCGGTCCATCCGTTGCATAAACATGTATATATAAATACATGTGCATATGGTATACCTATGTATATGTAATATAATTAATATAAAGCTATATAAGCGGTGGGTATATACAATATACATGTAGTATATGTTATATCATGCATATAGTGTATATAAGGTAGACGGTCCTGTATAACTAGGTATATACATATAGTTGTGTGTACGTAATTTACTCGCAATTATAAATCCTAACTGGTTAATAATTCTCGCTGGGAGGTGAGCCAAAGGAGGAGGGCAAGTGGAAGGTCAGAATTATCGGAGGGACTCAGTCGAACCAACCGAACGGTGGCAAAGGCATATTTATACGACGAACGAAATACATACCCAGTAGAGGCAGAATCTGAGAAAGAAAGACAGAGAGAGAGAGAGAGAGAAAGTGAGACGGAGCAGCACCCCGAAGGTTGCTATGCGTTCTAGAGGCTACTGCCACCTCCCAAGCGCGTGTCTCCCTTGTGCAGTGTGTCGCATACGAACTACATGTACTTGGGCCTTACTTCAGTCCCGCACATAATGTATGATATGCGTATGTGTGCCTTGAAATAATAACAGAAATAGAGAAAGAGAGAGTTGAAAAAGGCTATTCCTTTGTGTTAAAGTATTTTAGATGGACATTTTTTGTTTTATTATTTTAGGACTCGTTATATGATGAGAGAGAATTATTGACAATTGCAAGTCTGGTAGTCAGAGGATTTAATTAATTGGGTCGAATGCATGTATACATGTGTATATTATATGCATGTGGATTTGTGTGTAACACACTGACGGAGAAAATTATTCTGGCAAACCACTAATCAGCGAAAGAACCGGATCTTTGTGCTCCATCCGGTGGCGGTGTACCTATATGGGGTTAAAAATCTATACATGTACCTATGTTTGTGTACGTTCTGCGATGTATTTCAACGATTATAATATACGATGTATAATTGCAGAGTTTCCGGATGCGAGATAAGAAGAATGTAAATAATATATAAAGTTATCTTTTACAAATACTGTATAAATAATTACGGATAGCGTATCGTATGCCTTTATTGCCGGAGAACAGTGAAAAGGTTCAGGTCAAGCGGGCCATATTTTGAGGATAGATTCCCCGCGAAAATTTAAGACCAAATTTACTTTACCAAAAATTCGAGGGACTGATAGTTTCAGAGCTACGGAAGATCATAGTCGACCAATCGTAGAGCATATAGGTCACACAGGCTGGGCACCGCTCGATTTACACTCATATTAATAAGCCTAGTCTGTGTCATCTATGAGTCTTGCGATCGGTGAACTCAGATCTTCCGTAGCTCGGAAACTATTGGACCCTCGAATTTTTGGTAAAGGAAATTGAGTCTTAAAATTTCACGAGGAATCCATTCTCAAAATATGGCTCCCCCGATGTAAATGATCCTTAAAATAAAATCATTTATCCAGCTTCTACGCTGAGCGATATTTTTCAACTTATTTATTCAGATTCAATCTGGCTAGTTTAAGCTACGTTATATATTATGTAGAAATATTGTCGAGCCTCCCATGACCTCGGGGTTATCAAAAACTTGGGAACCTAACTCGCTTCTATAATATGCGGAGGGTCAACGCCAAGTTTTCAATAGATGAGTTAGGTATTTCTGGGTTCTGTGTATACATTATAAATCGTTGTGAATTTGGATAAAACTGCAACGATATTTTGTCGGATATAAAAAGAAAAGAAATCTTACGCGAGTATAGTTTAGATCAAACGTTTATCTTCAAACAAAAATTCCAAGCTCATTTTTACGTCATTTCTTTCTTTATTCTTGTCATTTTTGTAGCTAACGTTAAACCGGGTTCAACGACCTATAATTAAAGGTCATTCCCATTTGGATATTTCGAAAAAACAAATATGTGCCTGATATAGTATATAGAATAAAATATATGTTAAAATGAAGAAACACAGAAATACGTTAGAATTAACGTCCGAGTGAGATTATCATTACTATATACTATGTAGTACGGTACATGAATGTAAATGCGATTATATTGAGTTCGTTTTTTGTTTTTAATTTATCTTTTGTTTTAATTAACTCTTTATCTTAATACACGAGCTGCATCAGCTGTGATTTAGAGTGATTAATATTTTCTATGTGTTTTGTATGGGTAATCGATATAAGCTTGCGATATAGATGTCTAATTATTATTTTTAATGTATATAGGTAGATGTAATTTAAGGCGATCTTTCCGAAGATAAAGTATATAACGCGGTAAAAGTAGCGCGTAACACAGCTACTATAGATATATGATTGTGAATTACGTTTAATATCTTGAAAGTAACACCCGCGCGCTTATATATGTATAGTAGTCGTGTGATATAGCTATGGTTGGGCGCGCGTCTCGGTTAAACAGAATTTCCCCCTTTTACGCGATAACGCGTTATACCCGTAAACATATACAACGACAATTTGCGATAGCTCGCATAATTACGTCGGGGAGGATAACAAGGAAACTAGTACGATATATACATATACTTTAACCGATAACGCCGCAACGACACCCAAGAGATTTTTTATTTATTCATTTTTATTTTTATTTTTATTTTTTTCAACTTATATACACAGATTGAGACGAAACGTTACGCCCGTGACTTTTTCTCGTATATACTATATGATATATATGTCATACACGTTATCACATAGAAATTATAATTATTCAATATGCGCTTATACGATAATACCTAATAAGTGTAAATATAGATCAAGAAGAAAGGCGATAGCTTCGTGATGTGATAACCATATATTATTCTAGAAATGGAAAATTTATATCTTGATAAAGTAATCACTCAAGCTGAGAATAACTATATATGTATAATTTATAGTAACTACGAAAGTATATACCCGGATAATGCGAATCCACGTTTAGAGAGGAATCATAAGATTTCTCGTATACGAATTACTTCATTTATTATTTTCATTCATTCTGATCGAAAATGTATTAAGTTATTCCATGAAATCTTATCACTTTGATAAGAACAACGACCGTTTAAAACAGGATCATTATAGCTGCAGTTGTTGACTTTTAAATTTCAAAATTATAAAACCGCGATGAGTACGGTATATGTACGGGATACCAGGTCAAAGTGGACGCCTCAGCTGAAAATTGATGAAAATAAAAACGATGATTTGTTTTTTCTTTAATTGAAAAAAAAAAACGATGAAGATTTTTTAGGAAAAAAGAAAGAAATTTTTATTCATTTTAAGCCGAGACGCCCGGTATCCCCTATATAATACACAATATATATGGGACATTCCAGATCAATTTCCGACCCTCACCCCATCGAATTTGGGTCTTAGTGACACGAGGCGTTCTGCCCAGTCAAAATAGTAACCCCAATTTTGTCTCTTTTTATAATCGTTTATCAACCTTTTTTTTTTTTTTTTTTTTTTTTTAACTCTGGTAAAATTGACCTCGAATGCCCCATGTATAAAATTTTTTGTATTAGTTAGTAAAAGGTAGAGTTCATTGACCCGTTGTCTGGGTGCGGACATGTCACCTTGAAGTCGACCAGGATCTCATCTCGTACCACCGGATGTGTTAACGATTGAATGATTTAGAAGTAGACGAGAGTATGAGAAAAATGAATCTTGAATAATATATATCAGTATGTGATATACGAATAGGATAAATCGTTGATTAAATAATTACTCGGTTCTCTTTACATTCATGTACTACATAGGAGTATAGTATAGTTTATTACTCTCATCTCGCTTATACTAGCCAGGCTAGTTATACTCTAGCCGTAAAATCTCTTCCGCGCGAACACTTCCTCGACCTCGAGCCTACAGCAGCGGCGAAAAGTTAGCTCTTCTTTCTTATTGATCGCTTAGCGAGAGACTTTTATTTTATATTAACCAGATATTCGAATGTATACTTTGACACGTTCGATTTTATTCATATTTTATATCCACGCAGTGCGAACTGTAACACGATACTCACATATATAGCTACCTATGTGTCGAGAAAGTGTTTTCTATCTTTTTTTTTTATCTTATTTTCTATTTTCCAATAAGGAATGAATAAGAAACGAAATAAGACTAATACAATCAATGATTGTACGCTGTGGAACAAGGAAATAAAAAAAATTAGGTAAAAATCGAGCGATTCGAGATTAGTACATGGGTCGTAATGCAGCAGTGCTGATGCTTACTGCTTAGTGTTTATGAGGCAATCTAGAGCCAGTCACAACGTAATCTAATCCTCGAAGTGGTTCCTCCGGTGTAATTTAGTGCTCGTATTGTGTGCCTTTAGTATTTGCCCTCGTGGTCGATACGGGCAAACAAGACCTGGTAACCCGGCCAGCCGCGTCGACGGAGGGAGACAAAGGGGTGGCCCGAAGGGGGAACTCGGAAGTTGGAACTTGGATCAATGCGGCGCCTTATCAAAGCACGTCCCGTTCTTCCGGCGCGTCGCGGCGCCATTCGCAGCTTCTTATACAACTATGAGACGATCTTATAATCAGAGAAACTACGATTTTCATTCATTTAATAGGAAAAAAAAAAAATCTCTCCCTATTTCTGAAATTTTATTTCACGTAAACTATTCGACATCTCAGAGCAAAAATATCGTTAGAAATGTAAAAACCAATAATTTCGTCATTATTCTGAGAATAAAGAGAAAACTTATAAGATTCAAATACCTTTTGGAAATATTTAAATCCACTGCGTTTATAAGTTGCGAATCGCTTTCATACGTGCTCATAGCTCTGATGCGCTTGATATCTTCGGAAATTTTATTACGCGTTTCTTGTTAAACTTCCGATTATCCTAGGTACGGATTTTATACGATCGCTTCGTCGCGGTAGGAGACACCCGGACTTGGGATAGTCTTGTGAATATTAAACGTCTATATGGGTAAACTGTTGCCTGCATATTTTCGTCTGGTATCTCGATTCTCAAGTCAGTTGCTAGTCTGACCCTGATAAATCTGATTTACACCTGTTGAGGTACTATAAGGTGTCTCGTAAAGTGACGTTGTCAATATAATACGGTTACCTTGCCTCTGGGTACGATTATGGATTATGTATGGTACGACGACGCTTCGTCGACTGTCAATTACTATTCTATGCTCTCATTTTGTCACCTATGAATAATAAATTATATTACATATAATATTTGAAGAAAAATTATTATTGGCAAATTTTTTTATTTTCATTATTTTTTTTTTCTCAATTTCTCATTATTTTATCAAATATATGAAGTAAAATCTTTATAAGTATAGTATTGTTCAAACGACGTTGATTGTTCATATATATATATATATATATATTATAATTTTTTCCACAAATAAATAATATAGATACATGTGATATTTAAAATATTACGTAATTAATCTCTAAATAACATCCACCGCGGCTACTGGAGTAGGTATATAAGTAACGGAACTCTGTGAGAATCTGGGCAAGTGACGTCAGACGGGTTTGCGATATGTGAGAAATTCTCTCATGCATCAGATCGAAGGGAGATGAGTTCTGATTGAATAATGTGTCAAATTTTCTCTCAATTACCTGTATGTAAGATTAATAAATAGAATACAAAAAAAAAAAATTCATCAAAAATATTCAAGTACCTAGGTATCAATAAGTGCGTTGATATGCACATACACGTGTATTAAGATCGCAGAATGAATTTTCTTTAATTTTGTTTTAAGTCCTCCGGTCTTAGATTATTGAAATGAAAACGATTCACCGAAAAAAAATTCGTTTCAATAAATATCCGTCGGTCAATCTTACCGTATGATCTCTTAAGGTCAATTCGAATAGACGCAGCAGATCTCTTATTTGATATACTAATATATACTTGCAGTATTAGCTGTCGTGGCGAGAGTGCAGTAGCAGACATGGTAGATCGTGTATCAATATAGGTATAATACCAAGTACTATGTATATGCGGGTAACCGAGTGAATAAAATCACGAATTATAAGCGCAGGGTCGAGATATGCAGGCCTTGATTTACATTTGTTATATCCATACAACGTACGTTTTACAACGATAAATATATAAAATAAATGTATGTATAAAAAAAACAAGTGAAATAATAAAATAATACCATAATTGTATAAAATAGGTAAAAAAAATGTTTTACATACATATTTATCTATACCTAGATGGAGAAAAGAAATAGTTAAAACTGTAATATAAAGTAAAGTAAAGTATATATATATATATATGTGTACAGCTAGAATCTCTAGACTCACATCTATACACTCCACTTACCGTTTAAACCCGCTCTAATATGTACATATACATATACATATACACGATACCTATAGCACATGCATACGTACTGTATAAGTATAACATATGCTTATACGTCCTTGATGAAACTACTCGACTCTCTAACAGTCCGAAAGTTCTTCGAATAGTAGGAGAGAAGAGGAGTGTAGTCGTATGTATATATGAATGTATGTACTACTACTATACAGGGTGATTCAGATAAAACTGGTAATATTTTGAGGGTAGATTCCTCGTCAAATTTTAAGACTAAATTACCTTTGCAAAAAATTCGAGAGCCCAATAGTTTCCGAGCTACGAAAGATCTTAGTTTACCGATCGCAAAACTTATAGGTGAGACAGACTGGGCTTACCGTGAGTGTAAGTTGAGCGGTGGCCCAGTCTATGTGTGCTCTATACGCTCTGGGATTTTGTCGACTAAGATCTTTCGTAGTTCGGAAATTATTGGTCCCTCAAATTTTCGGTAAAGGAAATTTAGTCTTAAATTTTTACGGGGGATATATCCTGAAAATATCGTGCGTATGTGAAGAAGAACCGTACTACGAAATAATATAAGTATATACATCTATAGAACTGCATTGTATAAAGAGATTCGTACTGTTAACGTAATAATTAATAGAATTGATACCAAAGCAAGGTTTAAAATTTTAATATCGGTGTACAATACATAGTCTTTAAACATGCATTCTATGGTTAATTCGTTATATAGTTTGACAATAAGTCGCGACTAACGATAACGTTAATGTATATGTTAAGGTATGTTCATACGTCATCTACCAACGTTTGCCAATTATAATATCACGTATAGGAGGGAAAACCAGTTTGTATATAGACATATACTGTAATGAAGAAAATAATAACGGAGATTTATTTCTGCTGTTGCAGGGGGGCGGACTGAACTGCAGAATAAATTCGCGAGGGATCGATCGCCGGCGTATAAGCAGGTGACGACGACGACGACGACGTCGCGCCGTGAGCGAACAGGCGGTAGCGAAGCAATTCGACCGCGTCGTCTTAGGTGTTGTATATAGTAATACGTCTATCTTACAACGCAATAGAAATCGCTGGTGAAAGTGTTGTTGGCTGCAGGCTGTCCCATGCCGTACGTACGGCATGGCCAGTAGAATAATACCCGACAAGAATATACGTGAGATATGTATATACATATATATATATATATATAATACAGTATATGTATTACTGAGTTAATTAGTGCAAGGTGAGAAAAGTTCTTTCTTTTTTTTTTTTTATCGTAAAGAAAATATTATCGAAATTTAAGAATTACAATGTTAATAAAATAGTGATTATATATTATGTAATTAAAGGTATATTAATTCTGGAATGGGGATGACAATTCCTGTAAGTTCACCGGGATCTGCAGTAATGTCAATAAGTCGCGTTGGTATGTGTATAGTATAGGTACATAAGAGTTGTTAAGTCGGCGCAACTCAATCCGGATATATCTTGATTACGCGCGCGATTGCTGGGGCAATTAACAAGTTTTGTGTTATGCGCACCTAGGAGAAGAGGAGATAGACGTCACGTCCTGGTAATGGCCGTGTACGTAGTTATAATCCTTATACACGTCGCTCTACCGAAGCGGTAATTTTAACTTGAAATATATAAGTATTATAAGATATGAAAAATAAGTCATACTTGCAGCGATATGAGTCTATAAATATAACGCGGATTAAACGTTATGTTGATTATAAGTTGAGAAATTGTATAATAATACATATATATATACATAGATTATCTTCGTATGTGAAATAAAAAATGACAACATTTTTACACATTATTAAATAAATAAATATATACCTGAAAAATGAATGAATGAATAAATAAATAACATCATTTTATGTATGTATACACACATCATGTATCGCATATCCAAAACCCTTTTACCAACCCTCTGGTAATTGACTTTACCGTTAACTATATGTATAACTGTATAAGTGAAAGAAATGAGAGTGCAGTCGATATACACTTGATACAGTGACTGAATGTTCAAACTCTATATAGGTATAGAATATACAAGTTGTTGTATGTATATAATAAATGCGGCAAAACACCGTGTCTAACCGACTGAGTTACTAATATACCACACCACCTCCACTATAGTTCCAGGTTTACTTTTTCTATACGCGCGAGCTTATCTCACCTGTAATTTCTCACAGTCAGTCAGTCAGTCAGTCACTCAGTCACTCAGTCAGTCAGTCAGTCAGTCAGTCAGTCAGTCAGTCAGTTTCTAGGTAAATCTTATTCAGCCATGATTGTATGTTAATTTAGTTTTAGTTTTAGTTTTTTTTTTTTTTTCTTTTTTTCATTATTCAGGTCGATAAAATTTACCAGACAATACAGAACTACGTTCTTAACAATGTACATATACGTATACATGTACGTAAATTAGGGAAAAAAAGAAAAGAAAAGAAAATACCAATCGACGAAAGTACATATCAGATTGGAAGAGGAGAAGCAAAAATAAACCTTTTTTTTTCCAAACATCTTTTCTTCTCATATTCTAGTACGTAATCGAGAAAGAGTTTAAACGTTCAACGACACATAGTTTACATACAATGTTTCGCGACGTATGTAATATGGCTCGAGAGTACTTATATTCTCCGTGCATTGTTTCGATCGAAGAAAACAAGTCCGATATGAAAATTAATGTGATAAAAAAAAAAAAAAAAAATTAAGAAGAAGAAGAAAAACTGATGAAATTGTAATAAATGAGATGTGACTATTTTCACTTTAAATACTCTAGAATAGGATTTTATTGAAATATTTTGTGATTCGTTGCATCGTGGGAATAAAATAGAAAATAAAAAGAAAAAAGACAGAAACTAAAAAAATAAAAAAAAAAATAATTTTGATTTCAAAGAACAATCAACATGATTGTAACCGCAATGAAACCCTGGTAGATACAGTATACCTACTACGGATATTCACTGCCATAGGAAGTCAATTTGAGGACAAACAATAAACAGATGAATCTCGTACTATACTATTGTTGTTGAGTAATTGCGTTATGCGTATATAGTGAGAGCGTAACCACGTATATACTCATACAAGTTAGCCGCATGTTACATTAGATACGGTAATTGTTCTCCCTTATTTCTTAAAACTTCTTCATTTTAATGTCATATACGTGCTTTTTTATTATTCTTTATTGTTCTTAAGAGTTTTTACGATTATTTACCATTTAAGTTATCGCTAAGACTTATTATATAGGTACGTTTCATCACGGAGGTCAGAGATCAATCAAATAAATAAATAAATAGTTAAATAAATAAAAACCCCAACAAAGTTGAAAACTTAACTATTATGCATTTTATTAGCCTAATATTTATTTAGCTAAGCGAAGATCTGGAGTGTCGCTAATAACGCTTTCTTCACCCTGCAGAAATTTCATATCATTTTCTCACTCATAGTCAGTTTTTTATTTACCCATACCCACTCCATATAAATTTTTCTTTTATTTATTTTTTTTTTCTTTTAGATGATAAATTACCGGATAAAAAGGTATTAAATATCTGCCCCGTCATTTCCTTGGGTGAATTAACGACCAGAACACGCTTTAGTTTCTAGTATCTATACCAGTTTAGTGTTAGCCGAACAATTACTAGCATAGCTAAGAAACGATTTTGCGGGCTCGACCCCTAAGTCGATTTAGGCCAGAGCACACCCTTTCGCTAATCAATCAACCAGAAACGAACACAAAGTTGAGTCAAGCTGTGATGTAAAATTATTATTTGTTTATAATTTTACATAATTTTACAAATAGTTTTTTGTTTTTTCATCTCACCGTCACAATCGTGACTATAAGGTGATAGAAGAGAAAAAAAAAATCATCGTGTCACTAAGCTCCGAAGTTGCGTGTATTTCCGGTTTAAAAAAAAACAAAGGAAACATTTAGCCCATACCGCACATACTATACGCGTATTGAAAAAAATAAAATAAATAAATAAGATTACCAAATATCCGCGTGATAGTTTCCAACGAATGTATGCATATGTTGCAGACTAGTAAAAAGAAATTACTTTAGCTAAACCTGTTGTTTTATTTATGAGACTGGCGATATACCTTGGGATTAAACAGGAAATGAGTGTAAAAACAAAAAAACAAAAACAAAAAAAAAAAAAAAGAGGAAAAAAAATAAAAATAACATACAATTTTCGTTGCATAATTATATCTGTGTACCTAACTCTAGATAATATATGTATATGTATATGTATACCTCTATCTTCCACACTTCGATTATACGTTGCGATTTAAAACCACGTGACCTCCGAGTCGCATGGCATCGAAGTAAACAAACATGGCGGCGTATTAAGCGTCGCGGTGCGGTTAATGTATCGATCAGTTTCTATACCCCTGACGTATGCGACGAATAGGTAGAGTGTATATGAGAAATGCAAGAAAGTCTGCCCTATGTCATGTGTAGGTGAAATAAAAAAAGAAAAGAAAAGAAAAAAAAAAAAAAAATTCATCGCTTATTAAAATTTCGCATACGATTATTCATTTATTTATTTATTTATTTATTTATTTATTTTGACGCGACTCACAGCAATTTCACTTATTACGTAACGTTTTTTCCTTCAACTCAATACACGCGACTATATCTATATCTTATACTCATCCATCTGTCTACCTCATGTATTTGTATATAGGTATATATAATATATATATTATATCGCGAGGTTAAAAAGCGCGGCGACGACGCGGGCGTTTTAAAATGTTGCGAAAGAAGACAACTACGACCTTGTGCGAGGCTAGTTTAGTTTAGCAGTACGTAAAAGCGCAGATTTGATTCAACGGATATACCTAAACGAAGTGTGACCTTCGACGAGCGTAATAGTCGCGTGTGAATTTAATTTGGAGGACGACTTTCGACTGTAATACTATAACCGGATTTTTTTCTATTTTCTTTTTATAATACTCTGTTCCTGTGTCCTAAATATCATATATTTATTCTATAACTTCTCATATGTATTACAGTTAAAAAAACTCTTATCGTGAATTTAGAAATATCAAACGCGAAATTTACTCACGCCGTTCGATTCTATGGGCTCGATTAATTTCCTTCGTTAAAATATATATCTTTAAAGGCCAAGCGACGCGAAAGTAGTCGAAGCTGACCTACTATTGCTAAATTCTTGTGCTCGAACCGCCGTCATATACCAGCTTCTATAATACAGTAAGAAGAGGTATTATATATAGGTATACTCTCTCGGACGATTTTTTCTATTTTCCTTTTATTTTTTATGCATACGATATATTTATAAAGAAAAAGTGTGGATCACCGTTGAACAAAAAAAAAAAAAAAAAAATATGAAAACTAGAATTCGTGCTCTCGTTTGTATTATAAAAGAAATAAATCACCAGCTACACATACGTACAGATGTTTAAACGTTTGTCAAATATTCGAAAGTAACTCCCCGCCGTGCAGATCGCAGCCGTAACGCATCCGGCCCCAACTACGCGATATACTTTCCTTAGAGTTGCAAGATTTCTGGGAAAACGCGTTCCTCGTTTAATAATTGACGTGGTTGGAGTTTCGATATTTATTTTTTTTATTTTTCTTTTCCTTTTTCGATGCTTTTATACGAAGTATAACGGTCCGTTAAACGGCCTTGCCAATAAATACCTTATTGTCGCGTAACAATCTCATGCAGTCACGGATTAACGAGCAATACATTTATTATGTATATATTATACCTAAATACCTACCTATATTTTAGCGATACCACCTAAATGGCGAGAACCAAACTTAAGTTGTATTGTATTTCATTGTCTTACCTTGATAAGGTGCCTTTAAGGAGCGGATTTCTATCGTCATAATATCCCACCGACGAAGACATCTTCAAGTAATCCAAGGAATAGGCACGAAGCACTGTCCACACGCGATACGGCACTGCATCACTATTGTAATTAGGTATATCTCTTCATCCACCTTACGATACCTGTCAGACAGTAAAGCACTCGTGTTCTCTAATATAAGTGCGTTTAATGACACTTCTGCACTCACTCTGTTTACCGATGTATAATTCTCGAAAGTTTTACTGCGCGTCACTTCTTCTTGTCTTTCTTTGCTTTCTTTGTTTTGTTTTTTCAATCTTCACTTCCGCGGAATTCGCTTTTTCGAATGAAGGAATACGATCTTTCCTTATTATTATAATTCTGCATTTACTTATACTTATTATCGTCAAAAGCCAGGAAAGTGTATTCGGTGATAAACCATTATCCCACGTTTATTTATAAAGAGTTGAGAAAACACCAGGTCCAATGAAAGATATAGTTTATTACATATCTTCAGTTAGTGTTTGATTAGAAGCTCGATCGCGGTTAACCGTTAACGACGCGCGCCGAGTGACGGAGATAGAAAAACGAGGCTACGAAGGTCGAACGTCCGAAATTGCGCCGGTACAGTAGCGACAAAAACTTATCCTTTTATTATTTTCTTTTATTTTACCTTATTTTACAATGGAACTACCGTCGTTATATCATTACCACAGTCGACGATAACCGCCGTTTCAACGTTGGTGGAAAATGGTACCGTAAGCGTTCTACTTATCGAAGAAAACGTAGGTCCGGAATTCACCTCTTGGAATGTATGTCCCCCTCGGTCGGCAGCAAAGAGCGCCAACTTGTCAACGCTACGTTTCGTCTTGGCAATACTTCCCTTCCCTTCCCTTCCCTTCCCGGCCCCCACACTCTCGCCTTAGGCGCGTTCGAGTTATTAGGAAGCTCTCAAACTCATCTGTTTATTATCGTAACACACGTTCATTGTTTGATTTTTCACCTCCAGACTGCGCCTATGGTTGTAGTCCGCGGCTTATTTCGTTCTTTCGTTTTTTCGTTTCTTTCCTCCTCCTCTTTGCAACTTCAGTAAATCTTTAAGTAATCTCGTTTACCAGACGAGGGAGAAAAAGAGAGAAATAGAGAGATATAAAGAGAGAGAAAGAGAGACTCTCGTCTGCAGTTCGCACTCGACTTTCTAGAAGTTACACGACCACGGGTGATCGCGGACCCGCGCTAAACTGGCTGTGGCTACACCTTCTGCCCTCCTCGTAAGCTATAACAGAACTACGTATAGGTATATAACGAGGAGAGCCAGAAAGACAGGGAATCTATCTGTGTCACTACCTCGGACTGAGGACCACTAGCTGTTTTGAACTACCGCGTTATTCGACGACTATTTCGTTATAATTATATGCATGTTGTGCAAAACACCTCAACGTAGTTTGTTCTTTATATTTGGTTATTTTTATCGAAACTTTTTTCTTTCGAAAATTCGTGTCGACCAGATTCAGGTTCAGATCTGGATTTTCGTTTATTGTTGTTCACCTGTCATGTCATTTCACTACTCATAGCTGTAAACTATAAGTAAACTTGACTAAAAACCCTTGGCATTGGTTGTATGATAAATGAAATAAATGTATGTATATAATGAACGCGTTTTACTATTAATTTTTATAATCTGTTTATGAGTTATCGGCGATAATAATTGTCGCACGAATGTCACGTGGAATATAATAATACGACAATGTTGTGGCGCGTGGACAGTCGCCGCGGGACTGATCGCGACCGAGCTACAGGTGTCATTCGTTGCCGCACGAGAGCGCGCGCACACGTTCGCGCATCACCCCGTGCGCAGTTCGCCAATGGATCAACGGAGTGATTTTATTATGAACCGTTTGCGTACGAGTACCGGACTGCCGGCTGTTGTCGAATGCAATATGTATATTATATAAATTAATATATAGATGAATACGTACATCGTGTATTAAATACTTATTTAGCGTATTATGCGACGTAGGTTTATTTATTGCCTAAATAAATGTCAAATGAAAGTTTTTTTCTTTTTTTTTTTTTTATATACGAATGCAAATAATTTCCATTTCGTAACTGAAGGTCTTAATTTTTTTTTTCTCACCTCTTTTTTTTTAAAGATGTTACGCAACGATTTTATACACGGGGGGAGAATCAGGTCGCAAAAGTACAATTTGAATGTTCGTAATGACATTTCACGCGCACGTATGTACATATATCAATATGACATGTGGCAATTGTATTGTTTATTTAAAATGTGTTTTTGTTGTCATAAGAGTTGTGAATTAAAAAAATATTCTGAAAATGGTTAAACATTTATATACTGTATTTTTATTCATGAGGGTTGAAATTCAGCTGTTATAATAACTCGATCGAACCTCGTTTACCTTCGAGACACACTATTATCTTGCGTATACCTATATGTATGTAAGTATTCAAGCGAGTATTGAATAGAAACGACGATGCGGCAAACTCGAATCTCGGCTCCTTTACACCGAACTGCTGACTGGTCGATTTCACCACTCCTTTTCTATACATGTATATTGTACCATCATACATACATAGATTCATGTATATATGCATGCACAGGTTTTTTAAATCGCTAATCAATTAGGATTCTCTTCGTGGTTTATGGAAATTATGTATCCGGAGCGAGTCTTTTTCTCTGTTCGAACACGTTTGGAAACATCGGGGTCGTACTACGTTACTTTACAGTTAGGGTACTGTTCACCTACTATTCTGATTGACCGGTCATTGCTCATGTCTGTTTAATCATGAATGAATCTTGTTAGTTAATAGGGCCCTTTGTTTCAGAATAATTATAATAATTTCAGATACGATTCCTGTATGAAGAATTATAGGAATAAATTTAAAAAACAAAAAAAAAACAAAAAAAAGAGTAATGCCGCGTAATAATTATAAATTCACAAACTGTAGGCATGCTTACTTATTCGGTGGGTAAATGATGAATCAATGACAAATTTGATCGTACCAAAGATATAATGAAAGTAACTTTCATAGGAGTCGTTGTGAAAATTGTGTAACTGTAATCTGATATCTTTATTATGTGCATACATGCAGTAATGAAAATTATTTCTCTGTATATACCTATATCTATATGCAATTAAAGAATTTTTTTAATCACAACCCACGTTGTGACTTATTCTTTGTTTATGCGAAATTAAACATTTTGACATTCCCAATTACATCACATATGTAGAACCCCTTCATCCTTTACTCTGGGTTAAAGTTCTTGGAGATATTCTCACTGCATGTGGTATAAGCTAACTCCCAAGTTCTTGGCAACTTGTCACGTATTGGTAGACTCATTGCCAGTCAACGAATCCCTCGCCGGAAATAGTAAGCGTCAATTACGCGAAACAATCAGCGGTATGTATTCAAACAATTGTCAATTACCTCAACGTCTGCTATTACGTCTTAACATTCATTCTTCAGTAGACGGATTTACTGACATAATAACGTTTTAAAGTTACTCTCAATCTTCAGATAAAATTCTATACTTGTCCCTGAAAAGAATAAGGTCTTTGAAAATAGATTAGGATTAAGTATTTTGTCGCTAGAAACTCCTTCAAATCTCATCGAAAATTTAAAAATTACTATACGTCGAAAGGTTTTGCTGAAAAGACTGCAAAAGTAAGAGATGCAACAAAATCCAGAGCCTTTTTGTCTTCGACCGTGAATAATGGATTTATTCGGTTATTTAATGATTAAAAAAGCCACAGATGACGTACAACAGTCAAGCAAATAACGTGACTCAAAGTATTTGTCTTCGGTGTTGTTTTATCGCTAAACAGTTACCGTAGCCCCACTCATATTATCGAATTATGCATTCAGAGTATGCCTTCCACTATGTAGAACGGAAGAAAGTGTTATAGATAAGAATATACAAAATAGCGATTAGAAATAATGGGAATGAAAACATCGAAGGATATCAATGTGGAATTCTCGTTAATTTGTAAAAATAAAAGCAGACTTTCCGCAATCGTTGAACCGCTCGAAGCCCTGATCGATGATATTCTGTATCCTTGCAAGTATATTATACCAATAACGCGTTAATTCAATACTCGAGATATGTTTTGGCATGTTTGAACATCGGCTAGGAATTGATGCCGTGAATGTATTAAAATTCTGATCAGCCAAAGGCTGAAGAAGGTCGCCAGTAGCGTTCTCGTTTATATTTGCTTACACCCATATGTACCTATACTTACGCTGACTTTCTGTTAATCAGCCGTCTGTTGTCTTGAAATTTCCGAGACTCCGATAAACCTTGAGTACCTTCTATGTACATAGTAAGGCTAGCAAAAATGGCAATAAATCTTAAAACAACGATGGTCTTCTCCCGTCTAGGTCTGTATAAAAAAAAAAGTCGTCATAATACATTTCTTCCGATGGCTATCAAGATTTGTGAGATTCCAAAGTTGAGGTATTTCCTGGGAACGTCTAGACTGTAGAGTGTATGAGTATTACCGAAAATCACTTGGCTCATCGACGTTGTACTTTCACTACCTACAAAATCGTTTTATTTTCATACGCGATGGGTATCGTTGGGCATAGGGTGAAATAGAAAAATATGTGATATTAAGGTTCCGCGATGATTATAAACATGAAAAATACGTTAAAAATTTGATAATGTCTAGTCAGCGGTCTCTCATTGTGACCCTTTCACCCCATTTATTCACCCCTTATTATATTAAAAATAAGAGCTTCAAATTTCAGTCCATAAAAGAACCAGAGCAAAAAAAAAAAAAAAAAAAAAGGTTCGAAAAAAAGAATAGAGGAAGAATGATATGTAATTAAGAGTACGAATGGTGTTTTATAATTCAAATAGATATTTATTCAAAAACATTATCGTGACAAAACATATACGTGTGTGTAGGCCGTAATTCGATGATACTACATGCTCACACACACACACTTTTCAACTATTCTGTATTTTGTATACTTATATTTTTATATATATGCTTGTCTATATAATTGTATTAATAATGCTATTGTTTTCTTACATTATACAATTCCATTACTCTTGTTTTTTTTTTTTGTTTCCTTTTTTGTTTTTACTTCTCATGCTTTAATGTAACTAGTTAAATTATGATATGGCGCGTAGCCAATACTCCAATAGACATTGCCACTAGCTATGCTATATGCAATGACAGACTTACTTCTTCCTCTTCTTCTCCTTCTTCTTATTTTTCTTCGTTACTCCATTTATTAAGAATATTGTTGTTGTTGTTTTTTTTTTTTTTTTTTACCGATTCAAAGTCTGGTTACAAAACGTGTATTCCTCTATTATATTATATTATATTATATAATAATATAATACAGCCCTCTGTCGACGCGTTTACAATAATGATAATAACGTCCAACGGATTTCGGAATAGATCAGCTATAACAATTATTTAATTTGTGTTGTGTGTTGAAATAGGTTTATTAATATTTTCAAAACCATTCTAGTTTAACATTCTGCGTATTAATATTTATGTAATTCGACTGCAAACTAATGTTCGATATTAAAATTGTATTGCCCGTTAACGCAATAAAGTATAATTATATGCGTTTTACATCTCGTACTTATAACGAATCAACTCTTTACTACCCACCAAGTTTTTTTTTTTATAGAATAATAATAATAAGACAAATATCTGGTATATGATTATTTGAATAAAATATTTTAGAAATAGAACGTTATCAAACGTTTTAACAAATACGAAATTTACATAACGCTCTGTGATCGTACGGTATCAGTTACAAATACCTTGAAAATAATCTCGAATTGATTAATTAATGAATCAATTAATTAAAGGAAAGAAAAACTAAACAAAACATATTGTGACACTTATTCGTCGAGAAAAAAAAAAAAAAAAAAAACAATATTGTCAATGTATCATTTAAAATCATCGTGAATATGATTTGTTCTTTCATATCTCTATGTAACTATAAACTTAACTATCCAATACCTCTGCGTTGTTAGGAGAACTTTTAAAACTCGTTGAATCCGACTGTTGTGTACCACGGTTCTCTTTGTAATAATCGAATTGTAACATAAAAAAAATTTATACAAAATAAATTGACTCATTTCCCCTTTTTTCTTTTTCATTTTCTCTGCTTTTATACAGCTCGAAGAGCCACGTCAAACCGAGTTTCTGCACGATCAGATATATTGGTACGCTTATCGGAGGTGGATGACGAAATTCCTCCGAATGATATGAATCGTAAAAATATTTTCATCCGGATAGTGAAGACTATTCGTAACAATACTAAGTAAATACGGAGGAGAAATATTGTCGATATATTCATTTGAATTAGAAGAAAATCTTGCGTTAAAGCCGTGGGTATACCTAGATATGTATATACCTGAAGGTGTTGAAACGTTAATAAAAAATCATGATTTATCCTCGATATGACATCGTAACGTCAAATCATATGATTAGTAAATACCTCGTATGTTTTTAATCAAAATATACAACAGGCTCTCTCCAAATTGCACGCTAGTGAAATAGAACAATAATTCCGATATTTAAAAAGAATTAATAATCAGAAGATCTGACGCGTATTGTAGCTAGTAAAATTTTTAATCGAAATGATTATTGAATAGATATTAAATTTCTGTTATCAAGAAACTTCAGAGAATTGGTACTTCTTATTTATTTTTTACTATTTTACTGTTTTAAGACTTGAATAAAGATAATTTATCTTTGAACCGAAATGTATATTAAACTTTCTTATGCGTCACACGTCGTTGGCTGTAAGATTTTTGTCTTAGAAATATATATCTTTCTTTCGTCTTTTTTTTGTTTTCTTTTTTTCTTCTTCTTCTTCTTTACCAATTCTCTAAATAAACGCAATGAAATGAAAAGCTCTTTATTACTGATCGGATGTTTTGAAACCGAATGTGCGTCTCGTAATTTACGGTAAAACTAAAAACAATATAATCCACGTATGAATCATGTAAAGAAAAAACCAAAAATAAACATAAACGTACTCCTGTTTCAAGACGGGTCTTGTCGTCGAATTAGCCGCGCATAATTATCAATTATTATGATATATAAAATATATATACATATATATTTATATATCGAAGACACAGAGGGTAGGTGTATTGCAATAAATAGAAAATTAGCAATTGCCCACGATCCAATGATGATAGATAGATGGCTATAATGAGCCTGTTAGAACCTGGCCCTAATATAAACCGCCGAAGCATCGTGTTCCCCGTAACCAAGGCGTTTAGCGTGTTTATAAACTTCATTCGCAGCAGCTGCCAGCGGCAAAGGTTGTTCAAGTTGATCGCTCATACCGAGGGATAGTCTCAAGTCTTTCTGCATATGTTGAAGTGGTAGTTGGGTAGGAAATCCTCCTTCTATGATAGCTGGATAAAAAGATCGGACAATATTTACGTCAATTAACTGTATTGAAAAACAAAGATAGAAAATATACTTGTTTAAAAATATTTTCCTCACCTTTTCCTTTGTCCAAGACTGCAGGACAGGCCAAAGACGTGAGTTCCAAGACCTCAAGCACGTCCTTTTGCTGTAGTCCGGCTCGATCAGCCAAAGCCATGCTTTCTGCAAGGCCAGCTAGCGTCACGCCGGCCATTAATTGAAGTACCAAGTTCATTTTTGACGCGTTTCCGACCTCACCAAGATAGAAACTGTTCTTTCCCATTGCTTCAAAGCAGGATTGACACTCGTCAAATAGGGAACGATCACCGGCTGCCAAAATAACCAGAGTACCTTCTTGTGCTTGAGTCTTGCTACCTTGAACTTGGGCCTCGAGGTAACGACCACCCTTAGCATTTATTGCCTCAGCTATATCTTGGGATGTTTCAGCGTCTATTCCCGTCATCTCAACGTAGCCTTTGTCCGGTGAAATCTCTGTGAGAACTCCGCAGTTACCGAATACCATCTGCGATTGATAAAAATTGATCAGTTTGTTTATTAGAAAAATAAAAAGCACCATTCATTCATTGGCATTATAATATACCCACATCTTTAGCTGCTTGTGGATCAGCTACACAAGAGAATGTTATATCCGCTGCCAGAACCACGTCAGATGGTGTCAGTCCTTGTTCAGCTCCAGCTTTTACGAAATCTGTACACTGTAACAGAAAAGAAAGAGAGAAAATATTACATCTATATCTAGCAGAGTTATGAGATGAATAAAGGAATCAGTGATTTTAGGTCAATTTGATCGAAGTACTCAGATTAATCTTACTACTATAACTATGACTGTTGTAAATATAATTTGAATGGAATTTTAAGAATTTCATCAATTTATTCAAATACAAAGATTTTTCAATAAATTTCAAAGGCAATATCCCCGATTATAACAGGTAATTAAAAATAATTTAGATAGAAAAATTAGAATTCAAAAAAAGCCGATCATTGAATTTTTCTCAGATATTTTTGGAAATTGGATAGTGGTGTCTACTTTGAAAAACTTTTAATTCTAGACAAAAATATTCGTTATTTAATGAATTTTTATTGTTTTGTTTTCAATTAAATATTTTTGCCCTATGTTAAGGGCCCGGGGTGAGTATACACGGCCCTGAGATAAGATGCTGCGAAAGCATCTACTGTCGACATCTTTCAGGAGCCGACAGTATCAAGTTTGTTATAAAACGCTGCCTACAGATGGCGCCACAGCGGATACCCGGGCGCCATTTGTTTCTAAAATTCGTCACGTAGGCAGTTGTTTCCTTCCCATTTTGCGAAGGAAGTGGAACACGACGCCGCCACATCAGCAAACGACGCCATGATGATATCGACGACTAACGATAAATTCTCTTTTTACAGTAAATTCATCCGAGCGTGTTATAAATGAAACGGTTCATGCCATCTATACCGTAAAAGTAGAATAAAATGATAAATATTTTTTTCTTTTAATTTAAACACGAGTATTTCAAAAACGAAATATGCTCGGTAAAATTTCGTAAGACAATAAAAACAGTTATTCATTTATTTCTTCTTACGATTCAACCTATTGTCTACCATAATTTGAGCCCACCTATAGAAGGCGCGTTATTAAACAACGTCGCATATAACATAACGATGAATTTGAGTCATTAGATTTCGGGTCGTTGTATTCAATAAGAAGTAGAAGTAGAATATTTGACAAAAATGGCGTCAGGCGTGGCAAGAACTACCAAAACTGATAATAATAATTCGTCATTATTTTTTCCGGTTGGCAATAACGACTATATCTCGGAAGAATGGAATATAGAAATATCGATATATACATAATACATGTAGATAGCGGATAGAAAACTTGAGATAGCGATGTAGAGGGGAAATGAAAAAGTCTTGTGGTCGCGTAAAAAAGTCATTATAAGAAAAAAATAACTGAAATGAATAAGAAAACAGGTCGGTTAGCGAAGTAAAGAAAGAGGCCTACGCGTGACGTAGGCGGACATCCACCCGTCTAATTACACATAAGCGTCGGTGCCACGTCGACTGCAGCAACAGCTCCGACTCGCATGCTTATACTCCTATATACGTGTGTTATACTATGTATATATGTAGAAATAACGGAGGCGAACTACAAATCGTGAGGAATTTTTTTAGGATATATATATATATATATATATATCTGGCGATAAGTTTGTCGCAATATGACAGGAGGAATATGATCTTAGCAATTGTCAATGAATAGATACGACGTACGAATGGATAGAACGAGTCATACGTTAGTCTGCGCGATATACGCGTAACTGGTTTATCGTCAAGCGCGCGTTAACTGCGAGGTTTAACTTCGTTGGGGTTTGGTAACGGTTGGCGCTAAAGCGTAATCTAATAACCGTTAATCCAGGGATACGGAGTCGTGATATAAATTTAAAACACTGTAAAGCTTCAAGTATTACATATTAGCGTATAGAAATTCAGTTTGTTTAATAGAATCGACGTAACTCCGAGGTCCAATAACGAGTCAGCCATAGTTTTTCCGTTTCTCTCTCTCTCTCTCTCTCTCTCTCTTAGCTTTATTTTAATCCTGAAGTGAAATATGCCCAGAGGTGAATAAGATAACGGGATATAATTTCGATACCGAAAATATATCGACGAAACAAACAACTGGCGTTATTTCGCGAGTTCATTTTGGCAAGATTTACTTATTCGCATTAGACTTATATTCTATTCATAGATTGAGCTTATCTCATAATTGAAAGATTTTTTGTTACGCGCTGTCGCCTCGTGAAAGTATAGAATATTTAATCGATATCTGATAATATGCTCGCGATTATGGTTTGAAAAAAATCAATGGCCTCTTCTCTTTATAATGCGAAGAAAACAAAACAGTGTGCTATC
Source organism: Tenthredo scrophulariae (assembly GCA_963978835.1). NCBI lineage: Eukaryota > Metazoa > Arthropoda > Insecta > Hymenoptera > Tenthredinidae > Tenthredo > Tenthredo scrophulariae. Next base: position 8,773,930 of record OZ022232.1, read on the forward strand.
CTTTTAAAAAGATATAGTTTCCAGGATATACCCACTGCCATATCCTCTCTAATCCAATTCGCACGGTTTAACGTACCACCGTTCTTCGTATAAGACGCACACACCTACACCATCGAGACCCTAAAAGTGTTCGGGAGTTCAAGGTCGCAGCGTAAAAACTTTCACACTAAATTTTCCGAGCGAAAGAACGCCGATAAACTATATACTCACTATATGAGAGCAAAATTATAGCATCGATTGGAAATCGTAATAATTAGTCACATAATATCAGTATGAGATATTCTGAAGGCTAGATTTTATAGGATTATATACATGTATGTACGTAGGAAGTTTACCGAGCGAAATAAATCGCTGTTTATGACGTACGCGTATACGTTCTGATCAAAAGGGCGAGCCTTAGAATCTAGAACGGTCAAAGTGCTTTGTGAATAAACGACAATGTTTTATTTCACTAGTGACCTTAGCGAGCGACCTTTTAGTGCTAATAGAAGACACGTGACCGGGCTTCTGCTCTTTCGAGTATTACGTGACCCGATTCCGTTACATCAACAAAATTGTCCAGACTCTATAGAAGTATAAATAATTCACAGATCAATTGCAACATCGATATCTCTTTTAATAATTCGGAAATTTGAGGCAAGGCTCGTTCTTCCTTTCGAAAATTCTAGACGTATATAATTATGCAGTTTGAACCGTAAGGATAATACAAAGTTCGAAGTGTAACAGGACCGGGTATAGCTCAGGTATATCGACCCTTATACCTAGAGATCCGACGTGAATGCCCCTAGTCAACCGCCAAACCAACGAACATATAATACGTCCGGTCTTACGAAAAGCTGAAAGGGGAAAGGAACAGTAGGGACGGTACGGTACGGTACGGTAAGTTTCGTAGCAAGAAAACAAGAACCGCAAACAGCTTGGACTTCAGATGGTACCTATCTACGTGTTACAGAAACTCACGCTACGAAATTTTCTTACGAACATTAGTATACGACAACCATGCAGGCAATTCTTCGCAATGTTAATATTTCGTTTTTCATTTATTCGATCGAAATTTTCCTCAGTTCGATTCGATTCCTTTTTATCTATAGAAAGGAGATTCTCTCTCGCTATATCGTACCAAAGAGGTCACGGTCGTTCGTCGTGTTATCCTTATCACCTTAGCCTTCGAGAATTCTTGGTATGTACCTTATACTTTGGGTACCTACCTCTAAGCCTAACGACTCGCCCAACTATTGTCCTTGGAAAGTCCTTGGCATTTTGTTCGTTCATATACGCAGGGATAATACATAGGTATACAGAGTTGCCGCGTTTTCGTATCGATTCTAGGCACAGGCTTCAAAGCCTTGTTGTCTGAATCTGTATAGGTATCTACTACGACCCTAATTCTTTCACCACCTTTAAAATGAACCACTACACTACTTAAATATAACGGGGAAGGTCGGTCGTTTAATCACATCAATCAAACCACATATTGTTATACTCGGCAGTCTTTGGTCTCTAAAGTTTCCAATTTGCGCTGTGGTGATAAATTTATTTATACGAGACCCAGATCTTACTGTAATATATATATTCACGCTGCGAAAATTAAATAGCTGATATAGCTCACAATTCTGAGAGCAAAATTGCGTGTAGTGTTGTAAGAAAAAAAAAAATTCTGGTTACTCGGATGATTAATTGAAAAAGGTTCAATCTGCTCAGCGCTAAAGAGCAACGAAATAAAAGGAAATAAAACAGGGAGAAATAATCAGGCTAATTTAGTTATTAGTTTTTTTCATTGACTGGATGATGAAGGAGGAATTTTTTTCTTCAACATTTTGATGATCGCGTGTCGTAATGTGTTATAAAATTCGAAGGCAAGGTATAGTCTTTATCATCGGATAAATATCGTTAGTTTTAGCTTAGGTTTACTTAACCTAGCCTAACCCATTGCCTTCGACGTACTATACCTATGTATAGATATTCTAAAAACTTTCGAATGTCTGAAACGCCACCGCCTTTCCTCGCCGCACAGTTACGGCATCGACGACGTTCCTGCGCCGCTTAAATACGGCCGAGGCATTCTATTTCTGTGTATAGGTAGATATGTATAAATGTGTACACAACTGCCAGAGAATTTCACTTTCTGTTTCGTCTTTGTAATAATAGTATTGCCTAGTTTATATACCGAAAATTCAGGGAACTAGGTTGCTATTTTTGAATATTATTACCTCGGTGGTAGACCGCGATATTAAACAGCTAATCAAACGCAAAAAGAACGAAACAAAGACCGAGTAAACAATAGGAGATGTAGAAAGCTTGTAGTTTCGATCATTCGACGATTTTTTTTTCAGATATATAAATAAGAAATAATCGGGACTGAAATGATCTTGAAAAATTGCTGAGAAATGAATTGAATGCGTTGAGTTTGGTCGTATAAAGAAAATAGTGGTAAACGAGTTCGCGTGGATCATTTAGCTCGTAGGTACGTTCACGGGTGTTGAACGAGAGAGAACGGGGCTCGTCCCCAGACAAGCCTGGTTAAATAAAAGCAGTGGGAGACGCCGCGTTGTTGCCAAGTTGGAAAGTATTGATCCGCTTATATCCCGGGTCACGGGTAGGTACGGGCTTGGCAACGTCGCGTCTAACCCAGCTGATCAAAATTGCCGACTGTCGCCGCGACCGGGTCCCCAACTTGTGAGGAAAGAGAAACGAGAAACGAGAAAGAGAGAAATAGCGAAGAGTAGAAGAAAAAGAGAATTTCTGTATCTAATTAGGGAGGAAAAAATAAGAAGATGAAGAAAATCGGGAGACAGGAAAGCTATATACCTAAAAACAAAGATATTTTCCCGCCGCGGTGATCTTTGGACAAAGTGCGAAATTAGCTGTAAATACATACGCAGTACACGTGTACTCATATCCATGCTATAGTTACGTAACTCAAATTGCACACAAGCGCCCTGACAATAAACCCACGGTAAAAAATAAGGCCAATAAGATTACGCGGAATCTATTCATGCGAAAATTCCAGATCAATGTATACACTGGTTTCTTTGATTTATATTTTATGCAAAAGTAAACTATCGATAAATTCTTGGTGGAAAATGAATAACAAATATTGACATTGGCTGACGCCGACGACTTTAGTATTTATATAAGGATAAGAATAAATTAAATAAAATGCGCAGCGAGTAGTAATTCGATAGCTATATAGGCATAATATACATGCTTACTTGGCGATGTTATCGGAGAATTATTTTGTTCCACCCAATGATGTATATGGAAGGAAAGAAAAAAAAGTTTACCTACTATTGGGAATGAAAAACTTTGACTTTTACTTTTCGAGATAGAGAAAGTGATTTTGGCGCTTGGTTGAACTTTTCGTATGATAATCGATATTATCATTCGAGGTGAAAAAAGAATGAATGAAATTCGAATTATTATACTCGCGAAAAGTTCAATTCGACGACGAATTTCGTTCGACGCAGTGCTTTGCCTTTCTTTTAATAAACAGAGATAAGACTGACGTGCGATGTATCAAGGGCTGATAAGCGATCGATTATCGATGTGTTAAAATTTTCGGTTACGTGTCCACCTGTACACCTGTGGCACCTTTGTTGCTACACTAATTTATGGTTCGCAATCGAATAGGCCGTAAGATAAATGAAGCGAATTCTTTTTTTCCTAATTTATTTACTCCTCAAATATGAAAATTCTTTATAAATAAAATAAATCGCAAATATAATATCCAGTGTAAAATAGAAAATAGCGTATTATATGTATAGCGTAGGAAAGTTCCGAGCGAGCACTTTGTTCGAGGAGGCAAAAGAGGCACGTTCATCGACTCGGTGAAAAAATAAATTTAAAAGTATAATTATGTAAATCGCAAGCGGTTTAAATCACCGCAATTAAAATGGCGTGGGTACTATAAAATAACCTAATAACGGAATTAATAAATATTGTATGAAAATATCTACCCGATCAGATTGTGATTTTGGATCATGATAACTTCAAATAATTTTTTTTTTTTTTTTTTTTTTATTGCAGAGCCGAAAAGCTATGAGTAATTATGCCGAAGAAAAGAAGATATTTTGCATCGTGAAGTTTGTATAAAAATTCCCAATACCCATCGCGAATCATTTTCTTATCTCTGACGTACTAAATGCCAGAAGAAAAATAAAACTACGATAATAATAAGCAAACAAACTAAAGAAACAAAACATCTTTATACTCTGTATTATGAAGGAGCAACAACTCGAGTGAACATGTGCTAACTCAAACGACAGAGTAAAATGCGCTGCCCGCAAGTTGCCGCAGAGCCACCACGAACAGCTGCACCTCAACAGTCTGCCCCTGAAACGCCGGTTGCTAGCTAGCTTAGTTCGATCTGTCTTTCTCTTGCTTGATCCTTTTCCTTCCTCCTCTCCCCCTCCCTCACCCCCTGCCCGATCGTCTTAACAAGTAGTTTCTTTTCGTCTCTATAACGTACTGTATGTACATTCAGCTCTCGCAATTTTTTGTTCTCGATCCTTTCAAGCTCGCGCTTCTTCAATTCGTATACATATGTATATGTATAGATATTCTGGACGTTATATAGTAACTGATACATAGTTACAGCAGGCTTCACAGCCACGGTTTCAGCCTTAGCGAGGGAGGGAACGAACTCACCCCCACCGAGTATTCGAGCGTGTATAGGTATGTATCCGACGCGGCGGCCATGCGCTCGTGGGCTCGTGGGCTCGTGGGTCGTCGGCGCGGTGTTGCCGCCGCGCGGGAGTCGGCCATGATTGCAAGCTGTCTGCCACGACCAGTCAGTTTTAGAGTCGGCTACAGACGCGACGCACGTTTACCCTGAAAGGCCCCCGGCGTAATGAACGAGCGTGTCACATGACATGCGTTATAGATATTACATAGTAACGTGAAAAAAAGAAAAAAAAAAACCAAGTTCTACTTTCGTTCTGTATGCGACCAAACGTAATAAAAATTCGTCAAAAATTCGCGGAGGTTTTGTCGCTACATACACAAACAGACACAGACGTATAGACAAAGATACGACGCGCTTGACATATTACCGGATATAATCAACGACCGTGTTAACCTAATAACGACAACAATGAACCGCTGCAGTGGTGGTTTAGTTTGAGAAAAAAAATTTAAAGACGTATAGCTGATAAAGAAAAGAAAAAAGAAAAAAGGAAAAGAAAAAGAAAAAAAAAAAAAGAAAAACAAAGAAAGAAGAATAAAATATAAGAATAACGTTTGTGCGCGCGTTTCTTGACACACCAAACTTATTTTATTTATATTATACCTAGATACGTATAATCTAAAAAGGATTAAAAACGTTGCGGCGATATGTAGTCTCGTATAAAGAGTGGCAAGCTGTCAGTTAACCGCCGGCGATAGGAGATGGAAGACGCGTGTTGTATCGGAGCTAATCACGTTGCAGGGGAACGTATAAGGATAAGAAAAAATGAATCTGTTGGTGTTTTGGGGTTGTATAATAACGTCGACGTTTATAACGCGGTGTGTTACATCGTTAGAAGAAAATTGCGATCCAAGTTGCATATGCGGTACACCAGGCGGTGCCGTAACGTTGTCTTGCTCGGAACGGAGTTTCTTCGGTTTGGGATTACCGAAAGACGTGGAATTCGTATCATTGCAGAGTGTAAGAGCGGGAACAGTGTCAGTTGCGGCACTTTCATCGGCAGTAAAGCTACGTCGTTTATCATGGAAGAAAAGTGGAATAGAAATATTAGAGCCGGATGTATTCCGAAGTACTCAGCTACTCGAGAGATTAGATCTAGGTGACAATCAGCTGACAAATCTATCGGCAAACGTATTTTCGCCGCTGCGTAACCTCAGGACTTTAAACCTGACGCACAATAGGATCGAGAGTATAAACGGCAACAGTTTTCAAGGTCTAGAATCACTCGAGGAACTTTACTTGGCAAATAACAAACTTAGCAGAATACCCTTCCAGCTATTTTCGCCGGTTAAATTATTGCGGACATTAGATCTCGCCGGTAATGCTTTGGTATATTTACCTGATCACAGTTTCATACCTAACAAAGGTTTGCGGGTGCTCAGACTCTCACATAATCTACTTACCAAGCTACCCTCTCACCTTTTCTCGGAGTTAAAACAACTCCAAGTACTTCAGCTGAATGTGAACGAGATATACAATATACCGCGCGGATTATTTGCCGACTTAAGTTCGCTCGAGGTATTGGATCTCAGCAGTAACCCATTGGCGAATATATCAAGCGTCGCTTTACAGGGTTTAACTAGTCTGCGATGGATCAACCTGAGTAAGACATCGTTGTCTGGCCTACCGCGTGACCTTTGGAGGCCGGTGAAAAATCTCGAGTACCTTGAACTCTCAGGTACTAAAATCGAGGTAATAAGGGAGGGGGACTTGGCCGGCTTATCGAATCTCGTGAGTTTGTCAATCAGCGAAAGTCCTCTGAGGGAACTTACCTCAAAGGCGTTAGAGGACACACCGGATTTACGTAAAATAAATATGCGGGGTAACAAGTTGGCCTTTTTACCAGCCGCTCTCGCCTCGTTGCCTCTGGACGAATTACAACTAGCCGATAACCCGTGGGCCTGCGATTGTAGAATGTTTTGGTTCGTCAAATGGGCCGAAAATCAGAAGCATAGTGGGGCCTTTGAAACTGGATTAAAATGCGCTGCGGAGAGTGTGAACATGCTTTCTACGCTTAGTTACTTAAACTGCACACCACCGTCTTTGGCCTTCGCTACACCAACCGCGGAGTACGTACTCCTTAGCTCGGTTCTTCTCAAGTGTGAATTCAACGGAAACCCAGCGCCATCGATAACCTGGGTTACGCCAAGCCTTCAAGTTCTTCATTGGAATCCAGATCCTTCCTTCCCGGATGCTTTCGTGAAACATCCGGCCTCGCACAGAGACGATCTTAGAACCGACCTAGACGACAGAGTTACGGTATTGGAGAATGGCTCGTTGTTCATTAATCGTTTACTCCGCGAAGACGTTGGTATTTACAAGTGTTTCGCTATAAACCCCATCGCTAACGCTACGACAGATATCACGCTTCATATGGATCGGATCACCTACTACAGGACTAAAATATTGAGTATAGCTGTCGGGGCTGCGTGTGCGGCTGGTTTTCTAATCATCACGTTATTCGTACAATTTCTACGGTACCTTTTCAACAGGTAAGTTATAGAAGCGCTGCACATTGAAACTTCTTTCTTTTTTTTTCTAATCATACAATTAAAACGTCATTTTCACGTTTAGTTCAGACTATTTTCTTCTTTGTATTATATGCATCGAGATAAACTATGAATAGAGTCTCGTGCTTAGTTAAAAATTCATCGAATTCAATTTCGTGTTAAAATTTTTTTTTTTATTCTTTGACGCTAATTTGCCGTGTCACGTGTTTGATGTGTGTATAAAATAATCGTCAGGTATATGAAAGCTGATTTACGTCGTATATATGTATTTTATTTACCTAACAAAATGAGTTTTCGTTTTTGTTTGCGAAAGAGTTACTGCGATGTTCCAAGGACTCGCGAGATCAGAAGAGCTATAGTATATTTAAATGATTTATCATTCACGACGTAAACGCAAACTTGTTAATCAATTCGCTACAATAACCGATGTTGCACGATAGAGAGAAAGAGAGAGACAGAGAGAAAATGAAATGAAAAAAAAAAAAAACCCCAAACGAACACGAAATGATCTTTTTTCTTTCTTTTTGTCCTGTCGTTTGTTCAGATGCGGATGCGAGCGTTGGTGCTGTTGCTGTAGACGTGAGGGTATAACACCTCGTGCTAAACAGATACACCAGATGCTCGACAATATTGAACAATACAAAAGCCAACAGCTCGAAAGATTGCGGGAAAATTACACCCAGCAGGTACACAGAATAAAGGATAATTGCACTGAGCAAGTCGAATGGATACGAGACAGCTACGAGGGTCAGATGCGACACATCCGAGACATTCGTGACTATGGAACAAGCCATTTGACAGCACTTCGTGGACAGTACTACGACCAGGCACGTAAATCAATGTTTATCTTCTTTATCTTATAGAGTTCAATAGAAAAAAAAAAAAGAAAAAGGGAAAGAAGGAAAAATATAAAAATAAAAATATACTATCTTTATGCGCAGGTGAAACGTGTCCGAGATTATTCAACTGGTCAGCTGAATTGGGTACGAGAAAACTACGTCTTCCAACGAAACAAGATACGGAAATTCAGCGCCCATCAAGTGCTACGTTTCCGTGAGAGTTACAAATATCAACAACAAACGCTTAACAAAGTTTTAGAAAATTTGCCAAGCCTTTACCTTGACAATTGTCGTAGCGGTTCGTGCGGTAAAAGTGATTCAATTGTATTTGATCCTAGCGATATTACCGGAATGGATACATACTTTAAAGCTAAAATTAACAAGCTTGTCGAAGCCGCTAGTCTCGACGATATGAACAGCGTATATTATACACCGACTGAATTATCTACCTCTACAAGTCCCCACGCCATCGCTTTACCCGATGGTCTACACATTAATTACATCGAACACGGACCTCCGCCACCGATGCATCCGCCTTTAGATATATCAACATTTCCAAGTCCAATATTTGTTAGGAGAATTTCACGAAATGGTGAGACTTCGCATAATCATCCTCCCGTATTTCGTGGCGCAAGTGCCGAAACTTTGGCAGGTGAATCACGCGAGGACGGTATCGAAGGACTCGGTTTATTATCGAGCGGTACTAGTCTGCCAGATTTACCGCATGAAACTCGTCTCTAGGGAGATCATCCGGGACGACTAAATCGGGACGAACGTAATAGAATAGCGTTTAAGTTCCTAGGGCGATTCCTCGGCGCCAGAGTTGTCTCCGGATGGAATATTGCGGTTAAAAATAATGGTAATGGTAATGGTGGTATTGATATTGTTAATGATAATGATAATGATCATTTCAAGAATAAGAAGAATAAGAATAAGAATAAGAATAAGAAAAAGAATAAGAAGAAGGAAAATTGAATCGATTTACGACATTTTTTTTTTTTTCTTCAACATTAACAACAATAAATGAAAAAAAATAACAACAGCATTCTCTCGGTTGGTAACACGGTGCGCGACGTAGGAATTATTATTCTTTTCGTTTTTCATTTTTTTTTCTTTTTTTTTTTTTTGGCTCTTTCCAAAATCTAAAAACGCGAGTGAAGCGATAATATATTATTATTATTCTTTTTTGTTTCTTCAAGATCACCATACGGTGGTATTTATATTCAAAGTATGTGCAAATGTATATGGACACGTCTGGTTAGTGTTTCAAAAGCATTTAGATTCTAGTTAAAAGAAAAAAAAAGAAAAAAAAAAGCAAAAAAAAAATACAAAAATTAAAAATACAAAAAAAGAAAAAAAAAAGAAAATCGAAAGAAAGAAAATAGTAGAAGAATAATAGTAATAATAACCAAGAAGTGGATGAGTGCAAAGAACAAGAAAAAAAAGAAGAAGAAGAAGACGAGATTGAATACAAATCTTGAAGAGAGGAAGAGACTGGTTAAGTCAAGTGAGAAGATAATAGTAACGTGTGTTATTATACGTTGCGTGGTATTAGTATATACATAGGTATATAATAGTTGAGTGGAGTGCCAAGAGACGATATAATATCACAGACTGAGGACAAAAATATATAGATAATAAATAATGATTGAAGAAAAAAACAAAAAATAAATAAATAAAAGAAAGAAAGGAGGAAACAAAAAAATATATACTATATAAAAAAAAAGAAAAGAACAAAAAAAAATCATTCTTGGGTTTTCGATACAGTCGATCGATCGATAGATAAGGTTGATTTTTTTCTTGAAAACTGACCCGCGCGCCTCAGTATTATTGTTGATGACTTAAATACATAACTCTCCGCTATATACATTATAATTGGCAAATAAAAACACAGACACAAGCAAGAAAAATCAACAACCATAAAAATAATAAAAATAATAAAAATAATAAAAAATAATAATGATTTCTATAACGATATATTTGTATACACTCCGTGAATCATAAATCTAGTGTCAATTTTCATATTTAAGGTTCAAGATTCCTATATACTTATATTATATATATGTATATAATATATATATATATACTACATTATATCGTTATCCGTGTAAATACACATACATTATATTATTATACTATAGGTATTGAGATTTCGTGTGAGAGAGAGCGCGAGAACGAGAGAGAGAATATGTGTGTAAAAGAACGAGTGATGATTGCCATTATATTTTAAGATTACGCTTTATTATGATGATAATAATAATAATGATGATAATAATGTTATTATTACTATCATCCCTATTATCATTATTGTTATACTCGGGTTTGGTTTACACCGATTATTCAAAGTAACCGTAAATAATTGATCAATTATTATGTATCTTCGTTAAAGTATACACCGCCGTTCGTCTCAATTTCAATGTAATTTAACAATTAAATGACGGAATAATTGTAAATGATGTGATCGTTTATAATTACGCGCGTATCTTTGGAGTCTATAGGTTTTGAAAAAAAATATATATCTATATATATACTATATATATATATATAAAGAATAAAAAAAAATACAAACAAATATATAATACGGCCGTGTGTGTTTTGTTATAGGTTTGCATGCAATGTATGTATGTTACATATAACTCTAAGCGGGTTTGAATGGTTATTTAATTAGGTATATGTGTATATATATATATATATATATATATATCTTTTTTTTTTCCCTCTTGAATTTATAGCGATTACATAGTAATTCGGTCCGTTGTTCTAAGAAATGAAAAACGTATGTGATCAGAAATAATAATTATTGTTGAGAGTAGAAGAAAAGATAAAAGACGAAAGAAAAATTGATGAGAATAAGAAGAATTAAATGATACGGCAAAAGTACCTAAGGATCGACATTATTCATTAACCTTATACCGTAATAAAATTAGTAAATAAATGAATAAAGTTAATTTTTATTTTTATTTTTTTCTCTCTCCTCGGACAAGAAAGAAAGAAAAAGAAGAAAAGAAAAAAAAAAAAACAATCGACAAAAATTGACAAAGAAAAATAGGAAAAAATCAAATTATAATTAGAGTAAATAATAACTCTCTATATACTTCCTGTTTCGATTGAAAAAAAAAAAACAAAAATATTAATAATAAAATATATATATATGTATATGTCATCTTTATCTTGAAACGATGTATGGATTTAACACACACACACACACACAGATTCGGTATAACTTTTTACAGTACAGATGTCGAATTTTTAGCCTTCGATATTTTTTTTTTCCTTAGATTTTTTCGAAAATAGAAGAAAATCAGCATCAAAAAATAATAAAAAAATAAAAATATATTCGAATATTATACTTGTGCATAGAAATGATTGTGTTTAATTTACCTCTGACCATAAAGTATAGTGATTATTTTTTCTTTTTTTTTTTTCCTTCGTTCGTTATCGTGAAAACTCAAAGAATTATACCGCGAGTAAATTCTTATTAAATTATAATAAACATAATGTAGGTATTGTATAGAATAGTAATTTAGTATAAAACATTGTTGGAATAGTGTCAAACGCTAGATAGTATAAATAATGGAATTAATTGAATGATATTAAATCTTCGTATAGTGATAATACACATCGCTTTTATACACAAACCGATAATCGTTTTTGAACAATAATTAGTTTAACTTCAAACTAATTAAACTCCAGTGATCTACGACTATACAAGCTGCTATCTAATTTTTATGAAAAATAAAATAAATAAAAAATATTCTCACGGAGGTTTGATACAAATAAAATGTACCCTATACACACAGTTTCGTTTTTAATTTTGATTTTTTTCTTATTCCACTCGACAGATTTTATCACGTTAATGCGATTGTTGCTATATACATATATTTTTTTTTCTTTTTCTATCAAGATTACAACTTATCAGTCTGAAATGTTGTCGTAGAGATCTAGAATCTAGAATTCTAAGTTTACTGAAAATTATTCTGCAACTTTGTTATCGCGTGAATTTCAAGAGTTTTTAAATGAACCAACGAGTGATTTTATTCTATCGATGAATTTACACGCGATGAATATTAATTATAACGTCTGTCAAACTTTGTTTCGCAATTCAGAGAATAAAAAAAAAAAAAAAAAGAAAAAAAAAAGAGGAAAACCCTACAAATAATATAAATAATATTAATAATAATAATAATACTGATAATAACATAATACCTGAAATCTACTATACATTTAAAATTTCACCTGCAATAATACCCCGACCGTACTTTGATAATTCCTTGAAAACATCAAACGATGAAGCGAGCGTAATAATTATCAGAGCTGAGCGAAATCCATTAGTTTAATTATATACCTATATATATATATAATATATATATAGTGGAGGGAAAAGTTGGGATTTTAAATTAAAGAAAATCTTCATTGGATTATATATACTCCGTGGCAAACATCGACGGAAAAAAAAAAAAAAAAAAAAAATGAATAATAAATGAAACACAATTACGATTTACCTAAATATTTGTGTCGTAACAATTCAAGGAGTAACTTTATATAGGTTTAATCAAATTAGAAACTTCGTAAAAATATATACGCAAGTCCACGTCGTAATTAATGCAATCGGGTTAATTAGTCATTTATTATATTATAATTATCCCTGTATCCGATGTTCTATCGATCTCTATTCTAGTTCGAAAAATAAATTTTTAACTTCAGTTAAAAAAGACGGAACAAAAAAACAAAACGGTTTACGCCGATTTGATATAAAGGAACGAAAAATCGCATAATTTTCAATATAGAAAAATGTGAAAAATGAAGAAAAAAAAAATTACGCGCCAACGCGGAAAATAAATAATTGGCAATGAAAAGCACGCATAAAAAAGAAAAAAAATTAAAAAAAAAAAAAAAAAAAAAACTAAAAAAAAAAATTACTCGGTATTTTTAAGGGTATCGCGTTAACGTGGAGCTACGTAGTCACAGTAGAAATTCGTTTCCGTAGGGATGAAACGAATTTAAAAAAAAACAAAAAGAAAAAAAAATTAATTCAATTGGGGGGGATTTCGAGAAAAAAAATTTGCGGACTGTTTTATTTTGTGATAAAAGTGCGATAGAGTGGCTATTCGGGGGAATTGGATTCGCTCTTTAATCCCGCTGTTATTTATTTGTAAATTTGGTAGAAATGTTAACCGTGATTGACTATTGTCGTTTATTTTATTATTTTTTTGCCTTAATTCCATTTCATCTGTTTCTCTCATTTCCTGTTTGTATTTCTCTCTCTCTCTCTTCGGTGAGAAATTTTATTTTTTTACGCATTAAAGTGGATCGAAAATTTGCGGAATTTTAATTTTTTTTTGGTTAATCGAAGTAAAAGCTTTATAAATATATATATATATCTACTTGTATGTGTATGTAATATTGTTAGGCAACGAAATTAAAAAAAAAAAAGTTAAGAATAATGAGAAAAATCTTTCGTTCTTTTCGTATAACTTTGATCTGAAATTTATATTTTGATTAATAAGTTTCTTGTTCGTTGCAGCCTTTGTATACATATATATATATATATATATAGATAGATATATATATAGATATATATAATGTAATTTTCTCGGTACCTATATAGTTTCCGCCACGTTGTTATAATATGTATAAATAAATAAATAAATAAATAAATAGATAAATAAATTGAACGGAAAGAAAATGTAAAAATTTTTCGAGAAACGACATGGAATATATATTATGAGTAATTATTGAATATCAAGTTAAATGTGATTAGCAATAAACGAATATTCGTATAAAAAAAAAAAAAGAAAAAAATGTTAATTTTAATTTCGCTGTGTATATCCGACTTCACGATTCATTTATACACCACTTGAACCTATTATGATTAATTAATCGATTCCACGAGTCAATAAGTGAATAAGAGAAAAAAAAGGAAGAAAAAATTTGGTCTCATTGCATTTTTTATTATATTATTATTGTGTGTGTTAAATATGTTGAAGAATGCTTATTGATTCGTATTCAATTGTTTACGAAGACTTAATTTAATTTATTAATTAAAATCAACGTACCTTTATATATATATTATAACATCTACATAATAGGTACAATTGTAAAGGAATAGTAAAACGAAATATGCCCAGCTATTAATAAGTGACTTCAAAGTCTGTATAGTGTATAGTAATAGATATAATAGTACGTAGGTGTATAAGTTGAAACTCCACGCGTATAATACGGTGGTATGTACTACTAGGTAGGTACTTCGTTTTGTTGAAAGAGAAGCAAAGCAAGATAAAAAAAAAAAAAAAATATATATATATGCTAGTCCATGCAGAAAGCAGTGGGTGGTGGATCAATGAGTTGTACTTGAAAGGGACAGTGCGTGGCTCTTTGGAAGCGACTTCTCTACACTTTGACCTTTGACTTATATACGAACCCGAGCCCAAACAAGAAAATCTGGATTCTATTAAAAAGGTACCAAACGCTATCCTCATAAGTACCGAGTATCTCGAAAGATAATATTATACCTGCCTCAAGGTGGTACTTGATTCGTTGATATTCGAATTTCAAGGTCCCCATGGACTAGAACGTCTCGAAATATATAAAAAAAAAAATATATCCAAAACCCCAGGTTTCGATCTCAATTCTGAGTTCTTTTCCAAAGCCTCGAAAATTTGTTGTTTAAATAAGACACGATTTTTGGTACTTCGGGGTAATTTTTACTTCATATCGCATTATTGCTTCTCTGAATCTGAAACTCCCCACACTTCTTATCGTTCGTCCGCTGTAGCTTCGAAAATTATATCGTTAAAAAATCTGTCGAATTTTTATGAATTAGCTACTACTACAGGTAAGGAGTATACCAAGTTCCAGATTTTTCGGAGCTATATTGCGATAGGGAGAAAAAAAATGACCACGAAATGTCAGAAATCGGGTTTTATTCAAATGGGAAAATTCGTTTTGGGTCGGTACTTAGAATTGAGATAAGAACCTGGGGTTTTGGCTACATTTTGTTTGTATATATTTGGTAACGCCCTGGTCCGTGGAAGAAGTGAAATTAGAAAATGATCAAATTAAGGACAACCCCAACCTACCTACAAGTCTTTGGAACGGCGTTTAACTATCGCATGAAATTCGTCAGGGTTTTGGGGAAATTTGAATACGAGTGATAATAAGCACGGGTCAAAGTTCTAAGAAAGTATAACGTGTATCGGTATGAAAAGTAGTGAGAAAAAGAATTAATTATTCTTAGTATAGCAAGGAAAAAATAAAGAAATAAATAAAGAAAGAAAGAAAGAAACTGCACATGTTTGTATGTAATAGTATAAATGTAAAATAATACCGGATGTTTCTTAATAATATTATAATGCATGAGGAGATCCCGCACATCTATTATATAATTCTATCCGTATATACCCTATGATCTATACAGTTGCGAGTACAACCGATATTTCGACGAAAATTTTTTACATAAATGAAATAGAATTATTAACAGCACAATATACTGCCAATGAAATAACTTTACTCTCTGTCCATATTGAAAATAAATAATAGTAGTAACAGTAGTGGTATTAATAATAATAATAATAATAATAATGATGATAATAATAATAAAAAATAAATAAACTGATTAAGAAAAGTTATTACGATTTTAAAATAATTTCTCAAATAAGTAAAAACATGCATGCATGATCTCGTAAACTTGGCATTGCGTGTCCGGAAAATAAAAATGATAATCAATAATAAATATGTCTGTTTGTTTGTGACTTATCGATGTATATTAAGTTATATTATATAGGTTGTACTCGTTGTTGTATTTGGATGAAAATTAAAATTTTATGCTGCAACGAACATGTGTGAACCTGTTTTGGTGTTATAATAATTAATAAAACGAATTGTTGTTCGAATGTTGGCAACAAATCTTAAGGCCTGCCTTTATGTTAATCGATATAATGATCATAATACTATTGTATATTCATTATATTATTGTGAAAAAAAAAAATATATATATATATATATATATATATATATGAAAATATAAATATATACATATTATTGAAAAATTTCTTTCATTTCATATCATTTAATTAATTTTAAATGATTATTTTCCATATTAAATATTTTCAATATAAATGTAGAACAACGATGTTTGTTATTATTTGAAACTAAATCGATATTTAACAACCTAATCATTTTCTACAACGAGTCACGAATAATTCTCATTCTATATTTAAAAAAAAAAAAAAAAGATAGAAGAAAAACTGATAAATTCATATACGATTAATAAGAAAAAAAAAAAAAAAAAAGGATATTCATAATAAATCATCCGGTGCAAGAAATAATAGATTTGAATGTATACGGAAGAAAGATCCACTCGAATCTTCGTAATGTGGTTAAACTTCCCCCCCCCCCTCCC
Source organism: Tenthredo scrophulariae (assembly GCA_963978835.1). NCBI lineage: Eukaryota > Metazoa > Arthropoda > Insecta > Hymenoptera > Tenthredinidae > Tenthredo > Tenthredo scrophulariae. Next base: position 8,790,364 of record OZ022232.1, read on the forward strand.
CTTCCCTAATAATACCTATTTACGTTGGCATATGTGCTGGCTGCTAACGTAAGCACATATTTCAAGTCAGCGGCACGTCAGCGCGTAATCGTGTGCGTGAGTTTAGTCAGCTTACACTCTACGCAGAGAACTGACTATGTACGTTTCACGACGCTACCAGATATACTAGGCTCCTGCCTTTAGGAGTTTCATAGATTCATAATAAGCGAGGTAAAGTATAAAGCATATAAAGTTACGTGAGACAAAAACTGTACATATAAATTCATTGAAAGTATTTTTCAATTCTAATAAATTATGTAGTTTATTAAAACAACGCTGATAATTATTTCCATATATCAGATCGGTAGAGGTATGAGATTTCGAAAATCTTTTTACGCGATCTTGCTTTACGATATAAATATTATATTATCTATTTATTTCGAAGAAAACTGTTAGGTTTATTCATTTATTTATTTATTTATTCATGCAATTAGTTTCAATACCAATTGTCGCGTATAAATATTAAAATATGTATTGCGTCATGACCTGGAGCGTGTAGCGTAACGAACTATTATTTAATCCATAATTATAAAGCGAGAAAAGAAAGGATTCAAAATTTTTGTCTGCATTTTAGACCCTCGAGTATGTTCACCAAGATGGCGGCTTGAGGGAGGCTCTTGCAGTAACTTTATTGTTATTTATCGTATCGTAGCGCGATATTTCTTATTTAAAAACAGGAAATAAACTCCTCGTATATTTTATTGATAACTAAAAATTCTCGATATAAGTTGCGAGAATATTTTAAATCTCTTTCTCAAGTAAACGTAATAGTAACCGTAACGAAAGATTCGTGTTAGTTTTCTTCTCGATAGAATAGGAGTGAAACTAAACGACATGGTATGCTAGAACTTTTATACTACAATGAGAATTTCGGAACGGTAACAAATAACTGAATTTAACCAACAGATAATTACGTGAGATAATCGCATAACCAGATACCGATAAAACGTTTGTTTTTATACCCAATTTTTCTCCTATGTGAAATTAGAAATTAGTAGTCACAGTAGTTATTGTCATTTGAGTATATTTATCTTATATTAATTACGAAACGATGTTCCTAATTTTTAGCCATGGGAAAATCGTTGCAGAGTTCGTTTTCTTTTTTTTTTTTTAATTTGATTAACTAATCAATTAATTAGTTAATGGGTTAATTAATTAATTAATTAATCAGGTATAAGTTATAAGACTTGGTCAATTTTAACTGATAAACAACCGGAGATAATATTAGTACGTACCTTCTCCTGTGTTCTGTTCCAGACGATTACGCTATGCCCGCTGTTAATTAGATTCTTTACGATCCCACTGCCCATGATTCCTAGCCCGAGAAATCCGAACTTCAACGTCGACGGGAGAATATTTTTCTCCTTCAACGTTTGCGAGAGCGTTTCTACGTCCAGCGGCGGTGTAACCTGACGAACAAACGGAAATTCGTTAAAATATGGGAAATAAATATCGTGCCAAAGTGTGGAGTGATAAATAACAGGGAAAAACTGGAATAAACTTTTTTTTACCATTTATTATGCCATAAATGTATAAGCATTGAATTTTAATCATTTTTGGCTTCGTGGATTTTGGTTTTTTTTTTCATTAACAAAAAAATTTTTTTTTGACTAAAAATTCTCGAATATTTATAAAATGCTGGTACATTAAATTCATAACACCGGCAAAAAAAAAAAGAAAAAACGTTAGAATTCGAATCCCTTTGATGTAAAATTAATTCTGCTTTGTCTATGAAGAATTAAAAATTACGATATCTGTAGCAAACTGCGATCTATGCTTCTATCGTTGTGGTTGTATTCTAAAGATAATCTTTATACGATTTAATGTATCTTAGATTACCGTATTTCTCTTGTTATTCGGTAAAATCAATCGTGAGTTCTAATTTGATGTCTAAAATATGAAAATAAAGAGAATTTATACGGTAAAATGCCGATAATAAAATAAAAAATTAAGCAATAATCGCGATATAATTATGGAGTAGCTAGAGTAACGTCAGACCCGAATTATTCAAACGTAGTTAGCTTAAAATAAAAATGAAAAAAAAAAAAAAATGAAAAAAAGAGTAAAGATAATCCAATTAATTGGATTAATGTTTTTATTGATATTCCATAAACTCGATTAAGTCAAGACGATAGCGAAACTGTAGAGGAAATGTTGTTTCAAAAAAGTAGAAGAAATTTGATATCAGATGGAGTAGAAAATTTGATTAAAAAATTGGAAACACTAAGGGAGCAAAAAATGTAGTATACCATTCTTAACTGCTTAAAAAAATGAATTCCTACGCTGTATAAATCCTTATTACAAATCTCCATCTAATATACGAAAGCACAATGCTAATCGAAAATCTGCTGACAATGAGTAAACAGAAACTTTAGTTACTTGCTACCTGAACGATTCATTAAACCAAACGTAGTAGGGTGATGACGAATAGACAACAGTAAATATTTGTATTATGTTATACGAACTGATAAGAGGCTCGTACGTTGAAGAAATTTTGAATAAAAATAGAAATAGAAACAAAAATAGAAACAAAAACGAAAACGAGAATAAAGGGTTTGTCATTTTGTTTTGCATGTAATTTTCCGATGAATATAGTATACATCATATGAACAAGAAAAAAAAAAAAAATGAACATCTTTAACATTGTTGAAAGTGATAAAAAAATAATAAATAATCTACTTACAGGTCTCGCGATGTTAGCTGGCCTGTCGAGAAGCGTAGAGGCAGACTTTCTCGGAGGTGAAGTATGGTTCAATCCTGGACTAACACTACCGACTCTGTTACTGTTGCTAGTACTAGATTCTCGGCGTTGTTTCTTAGCTGATCTACGCCCATCACCTCCGCTGCTGTCCGATCTTCTGGTCTTTGGTGTATCCTATTAAATATTATGAAAACAATTATCATACCAGTATATTCAAAGCATTTTTCAACACTTAAAAAAACTCTTTTGATTTCATTTTTTTCCACATTCAAATAGCCGTTGCTTTTATTATCAAGCAAATTTACACGTCGCCCTAAAATCTACACAAAGAATCTTAAGATTTATCAATTTCCTGATGAATTTTTGAGATTTTTTAATAACAGATATATGAATGAAGTTGAATCTTCTAAAAATATTCCAAGAGAATAAGAGTTTTCATAAACAATGATATTATTATTTTATTCAATCATAATCGCATCGTCTACACTCGTACTCTATGATAATTAAAATCTGAAGATATTGAAAAAAAATTTACCAAAATTGAGCAATAAATGATGAATTTTGTGATTCACTAACCTTGCGAAGCTTGATCTTGGGCGTTTTCTTCTCTACAGTGATGGTAGAGTCTTCTTTCAATCTATCGAATAGAGAATCAGGGTCCAGGCCATCTTCAAAGACCTGTAACACAGATGGGCAAATATTTTTCACACTGTAATTAATATTCAACAATTAATTCAGACTTATTAAAATATTTGTTTATTGTTTCTGCGCAATCAGGGGAAACAAATGACAATAAATGGTTGTTAGTTTGTCATTAATTGAGAAATTCAAGTATACATTATTTGAGGACAACACCTACCTCTCCTTTAGCGATAAAATCTTCGATTGCTTCAACAGCGTCTTTGAATGCTCCAGATTTGTTGGATTTGATGAGAGTTTCTTTAAACTCGTGGTACATTTTAATGTTGGACTCTTCGATCCAAGCGCTAAGGATAAAAAATAGAATAGAAAAATGATTGACGTGAGTTAGAGAATTTTTTTTCCTACGAAAATTCCCAACGCGATTTGATAACGATTTTTTTTTTTTTCATGTTTTTCACTTACTAATTATTTGTTCCAAAGAAGAATATGCATTGAACAGCACTCTTCTTTGCATTAGCTGGCTTCTTCAAGTCCTTCGATGGGTTTGATACCTACGAAAGTATTGTCGTTAAGATACCTAAGTCCAAATAAAATATATCAAATTGCCAGAGATTCAACGATGGCAAAGAGCATAGATTCACTGCCAACGAAGAAATTGGAGTATCGAAAAACACCGACAAATAAACATCAAAGTTGTGAATTTTTTCAATAAAATTTACTGTTATTAATAGTATATTATGTACCTAGGGAATAAAGGGTTCTCCTAGACGACTGTGAATGTCACCCTTGCTTCGCTCGGGCGACAAACCTCACACTCGTCTAGAAAAAGACTTTACACCATGGTGCATGCGATATTTTATTCATTCAAGGGCAGAAACCGAGTTGTTTATTAGTGCAGCCGGGAATACAGCACGCACTTTATTCCCTAGGTGCATAAACGACTTATTTAACGTTTTTGGATAATTATGAAATAGTTATCACTGAAAAGGGTTTTTTTGATCGATTATATTTCGTAATTAATTAAAAGGGGTAGAATTACATCCATAATTTTATATATCGAACTTGTTTACCGCAATAAAAAACGGAATAATGTTAAATTGGAATAGATGGAGACTGTGATTCTTGCAAATTGCTACAAGCTAACTTTGTAACAATTTATTATTCAAGATAAACCCAAGCGTCGTCTATGCATTGATAAAATACATTTTATGATACAGTTTGATGGTGTAATACATATTGAGACTATTTAGCGCCTCGGAGAGTATAATTAACAATTTTTTGCTCTAAATTGCTTCCTAATAAAATTCTCAATGTTAGTCAACGCGGGATTTGTACTCATGAGTAATCCAACGTTGGGTAACAAACAAAAAGAAGCAAGTACCTATTTAAGGGATTATTTCGAGCATGAAATTAAATAGGAAAAAAAATTAATCTGAGTGTATAGCCAGAGAATTCAAAATACGATTGCAGTTTTTAGTTCTTGTTCGTATTCAGCCAATACAAAGATATTCTCTGGTTTATTTATCTCGTTAATAACTTTGAGAATTGCTATCTGATTGTTGGGCAACTGGTAATATGCTCTTACCGAGTTCATAGGAAATTCCAGAAGGTTTTTGAACTAGAAGATAGTAACAGATTGAAAAGTTTGACTCGAAAGACTCCAAACGGAATTTTGGAGTCGGGTTAAAAAAACAGAGAAGCAGAGTTTGAATGTTGATGAAAGTCTATGATGGTTAGTAATCCAGGTATGATCATCAGTTGGGATATGAATTGTATCAGTTTTGTCGTTATTTAACCATCCGGTATAATAATAATGAAAGATTATTATTTTTCATTTTTTTGTGGTATATTATGAAATATTATGTTATAAATAAACTGTGGAGAAAAAATAATATTTATATCTATAATGTGCGGGATTTTAAGTTTCGGAGCATTACCGCGTAAAGTTTTATCAATACGTTGTAAATTTTACAGAAAAGGAATAATGAATTTGAGTTTAGGTTATATTTTCAATTTTTGCGCGCCAATTTGAAATTTGGGCACGGGTGTGGCGGGAAAAAGGCTAAGGTATGGAACAGCTGTCTTGATGGAGCAATAACATTCGTATTATATTGTATGATGAGATTTATTGAAATCCCGCCAAAATGATTGTAATCTAGCCGCGGCGGGGAGCTAGTAAGTGAAAGAAAACCGTTATTTAATCCCTGGTAACTTACCCGGCCTGGCCAAGGCGAGAATCCCTTCATTTTCGCCCTGAAATCGAGAAACATAACGATTATACACTATTTTTAATCTATACTTTATCTTTTAGACTCTTAATGATATACTAGCACAGGTTCATACACACCATACTAAATCACCAAGTTTGAACACTTCAGCCATTTCGACAGAACCTCACTCTCCACTCACGATCGGCAAGCGACTGAAGGGACAGCGTCGTTTGTGTACGACGACCAAGTTCAAATTATCACCACCGAGTAGAAGTCAAACGAGCAACTATCTCTTTAATTTTCAAAGATAAAACGCTTTTAAAGTTGAATTAATCTTTTAAGAATTCACAATCGCAACGAATAATTCATCACGAAGTATTTTTCATATTCTTTAAATAACTATTCAATTCCAAAGATAAATACAGGTGAATTGTTGAAACTCGACTTCCGGCTGCGTTCAGTTCTCCGGTGAGTCAGCCATTATGGCCTCGTTACACGGAGCAATATGAAACAGACTGCGTTTATAAATATTATATTACGAAATGAAATATAAACGGAATATTGCTATGCTATAAGTTATGATAATATTTTTATTCTTATTTTGTATCTAATTCTTCTTTTAGTATTGTAAAAATTGATTAAAAAAATACCGAATAACATCGTTGATAAGTTATCATAAGTTGTCGTAGTCGGTAACGTAGTAATCGCACGATGCTGCGTCGGTAAGGTCACGCAGGTATTAAAGAGAAATATGTCGATTATTGATATGTATTTCCGAATTAACTGCTAAAAATATGTAACTATGATCGGAAATCAATAGTTATAATTGCAATCGTGCCTTACGTCCTTCGAATAAGTGGAACTTGAAAATTGGAAAAACGGAACGGGGCGCGAAACACTTGTATCACGATTTGGCGCATGTGCAGACTGCACTACTTTGTGTGCTAAAATGATTTCGAGTTTTATCTGAGCGCGGCCGTCAGATGCATAAAAATCACGTCGTTGATATAAAATCGCGTGACTTAGCCCACAAGACCAAAACAAGATGGTGAATTTATTGCTAAAATATATAGGGAAAAATTGATTTAAAAATAATCAATTCTACCTAAGAGTTCCTTGAATTTCTCTTTAACGAAACAAAAAAAAAACCTCTCGTATACGTGAATTTCGATTCGTGAGTTTGGACTTGAGACAGTGTTGAGAAATCGCCGGCGTGGTCTCAGAATATCCGCTTAAATTCCCGTCTGTAAAATTTTCGCAGCTGTCAGCCATCGATTGTATGAAGCAGGCACGGACTCTACTGCATTAACGAATAACATATCGTATTGTAACGATATATTTTTCACAACGTATTTTAAACAAAATATATAGTAAAAAAAAAAGTGCGCAACTCCGTCGAGGATGGATAACAACATTCGTTACAACATGGTAAATCATATATCCCAAAAATTCTGCTTCTAAAAATCCCATGTATACATATAGAGCTAGTCGAATATGTCAATTGCCATTATTTATCCACCTCCACTCAGATCCTATTACAAATTATCGTATGATCCAACTGACTCACGGTACCACTTGAAAATAAAAAAAATAAATAAAAAGAAGGAAACAAGAAAAAAAAAACCAACAATCTCAAGTAACATTCCTTTTTAAATATTTTCAGCAATCTCAGGCAAACAACGATTCCTCTGCTATACCACCCGCCCCAAGCGATATACCCACGCTTACTGTAGCTCTACCAGCAATCCAAGTACATCCCCATAACAACGTTATTAATCGGGCTAACTTAGTCCCCTTAGGTCAAGCTGCGCCCTCCACTCCCGTCATGGTAAATTAACAACGTTATCCTTTTGTGCTATGATTTCTCGCTATTTCCATAGTCCAAAGATTTTCATGTGTATGGATATCATTTTATCGAAGCTAAATGTTGTGAGAGTAGTTTTGGATATCATAAAAGGCTTATTACATTTCTTCGCTAGTGATTTTTGCTATACTCAGATGATTAACAATATTCATTATTTTATTTTCTAAATAGATGAGTGTCGACGAAATACCACCACCAAAGCCAGACTTTTCAGCTCCACCGCCATACGAAGTAGCCACAAAACTACCTAGCTATGAGGAAGTACAACGCGAAAAAACTCTACAGGGTGAAACGACTCCTCACCCTCGTCCGCAAATAGTGGTTTGTCAAATTGTCAGATCTCCATAATTTCAGGCTTCTTATAATAAGTCGCATAAACACATTTTTAAACAGAGTATTATTACAGCCTGGTAGCATACGACCACCGCAACAGCCACTCGCATTCTTAGCACTTGATACAGAAGCGGCGGAGGGTGATTCCGAAAGTGGTTTGCTTGGTACAGACTTTATGTTCTTCACAGCTTTTATGGGTAAGAAATATGTATTTTGTTAATTGAATTGATGCTTTTTCTCATTACGATGTTTGTTTTATTTTGTTTTATATTTTTTTTATTTTTAATCTTGTGTGCGTAACGCGTGGTTATCTCTATTGAAACATTAATCAAATCACTATGTAAACAAGTTTTGATTTAGTTCATGTGTGACGTCAACAGACTATCCCAGAATCTCACGTTTGTAAAACGACTGTTTTTATTTACTCATTTATTGTTCTCTTTTAACAATACGAAGTCTATAGAATAAAAGAAATAATAAACTTTTCATCAAAAGCAAAAACTCAATTCAATTCAAAAAGAAATTCAATTTTTCTTTCCTAAAATATATTATACTTGAATTTTTTTGTTTTGTTTACAGTCGCATTCCTATTCAACTGGATCGGATTCCTCTTGATGATGTGCTTTTGCCACACAATTGCCTCTCGATACGGAGCCCTCTCTGGATTTGGTTTGTCATTAGCCAAGTGGACGCTCATCGTTAAACATTCCACCGATCTCGCTTCGCGCGAGAACTCTTGGTTGTGGTGGCTAATCATGGCATTTGGTAAGTTGCGAAGTATTCGTTTATATTCTATTGGATCATCGAACATTCTTTTCATTATTCAGCACTAATATTTTCTTTTCAAAAGCTCCAAAATTTAGTCAAATAAATCCGTAACCATGTAGCAAGAGCTGTGTGCAGTTTTTATTGTAGATAAAGAGCCATTTTTCTGTTTTTTTTAAACACTGAATCAAAGAGGATTGTTCACTACGTTTATATTCATGTTGTTATTAATATTCCAGGTGTCCTGATCTGCGTACGTGCGATTATTCAGTATTTGAATATCAAGCGGGGATGGAGACTGCTATCTGGCAGTGCTCAAGAGCGTTTATTATTTTTTTATTGATTCTATGAGTCTGCACCGCGACCTACTCGGCTTTCGAGGGTTGTAATTGTACGAGAGATAATAAACTCTCATAAGAAACATTACTCTACTTTATATAGAACGTTAAATGATTGTAATAAATAATAGGAAATCAATACCAGAAATATTTTGCGAAATTTTGTTAGCGTCAGTGACTAAAATGGTAAAGAAACAAAGTTGGATAAAACTGCAGCTGCGATTATGCAAAAGATTTCAAATTCATATTTTTTTTCTATGAAAAGTAAAATAACTGAAAATAAGACATTTGTTATTGCTCAAATAAAGTAACGGATAAATTGATTTTTATTCCAGAGTCACGAATAAAGTAACGTAGCTTTGTGCTTTACCATAAATGTTTAAGTATCAATTAAAGTATCAATATTAACGTCAAATATCATTTGTCAGAATAAGAATTATTTAGTTTATAAACTCAATCATGTTAATCAAAAGCTTTACAACGACCCTTCGCTTTTGGTGCAGTTAGAATAGTATCGCCTAAAACCATTAAATATTCAATTATTCATATATATGTATAAATACTGAATTGTAGATTTATTAGTAAGATATGGTAATTATTTTTAACAGCGGGCAGCGAGGCGAGGGGGGCTTTTACTATATATGCGAAAGATTCAACACCAACAAAGTTGAATATTATCTGTAGCTCCCAATCGCTTCTTTATACATTATAATTTATACATACCTGTATATGTATACAAATATACATAGAGACATAAGTGAATGATATATATATATTATGTATGTAAGTATTAAATGATTATTAATTATTAATTATGCAACGCGGTAAATGTTATATATTATTTTATTGAAAATCGATCTTATTATTATATACGATAAACGTTCGAGAACGAAAACGAAAACTAAAAGAAAAAAAAACAAAACCATCCATATTTATATTTTGAGCAGCTAACGCGACTGGTGACTGGGACAAATTTCGGCCATACCTGTGCTATAATATCTATAATTATAATTGTACAATGTGTAAAATGAAATTTCGCTTTCTAAATGTCAGATAATGTGTTAATTGTACATGTTCAGATTTGTCTTGGAGAAAATGTCGTACTATCCGGCTTAGATTTCTATAACGTGAATTAGAAGGAAGATTAATTTATATTGTACTAATTGATTATATAAACTGTAATCTTAGCATGCCCGGGCGGATGTTTTAACAAATCGAAAACTAAAGTGGGCTTGAGCTATATTCGTAAATTTTCACGCGTAACTATCTTATCCATATGCTATAATAATTATTAATTAGTTACATAAGGTATGAGAAGAAGAAGAAGAAGATTGAGTATTGTACGGTTCTAAAAAATATATTGTTTGTAGCAGGTGAAATATTCTTGTTTCAAATATTTTACAATCTTAGGCTCTTCAACGTGGGTAAAAATCAACAATGAAATTTGAAATGGTAAGAAAATTGATAGAAAAAAATCCAATTGAAAGTTTCCGCTTAATCTATGAACTATTCCAAGGAAGAAATGTTCTCAGCTGGAATATAAAACATTTCGCATCTTGTTTCATCCTCGTCAGCGGAGAAAAGTTGCCAAAATCGGAGTGTGACGTCAGCGGCAATAGTAAGGGCCTTATTCGAGCCGTATTTCCACGCATAGAAGGCCTCTAAATTATTTATGTCGAACGTCGCACTATTATTTCTATCCATTTCTCTGATTGGTAGAGAAACTGCGGTCCCTTTCTGTTCTCCTTTGATGCGCAGTTCCTTCGCGCAATTCGTTCATAATTAGTTTTGTAATTGTAGTCCTTCGTCAGTCGTAGTCATAGAATAATACGAGTTCCTGCAGTTGACGTTATATATTTCAAATAATTTATAAACATTTTAAGTTATTATTCTTGAAGCCAGTTTTACAGTCTCCCAAATAAAATAGATACGTGATTAACAGAAAAAATAAAGCAGAAACAGGTCTGCATGCACGAAGTTGTTTGTGACGTCACGTTTATCCACTTGTTGCACGAAACAACAGTTTGAAGTTGTTTTACCAGGAAATTGAGGAAGTAGTCAATGATTACTCCCTAGTCATTATTAAACCCATTACGAAAAGCTCTGCGGTTTAGTCGACTGACGTCAACACGTTCTTTAAATGGCTGCCGATAATAGTAACAAGATAATCGAGTATGTTTATAATTTGCCATTTTTCGAGAGAGAAGAGGTGTGCAAAATTCTCGACGAAAATGAAAAATGGGTAGAACTTGCCAGTATGTATTACACATTCCCTTATTATTCGATTTAACAAGCTATACTCATAATTAACCGTTCAAAATTCACATACGAATCCCATCTTTCGACGTAAAACTTTCGGCTAAAATATAACCCCGAAATGTGATATGATATCACTAAATTTGGAAGAATAAAACTACGTTTGACTTGCACTTTTTTCAGGTGTTTGGATGAAGTTTGACGAATTAACGATAAGGAATCTAAAAAGAGAACCCAGACCGACCGACAAGCTTTTGAATTTATGGGGTGAACACAATCACACTGTACTAGAATTGTTCTTTTTGTTATTAAAAATGAAACAATATAAGTCGATGGTACCTTTGAAACAATTCGTCGATTCCAAATACCACATTCTTCTTGATAACGGTATAAGAGCAGATAGGAAATCATCGTCTCAGAGGAGACAGAATCCAGGAATTGGAACACAGAATTTCAATAAAACTGAACCAATCCCCATAGAAGTTCCTAAAGTTCTTGTGCAGGAATCAATTCACAATAGAGTAGCGAAAATATTGAACAAATCTCCACAGCCAAATACAGATCTGGTATCAAGCAATTCAGATAACATGCTCGTGCGAACTGAAAGCAATAAAAATGTACCTCCGATATTAAGACCAGTTTTAGATAGCTCGAAGAATAATAATCAACTGATGGTATCCTTGGCTGATACTGCTCTACCAAAAACTTTATACGAAGAATTGGCTAGGGCCACTAATCATTGGAGTAGTCATACCATATTGGGAAAAGGTGGTTTTGGCACGGTTTTTCGAGGTTTGTATAAGCGTGGGATTAAAGGGTTCAAAATACACCGTAGCGGTGATTAAAATGAAAATTTTCAAAGAAAAGGAATGCGATCTATGGACATATATCTCCATGAACTCTTTGGTATAAAAAATCTATAGATGATACTAATAATTTCTAAATCTACAGGAACATGGAAGAACACACAAGTGGCTATCAAGAGAATAGAACAACGCGGTCCCGATTCAAATGAAAGCTACTTAATCCAATTGGAACAGTCACTGAGGGAATTAAAAATTTTGAATGCTTATAGACACGACAACATTCTGTCTTTGTACGCTTACAGCATGGGTGGAGAAGCACCATGTCTAGTGTATCAATACATGTCTAACGGGTCTTTAGAAGATAGAATTTTGCTGAGACAAAGAACTAAGCCTCTTAATTGGCTCCAACGACATGAAATAGCTAAGGGTACAGCTAGAGGCTTACAATTCTTGCACACTATTGGCAACAAGCCCCTCATTCACGGCGATATTAAAAGCGCCAATATTCTCTTGGATAAAAACTATGAACCAAAAATAGGGGATTTTGGTTTGGCTAGAGAAGGACCTGAGCAGGATTGTATGAAGGTGAATAGGAATATTTTCTGTCTTCAATTATCGAACGAAATTAATTTTGTCTAAAGTAATGAGAAATCAAAATCTTTGTCTATGTTTTAATTACCTTTTTCCTAACAGGTGAGCCGAGTGCAAGGAACGAGACCCTATTTACCGGATGAATTCTTACTGGGTAAAAACTTATCAACGAAAATAGACACTTATAGCTATGGTATCGTGTTATTAGAGTTGGCCACTGGCTTGGGAGCGTACAGCAACACTAGGGCACAGAATAAATTTCTCAAAGATTTTGTTGATAGCTGCGAAGCAAGGGATCTGCATTCGCTAAAGGATCAAAAAGCGGGGATAGAGCATCAGCAAGTCTACCACAATCTCATTATCTTGGGGAAATGGTGTTCGAATAGATTATCCAAAGACAGACCGGAAATGGTTTCCGTTCTACAAAAACTCGACGATTTATCGCAGATACGGAGCCAGCCTCTTCATTTATGGTCGTGATATTTTCAAAATAGCAAAATCCTCTGCTTTTTATACCCTGGAACAGCGGCAGGAGTGGAGCTGGCGAAGAATGGAGGAAATGTAATGTATTTGGAATGTGGACTTTCCAGAAAGCCTCGTGAACTGAATCGAATGGAGAAGGCAGGAATACTATGGCTTTTGAGAAATGTAAATAATTTTATATTCATACAAAATATTTCAGAATGAAATAACAAACGTAGGAAACATCGTTTAGGTTGAAGAGAGGCAATTTCGTATAATTCATTGATATGTGTGATAAGATTTACTATAAATCGATACTCATACATGTTTCCTTTTTCTTCTTTCAGTAAATCGATTTCCAGAGGTATTTGGAAAGTTTGGAGAAACTACAATGAGGAAATGGCTACTTACTAGTATCTTAGATTTTCAACGAAGAAAAACGAACTGAAAATTTCAGGATATCATTTCAGCACACAGAAGCATGTATTTGCTCAAAATATTATTACATACAATCACGAATTGAGATATAGAAATTCTCGCGTTCAGAGCCTTGTTTGTATTCATGAATGGATTATGATCTGAAAAGTCAAGAAAGAAAATTTAGGTCCACAATTCTATAGAGTACATTAAGTAACATAGCGTTAATAAATCATGCTATAGCATTCTATTCTAAGTGTTGATTAATAATATTTAATATAATTATTGTCGTTGAATTGCGATGACATGATATTTCGATGAGAAGTTATCACTACTTTTAAAATCAACACAAGAATTTGGTAAAAAAAATGTGACAAGCTGACTGATTGTATTTTTATCTATTTTTACAAGAATAAAATTATTTGTTAATCTGAGGAAAGAATAAAGAAGATTTGAATTAGTCAAAGACTCGTTTTATGCTTTAACACCACAGAGCGGAGATAAACTGCCGTAAAATTTTTATCTGCTGATAGATTATCTAATAGTATGAAGATATTTTTACGAAATTTCTGCTATAAGCGCTTGGGCAGTTTTCTATAGGTATATCATATACAAGCACAAGCATAGATTGAATTATATTAATAGCTGTATGTATTGATGTTACTGTAAGATTGAAATATCGCACCTTGGGGACACTATAAAGTATCATTAAATCAATTCGCAGTGGATTAGTTTAATTCAGCCTTGAGTAAAGTGAGCATTAAATGCAAATCTAAGCAAATCTCTTACATCATTTATGCTTCTATATCTATATAACGAGCAGTCTAGATTCAGCGTTTATATGCAATTAAGTAGTTTCAATTGAATAGCAAGTAGATATAACAAAGTGAGTTTCTGAACTGAAACACATAATTATTAAGTATGAAAAGTGGGAAGTAACGAGGCGATCCATCATTGGTATATCTCAGAATTTGAACCTGCATCATCGATACGATATTACCCATCGCGAATGATCGAGTTTCTTTATTTGCTTCCTGGTAAGCAGGCTAGAATGTTCAGAGTCTTTTTATTGAGCTGCTTGTCAAAGTCGGAACTCAGTAACGTCGCCACTATGCAAACGCTTTGACGCCATGAGGGTCACTGACCCCATGACAGGTGCCCATACTCTGGTTCAGGGTCAGTGCTCTGAAGGTGGAAGCACACAGGAGTCCATAAGCCATAAGTAGAAAGCAGAAGACATGACGCATGCAGATCACTTCGCTTTTACTGCAGATCCTATATCTATGGCTATGCTTTCTGCTTATGGCTTATGGACTTCTGTGTGCTTCCACCTTTAACATCGCGTTACTGTATGTAATCGCCACCATGACAGAGCCTTGCGATCTAGCGCCATCTACGTAGAGTTTGATGTTTGATCGGTGAGGATCCATAGTTTCCCCCCTACGCGCCATTTCATTTCCGGTAAATACATTTTCGCTCTTTCATAAGAAACCGTGACTGAATAATTTTAGTTGATGGTAGAGCAATCAAGAGCAATGAAGGAGCAATTATTTGGTGTATCATTTGTCGTCGAATACCCATCCGTTTAGTCGGAATATAGTATTAGAGTCAAAGTTTAGGCTACTTTAACATAGAAAAATCGAATTTTATGTTTAACATTTTACTCAAAAACTAGATTAGAGCAATTAAAGAAATTAGTAGAGCAATTAAAAGCTGTTAAAGAGAAATAGTTTGGTATATGAAAAATTGAAAATAATACAAAGTCGTGGGCCAATTTCACGAAAGTGTAGGCATAGACGAGCAGGGAATTTGGGTATAAGCATCTATCGTACGATCAGTGACCCTTATGACGTCAAAGCACTGATCTTGATATAACATATTTTACATATTATACATTTGACCCGAGGAGACGAGGAAAACATTTGACATGAAGATGTGGTGCAAATTTTTAAGTAACTTAGAATGCATTATTTTTTAATTTTTAACTGTTCTTGTGTGTTATTATACGATTTTCAGCTCTAGCTTATTCGAAATGAAGAGTCGTAGGTAGGAAAGAGTGGAAAATAATGAAGTCAGCTGTGATTAATGTCTTAATGATATACCTGGGAATTTATTCCTGCAGAATCGATACAATGTGATATTACTTATTTGTGATCGATGTGAAAAAGAATCAAATGCCGCTGAACAGGTTTAAAAGTTCAGAGTAGTTGGCCTTCACAGAATGTGCTGCCCATGCAGTCCTAAGTTCAGCGCTGGATAGTAGAGATAAATACCCTTCTGTATTTATTTTTATTTTTAGAATGAAGACAATACTTTTAGCGTTTGCTGCAGTAATGATTTCAGTTTTGCCCGAAACTACATCATAACGTGGAATATTTCCGCCAAATCGGTAAAAGCTTCGATGAACGGTGCGACTCGTACCTTACGCCCCACGCCAACGATTTTGTTTTCTGATAGTATGCACGGTGAATTCCCAAAATTTTTTTATAATTTTGAATTACGTATGAAAGTACTAGTAATGAACTGCGAAAAAACTGACTTATTATAACATTTTTTCAACGCCTACTGTTGGTTGGAATTTTGGAAAAATTATTTTCCAGTTGCGTGAATACTCCCCTAAACATTGAAACTATGAAGACGTTAATAATAAGCTATTCAAGTTTCCCTATCCATTATTCGTCATTTATATTATTTTATATCTGGCCCGCGCGTAACATTTGCAACAATATTTTATAAACAAATTGTGAACCATACAATCTCAGTCAGTATGGCTTGTAGAGATCTTTTTGCCTAATCTTCTTATCAATTGAACAATTATTCGTGGCGAGAAGCTGCCGGAGGTCACTCATTACACGAAGATAACTTGTTCATGATGATTCTCAATTAGTATTCGACCTTCATATACCCTGGACGATGAATTGCAATGTCGGCATGACTGGGAATTCGTACGAGAAGACAAATAATGTTCACTGTGAATCTCGTGACAAGATAAATACACGGAGAGAATGGAAGAGCAATTCTTATCAAAATATTTCGTAAAATTGATTGGGCTAGCACAGTAAAAGTGGGACGTATGAAGGTTTTTACTGAATTATATCGCAGCCATTAACTGAATTCTACTATCTCACTGATATGTCAATAGTGCAGTTGACAATAGTAGTGTTTAGTAAAACAGTTTTGTTGGGTTTAAATATCATGAGATCATTGATTTTTATGACATTCAAACCGAACTAACTGTTTGAAATATTGGTTTTAAATCATCGTTATATATCTTCTTTCAATTCGCTGAAAAAAAGAAGATATTGAAAAACAAGCCGATACCTCACGTGAAACATTTTTTATAAGCAAAAATAGGTGGGGGCTCAGTATATAAAATACAAATAGTGGTTACACGAACGTGGTAATATTAATATTAAGATCTGAAGTTTTGAGAGAATTTTTTTATAATTTGGAATTTGGAACCGATTTAGGGGCGGCAACATGAAAATTCGAAAGTATCCAAAATAAGGGCCACCCCGGTATATTATAGTTTAGGTAAAAATTGACAAATAGTAGATAGTGCACCCGGTGGTTAGTCATTGACACGGTATTTATTGACTCCAAACCACTATACTTTTTATTATTGTTCAGAGACAGCCTTTACTAAAAATTTGTTTTTCTTGTTTTATATCTTGCAAAATCTACAATGAGTTTCTGATAATCGATGTGATCGCATAGTTCGGTTTCAATATAGGATAAGGTAGCTAATCCGACTGAGCGTAATTGTAAAGAGGTTATTTTATTTAATCATCGTTAAAAACACTCGTACGCGTTGTCGCAATAAAATATTGATTAGGTAGTACTGATAACTGAAGGGGACAGATATTCCTGACTGTGATGTTTGAGCTCAATCGTTCTACGGATATTCTTCTATCACGCGTACTTAAATAACAAACATCATCATGATCATCGCTCCTCATATCATATATTAGGTACATGACAACTCACATCTCGCTTCGACGTTAGTCTGAGTTGAAGAGCTGAGTTGGCTGGATCAGCTTTATTTTAATTAGGAATTGAGCAGCGATTTATTATGGATTACATATGTGTTGCAGGCGTTAGTTTGGTGCTCGTAA
This sequence comes from Tenthredo scrophulariae, assembly GCA_963978835.1. NCBI lineage: Eukaryota > Metazoa > Arthropoda > Insecta > Hymenoptera > Tenthredinidae > Tenthredo > Tenthredo scrophulariae. Next base: position 8,807,903 of record OZ022232.1, read on the forward strand.
TTAGTTATTATTACTTGACTAAGAATTATACATATTGGGAAAGAAGATGCATACCGTATCTGAAAAATACCTTACCAGGATTTGGAAATATCTATCCACTGATTTCTATGCGGCAGAACACATTCCAAATATATGAAGATTTTTATAAAAAAATGCCTGGGTGTAGTGTGGTCGGATTTTATCATGGAACAGACCCGGCACTTCTAATAAGAGATCCGGAACTGGTGAAGTCTGTGCTTCAAACAAATTTTTCCAGCTTTAGTGACAACGGTATGAACATCAATCCAGACATAGATGGTTTATTATCAAGGAATCCATTTTTTTTGCAAGGAGAACCGTGGAAATCTTCTCGACAGCAATTATCCTCCGCCTATACTTCAGGAAAGCTTAAATACATGTATGAGTCGATTGATAATGTGTGTGAAAAGTTTGTCAAGTACTTGAATGATAAAATAAAAAAAGGAAATGGCGAGGTTGAGGTCGAATTCAAAGAACTGTACTCAAGATACACCGCAGAAGTTATAGCCAGTGCAGCGTTCGGGATTGAAGGTAATTCGTTCAAGGATGATGAAGATGGTACTTTTGTAGAAATTGGAAGAACTATCTTTGAACCTACATTCGCCAAGGGAGTCAAGCAGCTTGTAGTCTTCTTTTTTCCTTACATAGCCAACATACTCCGTACAGGGATAGTACCACTTCAAGTTGACAAACTGTTCAGGACTCTGATAAGAGACATGCTGAAGTACAGAGAAGATCACAATGTGCAACGTCCCGACTTTTTGCAGTTGATGATGAACCTGAAAAAGGCTGGATCATCGGATCACCGGGTTGGTGGAGAGTTTGACGACACGACAATCACTTCGCATTCGGCTTCATTTTTTATGGAAGGGTACGAGACGTCGAGTATTACGTTGAGTTTCATTCTTTACCAATTGGCAAGTCACCAAGGAATTCAGCAGCGAGTACGTGACGAAGTTTTAATGCTCGTTAAAAAACATAACGGAATTACTTATGATGGTCTCCAAGAAATGACATACATGGACAAAGTGATAAATGAATCTATGAGGATATATCCTGCTGCCGGAGTGTTGTTCAAAGTCTGTACGAATGAAATCGAACTAAAAGGCTCCGATGGAATCACCTGTCGAGTTATGCCTGGAACGCATGTGATGATATCTGTCAGTGGACTTCATAACGATCCCGAATACTGGACGAATCCTGAAAAATTTGATCCTGAACGCTTTTCCGAAGAAAATAAAAACAGTAGACACAGATTTACTTATATCCCGTTCGGGGAAGGTCCTCGGGTTTGCATCGGAATGCGAATGGCGATATTGCAAATGAAGGCCGCGATTGCAACGACAATCCAGAACTATACCTTCGAACTTTCGCCAAAAACTCAACTGCCACTAAAACTGAGTCCGAACTACTTCCTGCCCGCTGCTGTAGGTGGGCTTTGGGCAAAACTAAAACCTCTGTAGTTTATGAAGTTTTATTTTGAAACCTGTCGAGCGGTGTACCAATGCAAATATATATTTTGGTCCAAGTGCACCCAATATTTAAACTATTTCATCTATATCCAAAATATTGTCACACTTGATCTACGCTGCAGCACGAGTTTTCACCGATAAGAAATTAATTTGGTAGTACACACGAAACAGAATACAAATTTTGTGAACAGTACACACACGATACCGTTATCAGTAGCATCAAAAATTTCCACCCGGGAGCATATCTCTTTTTATGTTGACAACACCCTAGATGAAAGCTGTCTTAATTATAATCGAAAGAGTTTCACAATGATCTTTTGTAAAATTTGTAAAAAAAATTGTGCTTTTGAAAACTTTTTGGTTTTTTCCATTTATTATAGGTATAAAAACGTTCACTTCTCTATGTGTTGACGATATGATATTTATAACAAAGAATTAATTCATTTGCACAATCTCATGTGCATTGTTATAGGGCTCCTATTCATACATGCCTATAGGCTATTGGTATAATTTACCGTCTTAATCGAATTATGCCGCGTGCATTGTTGGCTATAACAATACAGCGACAGCAATCTAGATTTTGACTAGAGCTCAGATCACTGATATTATTATTATGTATAAACTGTTGCGTACGTGTGTCCGATTTTAATTGTAGGTATTCAAATTTACATAATATTATTGTTAACGGCCTTCGAAATTTCAATCGCGAGGAATAATTTCAAGACAAGATATAAGGTCGTAAACGGAAACTTCGCCTGTCTATACGCAACTCCTCATACCTTCGTGCGAAAATCCAGGATCAGATCAATGTGTGAAATTTATTTAACCGTGTGTTATTTTCTATACAGTTTTCTACTTTTCTTTTCACTAATATAATGTAAAACGTATATGAGAAACGGAAAGAAAAAAAAAAAAAATAGAAATGGGAATAAAATTTTAGACTGAATTATTGAACTATAATTATAATTAACAATCAGTCATTGCACACAAATATATGCGTTCGTTTAGGCCTGCCTTTCAAGTTCTGTGACTCTGGTAAGATTGACGCTGGGCAAGAATAAAATTGGCATATTATAAGATTTCTAGAAACTATCCAAGTCACGATAATTATTCCTTATGTCAGCTGCTACAGATCGTAAGCATAGTTCTCTTATGATTAAATTGAAAGCACGATTATTATCGAAATAAAACGTTGAGTAACGGTATTTTAACTTTCTTCAGATCTCAAATCGAGGACTTTGATAACAGATTTTGTGTTCTTAGCTAGGCACATAATAAGACCTGTGCCCACAAATTCGTCTCATTTTTCGTTTTCAAATCCTCGTGGCCACCTAATGCATATAATGAATACATTATTCACTTTATTTTCACTGTGGTAGAGCCATCTTCTAGTAAAGATATTTTTGATAATAACATCCCGACTATAGGTGTCAAATTTTCTTTCTGGTAAAACTGTATCACGTACTGGTCCACCTCCGGCTGCACTTCCGGCTCTAAAATCATGATCCTAATTAGGAAATATGTTAATTATCAAAATGACCTCGAAATTCGTTATTTAAATTGGCACTACTATTATTTTGCAATAACCTTCCTAAGTATCTTTCCCGCGGACATCAGTTCTAAATAATAAATAACCGTCTGAAATATCTTCGTGAGACGTGAACTGATGTTTGATCTTTAGAATAATTTCATTGTACAAGCTGAATCTAGTAACTAATTTGCAGTGGTAAAATTCTCATTAGTCACCTGCAGTATAGTTCTATGACCATTAATTATAACCCGAAAACTAATTTCTTTGAGGTTTTAATCCTCGTCTATTCTATTTGAATAGAAGTAATATTATGTGCTCAAACGATCTCAAAGACGATAACTATACCTATACTGGCTGATAGTATGAGGTCTGAGGTATCGCCAGGATCATAATACGTAATTATCGCCAACGCCCTGATTTATATACATCGCTTAATGTTAATCGTAGACTTAGTTGCGCTTCTACTAAGCCAGATAATATAACTAACGTGAAATTTACTGACCCCTGCGGATTACATGTAAATATAGATTAGTTGTGAGATAGATTATGGGCTACCTAAGTTAAGTTGCAATTAAATTTCGGACCTTAATGGCCCGTGTTCATATGTCGAAAGAATTACGTTAAACCACGTGTTTAAGACACTTAACTTATGATGCCTCATAATTATAACTTAGCTTATAGAAATTGGGTAATTATCTACGTGTTATAGAGGAAACTTGTGGAGTCCAGTTCCATTCGACTTTCAATCTATATGAGGGTCCAGTTATATGGGTACGAAAATTATGGTATAATTAATTAAGGTGAAGTTAAATCGAGAATCTGGTTAATTATTCGTAATCTGTATAGCTGACCACTGATAATTCTGAAATGATATTGAGTAAAATTCGTACAATGAGGTTTATTTCGTTCATCAGATTTTATAAAAGCATTTGCAAGAATGATGGTTATCAGGAAATTAACCAGACGACAAAGAGATGCAGTGATCAGACACATTCTAATTTTGAACTGCGTGAAGGACTGTTTCGATATGAAAGTCGGGTAACCGCATTAACGTCCTCCTCTAGACTCGCATGGTCCTTATTATAATAGTCCTTTGTAAATCAGTCTCAGATGGGTTCCCCCCTCTGAAGCCAAGGTAGAAGGTAGCAAAAGGGGCTGGATGAGTATTGAGTTTTATATACACTGGGTAGGAGCTCCTCTGCCAGCAAACAGCAAACAGCAAACTGCAAACGGCATTCTCCCACGATACCAGAACTGGATCAGTTCCGAGTCGATTCTGTGACATCGAACACCTTTACCAGAATTCACGTGTACAATTGTAAAGTGACATCGCCAGTAATAAAGCCGTGGATATTTCTGATTACATATATTTAGTTTCGGATCAAACTGTCTCGGCATGATTACGGTAAGTCAAATCTATCGAGCTTTAAAGTTATACGTCTTGGTGAAAAATAATAATTATTAAGAATTTTCATGGGATAAAAAATTCTGAAACGGCTCTTCGTTTCATCGAACTTATTTCCGTAATTCTACCGAAGCTTAGGATTAAATAATTGTCAACAATTCAAACTCGGCGTTTGATAATGAAAGAAGTGATCTAGTTAAACGTCACGATTATACACTCATGTTACGCATTTCATTCACTTGAAATAAATTTTTATTGTAGATACAAGTAATGAAAGTGTATAAATTTTTCCTTATTCCTAGTGTATAATCTCTTCTTTTTTTTTTAGAAAAAAAATTTGCTGAATGTATGTACTATACCTTGAAATTGAATCATTGTGTAGGAACGATTTGATGAGCGCACAATTATTCAATCAGTTCCCTCTGAGGCGTCGATGCGTACGTCGAAACCATTTTGAATTAATTTTCAATCATAGTATTTCAAAGGAGTAATTCAAAATTGAAATCTTCTGTCTTTATTCGATTTATATTTACCCTACGCTTGGCATATTTCGTAATTAATCTGGAGCAACAAACGATATGCGTTCAGGAAGCAATTTTTCTTTACTTGTATGTCGACATACGAGTTTCTTTATTAATTACGAACAAATGAGTAACTCATTATGGCATAGAACGTAAATGAATTTAGAAATATTTCGCGTGTTGTTATCTCCGAAGAATCATCTTCAGTGAAATCGTTGCGTCTATCTACATCAGCGATCGTTACCTAATTCGCAATTGTCAGATCATTTGATTTCTCATTCAAAAGACGCGTCGTGAGGCAGTTAATAACGTCAGGGCATCTCACCTGGAGCTGGTTCCAAGATCTAGGGTCAAGTTCTCAGGATCAGAAACCTGCCTTCCTTCGGATACCTCATCCTTTAACTTTATACGAAATTTCAAACAAATCGACACCTATGCACAAGATGTGCAAATCAAGTTTGCGGAAAAAATGCAGGATTTTAGATTCACACATTTGGCGATGACAGGCGGGGTGTAATTTCTCATTGTGGGTACCTACCCGTAATTATGACATTTTTACCATTCCACGTACTTGCAATCGGTGATGAGATTGCTATAGGCGCAGGCTCGGTGAACGGAAGGCGAAAGTGTGTTGGACGCATTTTACACACTTGAGGTTTACTCAGGGCCGTCTGCATCCGCTTCTCGGACCCATGGCTACTTACTTATTTTCACCAAAATGCCCATTCTATGGTTCGTTCATTTAGCGCGCATTTCGCCATTGACAAGTTTCGATACGGGCGTGATTACACGCCTATAGGTATAAAATTGTGCGTATATCGCCGCTGGACAGACATTGCACAAAATCTTGTATAATTCATTTTGGCCTGCTTGTGTAAATTAAAGGATCAAAAAAAAATATGACATCTTGAGTCCAGCAGCCGTCACTTTTGGGCATAACCCAGTTTGGAATGACGCTATTGTATATTCAATCTAGTCGCCCAAGGCTCACAATCAAAAGTGAATTGTACCTGTACGAGTATTGACTTCGTTGTATTAGTTTATTTACTTGGCCATGGCGATTCATGGTTCTCTGTTGTTTTTTTCTCATGAATCACTGACTTACTGACAATGAAATAAGACCGGGCTATCGCTTACAGACGTTGCTGAAACAGGCTTTCCCACGTATCAGACCTTGCACCCGAAATAGTTCTTTGATGTTTCCGAAATGATGTTCATTTTCGAAGTTGGATTCACAAATTTTCATTCATTAAATACTATATGCAAATCATGTGGTCGAGCTTGACCCAGTTTCTTTTCACCCTTTTTTTTAGCTCACTTTGACTGCGGTTTCGTATCTTCGAGTCCAAGAAGTGATGATAAAAAATAAAGTTTCAAACTCTTCCGTTGCGAAATTTGGGGAGATTTAAAATGCTTGTTATAATATGAAGACTTTCTGATAGGTCAATCATGATTTATATTCCATTCTGTCAGAGAAAGAGAGAAAGAGAATGATCGAAGCGTGCCAATCAGACTCGTAAATATGTGATAACGCCGCGATCACACCTAGAAGTAAAAAAGAAATAATAATTTAATTGAATAATATGAATGTCCTCGCCCCAGGAAATCGTATATGGAACTACGCTGCAGCTACGTAAACTGCAGGGTGCCACCTCAAGTGAACCAAGAATGTCGTTATTTGTACTGCAGATATGGCGAATTTTTTTTACACTAATTAGCACCCGATCTTATCTGCTTCTGACTGCACCTCGTAGTTGACCTTAAATTCTCTCCACGTCAGTCAAGTTAAAATTTATAATTGAAAAAAAGAAAATATATAAATAAATAAAAATAAATGAAAAATTATTACGACAGCAATAGGAACGAAATGCAGTTCATATTAGTATACTATGCATTATCTGTATTGGCAATTTATGTATTTTCGTGTCATTAATGACCTGGGGCGTAAAGTTTATTTCTAATATCTCGTACTATAGTTTATAGCTCGTAATTACACCGCGTTTAATACAACAAGGAATGTCTTTTTACGTTTGTCTAACTGCAGGGAACGGACTGGGTTAATGGTACTTACGTTACAGTTATTATATCTACATCCTACACGTGGCTCGTTGGCATTGTTGTCTGTTGAGTGAGTTTACACGGAATAGCCTATATCGTGTTGCAAGGTAATACCAAGAGAAAACTGGTTTAACCCTTGAACTCAATAAATCACGTTCTCCAAATTCCCTCTTTTCATAATTGCGGCTATTCCTTTACTGTTACACGAGGGTTGGATGTTGCATGATTCGAAATTTATATTTCTCGACTTCTATTCATCGGCAGGATAATCCTTTTCCCTAAAATTTGATATCTCATTCGACACACAAATTCGCATATTCGCATATATCTCGTGAGACAATCGGCGCCTCTGTTGCAACGGGTCACGGTGATCTGGGGTTTGCATTCCACCATGCCTTATACAGATTCAAATATTTCAATTTTTATTACAGACACCTTTACGAGTTGAGCTCTAATCGATCTTCATTCTCGGATTTCGTATCGTCCAGATCGGCTCAGATCATATTTCGGCATATTTAATACCATTTCACGTGCATATTATGGCTTTTCTCAAACGTTCACGTGACCATAATCAGATAATTTGAATGGAAAGAAGAAACTGGTGGTATAATTGGTTTAAGTTAAGCAATAAAATCAGATCGCATATCCAGTGCTGCAGGATCGTCAGCATATATACTGTATACGTGGAATTTAATGCGTAGGAGTTTGTTTCGATAATAAATTGCGAAATTTTCAATATAAAGGCATGAGTGCCGGATCGCAGACTACTGAGTAATGAATATCGCAACTTTATAGCTGATTTTCCAGCATCTCAACGTGCTCGTAAACCCTATACATATACGTACACAGATGTCTCGGAACGGTTAATTGTTCAACTGTTTGATTGCAAGATGAAGAAAAAAACATAGGATATGAGGGATCTCGAGATCTTTGGCACGTCAACTAAACATAGGCTCGTAAAACTAAAATACACGCGATTATAGTCATCGTGCTAAAACATGATAAAAAAGTACAACGACTTTCGTACAATCCACAACCAAACCAGCAGACTGTTTAATCTAGTCACTAGTCTCTATCCTATGGCGAAATCATTAATGCAATAGTGGTTCCCCGTGCATTAATGCACCCATGCACATTTACTCGTCTCGTCTTCGCCTCTTATTACATCATTTGGGAATAAATTTAAAAAGTTTCCTTCATTTTCCCCACTGATTTCAACCGTGAATAAGATTTCAAAACGATTCGTCAATTGAGTGAAAAAAGAAAAAGGTATTTTAGATGGATTTTATTTCTTAACATTGAAATTTTGTCATCCCAGTAAATTCTTAGGCACAGTTTCATAATATTTAAGATAGAAAATCCAGCTTGAGGAATCGCCGCTAGATCTACGTGGACGACGTTTCACGAGGACTCTGTGCGGTTTGTAGTAGGAGGAAAGTCTCGTGACTATTGCTTCACTTCTTATACTTCAATAAATTTGCAACAGTATTGGTTTAACGTGCATATAACCACAGAGTGCTTCTATATATTTGTAATGTTATGCACTACATCAGTGTGCAGGGTGGCAATGCTCCTATACACACATACAACCACGTGTGTTATACGTAGATTGCCTATTGCCGATTCGTCATGCACTGTATACTCCCGTGATTTCTATAAACTGCGGCAAAGTTCTCCAACTTTTATTCCTATAAAAAAATATCGAGTAAGATGAAACCGATTATCAGGTCAGCTGCTCCTTGTGCCATAATTTTAAGTGAATTTTATTATTTTTTATGATACTCAAAATGCTGTTTTGTGACGGGCAGGCTAGGACTTACGACGCTTCTGTATACCAATAGACACTAAAAGTCAAATCCCGATTGGATTCAGGATTTAATTTAATCCGGAGGTGGCATTAGCTGCAATTCGCAATCAGTATACTCTAGTTTAAATTATAGGTGGTACCAAAGCTTCAAGCTAGACTCGTAACATTTCATGGAAACGTATCCACAGCCTTGGCCCTCGGGTCGTGCATGACTTAATTAGCAAAAATGTTCATTCCTCTTCCAAAGAGTGCGAAAAGTCCGAGAATTATACCTCTAATTTTTTCTTTGATTCATAAATGAATTATTTTGTTATAAAATGACGGAAATGATACATTTTCGAACCTTTTTTTTTCTTCTTTCTTTCATTTCTGAAGGCATTAAATATTCGGGTAATTAATTATATCGATATGACGTAATAGTCGCATTCTCTTTCCAATATAACTGTATGTAATGCATTCGCGCAAAGTCCTGGCTTCAACAGGTTTCAGAGGGTCAAATCTTATGACGCGTATCCAAACTGGTACTATAATATACATATATTGGTAATTTGTTTAACCGGATCTGCATTGCAGTTCATACTAAGCTTCACTCCGTAGAAACTGTTCGCTACACTTCTAGGTGTATGAAATTATCTTAGTTAAAATGATCAAATTGAAAGAACAGTCTACGACGATTTATATAATGGATAGAGAAACCAAGACGTACATACCTATTAGCTAGATATTCAGAAATTTGAACAATGTCATATCTTGAACTGAAATAAATGTATCTGTTGACGAAATTCTTTGCCTCGAAAGATCAAATCATTTCTTTGAGATCGTTTCGGAATGACGAAATAAAAAACGGAGAAAGCTTGGCAGAAATTTATACCAAGTGCACCTGGTTACTTTAGTAAAAGTTCAACTTGCGCTATGTGTACACGTATGTACATAAACAATTGTCAATTGTTTCTCTTACGCAAGTGTCGCCTGATATGTTTTCCTTGTTTACTGCCGCGCCTTATAATCCTAAATCCTTAATTTCTTGCGTCATCATACGGTGTCGGTATTTTATTCCTCCGATTTTTCATTCCTCCTGTAATAATGAGTACGAATGAATACTTGTATGAACAATGAAACGAGCTGTAATTGTGTACATGTCGTTAATTTGACAAACATTTATTTGCAAGTCACCGAGAATGGAATACCCATACATACCGTACATCTGAAGTGAACCTAGTCACTCCTATATACCTATGCATAGGTATAAGTAGACACACTAGATGCAAGTGATTCTGCAATCTCTTCTTCTAAGAAATCTACAGCCTAGTATCTGCGATACAATTCGATGACAACAACGATTTCAGTAACTTCGGTCCGCTAAATTTATTGGCAGGTCAATTTAATTGATGCTGACTATCACAATGTCGGATTTATTTCTTTCGTATTACGTAATATCGTTAAAATATCGGTGTTTCAGTTTCGGAAATAGAAAGAGCATTTTCTTAATCGTTAGACTTTCATATCTTTTATTTTTCGTCTATCGCCATAATTCTTTGTATCTCGTTCTAGCGCACTTGCTGCATGAGTCTGAAGTAAATTTTGCGAAACTTGAATGATGTGAAATGGAATAATTTTGCTATTTCCCAAGTCTTAGATACCTATGATCCGTTAAAAAAATGACCTGTAGTACGAAACTCTTAGTCCTGAATTACGCAGTATGATTGATTACTTTCGTGCGAAGTAGATCATGGTTTAATTTTTAAATACACGAGTGCAGCTTTGAACGATTTTTTATATCCAACTATAAAATCTCGTCAAAGTGACGGTAGCGTTATTTTAAATTTATCGAATTTCGATATAAACCGACTCGCACTCCACAAGAATTTTATTTATACGCAGCTTTCACCACACAGACGCCATACAAACTGACTGTATGCATGATATCATAATGAATAATTATGTCTATTAGTCAAGTTGTAATTAAGAAAGAAATAGATACATAAAAATTAACCACCTGATTATTATGCAATAAAATATTGTTCGAATTTCGGTTGACTTTATCGTAACCGTAAGTTGAATAAATTATGCAGTCAGATATATGATTGATAGCATGGTGGGTATAATATCCGCCTATAATAAATATATTATTGGGACCATGAATGGATGTATATTTATTATACACGAATGATTAGCTGCGCGATTTAGTGAGATTAACTTTATGAACTCAGGATCATTGGAGAATCAATAAAGTATATCCATACCTATAGCTGCAGTAATATACCGTGTAGCAATTAGCATTGGGTTTGGGTTCAGCAATGAATCAATCTTATCTCGATTTTGTGATTTTAGATCTAAATTATTGTCGGATCCAGCAAGGATGCTGCCCACGATGTGATGTGATGAATAGTAATGATCACTGATACTATCTGCCTGAAAATGACTAGGTCAAATAACAGCAGGTATATTTTATTAACTGCATGGCTAATAAATATTGAATATCGAACACTTGCCCGAAGGGTATCATTATAGGTACTGTACTATACGTATTACGTTAAACGCACAACATTATGTATGTAAAATACGACGTGTTTAAATATAATACATAAGCATGGCATGATACGTGTGCGTAGGTATATAGATCGAAGGTGATATGCAATTGAGCCGATCGTTGATATAAGTGAACTTTTAAAATCGAAGGTGCTCTCATAATTGGTAGGAAATAAGCGCAAGGTCTGACAAATTGCGTACGATGTTTTATAAAGCGTGCATTGTTTTGACGGTATTGAACAAATTTCTTACCCATTGATTGTCGATATAATGGACCTTGTTTGAGGCAAGAAAAGGTGATCGTAATTTGTTCATAAAATAACTCGGCAAAATCGACAGAGCTTCAACTCAGATTCTTTTTTTTTCTTTCTTTTTTTAAAGCGGGAATATAACGAGCAGTCATGTAAAAGTGGAATGGAATGGGAAAATGATGTTACGAAATCGGTGCAAGGACTTACTTATATGATCATTTCTGTAAGATTCATGACCAAGCCGATACTATACGATGAGAAATTATTTCTTTCAAAACCGACTTGTAAAGTAAAATTATTTTTTTCGAACGAGATCATGCATGAAATATGTAGACTATCATAACGATCGTTTAATCTCCATGAAATGTCTAAGGTTCCAATTATTCATAATTCCAAAGGCTTATTTTCTTCTCCTTCTTCGTCTTATGAAATATCGCCATATAGTATAGACAGAAAAAAAGGTTAACTTGAGCCAAGAAAATTATTTTGAAGACCGAAAACCTCCCTGGCGAAGTAGACATTTTCTTGGCTTGACAAAATTTTCGACTTGATCTCAGAGAATTTCAGTCTTTCTTCCTAAACCGCAAGATTATCTTGAATCAAGAATAATATTCTTGGCTCAAGTTAACCCTTTTTTCTGTGTATCAATTCGATCCCTATTTCATCGAGATGGTCCAATCGTCCTGGGTCAAGGCTTTTGGGTCGCATATATTTATGTCAATGCAATTTAGTTATGCAAATAATTGGCCGTGTATAACGTGGATTTTTATGTGGATTCGATACCTCGATAGATAAGGGCGAACTGAATCAGAAACCGCAAGCCTGAGGCTTTGGTTTCACGCATCGAGAGATACATATCCGTACCTACTATCGAGTTGTTGAACGAATGTTCAATCATACATCTACATGTTTTGATCTCAAGGTTTCTGCAGTCAGATCTTGAAAATAGATTCATTTCTAATTGTGTCTAATAATTTTTCCTTCATTTTAATCAGCCACGCGTTCTTGTCCTGCTGATGACTGCAGCAGTGATCGAAGCCGCTCCTCTTGCAAGCATTCACGTCAAATTTGTATCTCCACCTCACAGCTATGAACACGGAATCACTACCCATGGTAATAATAATATAATTATCCAATTGGGTCACACGTTCTCGGGCATGGTCTACATTTTTTTTCATTAAAAATCATCACAAATAACCAAGTCGGCAATATAATAATCCTTGATTGGTTACTTTTACGAAAAAAAAGTATACAACACAATTTTGAGAAGCATTAATTACAAGAATTGAACATCCGTCTATGATTTTTGTGATTAAAATGTGTTACGATTCTAGGAGGCAACACAGTGGCGCAAAAATCATTCCTTTCGATAGGAAGAGGCTCAAGTTCTTCGCGAAATTCGGGAAACTTTGGTATTGTACTTTGATATAATCTACGTATTATTCTGGATAAGAAAGTATCAACAAAAAATGTTATTCACGCTCTTGCTGATCGACGGATATTTCAGGAAGCAGGATCACACCGTTCCAGGATGTACACCAATTCGATCGCACCCTTCCTACGCAGAGATCTTTGCATCAACGAACAATATCTCCGGGTAATGCCGAATCCCTTTGGCCAATTGGTGTATTTTTACCACCAATTGATATCAACGACTTGGGTATCAGTTCCCACGATCATGTGACTCCCGATTTTTCTGATGGACTCGGTAAGAATGATGATTTCTTTTCGATTTCTTTACTTGAATCGTTTGAGAATATTTACGTTTTTTATTTCCAAATTGCAGATAAAATTACGTAAGAATAATCGAATCATTCAAGTTTGCAGATATAATTACTAATTTTGATATCTGTGTCTCATATATAATTGATTGTATAATATTTCACGAATATTCATTCTTTTTTATACCTTATTAAATTTTTTATCGAATGACTTGTTTCACTACGATAAAATTTTTAATCCTCAGAACATCCTGACCCTCTGCTACTGACCGGAGATGATGCCCTGTTAGCAGTGAAGTATATTTATGGTCGAGGAGAGCTTTTCTACATGGATTATCCTCACGTTAGATCTTTGCTCAGAAACCAGGAAGAACGAAGGATTAACGGACTTGATGGTCATCTCTTGAGTAGCCTGAGGCCAGAGTCCCCGTTTTACAGAAAGGCAGATAAAAATCAGCAATGATTGTTTATAAAAATTTGGAAATAAACATGCATCTATCTAGCTGTCGATAACCTTACTGCATCCTCGACTTCCATAATTTCCGATATTTTTCATTCTATAGTTTGACTATCTGGACGAATAATTATTGCCTCTGATCAATAATTCATACATGCAGAGTAAGTAGAATAAAACAACTCGCATCATCGAGGAAATAAAAATCGCACTCTTTGATGCCAAGCCAATAATTGGAAAAAGAAAACTTGAACAGAAATTACGTGTATAAATTTTTTCTTTATTTCTCACTGGATTTCTCCGTCTAATTATATTATATTAATTCATCGTATCTACATTTATAAACAATTAACTAAATTCTATAATCAATAATATATAATGATTCATTATTTTTATGCATATTTCTATATGTATTTTTTTATAGCATACACGTATAAGGTATGTTTAAATGGAATATAGATCATCGTCCTCCTGGGCCGTAGGCAACAAATTATATTCAATTATTATCACGGACGTATGTATCATAATTCCTGAAGTACCTTTCAGCCGCGAAAAATTTAACCACTTCAATAATCGTTGGAATTTTGTTTAACACATTTATTGCCACTCCAATATACACTCACATGCAATACATGATACATGCATTTTTACAAAATTTAATATATTATATATATATAAAATATATTTACATATAATTATACATCTGCCCTAAGGAGGAACTCGATTCTCACGTCTTTTTATCCTATTTGTAATATACTTTGCCATTTCTCAGATATATCTGTATTTATGTAGGGAAGACCAAGGCACAAAGAGCATCTTGAGGAAATTACACGAGGATAATGACTCTACGAGTCTTTTCTTCCCATATTTTTATTGAAATTGATTAAAAAAGTCTTCAGAAAATTCTTTTCACATTTAATTTCTTTAGATGCCTATTTTGCCCCGGTCTCTCCTGTATCTTTAGTTTATCGAACGTATTGTGTGTATAGATACGTTGATTATCATGTAGGAACCACGTCATTCTATCAGATCGTTGTGGCTCATCATATAAACCACCTTCCCGAAATGCCAATGATCATTATGGTGATAATACTAGGCAGGGCAATGCTAGTCGAATCGTTGCAAAGATCACCAAGGCAAAAGCACATGTATACTTTTTTGTAATTCCAAACTGTGTACGCACACCGTTCCTCACCATCGTCTGGACCTCGCTGCAAACACATCCTCTGAGTGGCTGTGCCATATTCTGCAATAGAAATAAATTCAAAATTTATATCAAACGTTGTATAAATATAATTCCATGCTAGATGCTAAAAATATGTGGCTTTAAATATTTTTCAATTCAGTCTTCGCCTTCGTGGGTTTTACTTGGTTCATAATGACTGAAAGCATCGAGACGAATTCAGGTTTGGAAAAATTCTGAAGTCATTTTTTCGTACGTTAGAATGGAATGATAATTGTATGGATTTCATAATGATGTCTTAATTTCAACATTAAGAAAGGCAATTTCCCAATTGTTTGAGATCACCGTGCAAACTATATCTTGGCGTCTTTGTTCCCGGCCTGAAAGTTTGTTAGTGAAAAAGAGAAAAAAAATGTGTCATAGACAAATAGTTCAAGCGATGATTAGCACTCCTTTCTTATTATAAAAAGAGTGTTTTTTAGACGGACAGCAACCTTTCGAATTTTATCTATACGTATCTGGTATTCGATAACCCTGAAGGTCTTGTGAAAATACTGTATTATCTAATCCTAATCCCATTAGTCTGCTATGCATAGAAAGTGACCTATTTGTATTAAACCAGATCTATTGTCACTGTAATGACAAAGTGGGTTTGAAGTTACCACAAATTCATATGATGAAATTTTGCACACTGACTATTCATATCCAGCCATTACAATGGTATTCGAATAAAAGCAACTTGCAGATAAGTGAAATAATAATTAACGTTTCCTAATCGCTTATGGATCTCACAATACGGATGTCAATTACTAATTTAACCGTTCTAATTCTCCTACACGGATAGACATAGACAAGCCGTTTTAAAATTCATTTTTTCAGAGGTCATCCAGCTGGCTTCGAAAGATAGAGAAGATTCATATGATGTATACGTGATTATAACACATTCTAATCATGAAATATCTGACACATTCACAAGGTTTTTCCTTCTGGTAAATTGTGCAGACTATTACTCATCACTCGTATCTACGACCTTGCGTAATAATTTTAATGGAAAAATATTATACCAACTCCACAGCATCCGCAATGGAACCTTCAACATCGTGGACACTCTTCAAATGCAATTATCAACAGCTACGCTGATGGAAAATAAATAATTCTGATTTCCAATTTCCTACTGCATAGAAAAGCATAATGCTCATATGCTATTGTATTTCTTTGATTAAAATTCTCTTCACAGAAGAAGGGACTCTGATGAGCAATATAATCGCTATGTCGAAAACGTGTGCACATATACGTACCATTGTGAATACTTTGACTTTCGAGTATCTTTCCACACCACGCTGAGGCACAGGGAACAGCTTCTACTCCTTCCTCCTCAGCAATTTGGGTTGAATTCATCGTGAATTTATCCTTACAAGAGCCCAATTCACCCCTCGATCTGCAGGACACACATCTCCGTAGGATACCTTTTCAAAGGACACTTTATTAGCAGAGAAATTCGGGGTACCTGTTTCTGTTTAGAATTAATGCTTCTCAGGTGTTTAAATGATGTTTCATCTGTTTGTCATATGATTATTGAAAACCATGATGGGATAGAAATAATACGTTAACACCAGGATATACTACAGATAAGCTTCGGGAATTCGAAACATCTTGACACTTCCTAACTTACAAGGACGTTAGCAGTTCTTGCAGTCAACTATCACTTCACATACATATACGTCGTTGTATGAAGTTTGATAAGAATAATCCCTCTCATATTTCATCATTTATCAACGGACCAGTGATTAGCGGACAAATAAATATTCGAGAGAAATCAAGCCATTTTTAATTATCTTGCAATTCACAAATCAGTACGAATATATTCTTCGGTTTCAAATTGATCGGTCAACGATTCTAATTCAGGAAAATCACAATGAGCCAATGATCAGATTTTAATTCTTCTCAATAGTTTTCTGAAACGCGCGAGTTACTCGATGCCTGATTTTACATATCTGACAAGTCATAGTGCATTTGAAAAGTAGATATCTATACGTCAGCGAAAGTTTGTCGATGCAATGAAAAGCGCCATGTTGAAGAACTTACCTTCGACACTGTGTGGAATGAAAGTAGCACAAAGTATTGTCAAAATGAAGAGTGGAAGGAGCTTTTGGTAATCCATTGTCGTTTATCAGACCTGGGTATAATCTTTGGTCACAGTCACACTGCGCAGGGTGTAACGCAAAACGACGTGATATCTTCGAAACGTTTGTTTAATAAACAGCCATCTTGTATCAAGGTGAAGAAAATTCTCGAGGAACCAGTCACTGCTGTCAGTTGTGCACCACACCGGGATCTCAGCTATTTAGAAACACTGGGATCGTTCAGATCGACGACTTTCCGTCAGTTTTTGACGACGATGACCAATAAGACTTTAGCAAAAATAAATCTGCCCAATCGAAAACAAGCTGATCGGTATTTGCTTCAGTAAAGTTACAGGACAGGGGGCCTAGTCTCTGCTCCCACTGCTGTACATATTCTCCTTTCACTTTACACTGGGCTCTTACCAGCAGTAACCGGACGTCGACTACTTACAGTACGACGACTGATTCTGAGCAGAATATCATCGTATGAATCTTATCGCAAGATTTGGTTCAACAACATCGTATCTTTTGTGTTATACTTTGCAGAAATACGACGGTGATGAACCAAACTATAAGAAACTATATGAGTTTTGCTCAGCCGTCAATTGGATAATACAGTTGCGATGAGACTTTCTCCCGGACATTTAGTTATCAAGCCGATACGATAAATTGCCGATTATGCCATTGGCAAAACTGAGGATCTTAACAATATCAGTATACATTCATTTGAAAGAAGTTAAATTATAGTCGAAACGATGCAGATAATCTTATACACATACAGCATGCGAAAAAAGGGTAAAAAATAATCGAAAAGTATTCAAATCAGATTCTCAGTCAGTGTTTGTCTTGCACTAGGAGCTAAAGGAGCAGGGACATTTTTCGAAACTGTTTTTTGACTTGTTTTTTGACTTGATTTTTGAAACACAATCATATAATCTCCAGACAATTGATAGCAGGTAATAAAAAGTGCAGTAGAAATTCTGAATTTTTGGAAAGCATGAACCAATGCTTGAGGATTACACAGGAAAAGCTAATAGATTACCGATACCTGGATTTTCTAGGCTTGCTTTCCTCAGGGTATCATGGTACGGTTTAAATTAATACATTTTCAGACGAGAAAGACATAGAAAAACTGGCGACAATAACGTATGACTGTTTAGACTGTGGCTATAATAGGTTTCGAAATAGATTAACGATGTTATAGAAAACTAAATCATTATTAAAAGTCAGTTGTAAGTTTCCAGGCATTCGAATCGAGCGAGTTGTACAAAAGCGATGCAACATTCGAATTTTCAATTATTTATAGCAGTTCGATTAAATCGTGCGTGGAATAAATGGTAAATCGAATTGAGTTCGAGTACGTTTTATTCTTATCAAAGATATCAGACATATTTATGAGCATTTCGAAGTCCTTCGGTGTTTGCGTTAGGTTTCGGATCCAAAGAAAGCAGGTCTTTCATTTTCGCGGGCTTCTATTTCCTTGTAGTCCTTAACAGTGAATTTATCCCGTTGCCTGCAAATGATGGTCAATCCAGCGCAGTAGCAAAATGAGCTCATCAATAAAATAAATCCCAAGTACCCCATGTGGCGTAGAAATGCTGAAACATCACATACGAGCTTTTCGATTCGACAAGACTGATGAAAACGGAACCTGCCTCACCGACGGCGAAGAAAACGCACGAACATCAGAAGAGATGGCGATACCTAAGCATTCAATTGATCCGACAAAAAGCAGAAATATTTCGTCATTTTCTTAACGGTTATATACTGAAGCAGAAAAGCAGATATTTGACCCAAATAACACACAGCTGTTATTACAACTTATTTGTTAATAGAATGACCAAGCGGCTTCGAGAGCTGCAAATGTCAACATTAAAAAAAAAAAAAGAACAGTTTTTCGAACTATTTTCTCCGAAAGAGTTGCCCGTCGTATGAATAAATCTGTCTATAATCTGTAATTGTATATATAGATCTATATAATCTTATACTATGTATAGA
Organism: Tenthredo scrophulariae; assembly: GCA_963978835.1. NCBI lineage: Eukaryota > Metazoa > Arthropoda > Insecta > Hymenoptera > Tenthredinidae > Tenthredo > Tenthredo scrophulariae. The sequence goes on from OZ022232.1 coordinate 8,826,974, forward strand.
AATTTGTTTGAAGCATGAGCGAATATTGATTAACCACAGTTTGAGATAAATTACCGCGCCAAGCAGTTTAAATTTAGAACGAGACTCGAACATGGTCGTTTAATGTAGTTTAGGGCCTCGCCGATAGGTGGCTGTCAGCATTAAATTTGGTCTCGCTAGTGCTAAGAATAGTCTACGCTCAGTATATAAGAAAACCTAAGCCCCCTCCTAGTGTACTGCTTCGGCAGTACATATACTAAAATTGGAACGATACAGAGAAGATTAGCATGGCCCCTGCGCAAGGATGACACGCAAAATCGTGAAGCGTTCCACATTTTTTGGCAATTGTGAAAATCATTTTTTGTTAAAGTACGCATAATTTTGAACCAACCTTGAGTTAGGAGCCGAGATTTGGACACAACGATCACTTTTACTTTCAGCATATTCGCGTTATCGACGAAACAAGTGTAATTTCCTGCTTCCGATTCCGCCACACCTAGAGATGGAATAATTCAATTTTATATTATTATACCTACTAGCGTGTTTTTTTTGAGAATCATGCTGTGACGTTTTATTTTCTTTTATAGTTATGAACCTAATAAATACAAGGTCGCGAACGTGTCCACCAAAACTCTTGGCTCTGGATCTTTTCTGCGGAAGGAATGCCCGGTACCTTTTTTTAAAACCACGTTATCCTTTTTCCACACAACTTCGGTCTCCAAGCTTGACCTAATCGATCAGTAACCATTCTGTAAATAAATCTGATTGGTATAAAATAAGCTTTATAATATACATTCATTTTTACTCGGGGCAAGTTATTGTCACATGGGCATCCTCCGCCAATACGTATCTCTTCTTATATTTGAATTTATCCTTCTTATGCTTTCGAACTCGCGGACACTTCTTACATTTCTCTTTTAGTATAAATTCTGGTAAATATCTTGTCGCCTTACCGATGGACGGATACTCGTCGTACAGGGTTTTTGAACTGAAATAATTCATTGGGGTCGTTCATAGTTAAAGCATACATTTATATAGTATATTCTTAATTTACGAATCATTCGATTCAAATTTGAGGTGTTTTATTTTTTATCTTATCGATATTGTTCAGAGTTGTAAATATAACTCATAGTCTTCGAGTAGTTTCGTCGTATTCGTAATTCGTATACGTTCCTATTATATCATCATTAAATATTCGTAATAATTGCGTCGAATCATATAGTAACTTCAACATATCATTCACCAAGTCTTGGTACATTTGAGCGTGAACCGAGACCCGCGAAAACCTTTAGCGAGCGCTTAAATCTCGTTTCCCGCCAGAGTATAGTTCTCTTTCCAGCGGTTAAATTTAAACTCACAAAAAATGATTTTTACCGACACGGCCACATGGGCGTCTTCAAAAATAACGTGGGGACATCGACGCTCCGGTTTCCTACGTCTTTCTGTAACGTGTGTATATATAGATCGATAAATCTCGAAGAATCTTCCAACGATTTCACCCTTTCTTAGAAATAATTACACTGTGCATAGTGCGTTTTACTCTGCACATAGCGACTCTCGTCTTCCAACCATGCTTACGAATACAATGTTCGCAAGGACTCCAAGTACCCCATTCGGACACTACCTCCAGCTTAATACCCATGTTTCGAATATCAATCAGACCCGGCATTCTAGAAATCTAAGGGATGTGAATAAAGGCAATTGTTCGTTGTTTTCTCGTTAGGTATTTTTATTTCTATAGTCTCTTATATCAATCCTCATACATTAGTCTAATTTCTAATAATCACAATTTATGCGAAGGTATAACTTATTAGTACAGCAAAACGCAGAGTAACCGGTGCTAGATTTGTATCGTGATAAGTTTCCCAGTCCGTTAAGTTTCCCGTTTCTCTATGAACTTCTTCTCCTCCTCTAAATATTGCTGAAAATAATTCAATCACACTTCTTTTGAAGGATCATTCAAATTTAGTTTATTAAAAAACGAATAACCAACGCTCCAATCTGTAATTAAACTTCGATTCTTCTTCTTGGCCGTTTGAACCGTGGCATCTGTATAAACCTTGGTCCTTAATATCGAAATTATTTATAACCAAAGAGAATTCTGGTGTTACGTGGATACTATTGTAACTCATATTGTTCTCCATTTTCATAGCGATCTCCGTCGGTTTTAAAGACTGGTAGCGATCTTGCCAATACCAAATTTTTGGTTCTTGGTCGTTCTTTTCGTGGCTATAAGTTATCGAATTTAATTAATTCGAACGATCTTGCGTTGATAGTGTAATGTTAAATAAATAATATTCATTGTCAATCTACCAGCTCACCAGTAATGGCATTCCAGTAAAATTGTTTTATTCATTTCAGCTTCAATAAGTAAATATAAATCATTTTCGTCGGATCCGATTAGTCGCTCTTTATCTCTACAGTATTTATTAATATCTGGTCTTACGTCGAAAGTAATAACTGACTCGATAGTAAGAAACGTGATGCCTAGTAAAAACCACATAATTCGCATATCGTTTATGAGTTTATCAACTGAAAGAAATACGATAACATTACAGTGTAGTCAGGGTAAACTTAGAGACATTTAACGGTGAATTAAATAATTTGAAAATGTCTCTTATCTTTGAGTTTCGGACGAATGTTTACCCCACAACTTTTCATACAATATTACCTTATGAATATCAATGATAGATGAGTTCAAAATAGTTTCAAGTTTCAATTTTCAAATCTTCCCTCCACGATTAGTTGGCGTTTGAAACGCACGGAACGGATGGAATCGGACCTGGAATGTTGTGGGGGTGATTTGGCGGAAATACGTACCCAGCATGCACCAGCTTACGTCAACATGGCGGACACTATTGAAAGTGAGTGAAATTTTCATATTTTTTCACAAAATATAGTCATTTAAGTTGAATAAAATCCAAATCTATACTAAGAATATTAATTTAGGCTTAGGCGATCCTATTATAGGATATAATCCCGGCTACTTTAGTTCAAATTGAGTTCGTAGTTAACGTTTGAAACGGGCAGGTCGACGATGTGTTCAAAATTTCAAAAATGACCAATGCAGAATTCAAGCGGGATGACGAGCCCTCCGTACAACAAATTTGGTTTTACAAACAGATCGTTATTATTCTAAATGGCCAAATTCTTACATTATACTTAACAATGCCTTGCCAGACATCTAATACTTCGTTAAGTGAAATACGTCTACTCGTACAACGCTATGTTTACACACGTTGGCCATAGACATTGGTTATGTTTAGCCTAGCAGCGTTCATAGAGGTGCGAAAAATTCTAGACTAACGAATAAAGGTTAAAACTTTCCAAATATTAAACTCAATCGATACCTACAATCGTGTTCACCAATATTCATCATCAATTTATGAGCTGAATATATTCGCCACATAATCTACCCATGAAAGATTTTATTCAAATAAACAGAAGATCTATCATTCAAAAACAAAGTTTTTAAATTATATAAATATCCATGGCTCGCATACAATCTTTTAACGTATCATCAACCTACATCGTTATCTCCTAAACGCGTAACCAAGTCTTGGGAGTACCTAATTTTTGTTTATTAAATATTTAAATATGAATGTATATTAAATTTAGATTTTAAGATTTCTTATTTAAATGCAACATTCACATTCGTTTTTTCTATCAACACGATTTTCATAGGCTAGTAGGTAATGTGTTTGAGATTATTAAACCGAGGCTAAGTCGCAGGTTTCTTTAACGGGATAGTATCGTTGCTCAATTATCACCTCGTCTATAGATGAGTTGGGTATTTGATAGATTTCGTATTATCGATAAATAAAACGCAGAATAGAATCAGGAGGCGATAATTTTCGCAATTTCACAACTACGTATTGTTATATCCGAAATAAGTTACGTACTTCCCAACTCTATTCAGGAAATTTAAACGACGTGATAGAATTTTGATAGGATATAACAGAAAAACGACTTTCAAAAAACCTCATTTTATGGTTCATTCGATTTTAAAATCTAATTCAAACACTTGTTGTATTCATGTTTATAGATGAATCAGCAGAAACTCTGCTGTCCATTAAGAATGGTGGCTACCCTTTGGTAGATGAAATAAAAAAAGAAAATCTAGATGACGACATGATGGATCTCGACGATCAATCTCATTGGAATAATTCTATGGACGATTCGAACATGGATGCTGAAGATTTAGAACCTATGCCTGAGCTAGGACCGGCAGCTTTAGGACTTCAAAGAGTCGGTACGCAGCCACCGCCAAAACCAAACCCTCCGACACAGCCAATACAAGTATTAAATCGGAGAGGAATGCCAGCGAGGATAAGAAAGAAGAATAAATTATTTTATGACGATATTCTCGTAAATCATCCCCATCATAGGTAAATAACGCAAATTTTTTAGGTTTTTGGGAGATATCCCAGGGTTGAAATACTGCTGTTACAATTTATGTGGAATTTATATTTTCAGAATAAAAAAAGATCCCAGTTTAGAGCTGAAACATTCTCCTAAAAGAGTTCCCAGGCCTTCGCCGGTCAAAAAACAGACTAGATATATCAGCGAGTCGAAGAAAAGTACTGGTACTCCGTCTCAGCCATCGACGCCAGTAGCAACTCCGATAAAGATTGAAAAGGAACCGGAAAAACCGCCGCAACCAGCTTCACCGGATCGTAAAATTGGTCAGAAGATTGGTATGAGACTGAGGAATCTGTTGAAGTTACCAAAAGCTCATAAATGGGTTTGCTACGAGTGGTTTTACAGCAATATCGATAAGTAAGTATGCAGTTGTGTATAATCGACTTTTCATGCAATTTTATGGCTTCTAATGTTTGCTTTATGTTTTTTCCAACTGTTTTTCTCCTTAGAACGCTCTTCGACGGTGATAACGACTTTATGATATGTTTAAAGGAGTCGTTTCCGCAGTTAAAAACTCGAAAATTGACGCGCGTTGAGTGGTGTAAAATTCGTAGAATGATGGGAAAGCCGCGACGTTGTTCGCAGTCTTTTTTCGAGGAAGAAAGACGGGAGTTAGAGCGAAAAAGACAGAAAATTCGGATGTTACAGCAGAGAAAAACCGCCGACATTAGTAGCTTCAAAGATCTACCATCGGAAATACCGCTGCAGCTTGTTATCGGCACTAAAGTTACAGCTAGATTAAGAAAACCACAGGATGGCCTTTTCACAGGGAGTATAGACGCCGTCGATACTAGCAACAACACCTACAGAATAACATTCGAAAGAGCTGGTCTCGGGACTCACAGCGTGCCTGATTATGAAGTTTTGGTAATTGTCAAATATTGTTTGAAAAAGACTGAATTCCTGTGTCTCTTTCGCTGGTTTTTGATATTTCAGACAAAAATTTCACATCCAGGGGACTAATTTTCTTTTTATTTATTTATTTCAGTCAAATGAACCGCCAGAAACAATCAGCGTTGCCTCATTTGCGCAAAAGTTCAGACCTAGACAGGTGCAATACGTCCCTTCACCGCCTTACGCGATGAAATTAATGTCTCCAAGATTGAATAACGATCCTCTAATATCTAATGCCTCGGTATCAATTCCAAAGAAACCTCATATCGGAGGCACGATGAACGGATACCCTCTGAAGCTGCTTGAGTTCATGGTCAAAGTTGACAAAATATTAGCAGCTAAGAAAATAAAGATTAAGAAACTTAAGGAAATGAATGGAGAAGCGGAAAAGAGGCGGTCCTTTGGAGAGCCCCTGCCGGCTGACTTCGAGAGAAAATATGCAGGGTTTGTTGACTAATTCGTTTATCCAGTTCAATGGGAATTATTTTATATTCATATCAATAATTTGATAATGGTTTTTTTTCTTTAATTACAGGATAGTAGTTGAGCTTGAAAAAATGAACGTAGCACTTCAGGATTTTTTGAACGACGTGCAAGAATTGTGTCAAGAAATAGCACCGGAACCAAGCGTAGCAGCGATGCTGGCGCCGTCTCATTTGAGAGAAAAATGTCGTCAGGAAGCGGGGGATATGGTTGCCAGAAATGATGTAATCAATGATCGAGCACCTGCTAAGATGAGCCAACTTGTAACAGATCTCACCGCCCTCATGCTGCAAGTGAAGGTCAGTGGATTCGACTTATTTTTCTCTTCCCAGGTTTATGAATTAATATTATAAGAAGTTAGTAATGGTTTTTTTCATTTGGTTTTCTTTTCTTTGCACAGAGTTTATCAGATTCAGACCGTAATGCCTATGAATTGAAAGTTCTTCAAGGAACGATGGAGCAAATAAGGTCCAAACTCAGTCCTCAAAATCAACAGGTGTTTCAAAACTGTGTTGAAATTCATATGCAGCATATTCAACTTGGACTGGGACAGATAGGCGCTCTGACACCATTCATGGCTCAAAAAGTTTAGTATTAAAGTTACTCAATCATTGTACTTCAATTAAATGGCAGAATAAGATCATTTTACGATGTGTGCGAGTTTGAGTATTTATTTGAGCGAAAGTTTGTATAAAAGAAATGGTTGTTTGATAATAACTGAAGAATAATAATCTGTCTACATTATTCGTCACAACGTCGTGAATTAGACATTTTTTTTTCACATACAACTTGCACACTATTTTGTATAATAATGCATTTTGCCATTAAGCGAGTAATAATTTTTCTCGACTACAATTGTTCAGTTGTATAGAACTCTTTATTGTGTATCAAAACATACCTAAGTATACATAAATATATATTTTTGTTTTTGGTTTTCGAAAAACTGAGAAAAAAAAAAGGAAAGAGGAGAAAATTTGTAGAAAAAACAAATAATAGCAAATACCGTCAGATTTTACGTACGTAAATATTTAAGCAGAATTTTTATTCAACAAAGTTGTTTATTATTCACTGGTTTGACTGGGCTTTAACTATTTCATTGTTATTACCTAATTACTTCGGGTTCGGACGATTTTACTCTGGATTATATTCATTGATTATCTAATTAAAACCATTGTAATATAAATATCTCATGCTTTTGTTGTTATTGAAAGATGTTTTTTTTTTTTTTTTTTTTCTCGTAGATTATTTTGCACAATTGCTAAATAGTTTATTGCACAACTAGTAACTGCGTTAAAAAAGAATAAAAGAAAATAAAGATGTAGTTGCTTGAAAATACAAGTATATCGTATAATTAATAATTAATAGATTCTTTAACAATTATTTGTAAGAAGAAAAAAAAACGAATTATTATTATATATGTAATTAGAATGTTGAGTTGAATATTCAGACGGTTGAAAATATTTAATTAATATTATATATATTCATACTCTATATTAATAATTAAAAGATTAATATTTTAATAGAAATTAAGATGTACGAGGAATGAAATGAATATTATAGAAAATGATAAGTTCAATGTATCACAACATTCGCTATAATAACGTTGTATCTGAAATAGTAATAGATAAAAGAAAATAATTTGATATAACATAAACGACGTTCAAATCAAACTCAATCAAAGCCCCATATTCGTGCGTTAGTGATGATTTATTTAGTCATTCATATTCTAAATTATCATCGAGGAAAATAAAACTCATTTTCATTCGTTTATACCTATTTAGTAGTATAATGTAGATGCTTTATTTATATACAGTTCAGCCGTATAATTTGATAATTTTTATTTATCGGACAGCGTATTTTTGTTGGTATATTAAATTTCCGTGGATATTATTTATAATTATTTCTTTCATTTCATTTCTTTCAGTTTATTTTCTTTATTTTTCTATTTCCACGCATTCATAATCCCACTTCTGCAGTAAAAAATAAAATTTTTCTTTCAATAACGAAGGAAAAAAAAAACTAAAGTTCAACTCAACGCGCACTTTAAAAACTTGCACACAGAGAATTCACCTGATACTTTTTTTTCTGCTTTCAATGTCTTAACGTATTCACTGGTCAATAGCATTAAGAATTTATTTATAATTTCATTTTCATTGAAGTAATTACATACTGCAAATGCCGGGTTCTTACTTATATTTATAACTGAATTTACTAGAGTTTATTACCGATTAGTACAGACATACAATAGATACAAACGTTGAAGTGTTTTCAGTCATATGATTTTTTTTTCTTTTCTTTCTTTTTACTAGATTCTATTTATATTTTAAACACATTATCTTCTATAATACACTTTATCTTCGATAGTAGATTTACGATATTAGAATCGACATTAACTAGATTAATTAATTGTCTCTATTCACTTGAGAAATCGGTTTTCCCTATTCGCAGTTTCGAAAAATTCACCTCATCCACCGATATTTAGGAACTCTAGGTAAAAATTTATTCCCTTGGCTTTTTTTTTTTACCCCAAGTTATTACAACCGATAATAAACGGCATAATTATGTATTCTTAAAAATTGCAGCTTTTCTAAAAATCGAAACTGCCGGACAGGCAACTTTACGACCATAAATATGCGTGTATAGAAGTAGCGATCTTCTACTTGCTTATGATATACCTAATCGAAACATAAACATGAAAGTTTCGTTAGTTCGAAATGCTACTATACGCGATTTTAAATTAATCGCGTTTGTGCTTTTTGTGTAAACATAAAATACCTAAGTCTGTACTCTATATTTCATATTGTTATATCTATACGAAAAGCACTAAGCTCTAATTATTCTGTATACCTTATAATGTCTATAGTATCTATTTAGCATCTCTACATAGTTTCTAAAAAGAAACATTTATACATCCAAGATTGCTTTCATTCAAGAATTTTTCACATCCTTTATAATAATCACTTATAAATCGATGTCATATAGCATTCAGCAATGATCAGTATACATACTTTGAATAATGATAATAATAATAATAATATTAATAATAAAAAGTAATTAAAAAAATCATTTCTTATGCTTGTTAAGCACTTCTAATAACGCGTCGGCATCCTCGCTCGTCTTAACTCTCAACAATATTGGTGTTGGCGGAGGTTTTGAATCAGGTGTGGGCAAAAGTACCATCATAACGTTATTTTTTCCCATACGTTGCGTCGGTATACCGTCGTTCAAAATTGTATTCAATAATAAATTCCCACAGGAAGTATCCGCCCGGACTATTAGCTGCGTCTTTTCATTCGGTGTTGGCTTTAGGAAGAGCGTACCAACACCTCGGTCAGAAAAATTACCATCTTTTTTAACGAACACTTTGCACCTATGGAAAATAACATTTTTTACATTAATTTGAGAATACAGATTTTCAACAATGAGGTAGAGATGATACTCATCGCAGTCTCACCGCTGCTCATAAATCGCTCCTTCTTCTGTGACTGGTTTAAATTCAACCTTTGGTGGTTCGTCGTCTTCGTCTTTTTCCTCATCTTCTTTCATCTCTGCTTCCCCAGTCTTGTTAACGTTCTCAAACGAGAATGGTTTACCACTGTGAAAAATAAACAGTTTTATTATACCTAAGCAAATAATTCTGCAAACATTTTAATTTTTATTTCTACTTTCATATTTGTTACAGCAATTAAAGAAATAAATTTACCCTCCAAAACTAAACTGTGCCGAAGCAGTGCTGGTTGCGGAGCTTTGACCAAAGCTGAATGTGGCTGTTGGACCAGACTGCGGAAATGAGAGACTGGGAGTTGGTTTTTGATCGTTATTATCCGACCCGCTATCTTTCTTCTTATCATCTCCAGCAGGGGATGATTCGTTCGAAAACGGGTTGAAGAGTTCGCTGCTCACATTCCCAAATATGCTTTTAAATTCTGTAATCTGTTCCGTGTTACCAAATATTGATTTCCCTGCATTTACATTCCCAAAAATGGAAGGCCCAGTTTTATTATCTGTATTTCCCGCCGCCGTCTGGTTTCCAAAGACGGATTTTTCCGACTGGGTTTCTCCGCTGCCGATAGTTAAACTCTGTTTCTTTTTAGCAGGAGAACTACTTTCCGCCTGCGTAGTTTTCTGTCCTAATTTCTCCCGGGTGTCAACTGCGACAGCCTTTTCCTGCCCATGTTTAGCTTCTATTTCCTTCAGGTACTTTTCATAGTCTTTAAAAATTGGCGTTAAAATACAAAAGGGATTAGAATCAACGTGTGACTTTATCCACTGAGTCACACTTTCGTTGAGTCCTTTTAACTTGGCGTAATAATCTGTAGATTTTTTGAAGATCTTTCCGTCGTCTTTCGGTTGATTCTTTGCTTCTGTACTTCTTAAACCTGTTTCCAATTTCGACGGACCGTCTTTAAGGTCAGATCCGTTTGCCGGAACGCTAGACGATCCATTGCTTGCGCTTACAGAAGTAGACAGTGTATCGCCGCTTAGCTTTGTGTTCGTATTTGTGAGAAAACTGAAAGGAGAGGCAGCCGACGTCGGGGTAGTTTTGAAACCTGTGAAAGAACCAAAAGCTGCTTTCGGCGCCCCCTGGAAATGAAAAATAATAAAAATTTCATACTTTATGAATATAAATGAATATAAATGAAAATTAAGATACGAATAACGGATAAAATTATCTAACGCACATCTCCGCTGTTGACTATTCGTCGTCTAGCCGATTTAATCACTCTTTTCTGTAACACGTCTTCGCTAGCTTCGCTGAAAGTGCCAGCTTCTTCTGGTGTTTCATCGTCATTCCAATTATCGTGGTTTAGTTCCGTAGTAGCAGATCTTTTGCCAGCCATATCAGTGATTTTGTGCTAAAAATAATTACGTTCAATGTTTTCTATTCGTTCGAAAATAGTTGAATTGGATGCATTTACCCCGCGTCAATTCTTAAACACATTTAGGTATACATATCTGTGTGAGATGCATACGAATATTTGAGGTTATGATTGCGGAGAAAAGTGCAGAGGGATGTAGAGACAACGTTTAAATATCGAACGTGGTTAGTTATCGGGGGTTTTGATGGATTAGAAAGATTGTTGGTAGAGCAAGATAATAAGAGATCGAAGCGAGTTGATATATGTGATAAGTTTATCGGAGTAATAAAAATAAAAGTAAATGAAAAACTGTGGGTAAGATTTGTAGGTTAACCGCCATTCGGAAGTTTGGTAAACGGTGGATACACAGATGTGTAATGTGAGAGACAGGAATAATATGAAGGTAAATAAACGTACCTGTATTGTTATTAGCCGATATGATAGGGTGGATTTCGAGTGAAAGTTTCGAACGCTGTTTATGGTGATAATTATCGTGATTTTAATATTGCGCGAGACATGAATGAAAATTGTGAAAACTGTACGCGCTCTGCGCGGGTACTTTTTGCCTTTGTGAAAAACGCGAAAGTGGTTGTAAGTCTAGCGATGAGGGGGGGGGGGGGGGGAGATTATTTTTGAGTTCTGGACCAGCCCGTTGTCACGACGGGGGCGCTACTTGCATTCGGCAACACCACACACCCCTGCGCGCTCTTATTATTGGGAAAACATCTGCCTTTGCATCGGAAAATCTCTTTTAAATGGCCGAGATTTAATTGAAATTGACGTGAAATAATATAGAATGTTACGGTCGGGTCTTGTTTAATAAATAAATTTTATTTTTAAACTATTACGTCTCGTTTTTCATTAATTTAATAGCTATTATATGGGAAATAGCTTTGGTAATTCCGAAAGGGGGGTTAACGCAAGTTACGCGGTGTGTCGTGTCGGTGTAAACCCACACGGTTTTAAATCACTTGTGTTGGATGGTCAATTGTTTGTGTTAGTGAATCGGGCAAGTGCCGTGGTGCGCGCCGTGCGACCAAGAGATACCAGTTTCTGATCTCTTTTTAATTTCTCTTATTAAAACTTTAACGAGGTATTATTTTATTTGAAAAGGTGTGAAAAACAATAGATTTTACTATGGAGATACCGAAGAGTTTACAGGAGGAAATACAATCGGTACAAAACAAGCTCAAAAATGCCATACAAAATCATCAGGTAAGTGCGGGATATTACACGTTACGTTATACATATAAGACCTGTGTATATCTCTCTATACCATTTATATATTATAACCATGCATGGATGATATACATAACAGCTAGGGGGGCCCTCTAACCGAGAATCTAACTTTCTGACGCGATAAAAATATAATACAGTGATAATTAAACTTTCTATAACATGATTAATATATACTTTATTAAACTAGTACACAACATAACAACAGATCACTCAATTTTATATCGACATTATTATTACGCGTATTATAATTCGTTATAACTTATAACCTTTTTGCGGTTCGAACAACTTACCATAAATACATACATACAACATTATTCATTCTACAGCAGCTCTTTTATCAGCGTTTAGGCTTTAATTAACCAAGGTCGGCGCTCGTAGCAGAATAAATTGTCGATGCGGCTAAACTGCTTTTCATATCAATATTTATTAGTTTTACATAAGTATATACTATATACACTATTCGACTATAGATTTTTAGATCAACTCGTAAATAATTATCAATTTTTTTTTTTCTTTTCATTTTTTAACCTATATTTACAAAATAACAAATGCTCCTGCATATCACGCATATTACATATATTGTTGCATCAGTGTATGAAACTTCTTCTCGCACATATACCTATATACATCCAATACCTCAATTTTCAGAAAAGTTTCAAAAAATCTTTCGGGACACAATATATACATACTTTTCCGAGGCGTGAAAACTTTTTTTTTTTTCATTTCTATTATAAACTTTCCGAATGGAGCTGTAGAGGTTTTTATACCTAAAAACTGGACGACTGTATGAAAAAAAAAAAAAAAAAAAAAAACCATTAAAAATAAAATGATTTTTTATCAATTAGTTTTATTACTAATTTATATGTATTTTCATTTTTTTATTACAAATGACAAATATATCGTTCATGTTATTAAATATTTATGAAAAGTATCTATAGAACGCGTATTGTGTGAACTTAAAAATATCGATGTAAATTTAACAATATATTTAAAGTAAAACTTATGTCAGAACTTTTCTCGTAAGTCGATATCCTAACTCGCTTCTATACATACACCACATGAAACGAACGTCTGTTCATCAAGCGCAATGGCGCTAGCATCTTAATTTATAAATACATATACAAATGCACAATCTTAGGGCATGGGTACGGGTACGCGTGACAAAAATAAATTTTAAGTAGGTCTATATAAACTAAACGTATACATTACACACACGTACATATTACCGAACGCTTTAATACTACTATATTTTTTAATTTTTTTCTTTATTATTATTATTATTCTCGATATTATTTTACTTGAAAAAAAAAAAAATAATAAAATAAAATAACAAGAAAAACTTTCAAGATTCTTATACATACTACATATTATTATAACCTTGCATACAAACATATTACGATAGTTTATTATGTATCAGGTGTTGATCCTCGTAAAATATACTATGACACGCAATGTCACAGAGTTTTCTGTCTATACATAACTATATACCTATATATACGCTACGCGATGCAGTGGATATCGTTTATATTACGTAACGTATTATTCGATACGCTTTGTAGTTTTAAACTTATGTACCTACATAGTTATCGGTAGAACATGTTCAGTTAAGAAATTTCTTCTTTTTCTATGGACTTTTTAATTTTTTCTTTCTTATTCTGAAATTATCACGTTATTTCTGTCTACAGGTCTACGTGGGAAAGCTTAACGATGACCCGAACGTAAGTATATATTATAAATGCATAATAAAGTTACAAAAGCTGTATAAATTATGTTCAACGTTTCATTAAAATAGAAGAAGAAAAAAAAAAAAAAAAGAGGAACGGTTTAATAATTCTCAGGCTTTTATGATATATTTTATTTACGGATGTACGAAGAGTGGATGACGGAAAATAATATCTGAAAAAATAATATTCGGAATATGTACTTTTCAAAACGATTTTTCTAATCAATATTACGTATTCACGACTCACGTATGGCATAATTTTCTTAAAACTTACGAACTGTTTCATTGCTATACGGTGTACTCTCATATATGACTAGAAAACTAACGTATTTTACTAAACTAGATTACATATGGTAAATATACGTATTATTATTTATACATACAAGTCGTCGTTGACTTTCTGACGTGTGATAGCCGTAAGTAATACGCATACACAAATAATTTCGTCGAAAATTGTTCCTGCTCACTTAGATCTTACTTCGAAAGTTCAGCACATCTAATTGTCTGCACCCATACTGGGATAAATAGTTTAGTATACTTATAGGTATATATACCTACCGTAACTTCTGACTGTTAGTTTCAGAAACTGCGGTAACGAAAATATTATCATTCGTTTCTAGACTTTTTGTTTTGTTTTTTTTATATTTTCTTAGACGTGAAACGGTTTACTATACATTTTATAATTACTGGGTTAAAAAATCTTCAAAAATCGTTGTAACAAATCGAAACTATTGCTTCTTATTTTCCTCGCCTTCGTATCCGATCGTTTTTATATCTGGTTACACATATATGAATTTAGGATATAATATGATCCCTCGAAAAATCAAGTTCATTATTTGATCGATCTAATATAAACCATACTGTATTGCGAAGTTAGATTAAGGGCGATCCGTAGTTTTATCCGAGCCCAGGCGTCGAAAATGCAAAAGCAAAATGCGCAGCGCAAATTGAAATTCAATTCCGAACACGTACATCCAAAAACATTTTTGTTTCGTGCGAAGATAGTGTCTAAAAACCGATTTTACACTATTCGAATATAAAATCGGTTTCCAGACTTTGGATTGGCCTTGAATTATACAAATTTATTCTCACGCAACGATTACATATACATGAGATAATTATTTACATATACAATTTTATTTCATTAGATTCGATATAAATTCTGTGCAATGATCCGATCGATTTCATCAAGTTTTCTCAATCAAACTTTATACGTAATAAGTTAATGATTCTTTAGCCGCGAATATATATACATATCTATTTACGTACAGTATTGAGTATGTACGCCGTTATAGTTAGCTATACATATAGTATTTCAACTGGAGTTTGGGGCTTCTTAATCGATGTTGTACAGAGTTGGCTACGATACATTATTTCTCTCACGTGTATCATCTTTTTTTTTTTTTTTTTTTTTTTTGGAAAAGAAAAATAAAAATTGTTTAACGGATGGATTCCGTAATAATGATTTTTTTTTTCTTTTCTTACAAAGATTTCCAAGTATATAGTAGTTACCCAGAAGTATTTGAAAATAATATAAAGCATGAAATTTATTGAAATTTTAATCGTTTCAGAACCAAGTACTTCTTGGACAATTACACGACATCCAGGAACACATTATATCATTGTCAAAATGCCAGGTATGTATGTATTTAATTATTCTATCCAATTCTGAACAGGTTTTAGACACGTTATTTCGTTTTTTATATTTATTTTATTTTTCATCTCGAATTGAAAATAATCATTTATCAAAGTTTGGTAATTATCCCCGTAATAATGATAAGCGTGAATTATTTTTTAATCTTTCCCTAAAGTCTGCTTTACAATTTTGTTAAAAAAAAAATAATATATATATATTCAAATAAAATTTTTCAAATTTGTTTTCACTCGGTATTGCAGATTACCTAATATTTTTATCGTTTTACTCGGTGTTTAATATAGTTTATTGATATGTATTGAATCCAGATGTGATTCTAATCCTCGTGAATGTATGATTCAATATTTGCTATTTGTCCTAATTGAAATATTCACATATGTATAATATGGTTTTAGATGAATAAATATGTACATATATTAGGGTGCTTCGTTTCCGGCGAACTTTTTTTTTGCTCTATCGACGTATGTCCTCACAGAGAAACCCACACCAAGTTTTGAGCCCTTAATTCCAATTCTATAGGGTATATATTATTAATGTTCATTTTATTAATCTACATATTTATGTATAAACTGCATATAACTTAATCTTAAAATTGCGACTTCTACTCATCCCCCATCAAACAAACCTGACAATACATTTATATTTAGTTTAATTTTAGAACGGTCAATAAATTCGTAACCTCGGCACACCGCAGGCATATCTCTGATATTTCGCGAAATATTTCTAAATTGTATCTAGAGATAGTGCATATATTCATGTATATTTACTTGAGCTGTAAGGCGAGTGTAAATACCGAAGAAGTAGGTAAGGGTTTTCGGCAACCGAAGATTCCATTTTTTTTTTCTTATAAGAATTTTAAATCTACGATATATACCAATTCGATTCGTTTCGCTCTCGCAATTTCCGATAACTTGTAGCTTGAGAAAGCGCTACTAATTGCAATGCGAAAAAAATAAAAAAATTACTGTTCATAGATAAATTATAGAAACAATTATTACGAATCTTTGAATCACGTAGGTACGCATTCATATTCTTATCTTTCTTCATTATCCGGTATCTGCGTCCAGAATATCGCACATAAGGGAAGTAACTTTTTCTCTCCCCCTCCCCCTTTTTGTATTCTAATGAATAACGGATGATAATGCAACGACTAGAACAAAAATCGATTCAACATCTTCGTTTAGTATGATTATATATACTGCGGTGACTTGATTAGTTTTAGTTTGGGGGTAGTGATCTCGTTCGGTAAAGAAGGACTGTGCGATGTCAAAGCTTTTAAACAATTTATAATAATCAAGGGTATATATTATATGCGCATATATCTATTTTGTAACTCAATTTATTATCGCTTTATCGGATACCAAGATTCTTACATTAAAATTTTCATTCAAAGTATATTTTCAGCCGCAAGTTATATAGTTTCTGGGAAGTTTCATCCCGTCAGAACAAATCTTTATATACTATAGGGCATCATATAACGCCGGATGAGTTTGCGCGTGCGAACGTATAGCAGTATATAGGTAGGTAGGGTATTAACAAGGGAAGTTTCCGTCCGGAGGCTGCACAGCAGAGCAGCAGCAGCAGCAGCAGCTAAAAATCAATCAACTGCACAACTTTTTGGGATTTCGTATTTTCATATAGTTTTGTACTTTGAAAAGTTTTTGCGTCAGAATAACCAAAACAAAAAAAACAAAAAAAAAAAACAAAAATACAAAAATACTATTTTCCGAATTTTCTATCCGCGGTTGCATTTATAAACATTGCAGTATAATACACTCGAACATCATATTTGAAAAACAACCTTTTTGTTTTCCTCTCAATTTTGTTATAAAAAGAACTCGCTGAAAATTTTCCGTGCGACAATAAAAAAAAAAAAAAAGAAAAAAAAAAGGCATATTTCGGGGCATCGGTCGTACTGCCGCATGACGCAGGGGTTTATGAGTCTTGTATTTGCGGTATAAAAGTTAATAAGATTTCCGATTACTTTTAACGCTTCTTGTATTCATAGTTTTTGCGTAAAAATTCAACGATATAAGAAAAAAAAAAAAAAAAATAACAGAATTAAAGAAAATGCAGTTTGAAACTATGCGAAAAAAAATCATGAAATCTTCTTTTTTTTTTTTTTTTTTTTTGGGTCGCGAATGATATAGTGTCCACGGTTCGTAAAGTTATAGGAAAACTGTCGCGAGTGGGCGATAGAAGATAGGTAATTAGAAGTATACGGTTATTTCATACGCGACGATATACGCACTGATCGTAAACCGCGAGTTTCTTAAATATGTACATAAGGTATATGGATGTAATATATACATAGTATTATTGTTTCCGTATAGCATATGATAGCGTCGCGTCGCGTATAGTTACGCGCAGGCGTCAATGTGTTGCTGAACTTTTGCCCAGGGTTGCAGCAGGAAAAGTTCATGTATATATGTATATTCAAATGGTTTTCGGTTTTTAGTTTCATTCAAATTGGAAACTTTAAAGCCTTTGGGGCGGTTCTTAGAATTGAGATAGGAACCTGGGGTTTTGGCTTCAATTTTTTCCCTTTTTTTTTTTTTTTTTCATATATTTGCAGGAGACGTCTTGGCTCATGGGAGCATTGCAATTTGAAAATGGTCAAATTGAGGACTACCCGAATATATACATATGCCTACAATATACATGTATACCTACTTTGCGAAAAGTTCAAATCTCAACTCGTAGAGTAAAGTATAAACACACGCTATCCCCGCGAAAACTAGGGGAACGTTGAATAGCCGTTTATGAACTTGGTGCTGAAAACTAAAAGTTTGATATCGGTATATGATATACCTCGAGTAAAATATTTCCCAATGGATATTACATCAACTTCATTGAATATTCCCGTAAAAAGAAGGAAAAAAAAAAAAATTAGAGGGTAATCCTCACATGATTTCGCATGCCGCAAAAATCGTTGCAAAAAAAAAAAAAGAAATAAGAATAAGATAAAAAACAAAAAACAAACTGGGAAGAAAAATTGTTATTTTATCGATACTGTAAAGTAAATTAAATAGTTTTGTCGAGTTACAACGGAATAGACTGACATAAGAAGCGATTTAGCTTAATCGTCCAATCGCAGCCAGGAGGCCGTCAAGTAAGAGCCGGGGTTGTTATTGATTTTCAAGCTCCGAGTTGGAACCCGAACCCCCGTGCGGAAAGCGTGTACCGCGAACTTGCGAGAGGATGAGAATGAGGAGTAGGAGGAGTCTCTTCCGTTTGGAATTAGAAAGGCCAAGGATTATGCTATTACTGTAACAATGGTTAAGGATCTGTATAAATCATGTAATATATAGGGTAGAGTATAGTTACGTGACGTCTTCACTTCACTATCTTCACTCTAATATATCCGCGCAGTCTTCTTCTATTATCGCAATTGATATTTACCGACCATATTTTCTCTGCGTATACGTATTCACCGCAATCTTTTAAGGATACGAAAAAAAGGACATTTTTTTCTGCGTTTTTTCATTCAAATCACAAAAAAACAAAAAGATATATAAAAGAAAAAAATACGCAACTTTGAAAAATATTTAATTTCACAATTTTCAAGTTCATACCCATATATAAAATATTGGCGAGTTTTACAAACTCCTCCTTCTTTTCATCCTACATTTGTGTGTGTTAATTACAAAGCTTGGCTCGTTCTTTCATCTGTCTACAGTATTTTGGGGTATATTATACGGTATTGACAAATCGCGGGAAAAAATGATACTTCGAGTTCAGTGAGGGCTTTCATGCGGTTTCATTGTCTCTCCCTATATACCGTTTACAGAGGGGGCTTTGATTTTTTCCATGTAAAGACTTTCGTCCCGGTTTTTCAATGTTGAAAATAATTACGACGATACAGGTATAATCTCGATTTTTTTTTTCTTTTTTTTCTTTTTTTTTTAAATATTTTATACAACTTTGCAAAATTTTTCGTTTATCAATTTCATAATATTCAAATAGATATTATTACGAATAATTTATCGTTAGTCTCGAGCTGTTATTATACCCGTTAAAGCGTAAAGCTGGGTCTCTAGTTTACAGAAGTGATTAGAAACTTGTATTAATTAGAGGAAATGTCTCGTTCATAGTATCGCTATTCTCCGTTAACACACAAAGATGAGTAACGCTCTCGGCTGTTTCTAAATGTCTGAAATACTCATCAGAATAATTTGGCGTTTTTCTTTTCCTTTTTTTCTTCTTCAAACTGCAAATTTCCACGTGCAAAAAAAAAACGTATAATTAACGCGTAAGAATGTGGAGTATCAAAACAAGAAGAAAAAAGAAAAGAAAGAAAAAAACCACTGCGTTTACTTTAATTAGGGAAGCAGACAGGTTTAAGAATTTTTTGAGAACGTTTTCTTTTGTTTTTGAAAATTAACGAAATTTACTCATAAAAATGAATTCCCACCTCCCTTTTTTTTTCCTTCCTCTCATTTCGAGGTCGTTAAATAATTACTCGTCGTTGAATAAAACGGCTTCCCATTTCCCACATCGACCCTGGCCATTCGATCTTTTAATTATGGATATATAACTAATATTAATCTTAACGCGTGAGTGAGGGTGGCAGATTGCAAGTTTAACACAGTATTCGAGTTGCAGCATTGTTCTAGAACTCTTAACTCGTCCCGAAAAGTAGAACTTCATCTTGTCAGTTTGCGGAAAACTTTGCCCCAGACTTTCGCAAAGCTTTGAATTAGCTTGATTCGCGCGCTCGAAGCGCTTGCGCTCTAGATTTGATACATAATACCTTCATATATACTCCCCCATATGTAACTTCTATAAAATAAATTATTTTCAATGTAAAAAATAACAACAATCAATAACATTTGAAATCTAAATTATACAAAATGTGATTTCTCGTTTGTTATATTCATCGCATTTATTGTAAAAAAAAAAAAAATTTCTATCTATTATAATTTATACCCTACCGCTCGTATGTACACCACTTTTCTTCGTATGTATTTGTGTGATACAGATAAATCATACATACACTAAATTTAGTTGTGCTTTATACTTAGTGTAGTTATATAGTTGAGTTGGGAAACCAGAGCTTGTCGTAGCGTCCCTCAAAGGTATCATCGAGCAGTGGAGAGAATTTCACCCTCTTCTTGTTATAATACTCAAACAAACAATAATAATGTGTATAGTGGGATTTGGTGAAAAATTAGTCGCGAAACGATGTGGAGTCTTGAACCCTATTGAAAATCATATATCCCCAAGACAAAAAACAAACATTTCTATTTCATTTTTATTCTTTTATACAATTAATGTTATTTTATTTACTTTTAAGAAATGTTTCATTCGTTTTCGTCATTAATATATTTTTTTTTTTTTTCACTCGGTGTAAAGTTGGCGAATTTTACGACGAGTCAACACGAATTATTCATTTTTTATGTGGCAAAGAGGAAAGGAAGTAGTCGGAAGATTATTTCTTAAATTATTCTATAATTAACCTAGGTGCAGTTATTTTAGGGTATAAAATAATGATCAATTTTGTTAAACTTCGATCCCCCTTAGAAAATACTTGGTATACGTGGAATAATTAATTGAAGGTGTCTTCGCAGAAAATTTGTTTACCCTAATTTATTGAAGTAGCAGGTTTTTAGCGAGTTTACGTAATTCTACCGAAGTTTAATTCCCGCGACGAGGAATTCAACGTTATATGTTAAATCGACGAATTAAAATACTGAAAAATCGTGAATGTTGTTTTTGTCCTGTAACAAAAAAAAAAAAAAAAAAAACGGTGTACTCTAGAATTTTTTTTTTAGAGAGACTCCTTATTTTCAAATGCTTCGTAAGTCTAATGTCGTATTTTATCTAAACAAGAGATAAGGTAAGAAATAATTGAATTGAGTCTCTCACTTGGCGAAAATATCTGTTGCTTACTACCTCGCAGCATCCCGAGATGAGATAGAACGTTTCATGCATATAGCGTCGGGTTTTATCTTTGTCGTACTTTGCGAAAGGGAACATAGAGACGGGGAGAGAATCAAGTAAAACGAAGACAAGAGAGAGACGGTTCAATCAATAGAATATCTCACGGAAACATTTTCATCTCATGAAAAGTAGTAGGTAGACTGTCTAACTTTTACTATACTCATGTGTATAATATGGAATGGAGAGAATCTGCTATAAAATTCATTAGTTATCTCTCGTTATAATATACGAGATACTATAGACCCGTATTAATCGCGTTTTCTATCATTTTACTTGAATTTTAGTTACGTTTGCTTTGTTGCTTATGTAGATGTATAGATTTCATCACCGCCTCATCATATAATAAACTGATTTCTCATCTTCGTGTCGAGTTCCTATACCCGCCGAAACTTAACCAAGAGGGGTTTATTCCCTTGTTTGTTTATACTGTGTATAGGTAGGGTTTACACTAGACGTTTAAACGGGGCATGTTTACATACAAATTCCTATATGTATAATGATATGGTGAGATTTCACTTCACATTGTGGGACAAGTTTGAAAATTTAATTTCATATATAATCATACGGACTTATGAACAATATCGTTTCCATTCTCTATACGAATTATTCTTTTTTTTTTTCTTCTTCTTTCCAAGTTTTATATCAAACTGAAATACTGTTTGATATAAATCATACTCGCATTTTAGAAAATCTATATTTATAAGCCCCAGGGCAAACAGCCATTCGGAATATCGTGATTTTAGGTAACTACGGCTACTGCGGACTTTTAAACAGCCGTATGAGAAGATCGAACGATAATATATTGATGCGGTCAGGTTTTTACCCTTATATATACAAAAAAAAAATTAACAACCGGGGAAATGTTATGTCACTGAAAGATAGCAAGAATGAAGAAAAGTATTTCTTTGACGTAACTCGCGTATAAGAAATCCTAAAGTAAATGTGATTATGCAATAAACTGCAGCAGCTGGGGTTGCCCATGTTTCATTTTATTATATTTCAGACGAAAACAACGAAATACATACATATATATATATATATTTTGAAAATATAAATAAAACAGAAGCAAAATCAAGTTGGAGATATAGTCTGCATCGATCCATTTCATGTTCGTTATATTTATAATTTGCGTAACTATCGCTGTTTCCCTGCAATGCGTCGCTAAGAAAGCTTGGTATAAGTTTAAAGTTATATTACAACGTTGAAAATCCGATAAAGTTAACTTGGCAATGTTTTCTTTGCGCAGAAGCAGGTCGTACAACGATTGAGAAAGGAGGTGAAAATCTACGAAGCGGCGAATTCAAATGGTACCAAAGTTTCGATAGCTTCGCTTCTCGGTTTAAATAACAATAACAATATCACAAATAACAATGAGACAAAAACTAGCGATTCCAAACAAATCGTTTATGAAAAAAATCTTAATGGTTTGAGCCGAAGATCTTCAAAAGACGATTACGAAGATGGAATTCAAAATCTTGATTTACCATCGCCGGTTGACGATTGTCAAAATGATTGTGCCAAGTAAGTCCATCGGCTGAATTTAACCATAAGCTCTGACATTATTGTCAAAAATTTTTCGTTCAAGATTTTAAAACTATTTCAAAATCCAACTCTATGCGAAAGAGATACAAATTGATTTAGATAAATTTTCTTGGAAACGTTTTGCAACGAAGAAATAAAAACAAAATCTGAACACCGAAAGTTGGTAATGCAGAGTATATAATTATTTGCGTTTTTGTATTCTCTGTGAAAAACTGAGCCAAACTTCTTTAGGCAAAAAAGTTGTGGCTATGATAGTTTTCAAATGAGAGAGAGTTGAAGTTCTGACCAATTGCGGGGTTCTGCGGCTGCGCGACGGTTAATTGCCGTTAAGTTATCGCGAGACGTGATAGGTCACATCTCGAATTCACTCTCATTTGAAAACTGTTTATCGCACAAGTTTTTTCCTGGTATAATTTCGGCTCAGATTTTCATAAAGAATACGAAAATAATTCTAACAAATACCAAATTAGATTATCTGAGATAATCTGCTTCGTTTTCGCAGAGTAAGACCAAGGCTGGGAGAGACGGATTCAAACGACGAAGATGTGGTTGAAATAGCAGTGGCTGATAATTCAGTCATAAAACGCAACAGAAATGAAATTTGCGAAATTCAGTTATACGACCAATTGGACTTCCTCGGATGTCTCGGATTAATCACATCAGACAAACACACAGAACTTCAAAACAAGAGAGCCGAACGGAAACGGAGGAGCACAGCCAATCCACAGTTTGTTTATTCAAACTGGGAAATTCCAACTGTGAGTCTCTCCATTCGGATCAGATACTGCATTTTTTTAATGTCGTTTAAAACGAGACGGAAAGAAAGAATAATCATCTCTTCAATTTCACAGAAAAGGAAAAGACACTCGTATCTGCAGTCTAATGGTACGGCGCCACAAACACGACAAACAACAGCCAGATTGAACGGGCCATCACCACCTCCACATAAGATTACAGGAATAAAGCCTTTGCCGCCACCTCCCAGAGCTCCGATAAAGTCGTTCATTCCTACCCAAAAATCTACAACTAGACCAAATATACTTAGGAATAATACGGAGAGTAAATTATTCACCGGTAAAATAAAATCTGAGAATGGTTTGACCCAGGGACAAACTGGGCTTAGCTCTAAGTCTGTACAATCAGTCGGAAGCAAAGCTGTCCACATTCCTGGTCTCCCTTCAAGTTTGACGATAGAAAGAATCGAAAGTGACTGCGCTGCAGTTTGCATTAATTGCAGAAATCCCGGTATGTAATTAATATCGGTTTATATTATTTGTTGAATGATATTTCTACGACTAAATTTAAGACTTGGTGAAATAATTTGGGTAACTATTCGTTCTTTATTCTGTTTACGCAGGATCTCTGGCGGTATGTGAAATTTGTGCTGCAAATTTCCATATATCTTGTCATGTGGTCACACCTGCTCCTCCAAAAACATGTCCTAAATGTTTGACAAGAATTAGGGTACAAGATAGTAGCAATGTTCTAGCTGTTGACTGCAAAGAAGAGGATGAAATTGGTAAATTGTTTATTTTGTCTTTAATTTTAACGAGTACAAAGTCAATGTTTATTCAGTTCATACAGGCAGGAGATTCGTGCTTTCAATATATTTGACAAATTTCTAAAATGAGGCCTGCCCACTTAGTTGTGTTACATTTAGGAAAAGTTCTTACGGGGATTCCGTCGTGATTAAATATCTAAATTCATCATTATTCAATATAATAATCCACGATAATTAGACGTGGTTTATTTACACTGAGAAAAAATGGACTTCTATGACATCCAAGATAGATAATGCTCTGATATATGCTCAATTGAACTTCGTTCCGTAAACTTTGTTTCTTGTTAACTGTTACTCAGTATTTCCTGCCTCTATTGATCACTGTTCAGATAGATAACAAGTGTATTATAAGTATTCAAAGAACAAGTAATTAAAATATAGCATCTTCATATTCGTATGTATGTTGTAGACAGATAGTGAAAATTCAAATCAACTCCTTATCGGTGTGTGTATTGATAAAATATATGTAAACAAACTTGAAAATATTTTTTTCACAATTAGATACTTTGCGAATAGTAAGCTGCTGTGCTTGCAAATATCATAATTGAATATTACCAGCTGTTAAACAATCAATTTATACAACTCCGTAAGGTTTTTGCTACACAAACTCAAAGGGATTTAAGGGGGTGCCAATGTTTCGCTAATGCCTACAACATTCGATTTCTATATATTATATATATAGAAATTATTTACTTGTATGCGTTGGATGTAAGAAATATAGTTAAAAAAAAAAAAAAGAACGAACAAACAAACAAAACAAAAAACATATTACAGAAGAAAAAGAGAGAGACAGATATGATCTACGCGAGAGAAACTCGGATTTGAGATTGCAGGTTTACGAATTGGAAAAACGCTCCCAACTACTTGGCCAATCTCTTCAGGTTTGTCACGGCCTGTACAGAAAACAAGAAAAAAAAAATAAAAAAACAAAACAATTTCTTTTGGAATGTTTATTATTATGAACAGCGCACTAGTATATTTATTTACTTCTTTGTTTTTCTGTTCGAATAAATATTTTAACGATCACATAGAATTGAAAGAGATGTTTAATTTTTTCGTCTATTATCGGTGATAATTGCTGCAACTTTTTTATTTCATCGTTACAGTCTGGCTAGTGGACAAAATAGTAATGAATTAATATTCACAAATACAAAAACGCACGCTGAGTGACTTAGAATGCAGAAACGAGGCCTTTGTAAAGCAGTGATAATTGTTTATTGGTCAAATTTCATTTATGTTTCAGCTGTCTTATTTCTTTTTCTTTTCAGCATATTTACTATCATTTTGGAGACAAATTTCAAAAATAGTTTTCGACAATGTCTCATAGATTATTCAGTTATTATATGATCTGTTACCAGCACTAATGAATTGTTTATCAATTTTATTATAACATATAAGTCTCTAATTTTCACTTGTAGCTTGTTGACTTAAATTTTAAATTATTTTTCAACATCGTAAAGAATTTTTTTGCTGTAATCAGTTACTTTTGTAACTTTATATAGTTGCATGTTAAAATATCCAGGATTCATTCTGCCTGTTTGTAGCATCATGTCATAAATGAAACACAGTACAACTTTTGATCCTGCTGTGAACTGAAATTCTACCGTTTTTCTTGCAGCAACAACATCGAACACGTCAGGATTTGTTGGGGAAACAGGAGAAAACTCAGAGGTCGATAAAACGGCTCGTAGATTTTATAAAGGTGATGCAGCAGAAGAACAACGACCCGTTTCAACCATCGGCATCAACCAGCTTCCATCCTCAACCTTCCTCATCCCCATTGCCCCAAACTCCGTCCCCTCGTCTTCCACATCTTCCACCTCTTTCTCCACAATCTGCGTCAGTCAATCGGAAGGAATTGTCACAACTTCAGCCTCAATTAACGGAGAATCAAAACTCAGCAGCACGCCTTACTCCTCGATTCTCCTCAACCAACTTTCACAGTCTACAAGCATCCAGCCCGAATCAAAGGTCTCTTACACCTACCAGTTGCCAGTCTCCGGTATTCAGCAAGAAAAATCACAGTCGTATCTCATTCTCAAAAAAATCTCCGACTCATCAGCAATCGCAGGAAGAAGCAGGCCTCTATCTTCTTCAACCGTCGCCGGAAACCAGACAGAAAAACGAAACTCCTCTTCGCTCTTCGACTATCAACAATCTTCATCTGCCGGCTACAATGACCACGATCAATCCGAAATCAAATCGATCCCTGCCGCTCAGGTCAACGACTATTCGCAGCCCACCGGCAAACAGTTTACTAGAAAATTCATGCACAACGGAAAAGGGTTTAACGGAGCGGAAGATACGACGCCAAAACCGATCCTCGGCCAATCAGAGTCTACAACAAAAGTTTTCAACGGAGATAAACGTCTCAGAAAGTTGCACTCTAAGCTCAGTATCAGCCAATTGCGACCCTCCAGACAGTCAAACACCTTTATACCCCTCCACAGTATTATCGACGATGCAGAAAGCCTCAACCAATTTGATATCTCAAAGCACTCTGAAAACTCAGGGAAAATTGGACAGTTCTTGCCCGGTATCACAAGTGGGAAAGGGAAATCAAAGACCAATTTACTCCACTCATTGTTCCCAAGCAATAACGAGCCCCATCCCTTCCCCGGTCGTGTTATCAACCCGCAAGACCCAGGCACAGACCAAATCGAATCAGAATTTGGCCGGCACTCATCTAAAGATAGGGAATCGAAACACGACACAATCGACGGAACAGGACCTCGACTTCAGTCTAACTCCTCCACAAACGTCAGCGAACACGTGAAATTGGAAGAAGCGCATTTACCAGCGCCACTTAGACCAAACTTAGTACGGAAAAGCGTTGACAAGGTCGATGCAATTGTTAATAAAATTGAAAATTCTGATTCCTACTCAAGGGAAGGGAAATCCGATGAGGAGTTCATCGATGTTGTTAAGTCAAAGATAGGCAAAGATGATATCAATTCTGACTTTACAAGTTTTGAGGATTATCATAATGAGAATTTAAAAGCTACTCTTAATTTCATAGCTGTCGAGCGGAACCACAGTAACACTTATATAAAGTTTCATGACTTTAAAGAGTGCGGAGATTTGGGTGACAGACAAAAGTCAAATAAGATTTGTGGGACGGACGAAAAAGTCTCCATTTCTTGTGGCATGAGCGAATTATTTCATAAGAGTTTACCTGCTCTAAGAAACAAGCAGCTCTTACCTCATGAGATTAAGGCTGAATTTGAGAGACAAGACTTACCGATAAATGAATCCAAATTGACGGAATATGAGGAGGCAACTATGCAAGATAAAAATACTAATTTATCTGAAGAAGGAAAGGCAAAGTTGGGAATAAATGCTGTATCCACAGAGAATATGCAGGTCTTGGAACAGTTCGAATCCGCTATGCTAGAGGTCGATGAAGATGAAACTGCCAATTGTTGAATCTAGTTTTAAGTATATTCATATATAATATATATACATTGCAGAGATTTAAGCTACGTATTTCGTTAGCTCAATACAACGTACGTTATTTAACGTTTTTGTCAGACAGATTTTCTTATTACATATGTATACTTCAATATACGCGTACCTAGGTCTAGAAGAGATGTATTCGATAGATTGAAGTTATTTATTTACAATAATGGCATGGTTTCTTGAGGGAGGATAGTCGCTGAAAGATATAAAAAAAAAGCGAAAATTAACGTATGCAGTAATATAAAAAGAGAAAATCTTGTTCTTTTGGGTAAATATTATGTAATATGAAAGTAGAAAAAAAAAGACCTACATTTCGCCGAAAATTATACTCTCAAAAGTGTTTTCTATTCGTTTAATGACTCCTCAGGCAGTTTTGAGAAAATGCTGATAAAATAGGCTGGTCATATCACATAGCGAGAACAACAAACATCGAAATCCAAAGCATATAATTATTGGTTGTATAAATATATTGAGAAATTAATATTGAACTCTGAGATGCATGTCTTAATCTTCGTTTTTTTTTCGTCTTCTTTGATAATTATCCAGTGGAAAGAATTCGATCAGAGAATACTATTTCTGAACAGTTTTAGAAGCAACTTTGCAGAAATACAAGAGCCAAAAATTTCTATGAAAGATATCTAAAAAACGTTTGATCAAGAAAAGTAATAGTCGTGTTAGAAGATGGCTTTAGTAGTGTATTGGAAAAATAATCATGATTACACTGTAATTTTTGCCAAGATGATATTACATCTGGATCATACATTATATGAACAAAATTGTTCATTAGTATGATTAGTAGATATATTATATTATATTATATTATATTCTGAGGGACCATGAAAAAATCTAGGATCGTAAAAAAAAAAAAGAAAAACACGATTATATTATATATCATTATGATGAATTACGTATGACCTGGTTAAGTACCAAAATATATCTTGTTAAAGTCATCAATTCATCTTACGTCGATGTTAATGAATGAAGTATTGATATTATTTGGTTTGTATTAATTACTACGCGCTTAGAACCATATATGATAATGTTGT
Source organism: Tenthredo scrophulariae (assembly GCA_963978835.1). Lineage (NCBI taxonomy): Eukaryota > Metazoa > Arthropoda > Insecta > Hymenoptera > Tenthredinidae > Tenthredo > Tenthredo scrophulariae. The sequence goes on from OZ022232.1 coordinate 8,855,778, forward strand.
AATAAATTATATGAAAAAAATAATTCAAATACGAATTCGATTGATATTCTATACTGACCTATAACGAGAATTGATAGTAGTAATCCTAGGTGCGCGTATAATATATTGAAAATTTGATTTAATTTCGTTACCATAAATGTATTAAGGTCTATTAATTTTTTTTTTTTTATTTATTTTTGTAGTTACCGATTCCAACGAGCTACAACTTAATCGTTTTGTTTTGTTTTTATCATATAAGTACAGGCGTATGTGATCACACTATACGAGTAATAAATTAATAGCTAGAAATATACATACGATATATATATATAAATTAAAAAAAATAGAACAAAAATAAAGCCATATCTTATTAAGAATTACGACATGTAACTACATGCGATGATATGTAATGGAGTTATGAATTCCTTTGAAATACTTTATACATATAAATACGACCGAACTTATAATTATTATATTGTATTAGTTCTATTGTTATCTTGTTAAAGATAATTTCAACGTACCTATATATACATATATATACATATATATTGTATATATTATTTGTATGGACAGGTTTATGTTATACCTGTATATTATATTGTTATATAAGACAAGATTCATACAGATCTCATTAAAATTATTCTTTGAATCTGCGATCTTACAAAACGCACATATCTTGAATTTAAGATACTAAAGAGTAGATGAAAGTTTAAATATTTTTTCTTTTGTAGTTTTTTCTTTCTTTTACTTTTCTTTCTTTTCTCTGTACTTTCAAGAACTTAGGATATATATATATATATATATATACCTATATATATATACCTAATTCTACGTAACCAAGTCATATTGCCATACTGCCTTAATAGTCGTTTAAAAAAGTATACCTATCTACTACAATATTGTACTGAAGAAGAAGGAGAATAATAAAAAAAACAAAAAACAAACGAGAATGAAGAAGAAGAAGATGAAGAACAAAAAAAAGTATCCCAAAAAATAATAAAGTCTTAATTATTTATTTATTTAAAGCTCATACAGTGTAATAAAGAAATGTATGTATGATTAAACTTAGATGGTCACAACTTATACGACATAAATTATACTGTTTCGTTGTTTGACTTGTTATTATTATTATTATTATAATTGTATGATTATTTAATTTTATTAGTGTAATAACTGAGGAATTGATTATTCCGCGAAGGTGCGGTATGATTTTGGCATAATTAACAAATATGTTGTTTTGTTAATCTTCGATTTTCAGGCAACAGTAATAATGATATACTTCTAACATTTGATGTAAAGATTCTCTATTTAAATTTTTTTCTTTTCCTTTTTTGAATATTAATTCAAAGATTGTTATGGCGAGCGTAAGGCGATGAGATTAATCTGAAATTCGTATTTTTTGAATAAAGTAATTGAGAGATATATACCTAGTAGTTTGTTTACAGTTTTTTCCTGCTATTTCCATACAAAGAATATATTTACATTCCGAATAATCTTATATTAATACTTTTCGTTCAGTTTCGGAATCTCTACATCATTTTGAACATTTTGCAAAGCCTTCTTTTTTCAAATAATAAGCGCACACACCTGCGCAGATCCGTATATGTATATCCCGGGTCTGTCGATAACACAGTTTCATCATACCGATCGAAGATGACCAAAATAATTTGTACTCTGGCTAATTGCACTCACTAACAATTAGCGCGTCCTATCTTTTGATATAAAACTGTTCTTTTTTCCCCCTTTTTCATTCAATTATATTATTGCATGTACATTCAGAATCATTGAATAATTGATGATTTTTAATTTCTTTATTATTTGAAAAGATCTGATACTAGTATAGCTTTCTTTCTTGTATAATGAAACTATAACGAGTACTGACGCGGCTGATGAAATTCTAGGCAATAATTAGCCATGGTTATTAACTTCTCACGATATGCAAAAGCGAGCTACTTTAATAACGCACAAATTTAGCACCAAGATAACAAACACGAATTGGGCGTGAAATAATTTTTCAATTATAATTTTAATACTCGCCAATTAATTTTCGTTTTTTTTTTCTTTCTTCCTCTGCTTGTTAATCCCACGGCCCAACCGTTCTTCATAACTTTTAATCATGTGCGGATTAATATCATGGAAAATTTAATTTGTCAAAAAATACATTTTTTCGTCATTACATTTCAATTCGAAATCTGAAAAATAAACTGACTCAACCAATTTAACGATGCAACTAAAAAAATTGAACCCTCAGACGCGAAAAATAAAAATTACACATATTCCGCGATATTCTACAGAACTTGCGGGTACAACACTCTTCCAAAATAAATCCCATCAAAATTTACGTACAAAGTTATGGGAAACTGAAAACAGCCCTCGAAAGTAACACCCCCTTGTCTCTGACCGGTATAGTAAAATAATTACTGAATTCTCAAAGTTAATTGATTAAAATCAAACTGCAGATCCAGTGGCTCGATGGGGTGGGAAATGGGCAAACAACGCTCAATTAACGCTCAATCATTAAATATGTACGGAAAGTGTGGGCGTGTGGGTCATAAATGCATCACGGTTTCAACTCACACTAACGCTACACTCATCTCCCGTGTTGGCACAGCCGGTTGATTAGCTACGCCATATTTACATATCATTAGCCGATTGTTTGTCCGAACCGGAATTCGCTCGCCGCCTGCACCCTCGCGTGTGCGAGGTTCTCTTACTCGTTGTTACCTAGCTGCTAGTTGCTTGTTCGCATCTACGCAACGTTTTGACGTATATGGTTGCATTTATACACCCATATGAGTGTGTAGAAAAACTTTTGCATAATAATGGAAAAGTTGAATGAGATCCCCTCGAGATTGGAAATGAAAAAGCTTCGAAAACAATGCTCAATTGAATTTTGTTGTATACACATAACCGGTGGGTATGTGTAGAGGAAACAGAAATAAGTACGGAGTTATTATGTATGGAATGTGTTATAGATTTACATCTATTTGTTTTATCAGTTCAATATAACGTATGGCTTTGATAAAAATATATTTCATTTTTGTATTCTACAATGAATCATCAAACGTTAATTGAATACTATATCAACTCCAGTAATTGAATTGCGTGACTAATGACAAGACTAAAGCCAAGAGAACGTATTATTATTCTGTTGTATGAACGCAAAAAAAAGTATCAAAATATGTTCGGAAACATTGAAATTCAATAATTGATCATTTGTTATCCATGACAGTACCGGCAAATAGGACCTGCGCTTCGTGTTCGCTTTTTTCATTAAATAATTGAGGCTACAGTAAGTCCAGAAGGTTGTATCTATCGAATGATTATTTGATAATGGATGCTGTCATTTTAAATAATTTGCCGATACAATTTTCACAAGTTAAAGAGAAAGGACACATGACCTTTCGCTCTTGACATTTCAATGTTGTAATTTCAAGTTATTAAAGTTTTTCTTAATTTTAGAGAAATTTTAAGAAACTATATATTTCGAAGAAAAATCGTATTTATTTTAAAGAAACAACTATTGTACATGACTTTGACAATATGTAATATTGGATCGATGCTGGAGCAATAAACTCGTAGAGAAACCAGTAATAAAATATTGCTTCGTTATTTTCCACTTCCCTATTGCTACAACTCTCTATTTTGAATGAGCTATAAGTGGAACGGCGTGCGATACACAGAAGAAATATTGATTGGAAAAATACGTTTTCAGTTATTTGGAAATTAGTAACCTCCTGCTCGGTGATGTTTTTTTGATACCAGGGCGATTCTACGAATTGAAATTTCAGAAACTCCATAAAACGAAAGCATATAGCGAGGTGCATGAAGCCACATCTGCACGAGTGCGTACCTCTTGCCTGTGCGCTGTTGCTATTTCCCGCCAAAAATTTTAGCATACCTCCTCGGGTCAGATGTTCTCCTGATACCAGAAGCATTTTTGGATGCAGAATTTTCGTAACTCCGAATAACGCTAGTATAAATAAATATATGGACGCGCATGAAGACATGTATGCATGTGTGCTACTCCTCCTTCCCGCCAAAAATTTGCTCACACCTCCTCGAGTCAAATGTTCTCCTGATACCAGTAGCAATTTTTGACTTAAAATTACTCTAACTCTTAAAAATGCTAGTATAGATTAACATATAGCGACGTGCATGAAGCAGCGTATGCCAGACAGATGATGCCTTATTTTCAGAGTGAATTTTCTGTCAGTTGAGGCTTTTTTCAGAGTCATATTTCTGGCAGTTGATACCTTATTTTTGGGAGTTAAGTTTGAGGTGTCAACCGCCAGAAATATGACTCCGAAAACCAGTCTCAACTGTCAGAAAACGGAGTGATTTTTCTGGCAGTTGAGACTTTTTCGGAGTCATATTTCTGGCGGTTGATATCTCAAACTTAACTCCCAAAAATAAGGTATCAACTGCCAGAAACATGACCCCGGAAAAGTCTCAACTGGCAGAAAATTCACTCCATTTTCTGGCAGTTGAGACTTTTTCGGAGTCATATTTCTGGCGGTTGACACCTCATTTTTGGGAGTTAAGTATGAGGAGTCAACTGCATGCATATGAAGCAGCGTATGCATGCCTGTATCGATAGACTACTCTTTCCCCCACCGAAAATTTGCTCACACCTCCTCGAGTCAAATGTTCTCCTGATACCAGGAGCAATTTTCGACTTAGAATTACTCTAACTCTTAAAAATGCTAGTATAGATAAGCTATATAGCGACGTGCATGAAGCAGCGCATGCATGACTGTGTCGACACAGTACTCTTTTCCCCCCACTAGAAATTTCAGAACGCCTCCTCGGGTCAGATGTTTTTCTGATACCAGGAGCAATTTTCGACTTAAAATTACTCTAACTCTTGAAAATGCTAGTATAGATAAGCTATATGGCGACGTGCATGAAGCAGCGTATGCATGCTTATATCGATATACTACTTTTTCCCCCACCAAACATGTCAGTACACAGTACACAGTATCTGACCTCCTCGGGTCAGATGTTCTCCTGATGGCAGGCTATTTTTTCAACTAAAAATTTTAGAAACTCTAAATTGCGTATGAATATAGCCACCATTTGAAGCCACGTCTTCACAAGTGCATACTACACAAGTACATGCTTGCTTGCCTGTAAGCAGTATATTATTTCAATCTGCCTGTGGTTCATATTATGTTTACTTGCGTGTCTGCAGGATCACGAATGAATGCATACAATGATTCGCTGAATTGCGATAGGTACACGTTTATTTTCAAAAACAAATACAAGTTGTACATAATTTTGCCGATAAGTCATGCTGTATCGATGTTGCAGTAATAAATATTTAGTTTACTAATCAATTGGTTCGTTATTTTCCACATTTTTCTTTTCGCAACTTCTCATTTCAGCTATCAAATACGTGTGAGGTGATTTTTCCCAAAATTGGGTCTAATCTAATAAGGTAGTTTGATCCTGGCAATTGTTCGTCTGATTTTGGCTGTCGTTCGTTCCATTCGAGCAATCGTTGGTCCGTCTTCCGACGTGCAACTCGCAGACTGATTGTGAGATTAACAACTTATTCAGAATACCACGTCAGGTTAGATGTTCGCCTGATACCAGGATCCCCGCTTCGTAGTTTTCGTCATCCAGATTGTCCACTTTGTAAGTCTTCACGGCCAGTTCTCCTGCCTCGTAGTTTTCATTGTACAATTCCTTCACCTCCGAGATCTCGTTGCTCCAGGTTCCCCGCTTGTGAGTTCCTAGCTTATGAAGATCCAAAACTTTGTAGTCTTCGGTGTTCAGGTTGACGTCGTCTAAAACTTCGAAGTCTAGGATCTGGACGATGAACACTATGAAGTGGTGGACCGGGACAACGTAAACTACAAAGCAGAGAACCTGGTTGTCGAAAACTACGAAGCGGAATACATAGCCGACGACAACTAGAAAGCATAGGACCTGCACCACGAAGTCGATGACGTAAGTTCGACCAGGATACCCTGGTCAGAAACTCGTACCACCGTTGGCTCAGTTTGTATTCTCGAGTCGTCCCTGCATAAGTCACATGTACTTATGAGATCTGTAATTAGTCCACTCAGAATTATTGTAACTCAGGAACCAAGAGGTTTTCGAATTTTTGGCGCGGAAGATTTGGTTCTAGATTTTCATGAAGAATGAATTCTGAAAATATGAACAGTTAAACAGAATGACTGTATATACGTTTTTGAAAAATAGCTTTATACTGACTTAGGAGGATTTTACAGTCTTCGTTTGACTGTTTCACGCGTAGATAGATGTGTATGTGTGCATATTGAACTATCTGATAAAATGATTCATTCGCCGGGAAAATATAATCTCTGATTAGTCACTTGACTAGGCGAGTAAAAAGTAAACTGGTACGAAGCAAGAAGCCTTGATATATATTTCATTTACGCCCATGGTGACTACCACAGCGATGATTGCATCGGTTAATTTCCGATCCAATCCGGAGTTTTTTTCTTTAATTAAAACGGAAGTGACCCGTTTTGTCAAGTGTCACTGGCAGAACAGATTGAAGCCGTTCCCTCGGTTGCTCGGGTGTCAGTAAGCCGTATAAGGGGTTGCCTACAAACGGTGAAGGCCGGACAACCGTCACGCAAAACTTTGCAATTTTTGAACACTCTCTGAACAGCACGTGGCCATTGGGTCCAAATCAAATTTTCTTATCAAAGAGTCATCAGTTTTCATAACAAATAATATCGAATAGGACGAAAAGAAGATTCCGTCTGCGTCGACATTAGGCGTGAAGAATAGTTGATTATGTATGCATGATAGTTGAAGAATTTTTGCAGTATATATATATATATGATATAGGTTCAACTTTGAAAATTGAGCCAGTGATTGATCCGACTAGTTTGACGGCACCTAATTATGAGAAGCAATGGTTCAAAAGCTTTGATTTTTGCATCCTTGCATCCCCGTTGAATAAAATATTGATTGCCGATCGATGAGTGAAAGCCCTAGTGCGTGGCAGGTTTTCTTATATAAGACAACGAATCGATGTTTTCAATAAAAACCGTATGTCTAGTATGTATAAGTAAGATATCCGCGAGTTTTTGTCGAAAACCTTGGTCCCCCAGGTATCCATATATACACACAACGGCGCGAACCCGTCTGAAATCTAAAAGGACACTCTGGTTCGTAACGCTAACGAAAATGAGTTCCATAAAGCTTTTAACCCGGAATCTAAGCGTCCAATTCTTCCTCGTCCATACTTCCGGTATGAATTCCCTTGGCTAGTGGTTACCGTATTCCATATACCGAGGAACTCTGGTCGAGGTGCGTCTGTCGAGGTGTTAAGACGTCTGACAGTTGTATAAGGATAAAGCCGCTCACGCTGAGTGCTTTTATTTGTCGCCAGAACGCCCTCCCGCCGCCTTCCTCCATGCTATTATTTCAAATCGATTCACTTTTGTTTGTTGACTCCATTAGTCGAGTCCTTCTCTATGAGCGTTTCGGGTTCGAGGGTGTGTATATGTCAGAGTGTGCAAAACCGCGGTTCTAGTAAAAGGCGAGATTTCATACGTGCGATAAACCATCAGAGCCAAGTTTAATAGCTTCTAAGTTAGTCGGCTAGGTTTCCGCGACTCACGCAAATGATCATTCAATATAGAATCATATTCAAACTGGAAGGCAATCTCAGCTGCTAACTATTACACTCTACACTCATATTACATACAAAATTCATTTTATTCAACGAGTCGGAATAGAAATCCCAGTCTTATTATACAAGTTCTTACACCGAAGACCGCGAGGTGCAATCTCGTATTTAAGGGTAGGATTAAGCTTGTAATGAAATTCTGATTTGCCCTGACAAATGAGAGTTACATTCGCTTTAAGTAAGTTTAGGCGCAAACTAGACTTCTGATCGATGAGAGAGTTGATTTTCCGCAGACTTTTTACGTAGTAAGTGGAATTGGAAAATTTTCGTAGGACGTAGAGGCGTGCGTAAAATCGGACTTCCAGCATCTGGATCCTCTGCAAATTTGATTAAAAACACAAAAACGTTCTTCAGAAAAAATGTCTTAACGATTATTTGAACGATATATTAATAAGTGAAAAAATCAACCTTTCCGAAATTACGACACCTTGGGGAACTATTTGCGTAGCGTTATATACAGTGCAGCGTTACCCCTAGATGTAAGCTCGCAGGTGTAATAGCCCTGCAGCTAGACCACCGTTGGTATAACTTTTGAAAACGCTCTTGTTTCGAACTAACGCTAAAGTTCAGCAATGGATCACTAAGCAAAATATCCCATGGGTATCTCTTGAGCTAAACTTTAGGATAGATTGCGTTACTGCTCCCTGGACAGTCCTCAACAATTTGGTTGAATCTGCCCATAGGAATCCCACGGCATGGGTCAGCCAGCTATGGTTCGATGTAATTTTCTGAGCTTCCCCCAACGTTTTTCAATTCAGCATATTATATGCTTCAGAATCTTATGTGATTTAAAGATATTTCATTTCGGTATGAATCGGGATTTCGCGTAACAGGATAGTGCTGTAAATTTTATTTTCTAATTCCTTTCCATTTCGCACAAGGTCTAGAGGGATTTTTTTACCACGGCTTGTCTAAGGCTGGAAAAGCTGGCATCGTAACGCTGTTACAGAGGGCAGCGGAACCGGAAATAAGAACCCAGACTTGGAAGACGGTGACGCCGCTCCATCCGTCGAGTGGGAAAAACAAATTACTAACGGTGAATAAATATTGGCCATCTCGGTAAGACGCTAAGATGCAAAAATATTATATTTACAAGGCAAAGCCGCGGCTATAGATTTCCTGTAAAGAACGAGCTGCCAATCGGCAATCTCGAAAGTCGAAAATCTACTTTACTAGTCGTTCGCTTCGTTATATTATCGCACACAATCAGATAAACATTTTTCAAGCTAGTGAAACCCCCTGGAATAGAGGCAATAAAATATTTTCGTCGTGTAATGATAAAATACGTAAATATCTATTCCACGATCATTTCTGCCCGAAAAAAGCCAAGAAATTTATAAAATAATGAATAAATGAATAAATAAATAAATAGATAAATAAATTCATAAAAAATATATTTCAGTCTTCATTTTTAGACCTGCAAGGGTCAAGTCCGACTTTCCCTCTTGATTATGGGAACAAATAATAATTTTCAGCCTGTTTACATACCGTTCTCACATTATAGAGGGGTTGGCTCTTGGGTGTATTCATCTGGTTAGATTAGGCCAAGTTAGGAAGGTCGAGGTTCGTATCTGTCGAGCGTGTGTCGGTTCTTTTTACCCCACGGTCCCTTTCCGATTGTAAATATGGGCTCTCACAATTACAGATATGTAAATATCGTCGCCTGTTTGTTGATGCGGATTAATATTATTCATTCTCTTTGATAGCCGGGCCATCCGTTAGCTTTGTTCGAGTAAATTTCTACCAGTGACATGTGTGCCAGTTTCGTGTAGTAGGATTAATAAAATTGCCTCTTTTCCCCCTCTCCCTACCCTGGAACTTTAAATCGATCTCCGAAATGAAAGACAATGAAAATGAATTGTTTTCGTAATTGGATGTATAGAAGTGATTAGTCGATTAATGATACAAGCGCAAAATATAATTGGAGTTCAATTTTGTAGCACCGTGAAATAGTGGATCGAATTCAACATCCGTCTATACTAAATTGAGAAGATAAATAGTGATCGATAGCTATAGAGGAGAAAAAAGACCTGTCCACTTTTCTTATGCCTTTATGCTTTTTGTCGTAGTCTAGAGCTGCTGGTATAAAAGACGACAAAACCCGAAAGAGTCAGAGCCCAGTGCTTTGTTCGAGATCGATTATGCGCGCGATCAGTATCGAGACTTTCTAAACAATTCTTTGTCGTATTTTAATGCGCTGGATTTGAGGGAATGGGCAGAAAAGGGGCAAAATTCTTTTACCAATTATTGCGTATGTATTGTGCAAAACAAAAAAAAAAATCAATTAACAAATTTGTCTAAAACTACGCAATTGCCAATTCTATATTCGGCCCGAAGGCCGAATGTCTACCACGTCCCGCTATAGATATAATTGATTAGTTCTCTAATGCACGCGATACGCTGAAACAAAGTTAATTATCTTTTTATTTAATTCTAGGCTAGTTACTGTCCTTGATTATTTCTTCATAGCTGTAATTACGTGGTATAGATACTGTATAATGTTAACAGAGCTGGAAAATCCCACTTGTCACGGACAAAAAATAAAAGTCGGAATTTAAAAATTATTAAAACACTGTTCGTTGTGAGCTTTACGTTTAATATCATTTTATTTTACAATGGGATTGAATCATTTTCAACTAAGACACGATCAATGGAATGGCTTTATTTTCCATGAAATCGGTGGCGGATATAAAAAGATCAATTCCATCCGCTTCACGTACAGTAGCCTTAATTGCGCATTGATCATTACACGCTCGATGGATCTTGAGAGTTCAGTTCTTTGTTCGGAGACATCAACGAATGCCGTACCCTATTTCATTTTTCCTCTGACTTGTTAAGGTATTTGTTTCCTCACGTTGAGATAGATATATTTTATGAAGATATAGTATAACGATAGTCGAAGAGAGCTAAGCCCAGAATCTTATTATCCCAATATCACAATTTCTGGAATTTGGAATTGTGTCAAAATCGCATGAAAGGTGTTGCGATGTGTTTTTAGCACGATTACAGTGATCTTTCGCAATTAGAAAAACGTGAATATTTAATCCGGATGTGACGCTGCCTGCGGATAAGAAAAGAAAGAAGGAAAAAAAAAATTGATTAGGTATTACCGTTCGCTAAAACTTGTCGAAGCATTAAATTACAAACCACAATTAGTTAATTAGCGCGCACTGTAAGAAACTGGATGAATCCATTGTAATTAAACTTTTTACGTAAGTTAGGATGAATTTTTTTTCTTTTCTATTCGTTATATCGCTACAGGAAATACCTTAGCTTGGAAATAAATTGATGCACATATGTATATCTATACTTAGTATACATCGCTCGTGACCTATCGACAATATTCCTAATCAGGATCGATAATATCAATCAATAAAAATAATATATGAAAATAAGAATCAAGATTGAATTATTTTAGTCAAAAGAAGTGAGAATATTATATGAAATTATTAATCGTAGGAAAAGGTATCTACGCCCGTACGTCGTTCGGCTGATATTGCTAAACTGTTCCGCACGCGCGATCTAACGACATGACGAAAAATCCCAGGCCCAAACGCGTCAAAGCTCGCCTCAGCCTCGGTATTATTTCTATTTCTCTTAAAATGAATAAAAATTTGATGCAGCAGGTATCGTTTGATGAATTTATGTTGGCTATGCAATGATCGTTCGATTCTATACCGTGCCGATCCACTTTTTGTTTTATTATTATACAGCGAAGAAATTAGATAGAAATGTCTAGTTCCGCGTTGGATCAATGATTGACTTGACCAAAAAAAGGAAGAAGAAAAAAAAAAAACATCTGCTTTTTTATTTTTTATTCATCCGTTTCAATCACTGGCATGCTGAGATATGTTTTTTATCACGGATCTGACAATCGTATAGGGTAAATAAAATCCTGACGCCACGGGCTAACGCGGTAATACTCGCCTGTCCGTATCGATCCTATTTCAATACTTTATACTTAACATTTTATCGGTTCTATATACTATAAAATAATAACTATCACGAAGTAGTGCCATTAGATATTTTTGTTCAAAATTTTCTCCACAATTTTTGTAATTGGGATTAAAAAACAGAAACAAAAAAGAAAGAATGAAAGGATTGAAATGAACTCGTTATGATGTTATACTTACAAACGTATGGCTCCGGAGCCGGAAGCTGTGTCCATACGTCATAAAACTGCATAATGTAGTAGAACAGAGTTGGTTCGTTCGAACGTACTGGTCTTTTCCTATCCATGAAATTAATCCTCCAGACCGCAAATAATTGGGTATTATGCAAATAAGACAAAATGCCTGCGGCCTGACAGATGCTAGGCCGGGAGCAAAACGCTAGTCGCAAACAGGGGCGAGGTAAGGGAGGATTTCTGTACTCGTACCTCGACCATACGATGGTTATGCATACATATATACGTATTGTTGCTTGTTCGTAGGTACCAGCTACTATAGCGGTCGCGAGTATAATTGCACGCTTCTGTCGTTACACCGCGGGACAGTTCTCTAGAGGATTCGGATTAGTTAGTCCCGCAGACGTTGCGGCAGAGAATAAAAGCTCCATTTTTTTCTCCAATTTTTATAATCATACAAATCAAAATATATTCCGTGTTTCTTATCAGATTGAAATTCGATGATAAATGCCTCGAATTTCGAAACAATCTGATAGGCAGGTATGCATCTAACATTTGACGCAAATTCTGGAGTTCGGTGTGACTAGAATTTCGATGTTATTATACCCCATATAATCAAGAGCATACGTGATGGTTAAGGCGGTTGTATGTCATGCATGATAAGGATGCCGGGTAATTTGGAGTGTGATAATTAACGTTATAATTTCGTCTTATCGCAACATGAGTTGATTCTGGTTAGAAACTGTTCAAGAGATGAAGGAAAAGAGGAGATCCCAGAAAGTCGGTTGTATTCAGAATTGCGGAAGTCCGTACATGAAACTTGATTTTAAAATATTTTTAAAATCAATCAAACCCCGAAAAAATCGTGCAATGAATTACATCGTTTATGGTGAGAGACGCGATTTGAAAAAAAAACAACTTGTTGACATAGTACTTTAACCAAAAGTTCCCAGATCCCCAAATTTTGATTAAATTGCTTGAACAGTCCCTGATATCAGCTTTTGAAAATCGTTCGATCGACTCTTCTCGAATCGATACCGGATCTAAAAATTACTCAAATTATTCGTGTGCCTATTAAATTTCGGTCAAAATGGCACAAATTAGAAAAATAAAAAACAAACCAAAATTATGATAAAAATTTCATTTATCTATCGAAGATTCTTTCCCGCACAAATACTACAATGCGCGTGAACTATATTACTGCATTCGTACACACGTGAAGAGATGGGGACAATTTCTCGTTTAACCAGAGGCCAACGTTCTCAAACAGGATGAGAATTTCCCGGCTCATACCGACGCCTGTTTGTGTTAAAGAATTGATTACTAGCAAGTTGGCTGGTATTGTATAATCTAGAGTATATGTAGTCAAACTGCTGAAGATTTTCTATCGCTGGGGACGGAAGCAACTAATTAATACCGTCAACACTTCTCGTGCAGCAGCATGGATGGAACCAAAAACATCACCAGCAACGCCTCTCTGCATGTTATATAGGCATAATCTGTACACCCTATCCTCTGGCCTCAATTCAATTGGGTATCATCGTCATTACTCAGCGAATAAAATGACCGAAAAATTGACAGATCACACGATGTCGACATGCATTTTTCAGGTCGTTAAAATTCCTTCCATGTTTATGGGAAAAGGAAGTAGGTACATGGTATGGATGGCTACATTGTGCTAGGTTAGTTTTGTGCTAAGGCTGGGTGACCCGCATCGGCTGCTAAGTGGTTAATCAACGACCCCGCGGTATGAGGGCTCAAAGAAATTCTAATCAAAAGCGTCGGCTCTTCTGCGCTGGCCTCGCCTCGGTGCAAATTGCATATACGGGCAGGACGCCCTCATTTTCCTGAGTCGCTTCGCTTCTACTTCTCCATTTGTCTTTTTCTATCCCTTTTACTCGTATCTATCTCTGCCTCTGTCTGTCGGACGTTTCACCTCGTACAACGTCGTCCTAAATACACATTAGTTTCCAGAGATCACCTTGTCACGGCTTAATTGTGGATTTATGAATCGGGGTTTCCTACAAACTAACTATACCCAAACAGGATTGCGCTAATCTATCATAAGACCGGATTCATCATACCTTCTGCATATCAAACTGATTATTTCAGGCACAGGATTAAAAGGGGATGTCGTTTTCTCCTACTCGTATTACAGTTAGCCAGGTAGAAGTAAACTTGTGCAGAATTTCAAGTACATTTCAAAAAAGTTGCTGCTCTGCGACTTCGACTTAGATCGTCAATCGATCTTTGATGGGGATCGCTGCTGACAATAGAAAATTAATGTATTATCTCTAAAAGCGTCCGGGAGTGTCAGCGGAGCGGACGGTCCGGTCGCGAGGTCTCGTCCTGAACCGCGAGTTGGGAATCCTAGGAGTGCTTTCTCGTGTTCCTTAACTCAACGTTCGCTGCCCTGGAACCCGGGACGCTGGTGACTCCGCAGCGCACAAGAGTTGGTGCTCGCGAATAATCTAAAAAAATAGTCAACCTTTCTGCAGTCTTATAGATATAGCGGGTGGTTCTGAAGTAACTGAATACACCTAGGTATACGAGGCCAGAAAAGAACGCAAAATAAAATAAAAACTAAGCGAGAATCGAAATATCGAGAATTTACGGGAATTGAATAACTTTCACGTATAGTGAAACAATTTTTGTTACAAATGAAGCGAAACCCATGGAACCGAACTGAAATGTATGTACATGAACACATTTCCAAATTTTTAGAGTGAAACGTTGTTAAATTAGATAAAATTCATTCAATTAGGGGTTCGATGAATTATATTATCAGTTAAAAAACGGGTATTTTTTTTATGCCCAAAAGTCTGGGGCCACCCAGTGCTTGACAGTGGTTGTTAGTTCGGGGATGGACTGGGCTGGCCTGGGTTGGGTTGGGTTGGACTCGAGACGTTTCGTTCTAAGGTGGCATTATTGCGGCTACCAGGAGCAATGTATCATCGTTAAAGTATTGTAAATGATGCGTCCAAGTCTACCACCTACCTACCAGTGAACATTATCTTCATCCATTGCGACGCACCCATCGAGTTGAACCCATAGGCATACCTATATACGGAACTTTACAGATTTTTAAATCGCTGTTTCGGATGATCTGTATGATTTTTATTTCAAATAATGAATGATTTTGGAAATCGTGTTTCCTCGATTGAGTCAACTTTTTTCCTTTTTTTTTTTTTTCATAGCTAACCCGTGTAAACTCTAGGATGGGTATGGCTGTGTATATGGTATAATCAAGAAGTGGAATAAATTAATGAATTTTTCGTTCGGCCATAAGACACGCGAAGCAATGCGTCATAATCAGCCGGTCAACTTACTTAGCCGTTAGAGAGTTGTCCTTAAGTTAATTAACCAATTAGTAATTTTAATCGGATGACGCATGCGCATCTCTTGGGATACAAGCAAACCCTCTTAGCGGTGGGTGGTAAAGCGAGCCACTAGTAGGTGTGCGGGGGTGAATTCTATTCTGAGAAAAAGCCCTCTTAATTGCGTCTAATTAATTTAGCGAAAAACTCCTCATCGCCGTTTTTTCTTCTTTTTTTTTTTTATCTCCTTCTACTTCTCTACTTACCTAGACAAGTCAGGGACCTGGTTGAATGAATTCAGGTTAAATTTTAAAAGTTCCGAAAGGAACGAAAATTCCCGATTCGTTTCAAACGATTTAGAATTTTCAGAAACGCAGACAGCTAAAAATTCAAATACAGAAAATCCTGACTCCCAAAAGCCCATGAATCCCAAAATTTCGGTCTATTTGTCATGATCTGAAGACGAAGAATAGTTCGTTCCAATTGAGACCCTGATCTTTACGGAAACCCATTTTATCTATTTCAATCGATGACTTCATGATGTCATAAATAATTGATAGGATTTTGAAACTTTTTTTCCAGAAAGTGAATCTCAAGATTAATAGTTTGATCACTTTTCGGAGTTTTGGCCTTTCGCCTCTTCAGCTTTCGGAATTTTTAACCTGCCGTACTCTTCGTTAAAAACTTTCTGGAATCAGTTATGTAGGGTAAATACCATTTCTCAAAACCGTGGGTGGGTAATATTCAAATCTCGAAATCCCACCCTTCGGGGTCCTTTAAAATTCTGAACTTCAACCCGGTCCCAAAAGTCATACCTGCGAAAAACCATCCCTGAAACCAAAAGTTTGAACAGATAGTTTCACCCTGCGAAATAATAAGTATAACGTCGCGTGCAATCCCAATCATAAATGTCGGGTGGTAGAAGCATTTTGATCAAATGACAAACGAACGAAGTCTGCAGCGTCTCGCGTCACTGATTCTCTATAGAGTATTGGGACTCTGGGTATAGGTATACGTGTTCCTATCCTACATACTCCATTGAATCGCCACTGGGGTTTCTCTTTCCCACAGTGCAGCATTATAGAACCAGCTCATCCTTCCTCTCGTCTCTCGCCCTCTTTCTCCATGGTCTTCGCACACCCCTATACACAGAATGTAATTTGGTTACGGTTACGGGTATAAAATGCTGTACGCCCAATTTAAGTAACGCAGTTTATGGTTACGTCGAACGTTGTATGCTGATTGGCTAATTGCATTTGGGTAGGATTTAAATCGTATGAAGCAATCAACTCGATGTACTAGAAATTTGATTACATTTAATTGTACGGGCGAAAATATCCCCTGTAAGTTGAGTCCTTTTTTCTTCAGTTTTAAAATTTTTCAATTTTTTATTAAAAATTCCATCATTCTTCACGCTTTGTTCTGCGGAGTATGGTTCAAAGATTGACATCGGGGTGGCACCCTCATCGAGCGAAAACCCAACTCTCGTATCGAAAGTGAATTCTATTTAAACGCGGTTAAAACAGCGAGCGTAATGTGTCGCTTTTATCGAATTCCTCGAGAAGAGACAGAGCCTCTGGACAGCTAGCGATAAAAATAACACAAGAAATAGCAGATATAACACTTGTTTAATTAACGTTCGTATAACATCAACTCTCCGCTATTCCAAGAAGAAAGGAAGAAGGAAGGTAAGAGAAAAAAAAAAAAAAAGGAAAAAATTAAATTAAATTAACGAATCGGACAAGACCGATAACGAATGACGCCCGGGAAACATGAAGTCCAAGATGGCTGTACCGGAAACTCTATACTTACAGCCCATTCCTCATTGTCGGCTTAACACCCGTCCGTGACTCGAGCCAATTTAACGATAATTAATACGTTTTAATAACGCTCCGATTTTACCATCCTTGAAAATTAATGCTTACACTGCACACGTACCTCTTATAGTTTGTGCTGTTATACGTAGTCGCAGTATCTGCGAAGACGGCTGATTTCAGAGCCTCAAACTGCATCCGATGAAGTTTTGAGAGCGGAGATCGGTATGGGTTATAAGGACTACACTGTTAATGAGGTAGAAATTAATTAACCGTCGGGCAGGGATGATGGCGGAGACGTAATTGGAGGGCTATAATTGCGTAGAGTCAGCCGGTTCGAGCATCATGTAGTACGACCAGCTACTTCCACGCGTATATCCAACGTCTATTATATATAATATACATGTATGCCGTTGGCATATGAGCTCTGATATGTTCTAGTGTATACTTGTATGTATACATACATATGTAGACATTTATGTATTACATACTAGCTCCGTGGCTAACGATAGCCGTTATCTGACGAGACCGTTAACGAACAGACCTCGTGTGTTAAGGCTTCAGCATCCGTCTGTCTGTTTGTCGGTGCGTCTTATCCGCTTTTGCACTTTTTTGCACTTGTATTGATTATTATATTGAAAATGGGAAGAGGAAATCGACAGCATCATTTTAATACCGGTTTATTATATCTTCGATTTATTTCTGTACCTATACACATTATACATATATACTTACGTACTTATTTCGATTTTTTTTGCCATCCAGAAGTTTATATTTTAATTATGCCAGCATTTCGAATAATTTCTCATATTACTCTGGGGTCGTGTTAAAGTTACAAATTTTTTTCAAGTTTCTGAAAATTTGAAACATCTCTTCTTTTTCAAAAGTCTTGAACATATGTGTATTCGTTTTCACACCGGAAATAAATCCACCTAGATAAATGATTCTAGGACCCATATAGGGCGAGGGGGTGATCGCCTTTGCGTAGGCGTTTTGGTATCGTTTTGCTAATGGCATGGTGTTTTAACAAAGTGGCATGACAAGAACGAGAATCTAGTGGACTGCATAGGAAGTGGTTTATCAATAGACTGATAACTTCCCTAGTTGCTGCAACTGGCTGGATTCCACTAATAACTACGTCTACTGTGTGTGTAGACGTTCTTGATGAGTGGAGGCGGGGAAGGATGTCATTTTTTCAGACCTCTGTAGCTGTAAGAGCAAATTCATTTAGGGTTTTTTACACCAAGTTCCAAAAATAGTTGAAAGGAACGTCTATTCCTTTATCGAATAGTCGCCCATTCACTTTGCAAATGAAATCCAAATCCCATTGCCATCCTTTTACATTAGTATCACTAGTTTCCTTTCTTGTTACAATTTTCCATTACCTTCATATTTGATGTGGTAATATATATAGTTTTTCTATCACTGCAGTATCCAGAAATCCTTAGGATTATTATTCGACATTTCTCAGATTTTAGATCGATCTGAACACTCCGTTAGACAACGACCTTTTTTGCGTTACCAATTTTACACGAGACTATTTTTTCGGTCCATTTACATCCTAGGGGTTCTACGTGTTGACGCTGATACCTGTTGGACGCACATATGGCCTTCGCAGCGTCTGCTAGAAAATTTGAAAAAAGGATAATCAGATTTCTAAATCGCAATTTATCGATCAGAATGGGCTTTTTACGAACTACTGATGACTCGCCACTCGAAATTTCACGTCGTAAAAAAATGATCTGATCGATTTTCACGAATTTTTGTGAATAATTTTAAATTGTACACACTTTTAGCCACCGCTGTGGGACCACTGCGTAAATTTTGGTGTCTCGGTTATACATATGAATGAGACAAGCTGTCTGGTATTAAACTTGAATTAAACCAGCGCACATATATGTATACCACGAACTGCGAATATGGTTGTCGCCGTTCTGGCTGGCTGCTGGTTGGACTTGACCGAGCTCCGACTAATCTAGGGCCTCTCGGTTCGTGGTATTTCAAATTAATTAATCCCGTATCAAATTGGTCTTGCAGCCAATTTCCTAGGCTTCGCCTGTGGTCGTTCACCGTCCAATATATCGCCTGTACGGGCAACGCTTTGAACTGCAAACTGCTGCTACCATAGAAACGGTATACACGCCAATGTATTCTATAACTAAATTAACGCGAGGACGTTAGATGCCGGCTAGATGTTCAGTTAATTAAGTTTTTCCAAAATTTGATTGACTTTTTCTTTTCATTTTTTTTTACAAAATTTTTCTTTTTCCATTTTCGACAAGTATATGAGGTATTTCGTATATATGTATGTTCGGAAGAGTTATTCGGTCAAGAAAAGGGATCGAGAGATATCGTTTGAATTATTTGGTTATTTGATTTTCAGCATTTTTTTTTCGTCTTCATATTTAAGTGAAATCTTGCCGTTGTATAAATTAGAATAAAAATCAAGAACCCGACTCGTTTTCGTCGATTTAATTCCAAGTTACGTTGGACTATTCATCAGCTGAGTCTGCAGATACAAAAAAGATCCTTACTGACGTTTTTCACTTCCGAAAACGGTCCGAATTTATTGGTTAAGGAAATTAGCGTCAGACTTCTATCCCGCCGACAGACGGGCATGCTTAATACGAATTGTATCCGCAAGAACGGAGGCATTCATGAAACATGTCAATTACATCGTGACTGACTGCCAGCGGGTGTCGGACGGTAGGATGGACGACGGGCGAGCTATGACGATGGGTAAAGGCTAGGCGGACCGAAATTCCCCTCCGTCAGGAAATGATTTGATTTTCGTCATTTTTTTCATTGAATGCACCCGGAATCAAATAGGCCACCCTTGACGATATAGCGGGTTTCTTTTTCCAGGAAACGGAAGTGTCATGGCTCCCTACTCGAATAAAAATGGCACGAGGAGAATCGAATTACTCGGCGATTCAATGCGCGAAGGAAGAATCGGCTTTACGAGTCGCCGATCGTGAGTGACGATTCAATCGAATCATTCGTTACAATGGAAGCAATTATTACGACTTACACGTGTATGTATACGGTGTGTATACACATACGACGAAAATTACGCGGCGAACATTCGGGAGAAATTTTTCAGATACATGTCTACAGGCATTATTCACGAAGAAGGATTTAGGCATAATTATTCCAACAGTCGTCAATGAGACGTCAATTCGTGTTTAATTAAAGGGAGAATTTCGGGGCGCTGATCTCGACCCAAATTCAACGAAATCAGCAGACACGTGGATTTATAAAATCTCATTTCGAAAAGAATTTATCCCTGTTTTGATAATGAACACTTTTTTATCGAGTCTTCTGATACTTGAAATTTTCATATTGTAGATAATGTTCATCGATTTTATTCGAATCTTGATTGGTATAGAAACAGTTTGCAAAAAAGTGATGAATTTTTATTGAAATGTTTCGGCTTTTCGTTTTGAGAAAAAAGGTTTTAAAATTTATTATAATTTTTGTTCGTTTCTTACGATTTCAGCCTGTTTACAAAAGTTGAAAATTTATAGAACGAAAAAAAGATCCTAACTCGAGGATCGGCAACCACAGTTTTATTTTATATTACAATACCTAAATTTTAAATAAAACTAGCGAAGCTGGCCATCCTAGAAATTAATTAAAAATGTTTAAGTATTGCCTTCGCAGAAGGTGAGAAGAAAAAAATAAATATAATAAAAATTTGACGAAAAATATGGATTCTTGCAAATTGAAATTTCAATAATAGAAGGTGTGGCGTGATTAAAAAACTATATGGGCATGAACACCCAGCCACCGTATAGATACCCTACAATCTACATACATAAACCATTTTTGTGTTTTATTTTCCTAGTGCTTATGGGTAGACTCCTAAATTTCCCACGGTTGCTATAAAACTATTTTCAAGTCACATTTACGATAATATCACACATGGTCAAAATGAAATATAAATTTTCCGCATAGAGAGGGGGGAAGGAAAAAATCCTCGACAATAAATCCTTACGTAATTTTACCTACTTCAGAATAAGGTTAAACCGCATAAAGCTATACAACGTACACATAAATGTCTAATAGATATACATGGGATATATTGCACTTTCGCACACACATGATCAACTAGCCAATAGTTGTATACAGGGCCCAAAGCGAACCCTTCTTCTTTTCTCTTTCACCCTTTCACCCTTTCACCCCTTCACCCTTTCATACCAGTGTAAAATATTTTCTTCTCTCTTTCTTTCTGTCTTGCTCTCTTTTTTTTTTTGGCTACGCGTGGCTCCGCTATCTACACCCCGCACGCCCCAGGACACCCTGGACGTGAGTATAAATGCGTTTTCCCCGCTAAACGCGTCTAGATGCGTCTAAGAGATAAGAGGCAATCGTAAGCGAAGCGAGTTGCGTGTGGCTGCAAGCAAGGCTGTCGACCAGGCCAGTTGCACCGGGGCTACCAAAGCCTGGGGCAACTGCTCGTTTATTAGGATTTCACGCCTGTGATCCTGTTATGTTAGTTTCAAGGTATAGGTACGAAGGTACGGGGATTAAGCTACCGCTGTTATTGCCGATTTCTCTGAGTTCTCCTTTCTGTGGGAAACTCCGACTGATTTAATCGTCGTAACGTTATATGACAAGGGTTCCTGCATATTATACTAAAATCCATAAACCCCAATCTTTAACGCTTTACGATAACATTTATGCACATATATTAATGAGTTCTGACACTTTTAGCCGAAATATTTCCACTCTCAAACCATTTCGACATTGAGATCACAGAGAAATCGAGAGAGACGCCAGAGTAAGACTCAAATACGCGTGTGCGCGGTGGTGTCACTTGCATAATTACGGCTTAGATGGATGGACCACTTTTGGAGCTTTACCACGCTAAGGGTGGCAGGAATTCAGTTCCACCATTGGCTAGTCGTTGGCGCGTAGGGACACGCGAACAAATGCGACAGCCAGTGGTGCGGAATACGAGTAGACCTTTATCTCGAAATCTCCCATCACCGTCTCACTTTCACGCACACGGCAACTCGAAATAGTAATCACCGTGACTGGGAATTAAATACGATAGTCTCTCGTGTCTCTTCTTGGTTCCCAGAGGAGTCAGGCCTCGTTGGAGTCAGACGTTAAATCCTGGATTTTAATATCTGGATCAGTTTTCACGTGTGCGTTCATTCGTTTAATCAATAAAACAAAACGGAATTCGAATAATGAATCCTGAATAAATCGTCAATATGGATTATATATTCCGATGCTCTTGCACCCTTATAATATTTTTTTTTCTCTTCCTTCTCAATCATTTTAACAGATCTGAATTACATTTTGCCGGATATCAGCTCTGAAAGGTATCTTTGCTCACTTCGCTAAATAAGGTCGAAATGGTTGTAGCGTAGGGGATGATGGTCTCCGCACCCCGGCAGAGGTAATCTGATTATAAGTACGTCATGGGAAAGTCACCGCCAGAGAACACGTTTGTTCTCTGTCCTCTCCATTGTGTGTCTATGCTTCGATTGTATTATATATCCACCACGTATATATTCCATCTATATGTGTATAAAAGATGAAATGTATATACATAGAGAGAGACCCCAGGGTATTTGTGGGGTGACTCTGCTTCCCGATTCGCATCAATTTCGAATCTAGTTATATACTTACTGAATAAGATTTTTGCCACAATAAAGAGAAAAAAAAAAAAAAAAAATTGCCAAATCGTATGAATATCATTATTTTCATCATGAAAGAAGAAACAAGAAATTTTTTCGAAATCGTAAATCATGGAGCGTTGGGTGACTCGAATTGGTTAGAAGAATTCTTGCGAGTTAAGAATTGCTCGCACAATGCAGGGTCTTATCAGGTCTGTGAGTTGGGAGTGTGGGAAACTCTGAACCTCTAGATTTCAGGCGTCCATCAATAAAGTGGAGTCATTTGGCAAATCTAAAAGGCGTCGTAGAGAGAATTTCCAAGATAAAGGGAGCAACAATGAGGTAACCAATGGTTAGTATTCGGCCAGTGTCGAACTCGGCGCCTCAATCACTCGTGATAACAATGGCGGGGTTTATAAATCCGAGCATTGTTGCCAACTTAAAAGCTCTCGGCGCGTTGGTTGCCTTGGAGGCTGTGAGTGTGGGCGCCCCGTGTAAAAGCATTGAGAGCACTTTAATGAATACGATTAGGGGCGTTAACCGTGAAGGATTGCCCGTGCCCAAGAAACTCGAGTGTACCCACGATTTCGGATCCTCAATTCTTGTTTCCCTTATTTTATCGCGCCTATATATTCAGGATAAAAAAAAGTAAAAAAATAATATGGGCCTCATTTTCACCCCTAATAATCAGGATAACAAAAAGGAAAATGATACGAGGTCTGAAAAAGTATCTAGTTCGAGCTCTCTCAATTTTATAATAAAAGCATCAACTCAAACCGCGTCGCTTTGCTTCGTACCGGTGTAAATAACTGGTAACGGGTTCTTTTTTGCACAATATGTTGTGGGACCATTACTTAGTCCGAGGCAGGAGGCAGCCCTGTCTTCGTAGGCTGTGCGAGGGGGTAGCTCTTAGCTAAATAACCACTCAGTCACTCGGCTCCCGTGCTCGAAGGAGGTGGAAGCAAAGCCGAGCTGAGGGAATAGAGGATGGTGGTGGTGGTGGAGGTGAGGTAGGTGGCCGATACTGTTACGTGATGTAAGAGCATTCTAGGATCCAGGAACCTCCAAGTCTCAGATTAACGAGGCCATTCTGAGATTGACTCCTGCATGGTTGTTAGAGTTCGTCTTTACGAATAAACGTCTTCACATCTCTGCGACACCGAGTCAATTCCTTCGCAAGAAATTTTTAGCACAAATGCGAAATTGGCTTTCCATACAGCCGGCGAGACTGATCACTAGTTGGAAATTTCACTTAAGAGCATCACATCGTTATCACTGTATATTTTATAGACCAGTATGGACAGAGAGAGAGAGAGAGAGACATTCGCTAGTAAAAACGTGTCAACGGATGCTATAATAAGGTGGAAAGCTTTCCAGTGGCCATAGAATCACTAACACTGAGTATATAGTACTCAAAGTGTCGGGAAATCCCAGCGGATTCTCGCGATACACTTCGGAGCGCACCTAGAATTCCTCAGTTCGAAGTTCTGCGGTTTCTAGTATATAGTCGAATTATGGTTATATATATTTCATCGCGCCCCAAATCGTGGTGCAGCCCTTGTTGGTTGAGGCCAAAATGATCGTCGCGTAATGTGAGGGACATCCCGTAGCTGTGAGCTTATCTGTGGTGGACACGAAAAGCTTTCGAATACATTAAGTGCCGTATCGTTTCTGCGAGATTATTGCGAAAGATTAAAAAGTTTCCTGCCATGCCGCACGGATTCTGACCCAACTATTTCTGGTGAAAATTTTCTTGACACAGGGAATGATCGAGGCTTCGTGTAAAAACGACATCACGTTATTCATCCATTGATTACCATAGTTAGAAGCGCTTTTGCAGCAGCCGCTGTTTATCCAGGAGCTAATGACAGTCGAAATCCATCAATAAGACCTCGATTAGATCGCGAAGGTCGCGTTTAACCGTACTTAGGCTGTGCTTCGGAAGGGCGTCACTAGCACAACCTACCACCAGGGTCTAGGAGGGTTGCATTTAGCGACTAGGCTTAAGCGTGCGGCTTATAGTAGTTGCATAACCCTCCGAGGGTGCCTAGTGTCATAGTCAGCCATCGCCAGCCACCACCATCGGTGGCCATCACAAACCAGCCATCCAGCCTTAGCCTACGGACGTTGCGTGTTTGTGTACCGTATATGCTTTGGATCGGCACGATCCATTATGAGCTTATGTCACCCGACAATGGGGATTTGCCGACGGACACGGTGAGAAAATGGGGAGATTCAGGAGGTGGGGTAGCTATGGTATAGTGTCTACAGGACCGAGACTAGGTAGAAGGTGGTATATCATCCTATACTGTATATAGGTATTACGTGTATTATGCACAGAATGTTTCGGCTCTTCATTTTATTCAAATGATACGGACAAGCTGACAAGGATAAAAAGTCAGAAGAGAAAATGAGTATTCATGAACTGCACTTCACTTCATAATCTTCATCATTCTTTTATGCACTAGTTACATGCAGTGCAAGTTTGAACACTGCTCAGTACCCAAATGAGCCAAAGAACATTGTTAAGTTTAACTAGTGTGCACCATTCCTGATCGACTTATTACTCTCCGGATTGACCCTTCAGTGGAGCATGTTGGGTCCAGTACAATTTTTGTTGCACAGAACTAGCGACCGACGAGTTATTACGATTTTGCAAGCTGCATGGACGAGGTAAAGTCAGAAATCGTACTTCAACGTCATGTAAGAAACAGGCACCTTGTGCACTCTGTTGAAGAACATATCGATTATTGTAGTCATAGCATTATTTCAGCCCCAGTTCAATCTAATAATTTCCGGAGATGTGTTACCGTATAGTGGACTTCACCCAGCAGGAAGCTCTGGTTTGTTGAACTGGTAGCAGCTAATCAAGTCTGGAGAATTGGACGAGATGGGAATCCCAACTTACGTTAGAGACACTCCGTTATATCTTACACTGTTATATGTACCTAGACCTTGTTTTCGCGTATGAACTCTGATGGTAATACAGTTGAGGTGGCGGAGGGTTAGTTACTCGGGGTGTTGGTTTGTTCGCTGGTTGGCTCGAGTTAATTATAACTGATGGTTATCAACCGGTTAACTCCGACACGCCATTACGTGCTTGGACTGGCGTTCTGTCTGTTTCAGGCTGACTGTTCCCGCGCCTTGTATAGTCAGCTGCGGTACCGCAGTCGGCTGATGACATTTTTTGGCTTTTCAAATGCCTCTGGCTTTCCGCAGTGCCACAACCACATCGCGGATCTGATGATTTAAAAAAATTTCATGAACATTCTTGTCCATTTTCTCCGTACCTTGTGTCCAGTGGGAAAAAGGAATGAAAAATCTTTGGAAATTGATTGTTCGAACGAGGATGATTGAAGATCACGTGAGTCGGAGAGACACAAGCCCCGTTATCCTGCGGTATAGGAAAAAGGGAAACTGAGAAGAAAATAAAAGGCAATCCCAATCACTTTCCTAGCGCTTCGCAAGGACGAGGGCACCATCCACCAATCTAGTAATTCTCTCTAAGCAGAACAAATGTTTTCGTTCTTGGCTTTGCGAGCAATCATCGCTAAGTCTTTTAATTTCCTATATTGAGTATGGCTCCGGGGGTGTACGGTGGTGGTAATTGGCTGTCAGGGCTTCCCAGTCCTACCAACCAACCAACCAACCAACCAACCAACAACCCCGAGAGATTGGTATCGCTTATAATTAACTTCTCCATACCACGAAGCCGGTGCGGCGTTCAGAGTCAAGTCGCCGGCTACCCAACGATTCGACGCAAAGTAGGTATATGTATACCTATAGAAGAAGACTGCCGCGATGAAAAGCTCCTTTTTTTTATAAAAAGGAAACCAGAATTCGCGCTTTTTCACGCGGTATAATTGTCCAGTATGAATAACGGCTGGAATTTTGAAATTTCATACATATAGTGCTAATGGGTTCGGTTTGCTAATTCATTCTATCAATTAATCCTGGATACAGTCTGAGGTAGGTGTTTGCTTAGATTTAAATAGAATAATTTAAACAAGGATTATTTGTTATAAAACAGCTTGCAAAAAACGTCAAACGCATAAAATTTATAGCCGGTTGTTATCAGTCATCACTGTTTACAAAATATATTTTTAGCATAGAGCTTCCATAAAGCTACCCGTATACCGTGTTGACCGTAGAACATAAAGCGTTATAACTGGCGCGGTAAAAGTAAAGTGGTTGAAGAAAAACGTCGGGGCAAACAAGGCAAAGTAACATAGCTAGCTAGGTGCAAAAGATCCTCGATCTCTTTAACATTCAACGAACACGCGAGGCTTGAACTAAGGTTAATTTTCCGCAGACGATTTGTTCTTCGATTTTATTTGAATTTCAAATATATACTTAAATAATGTTATTTCAAAGAATAAATCGAACGGAACTTGTGAATAGAAATATTTCAACGCGAATATAGATTCCAGTTTCCGGTCGTGAAATCCAACGTACTACTCCCCGGTATATCGATAGGTGCACCTGTTGGCTCGTACGTGATATTACTGGCAGTAACCTGTATGCCAATTGATTATATTGTAGTTCGAAATGCGCGGAGAATTTCGTATTGCCAATAGATATACGTAATGCATTGAGTTGTATCAAGCTCAGCAATTATAATCAATTGTCGTATTGAAGAGCGATTAATTGCGGTATATGTATGGTTAGTACGTGGATATATTGCCTACCGCATGATTAGGTATTGGACGTCTTGTTACCACGTGATGATCCAGGAAGTAGATGTATATTTATATGCAATGTATAAAGTTTCCAGTTCCCCACTTGAAATATCACTGTTTCAGGGGCGCAAGTTTCCCCCTCTTGGAACTGGCGTATTAAAATATCCACTTCAGAAAGAATCCCTAACTTTTAAAAAGCCTACTATTTGAGTGAGTAGCAGGCACACAGTTCGTGTGCCTCGAAGCGAGTTTTATGGGTCCGCGCCTTGTGGTTCGCGTTGTAGTAAGAGCAGGCGACAGGCAGCCAGTGACTGCGAGGAAAAGCCTCTTTGAGTGTGAAAGATCCAACAGTGGGCGAATAGTGAGTGGAAGGGAAACAGTCGAGGGAAGAATACGGGTGTCCTATGGATTCGACGAGGACAAGGAGCCGGAGAGTACCGCGCGCGATACCGGAGAGTCCTCTGAAGTCTAAGTAACATCCATTCTCGCCTCCTCCTACCCATTTACTTTACTTTACCTTATACTATACTTTACTTACTACCTCTGCCCACTTTTTATTTGCAATCCCACTTCTTCCTACGGGACTCACGCACACGCACACGCACACGCACACGCACACGCACACGCACACGCACACGCACACGCACACGCACACGCACACGCACACGCACACACACACACACACATAGTATATCGATGTATATATTCACAGTGGATGTCAACTTGGTCTTGTCTTCGAAACTCTCACATTATATTAATTGCAGTAAAGGAAAACTCCCCGAAATAAGAATCCTTAACTTTTCACGAAAGTAGTCCAAAGTAGAAACCTCTCGCTTGAAGGTGATTCATGGATAGAGCGAAAGGGATGGATTTCGGTTATTACTTATTTCAAAACCATTTTTGTGAAATGAAAAAAAAAAAAAAAAACTGTTCATTCGTGAAGAATAGGAGGAAGAGGACCAACAGACTAATTTATCGGCTATCTAATACAGGCGGAATTAGTGGCGTTAAATTTGTCCAGGTTTAACAAAGTCCGTATGTATGGTATGGTACGTACGAGGAAGGAACGAAACCAGCAAGCCTTGCTTTTCGCCCCCTGAATATCAGTAGTAGTAGTAGCCCTTGGTAACTAGTTTCTGAACAGGTCACCCCAATTAACGGTTCCACATACACCAGCCAGCCAGCTCCCACTGCCACCACCATCACCCCTGGCGCCAGCCCCGCCCTGGGAGAAACTTATAATTGCGAAAGGAGCTGGCAATTATAATTGCCCCCCGGGCTGGGCTGTTGTAATTATCCAAAAACCGTCCGTGAGCCAGGGTTCATGTACAGTTGGCGCCTGGTCCCGCGACGTGACTTATTACCACTTCAACTTCCGCCTGCTTTCGGACGAGGGGAGATTCCTTGCAATTTCCTACGATTACTTTGTTCGCTTTTCTATATACAATGTAAACGTGTGTTTGGATCACGCCTAAACACCATCTACCCAGATCCAGTATAGCTTTCTGCAGATTTTCATGCAGATCCTTTAATTCTATGATTCCTTTTCTCAGTCAGGCACGTTTCAAGTATGACCAGCGAATCAATTTGCCATTTAAACGTTATGCCATCGACATCATACCATACTGGGGAGTCCACTCGTGTGTGCACACAAAGAATTACGGAGTAACGGTAAGAGAATGAAGTAAGAGAGGGTGAGAGTTGGGTACCGTGGCGTCGGAGGGAAGAGGGAGAGAGCCAAGACTCCGGTCAATTAAGTGCAGGAAATTAGAGTTTTAATTACGCAGTCATTCAGAAAATTACATCGGGGCCGCAAAGGAGGTGCTGGCGGAGAGACGATGACGGGCAAGTGCCAGTCTTGTTCTTACTATATAGGGTGTATTTTTAAACGATACGGAAACACAGGGTAACGCTGCATCGTTAGGCATGCAAATCGATTGATTTCAACCTTTTTTTTTTACTGTCGTATAGAATTTCATTAAAACTGATATTTCACCGTGCAAAAGTCTGACAAGGCGATTTATCTACGACGAATCGACAGGGATGTCGGAAGTGTGTCCTAGTTAATGAAACAAGCTTGTTAATCACGTGATACAACGAAGTTTATTAAACGATACCAACTGGAACGGATTAATTTTCTCGTTTTGTTTGATATTTAATTATTTTTGAAAATGTTTTTTTTTTTCTTTTTCGTTTTTCTCAAAATAATGAGTAACCCGTATGAACTGGCACAGGTACACCGGTGCAACGTTGTTAAATCGAGTTTCCCCATTCTGAATGTGATAAATAGATGAGGTCGTAACGTGGCAAAGATTGTGGAACATCCCGTACATTAGCAATCAACTGTCAGCCCATTCACGTGTCTATATATCGTATCTGTAACTGATGCCTAACCCTAAACTACAATGGCAGAGTAGGGTGGCGAAGTGGCACGTGAAGGGGGGGCTAAATCTAATTACATGGTCTGTGACGGCTGCTCGATGGCGATCCTGGCCCCTAACCTCATACCGCTCACCACCAAGAGGTCCTGACTTGCTGCAGGCCATTCAGTTCTCTATACTGATATTACCTGGCTGACTTGAGTCTTGACATCCGGTTAGAGTTATGCTTTCCTCGTTTTATTGCATTATACAAATTTATTACAGGTATCATCATTGCATCTAGAGTTTGAAAAAATGACCAATCATCTACAGAAATTTTTCTGAAAATTGCGACACTTTTAATTACAACCGAAAGAAAATAGATCAGATTTCAATTCCGAGGGAAAAATTCTTACTCTTGTTATAAATTTAGTTATGTATACTAGAAAAAAATGTCGAAATATAGTTCGCGATGCTTCGTGTACCTACTGCATGTGACAGAATTTTCATTCAATGTATTCATCAGTTTTTGAATTACTGGATAAATTTTTCTTATTTATTCAGAGTTCACTTAGGTCCCAGGGTTTCTTGGTCACGTCTAGTCGTGGAGTGAAAGTATCAAGCTACTTTTTTAGTCATATTTTCACTTGATTTTTATCAAGAAGTACGTAAAGAGGTAGCAGAACGTCTTCATATTTTTCAAGTTATACGTGTGCATTATCACACTTCACGTACATTCTTCAATTATTTATTATTAGAAAGTATAATACACGTGTATATACCTATATACTGGTTACATACAGCATAGCATATAAGCTAATGAGTGCGAAGTATGTACGTGTGGCTGTAGGTATAAGTGCTAATATGTGCGCGATGTCTATAATCCGGAAATAATTATCATTCCTAATAATAATCTTGTACTAAGCTGAAAAAACGAAAATTGAATTTTGTTAAATCGAATCAAAGCTCTAGAAAAAAATCACATCAAATTCTAATTAAATTTCGTATAATTTAAGGATTTTAATTGATAGTTTTGATTGAATTAAGCTTTGGATAAAAATTCTCGAAATAATGCCATTAAGGAAGGAAGAAGCAGTCGTACCGTAACATAGTTTATTGTCCTCTGGTGTATCGGTGTAAAATGTTCGGAGGATGTAAAAACAGCGGAAAGAGAAGAAGCGTCGAGGTGGTGGTAGGGTAGACGCTGGGGGAGGAAACTGTAGATGAGAGAAGAGAGTGTTAATTTTCGAAATGAAAATGAGACATCCATCTTTCACGAAATGCTTGGCACTCGACACTTGAGCACTCAGCCCCATTCTCTCACTCAACGCATTAGAGTAATGAATTAATTTCCATCCTACGCCTGCCCCACACCCATCCACCTTATTTCTCCACCCTCAACCCCCAGGAGCTGCCATCGCCACCCACTACTCGCTATCCTGGATTTAAAGTCTATTTTCTTAATTATAACCGAGCGACAATGGCGCCCCGCGTGTTATCACTTTGCTTAAGTAACGTGCCTAAAGTGAGGCTGTTAAGCGGCCGCTCTTATTTAGTAATTAGCCATTAAGATTAGTAATTTATTTAATGGATGGAAATGAAATGTAAAAAAGTAATTTCTTTCGAGAGTTGAGTAAAACACTTGATCATCAAAATTGCAACTTTAATATTACCTACTCCGTGGCCAGACCAGACCATGGCTGTTAGTTGTAACGGCTTGTAACCTTATCATCGCGTATATACGCATACCCCATAAATTATTAATCCAATTTTCATTCAGGCGGAAGAAAAGTGTCTGTTTTTTTTCCTTTTTCCCTTTTTTTCCTATCTATCAATTTTTCTTTCTCATACCGCAGTTATCGTGAGAACATATTTTCGACTATCGTAGCTTGTCGATCAGCATTTCTATGAGTCAAGTGAATGGAAATCCTATGCAGTAATATATTACCGTATTCATAGGATTAGAAAACCATTAACCTTTGAGGGACAGTTTAATTATAGAAGCGATTAAACATCTTAACATATGAACACACTCGACTGGGAAAACGGGCGAAACACGAGGTGGCAGAACCGTGTGCGACCAATTAACATACTAATAACCTGCATCCAGGTCTTGAGAGGACCTCGCATAAAACCACGGTTCAGTTAAAACCTCTTAGGCAGTCTAAGGAACGTCGAATCGCCCTGGTCTACTAGGGGAGAGATTTTCTGCACATTAAAATAATTACAACCCCCTACGAGGGTAGTGAAGGATGGAAAGCGACAGGGTTTATTTTACGAACCTTCTGCGTTATACTGACGATTTAAATTGAGAATAAATTGAAGACATTTTTTACGATTTCGTTTTTATCATCGATTTTAGTTGTTCCGTTGTCACGAAATTCACGTTTCTCGTTTATATCTTGATTTTTATTCTTTCAAAGCCAGAATTTTTAATTTTCCAAACGTTGCTCAAACCTTTCGCTAGAATCTTAAAGATGAAAGTGGTTTCTTACGGACCATGGCGACGGCCACTGAACAATTTAAATCTTGCACTCACTATTTTATAGGGGTAGTTTTACTTTGACGGGGAAGAAAAACTCCCGAAAGTAGAAGAAAAGAATAAAAAATTTAAGTATATTTTCGAGGTTTTTAGCTAATTGTGTCGTACCAGTCGTATTTTTTTCCATCCCCCTCACCAAGTATCCCTCATTCTAGTTTCCATCCCTGAGTAGTCGTAGTCGTAGTCGTATACGAAATCTGCATACATAAATAATTTTCTCTTAAAGAAAAAGTAATTTTTTCTTCTTTCTTCTTTGATTCTTTTTTTTTGATTTGATTAATTAAACTAATAATTACTAAAACGTCCGTTAGAGGTGTAATTTATTTATTTATTTATTTTTTCACTCATGCCTTTGCCACACTCACTGCCATACAGTTTTTCCCCTTCCCACGTATATAATGATTCTAATTGATGTATTTTCAATTACACACACGTAAATAATTCCCACGCCAATAAAACTCGTCTGCCAACATACGCTAATGAGTATCTCTAATTACTCCAGCGTAGGCACTAGTATAATAACGATAATAATGATTATCATAAGAATAATAACAATAACAAAAACAATAATCCTGTGATTTTCTTGCGGGCTGACCCAATTATATTAATTAGATTAAATATCATAATTAGCTAATTAAATCAAACACAAGCAGTCTGCTTCGTACACTTACCATTAGTATGGTTTCAGTCGACGTACGCCTTTGCTGGGGTACATAATACTTTTACTATCAAAAAGCCTTTTTACGTGACGCGACGTACTGCGCCAAGTTTTCGGTACATTCTATCTACACGAGTAAGTAGATACACACGCATACATAAATACATACTTAATTATCGACCAATCATCTCTCAATTTAATTAATCAAGTCCGACGGTAGCTACGATCGATAATCGTTTTTTTTTTTTTCGTTTGTTAGATTATTTTTGAATCAATTTTCTTTTGACTATCTATAAAATGAATTTTTATTGATCGTATAAATATTTTTAACGACAAAAATCAATAACCACATTGGGAATTTATAGATTTCTGACTTCAATATGGTAGAGAGAGCGGGCCAACGGGTCGATCGATTGTTTAATAAACACACAACGTAGCTACCGGCTGGTAAAGCCTTAAGCCGTTGTCAAATATCTCCCAGCCTTTTATTACAGGAAACTTTTGATAAAGGCCAAATCCCTCGAGCGCTAACTCTATGGTGATAAAGCTTCGATTTTAAGGAGTAATGGTTTCGTTTGGAAATTTAAATTCCGGATTTTTATTCCCCCAGATCTTATTCCCGGGATAAGAATGAAGAAATGGTTTCGAGTATTTGATGAAATTTAGGTATCATTCATTCAATCGATAACCAACCGTTATAATTCCAATTGATTTATAACAATAAAAGCCAATTATCAAGCCCGCGATAATATGTAACTAACTTCCCTTTGTCCGACCTCGGATTTAAGTAATTTCACGAAATGACTATCTCGTCTCATCCCCCAATTTCACCCCCGCGATTCGATCTTATCTATCTACCAAGAAGTCCCAACAGGGAGTCAGATCATTCGGTTTTATTTATTTGCAGGGTTTTCGATGCGATCGAGTCCCCGTCAATCCAGGGGCCACTATACCACCCTTACTTTGCTACTGATACCAGACATCGCTATGGTTTATATGTAGGCGTGTATATCTCCACGTATATGATACAGGGAATGATACACCATGATAATACAAGATCGTCAGCATACGACGAAGCATCACCGACGGTGGCACGCGTATAAATGCCCATTGCGCATGTGTCGATTGACTGGGTGACGTCACCTCAGTAGAAGAGGATCGCGCGCGCGAGCCCACTCTTAGTTGGACCGCGCTTTCGTTCGGACGCGGAGCGAGTAGTGACGGAAAGTTCATTTCTTCCTGTTTGAAGGATTTCTAATGATTAATGGTACACCGATCGAAATATCGAGAAGTTTTGTGATTAATCAATAGAGTTTTTACCAACTGATTAACGAATCGTTTCAGTTTCTATATATTCGATCAGTCAAGTGTCCTGTGAGTGAAATATCATATACCATGTACATCATATATATATAGATGTAGATTTTATGAACCTGGTGCAGGCATACTGTAGGAATTTTAAAGATCATTGTAAGCCCGCAATTTAACAAACGGTTTATCCCCAGTTTTCAATTAACGAAAACGTGTTGTTCGTTGCTGGTACGTGTGCAGTGGTTTATTTATTCGACATTCAACCCCGCTGACAACCCTAACATTTAACAGTGGACAATTATTTCGGGATTTTCATCTTTGCCTCGTCTGATGCAGGTAAGTTTTGGCTAATAATCAACCGCTGATATCCCTTTCTTTATTTTCATCTAAGCCTTTGCTCCGTTTCGCATTTTCAGTCTTAGAACAACGTGGATATACGTAGAATGAAGGCCACTCATTCTATACTCCGTTTCAATTTTAAAATAGGGAATTATCATTTGAAATTATCTTTCAAACAGCTTATCGAACGCATTCGAATCTACATGAATTATATTGGCAATATATTTCCATAAGGACATTAAAGAGCGTTGTTAGTTATACGAGTCATAAGCTTATCTTTTCATCCGTCTGACTACGTCTACCGTGATATCTAATGAGTCCGACCGCCGTCAAGTAAGTCGGAAGTCAATCTTCGCGGCCGGAAGTGGTTCCCCTCGGTCCCCATTCCTATTCCCGTTCCCGTTCTCGTTCTCGTCCTCGTTCTCGTTCCTTCATTCGCGGCCCTTTTCATCCCAGTACCACCGCCGATCCCTCTCGCTCGCACTCTTCGTGACGTGAACGCAACCCCTAAATGAAATCCTGAAATTAAAGCCGTATATTAACCCCACGGCGTCTCCTAAATTAAAAAACAACATTTTACGGCGGAGGCCAGGCCAGGCTATCCGCGAGAGTGGGCTATACACCCCCGCCCGCTCTACACAGGGTTACCAGTCTCGACCGCCATTCTATTGTCCGTAAATTGCGTTTTTAAATTCGCGGGGAGCCCGCCGCGGGGGAGGGTGGGTGGCAAAGAGGGTTGAAGAGAGGGAGGGAGGTAACTGAGGCGCGTGGCCCGGTTAGCTCGTTTCCAAAGTCTATAAACCGATATTTATTCATTCATTCATTCATTCATTCGTTCATTCATTTATTTATTCGTTCATTCATCAATCTGATATTTCACATTACATACAAATATTCGTGGAGGCATAGGCATATGTGTAATCGATTGAAAACAAATACTTGTTGATTTAATGGAACGAGCGGGAGAAGAGGGGTGGTTTAGGAGACGGGAATGAAATTATTTTCACTTTTTTCATCTTCAATTTTCATTTTTTTTTTCCCTCGGTGAAGCCTGAATGTTATTGCGCTCTTCCCGCACCCCTATGAGAGTAAATAGTGGAATGTATGTTGTGCTGGTTTTTTTTTTATTATCATTAGATCGACCGCACGAGGTGATTTTTTTTTTTGTGATTAAACATCAACCGGTATTTTGTTATAGATTTTAACATAACTGGTTAATTCCTAAGTTAAATTATACTTTATCCTGATGATGATCTCTCTTTCATTCTCTCTTTCTCTCTCCGTGTTATATGGATGAAAATTCGATTGGCTATTAAAAAAACTTATCCTCCCGGTGAAACTCTTTCTTCTTGCATGCGCTGCCTCTGCTAGTATACCAATCAAAATATCGGTTTGGGTCTGCCCTGATTTCACGCGGGTTATTGCAGGCTGAGTAGCTTACCAAGTCTGTTAACGCAATCGCTTACATATAGGGACGATGCTGCTGCGTGCTGCTTCTCCTGCACGTGTAAAATTGGCAATCAACGAAGTTGAGTATAATGCTACTGGTCCTTCTTCTTCTTTTGCTACGTATAGAAAATTGGTGTATCTACAAAGCCAGCCACATCGATTCACCGATCGCTGATAGCATAAGGAGTGCTCAAACCTCGTCCGATCATTAATTGTTGATTTTTTTTTACCGCTTCTTCAGTACCGTGACTAATATTCGATGCACAACACGTTAACACTCCGTCGTTTGTGTCTCGCCGCCTGCCTATAAATCGTTATGCATTCACATCATGGATAGAATATCATCGTTTGCCAAGTTATAGAAGATAAAAGTGTAACTTAAACGGTTTAAAAATGAGCGTAGAGATAAATATAAATGAATAAAGTCGCGAGGTGAGGTCTATCAGCTGTTGATACGCCGCCATATTGTTTGGTAGTTTAAAAACGTGGATGATGCGCGTTGTTCGACTCGTAGCTTAGCATGGTTTGGAAACTCTCTGTCCGCGGCGAGCAAGGGCTGTATAATGGAAGTTGAAATTGGTCGGGCCTGTCCTGGCTGGGCAAGCGAATAGGGGGTTTGAGGGAGGCGCAGGCGGGTGCCGTACGAGCAGCTATCGGCGGTACGGGGGGAAACGCATTCCATGCCGAAATTGCTTCGCACTGCGATCCGACGGAATACAAGGATCCGGTCTGAGGTTTAGGCTTTCGTCGTCAAAAAATACGTGGCCAAACCAAAGAGAGAGCGAGAGCGAGAGAGAGATACATATATAAAGAGAAAGAGGAAGAGAGAGGAAAGGGAGATGTAGTGATGAAGAGCGAGTGAGAGAGAGAGAGAGGCGTTGATTAAAACCGCCCTTCGAGCGAGCGAAGCCGCGCACATACATAGAGGCGCGGGTGCCGCGCGTTCAGAAACAGTCAGAGTGAGAGAGGCAGGCAAGCCTCGGCGAGGCAAGGCGTTGCTTGCTTAATTACTAAAAGCTAATCAATTCCAGGGAAGTAAAGTTTAAATTGCAAACTGAAGTATAGCTTCCTAACGTACCCTGCAAAGCGGTATTACTGCTTACTGCATTCTGCTGCTGTTTCTGCTGATACTGCTGCTGTTTCAATTGTATGCTATAAGTCGCGTTGAGAAATTAAAAACTTATATGTGTTGTAAGTATATACCTATGCCTATTATAGTATGTATGAAAATATATTGATATTAACATATTTTTGTTATTTTATTGAACTTTTCGAATTATTTAACTGTTGATGAAATGAGATGAAGGTCCATCATTATTCAACCCTTAAGTAAATTTTTGTTAGTTCAAATAATCTTTGCAAATAGGTTGAAGTTTGGAGATTAACGGTTTCTGGTAGGGACACCGAGCTGCGGATCGGATCGTAAACTTCGTCTGACGACGCGTGTATACATAGGTATATAGTAGCTAGGCAGTATATAGATGAGGGGGTGTGTGTATTTCGTTACTGAAAGAGCTGGGCATCCATTTCTCTCTTTCTATATCCCTCTCTTTCTCTCCCCTGTCGAGCAAACTGTATCAACTCTCGACCGTTGGTAAAACAAGCAATAAAATCAATGTCGTTACTGCCAATTCAATCCGCAAGACACATTGCACGATCCCACGTACAATTTTACGCCGGAATACACCACCCGCTTATATTTACTTAGTTGTGGATATATGCCCGTACATACTCTATGGTGTGCTTTCTCTATATACACACACACGCACACACTTACACACATGTATACAGGTGACATTTACCTTGCCCAAATCCATCTTCAGAAAGTAGCAGTAGAAACAATCTTCATAATCGAACGCGTGCCGTGGGCTGTGGATGCAAGATTCAAAGCTAGTAGTATAACCACACGTATGATCGAACTAGGCAACAGATTACCCATTACAGCTATTCTATAGTGAAGAATATATTTCTCTAGATTCTCACACTCCCTTTTCGTTTTTTTTTTATTTTTTTCCATTTTTTAAATAAGTCAAATAGCGAAGATTTTTCTTTTTTTCAGTTAAAGATAAAACTATGGAGAAAATTTCGTATCGATTCCAAGCAAGGGGAGTAAGCTTGTTTCTCATTCTCTTCAATTTATAGTGAAAATGAAAAAAAAAAAAAAAAAAAAAAAAACAAAGGTAGCGAACGAAAGACCAGAAGGTTTCGCATTTCGGAGGTGACGTTTAATTCCAATCCAACACGCGATCTTGACTCCTAATCCAATCTGTCGAATTACGGTGTACCGGAGTTAAGTCTGACCTCCCTGTTTCCACCCCTTGATCAGAGTATTTGTGTAGAGGTAGGCGATTTTTTAATCAAATTATTCCCATTCCTCTCTTTATTTTCTCTCTCTCTCTCTCTCTCTCTCTCTCTCTCTCTCTCTCTCTCTCTCTCTCTTCTCTTCTCTTTCTCTTTGTTCGTGAATCGTAAAAAGGTATTATTAAACATACATACATACGTACATAAATGAAAATTTGACGCCAGTATCTGCGTTATGCGTTGAATTGAAATGAAAAATATTCCATCGTATTTGGACCAGGACGAAAATAATGTATTTGGCCGGAACTCGGACCGGTTCACCCACTTAGAAGGATGGACTACGCGAAATTGCGAAAACTAATTCCATTTCGTCGGCGTATAAGTCTTGGCTTCTCCGGAGGCAGTAAACCAATCACATTAGAGGCACCCCCCAAACCCTGGTACCATTTCTACCCCACTCACCCACTCACCCCCATATCCCTCTCACCAACATCTCCAAGTTCTGTTATCCGCTTGTGCAACCCCCACTTTTTCCTTTTCTCTTTCCATTTCCCTCTTCCTCTCGCTCTTCTCTATTAATGCGAACGACCATGTGGCCAAGGTGTTCTCTTCTTCGAAAGGTAATGTCTACATGTATTTGGACCAAATCTTATAGTCATTCATCCATAGTATTAGAATTTTGGAAAAATTTATTATATTTATAAGCTGTCAAGCTAAGTCATCAATTTTTTTTTTTTTCACATCTTTTTTAACAACGTGGTATACGTATACGTGGCGTGTTCGTATACACGAAAGTGTGTAGTCGAGGCAATTTGTATTTCCTTTCATCAGGTAGGTCGGTTAGCTTATATTAAATGCCGATTAAATCGTGATTTCAATTATAATTATCGTATAGTAGATTCAGGAATGAATTATGCCTGATGAATGAATGAATGAAAAAAAAAAAAAAAACAGAAATGTTGAAGATCATAGGATGGATATGACCCAATTCATTTCGCGCAACATGCACATAGGTATATCGAATCCCACTCACGCACATACCTATGTCTTATATAGATACTAGGGCAGACGAAAGTAGGTATAATATATATTTGTAAAGTAATAAAGCTGCCAGGTTATATTCAAACAGAGTCATTCAATATACATATGGTATGACCATGTATAACTAGTTTTCTTTAGTTGTGTGTAATTTTACTGTCAATTAACTTATTATAATTACATCGTTTCCATATTTAGCGATTCGATTACCTACCAGGTAGTTTTTCTCCCTCTTTCTATGTGTGTGTGTGTGTATACATCGGTTATCTTCGTATCTGCCATACATATATGTATGTAGGTATATATATACACGTAGCTACACATTGTATATCGCGTGATGTTAATTTATTGATAGAGGAAAGAAAAAAAAAAAAAAAAAAAAAAACAAAAAAACAAAGAAAAGAAGAAAAAATAATAATAATAATAAATAATGAACAAGTAGAAGAAGAAAAAAGTAAATAAAA
Source organism: Tenthredo scrophulariae (assembly GCA_963978835.1). Taxonomy (NCBI): domain Eukaryota; kingdom Metazoa; phylum Arthropoda; class Insecta; order Hymenoptera; family Tenthredinidae; genus Tenthredo; species Tenthredo scrophulariae. The sequence continues at coordinate 8,895,460 of OZ022232.1, forward strand.
AAAAAAGAGAAAAATTGTTAACAAGTTTGCCTGCAGGTAGACGCGGCGCAATAATGAAACGGGAAACTGCAAGGAATATCAATATAATAAACCGACGTGATAATTTACCGGTTTAACGAGAAAACACCCCCCACCCTGACTCCCTCATCCTCATATTATACCACAACGATTTCATAGTATTTGCAATTGTATACATCGCCACATATATGTATATGTATACACGTACAACCACGAGAATGAAATTAAACCGCGTAATGAGACACCCGCTCTCTCTCATCGCGGCTGCTGCTGCTGCTGCTGTTGATGCTGCTGCTGCTGCTGTTGATGCAGATCTTGCCACTTCTGCGAAAGCACACGTGTAAATTACGGTGTATTTATAACATGAAATAATTCATATATTGTAATAATAATTTTGTATTGAAGAAAGAAGGAAAAAAAAAAAAGAAAGAAACAAAAAGATTTCATCATTTATCGTCGCAATGATGAGTAGAGTTTTTATTCGTACTACTATTCTTGTTAGCTTTTTTTTTTAGAAATTTAGTATATCGTTTGATTTTTATTCTGTGAAAACTTTGAAAGTTGAAAAAATTCACCGATGATATGCATACCTATAGTTGGTATAAGTAAGGGTGATGAGAGGGGGTAAGGCAAGAAACTGCAGAGGATAAAATAAGTTTGGGAATACGTGCGTTCGTGAAACACAAATGAAAGCGGCTTGACTCGTTTATTACAAACAGAGTTGAGTTCTGTTTGCTTACGAGCCAACGGTTATAGGCAGTCAGGAACGGTATTAAGAAAAGTTGATATTAAGATTGGCTTCGCTCTGTCTGCTGCTGCGCTCTCGACGTGGCGAAAATAAAAAGAAAGGAAGAGAGAGAGGAAGAAAAAAAGTTGGTAATTATAAAATTAGTAAAAACAATTTATCGTTTAATCTTGCATCTCCTCCTCCATTCTTTTTTCCCTCTCTTATTATCTGCACCCCATACCCACCTCGTCTCTAAGATCCACGCCTTATTCTGCCTCTGGTGAACCTTTCCGGCGAGCAATGATATACCCTATAATAAAATTTTATAATTACTTTTTACTTCTATTAGGGAAATTTTAATTAAACCTAAGAATTTCTTAACGAGAAACCAGTGCGGTGTTCCGTATTCAGGAAAAACCTCAACCGATGAAATAGCTCCACTACTCTCCACTCCCAGGTACCTCTACCTCGCTTGCTTTATTCACGCTCTATAACATTTTGTTTATAAATTATAATTGGATGCTTATCCCATCGATCTAGATTCTAGTGTGTCACGAATGGCATTCAAAACTCTTCCATTCGCTGCTTCACTTCATAAATTTTATTCAAAAATACATATACTACTTATGATGAAAGAAAAAAAGAATTAAAAAAAAAAAAAAAAAAAAAACAAATTTTAGAACAGGAACGTCAATTTACCTCAATTTTACTTTTCTTCAACTTTAACAGTTTTTCTCTCGTATTTATGTACATTTATACTATATGTGCTCTGTATATATAAATATATATACTATACGTAGGTATATACTGTAGAGGAGAAAATTGCGAGTTGGTAATTAACGTATGGGGTTTAACCTCCGGTGTGCGTTTTGGTCGGTATATTGTTGGGTTTCGGGCAACACGCGACGATATTAGAACGATCAGAGCCTGAGAAAATTATATTTGATTCTAATCTAGCAAATGGGACGGCAGTACAGTCTATTTATTTACACTTGACTTGGCGTTAGTGGTAAAAGAGTTGTCGTATTTACGCGTCTTTTAAAAATCGATCGCGATGTGTTAGGGGTGGTTTTTTAATCCGGGTAATTTTTTAATCGATTGAAAATTATCTAACAGCTACTATGAGGTAAAACCCGATTATAAACGGTCCGATATTTTATAGGGAATATATTTTTTCCTTTTATTTTCTTGGACAATAGTTTTCCTAAATCAGGAACAAGTTGGTTGGGCATTTATAGACACACCAAGGCTCGCCGAAGTGGCTATTTTCCACCGACTGCGCTCCGATTAAAAATCCAATTTGGTCGAAATAAAATGCCCTTTTCCCAAAACTTTTCCCCGGGCAATTTAGACTTGCCCATTTTAGGACCAAGGAATGTTGAGAACTAATTTATTTACCAGCTCTCAATCGGTCAATAAATTTTCGAATCGCTTTCTCGCGCTCGCATCTTGATACTTTTTCCATTTACTGAAATTGATATTACTTTCGCCAAGGTAGTAGCTATACGTATATAAGTATACATACCCTATACTACCTATACGTACACAAAGCTATTCGCTGTGTAGTTATATGGAAAATACGTCCCCTTCAACCCCCTACCTCCCCCCCCCTCGCCCGGTTGTATGTATATAAAAGAGGGAAAGAAATTCGTCTATCCTATATACATTTTTAACGGTATAAAAGTTTTTATCAACGAGTAACGTATCGAGTTACTTTTTCATTTAGATAATAAGAAACCTATCCGTTTTACACACCTATAGATAACCCTAATTCTCCTTGACAATTAATAAACTTTATGATATTTTTTGCAACACCTACTCCGAAAGTTTTATTTTCGAGACCTGTGTAGCGTGCGTAAAGTATATCATTTCCGAGGAGTGAAGAAAATAATAGTTAGCGCATGCGCACATTGCCAATACTCTACTTTACACACTAGTGCTTTTTTTCGCGCACTGTGTCATTGCGGCAGGTAGTAGCGATGTGAGATTACGTTCATTATCTAATCTGTCTCTCAAATTGAACACAAAAAATTTCTTGTCATACACGTGCGGATAGGCAATATATCTGTCACGTGTCATTACGGCACATTACGTCGGATATTGCCTACTTTCCACACTTGTATCACAATATATTATGTATATCCGCGATTTCATCAAAACTCATAATAAATTCTTCACTACGATATATATAACTTATTACTCTTTAAATAAATCCTCCTCTTTCCTTGAATGTAAAAATTTGTTAGTTTTTAAATTAATACATATCGTATGATATGGATGGAGGATATCTTTACATACACACATATGTATGTGTGCATCTATATATCTGTAGCTAGTTTCGGTATAGGAAATTAACTTCTGCTTGTGTCAAGGTTTGAATTAATTTAGTTCACTTTCCAGGATATTAGAAGTCTAATTCACGCGATGGCTTACACTTGTGTATGTATCTCTGTTACTATCTCTCTATGCATGTATCTATGTGTGCGTGCGTGCGTCTATCGTATGGGTACACAGCTATCCTCGCGTGGTTCTTAATATCACGGGACTGCGTTGGCAGCGTTGCGACGCTGATAAGGTGTCGCGTAATTTCCGAGATTTAGCATCCTCTAAGACCAGTAATTGACACGGCAGTAATAGGGTCGATTTAAATCTGTACCTCACCCAATTTAATTCATTTCATTTTTATTTCTTACTTGGTACGTACGTACATGTCTTAAATTCGCATGTAAAAAGAAGAAGAAAAAATAAAGAAAAAAATAATCAAATTATACTACAGATATTTTATTACATACAATTTTTATTTCTTCTTTTATTTTCTAGTACTACAATATTCAGGTTACATGTATGGAATGAATTTTCTTTTTTTTCATTTCGCGATATACATCGTCTCAGTTTGATCGATTCTATTGATAAAATTGTACGTTTTACTCCGAGAATTTAAACTTTTAGTGGTGGTGGTGGAATCGAGCAGAGCAACCCCTAGCCTCGGTCGTAACATAGGATAATTGAATTATGGAGCGGTCACGAGGTGCGCCATTCGTTGCTAGCTTTTGTCCAGATTTTCGAACCTAATTTCCCGCGGTTTCGCACTCTACTCTCTACTCTACTCCACTATACTCTTACTCTGACGATACCTACGCCGCCCCGGTATGCTCAGGATGGATTAACTTCTGGCGTAGCAGACTCCCGCGGATGAACAGGAGAGCCAAAAGGGAAAGAGAAATAAAGGGAGATAAAGCAGAGAGAACACTTTATCCAATAATTCGCGTTCTCGGATATACCCAACTAAAGTAGGACTGAAATCTCAACCGGGCTGGTATTATCTCCGACAGAAATTCCTTTCAAAGATAATTAATTAATTAAATGACCAATTAGCGAGATTATAATACTCTTTGCATACAGCGTTGTATATTATAAGTAATATTTTTCTTTAGTTTAGTTTAGTTTTAGTTTTAGTTTTAGTTTTATTTTATTTTATTTTATTTTATCTTTTTTTCCAATCAAACATATGATCGGTTTTTAAATTCATTTGGTCTCTTCCAATTAGAACTTGCGACACTGTCTAATTACAGGTAAAGGTATTTCTTACGGTGTACGATATAAAGATATCTATAGTAGATATAAATATTATATGATCATATGAAATTAATTTTGATATTAATTAAGGCAGTGAAAGTAACGATATGATTTATTATAATTGCAAAATGGGTTTTAGACAATGCTGCAGCTCCTGAGTAGCTCTATTCTATTCACTTTTAATCCATTTGATAATACTGGATGAGAGCTGCTGTTGTATAATTATTATTTTAGGGAACCGGCAACCTTTTGTGCAAATTAATTTCCACGAGTAAATTAGTTCCGTACTTGGACGGTTGTTACACGTATACCTTATAGTATATATATACATATATTCACCTACTAATAGTTTATTACGTGAAATGAACCGCGCCATAACGCGTTTAACTATTGTATTATAGTCATTAAATAATGCCGTATTAATTATACCTTTTGTATGAAGTGAAATTTATTTCTAATTTATACTATTTTCACAACACAATTTATTCCATACATATACTTATTACATACATATATATTAGGGTGGTCCTTAAACACCAACTTGAGAAGTGAAGCGTGGCAACCTTCAGGCAAAAATATCAAAACAAAAAAAAAAAAAAACAAGAAAATCGTCCCTAAATATTAGATTTTTTGAAAATTTTGGAAGTTTGATCAATCATAAAAAAAAATTAACGGTCGACGGCAAAGATTTGAAACAATTAAGGAAAGCTTTTTTGAGATCTGAGAATCGTATAAAAAAATCGTCAAATAACCAATCAAAAATGGTGTGGGAAAATCATTAGTAGAGTTGACATTATGGAATTTCCCCATATATATATATTACAACAATATTTCTATCTAAATTTCGATTCTTAAATAATTTCGTTGTTCAAAATTCTCTTTTGTTTTCGACAAACAGAGGTTGGACTTGTTTCTTGGATGGCTTACGCTCGACTGTATTGTATATATGGCTATTGTTGCCGAACAAATAAATACGTACCCTCATTATTTCTAAATTAATTGGAGTAATTGGTATTTACTCGAAAAATTATTGTTATATAAATAATAAAAATAATAATAATAATAATTATTATCATTATTATTCTTTTCATTATCGTCATTGTGTCTGGGAAAACTCATCGGGGAAAATTTTCGTTAATTAAAATAAAATTGACTAAGACTACCTATACATATTATATAGTCCGTGATTCAATAACCTTTTTCAAATTATTCCTTTATTACAATTGATTTGTTGAACGATCTGTTAATATCATGACAATAAATTGTGTAATAGTTTTTTTTTGTTTTATTCTTATTTAGAGACAAAAAAAAAAAAATTATAGGGAAAATATTTTGATTAAGCTTATTGTTGGGTATAAATTATTACAGGGTCGAGTAATATCCATGGTTATATTAATGCAACTAGGTCAAGCTTAGAATATTACAAGCTTTGGTAAATGTCGACAATTGCTTCACAATATCTAGCGGTCACGGAATAGTAATGAGTTAATATTGGCGGAAACTAATTCATAATACCATTACGTTAGCATTGAGCTATTTCGAAATTCTGGGCAATGGTTTTCACTAAAGAGTTTAATGCAACTAACTAACTAACGTAACGTAATATGTAACGTAACGTAACGTAACGTAAGCAATGTCTGTAAAACATTAGTTTTTGCAATTATTGCCTCGTAAATCTGGCGAGTAATAGCAGCCAATTATCTCGGCATTACAACTCGAGGCGTACAATTATGTTGGGACATTATTGCAGTTTATTTAATATTACTTCGTAATTTCAAATTTCACGCTCTTTAATCTTTAAATAGTATAACCAGACAATATAAAGACAAGACAACACCGTTGCTTACTGAAATGACATTTTTATTCGTAATAATATTTGCAATTCTATGTAATTTTTATTCTTTCTTTCTATTTTTTTCTCTCTCTTTAATATCGCATTAAAAATGATTGATTTTTTTTTATTTTTTTTTTTTTTAATGGAAAATAAGTTATATCCATATCTAAACATTAATTTCTAGTGAAGTCTAAGACTCGATCTAAATGTCAAATGTGTATAAATATATCATCGTATTTTTATTACGAGGTAGGTACCACCACCTACCGCATCTTACATCGATAACTAGTTAGTCGTGGATTCGATTTTCCCAAAGTCCTTTGCTGATCCAAACTCAATTTTCAGGATCTCATTCGGAAAACATAACTTACTTCCGATATTTACGAGTTCCATTAGGAAGCTGTCAGCCAGTGATCCTGTTGCGTTGTGCCGTACCTACCCCGCTCGATACGCTCGGCGTCGAAGGAAAACGTCTCCGTATCTATACATACATACGTACATACATACATACATACACCTACTGTATATATCTATATATACATGTATATATGTATGTATCAATAGAGCATCGACTCTATAGGGTGTAGTTGGACTCTGCAACTCTGAAAGTCTCTTTTTGCAGACTTTTCCTATACCCTAAAGGGTCTAAGCGATGTCATCAGCCGATATAATAACTCAAGACTCAACATTTGATCCGCTAGTAATGAATATAATGAATTTATATAATTTAAAAAAAAAAAAAAATCGGGAAATTCGTAAGTCGAATTTTTTTTTTTTTTTTTTTTTATGAATTTCGCATGTGGTAGATAATTTTTTGATAATATCCAGTTCACTCGATGATCATTTTTCTTCTATCTTTTTTTTTTTTTTTTATACTGTAGATAATGACGAGTGATATTTAATCAAGTATAAGGTCTTTGTTCAAGTTCGATTTCTGCATATACTGTATAACGGTGTAAATCATCGGTAGGTTAGACCCCTGACACATTCAAGTGAGCTTTCCCTGGGTTCTCGGCTTTTATAAAGCGGGGGGGTTGGTTCGGTATAGGTAGGTATAGGAGGGTCCAGGAGGGTCTGGGAGTTTGCCCTGGAAATTGAATAAAGAACACCGATGCGTCCGCTTATAGGGACGTCGCGACGATCCAGAAACAATTTCGCGAAGGATTCTTTTCCGCGACAATGCGGAAAAATTGATATGCCTATATGTTATAGAGAGTTTTGCACGCAGGGTGATTTGTTATATACTGTATATATAAATATATATACATATATATATATATGTATATTGATATTTTGCAACACGGCTTCGTATTATATTATTTGCAGATATTTTGCACGCTCGATTTATTACATATCATATAAAATTGTCAAATTATAAATAATTTTCATATTTTGAAACTCTATGAATATTACCCATATATTATATAGTAATTGTTTATATCTTATCAAGTGCAGAGACAAAAGATAACCACCGGCGTAATTTAGCCCTCTCATTTAACTCGACTGTTGAAGGTAATCCAGGTTAACCTTAACCTTCCCCCGTGGCGTTTCCAAGTTCTCTTATATATGTATGTATATATATTCGAAATACCGCGCGCGTTGGACGTTAATTTCACTAACACCAACCTCCCCGAGGAACTACGCATTCTACACGTACAATTCATCCCCCTTGTAATATTTTCCGATCAACTTTATTCGAAGTGGAACAGCAGGCAGTTCCATTACGAAATTTAATACATATATACACAGACATGTATGCATATGTATACCAGATAAAAAAGTAAAGAATAGAAAAGAAAACAAAAAAAAAAAAAAAATTGGAATGAAATGAAAGAAGTAAATGGGGTTGAAAAAAAATAATAAAATGAGACAGAGACCAAACCAGAGTCGTTTAGTTTCTTTATCCTCTATATATGCGTATATCATGACGAATGAAATTTCATAAAATGAGAGAAAAAAAAAAAATCAAATATGTATTGGCATACGTATGTATATTGTATACACGTATATGAAAGAACAGCGTTTTGTGAAACGTGGCATTAGCGCAGTGGTATTGGAAGGTATAGAGGGGTGAAGGGCGCTCGGGCCGAAAAACCGATTTGCTGGAAAGATTTAAAACGAAATCGATGTTTATTTGTTTTCGCGGTTCGCTGGCCTACCCCTCCGTGAAATGGATCTCTCGCCCTCTACCTTTCTCTTGCTTGTGGTTCGCCCGATACCACTTACCTCCTCGCTACAGACGCGAGGGTGTGGAAAGACTTCTATCATTCTTTAGAGGTGAACCAATCTATAATGTGACTCGAATATACAGTTCGGTTTTCGACACAAACGAACCATAGACTTATAATAGATAAAAAACAAAAAAAAGTAAATAAAAAAAACCGGTGAGAGACCGAAGAATTTCATTTTAATAACATTTATTATTTTTCTAATGCAAAATTTGTCGGATTGAACTTTGTGGAAAAGAAGAAGAAGAAGAAGAAGAAGAAGAAGAAGAAGAGGAAGAAGAGGAAGAATGAGAAAAGGCATATAAGACCGAATATACTGGCTATACCCAATGCATAGGGAATTATGGCACATCTTGGTTCTCAATATTCGATATAGAGAGAAAAAAATCTCTTTTATATTAATGCGGTCCATAAATATTAGAAAATAAAATATAAAAGTTGAGTACGGGGTGGTTGTGAAGCTGGAAGCTGCAGGGTATGAGAATGAAATGGAAGATCGCGCAGTGATCGAGAGTCGAGGATGCAGAATCGTATTATATCAGTAGAAAATTTGATTCAATGCTGGAACTGATAGGAAGAAATATTTTTGTTGAATTTTGAGAATGTTTTTTATTTTATACCTACCGCACCTAGTTATTATCATACTCATAATATTACGATGTACTAGAGTAAAGGAGAGAAAGAGAGAAATGGATTAAACATCGTCTGGTGAATTAAAATATGACCAGAAAAGTATCTAGGTATGATTATTATTCTGATAGAATTTCGTCGTATACGATATAAAATTAATAACATTTCATCCCTATAGCTGCACTATACCTAAGGTCGGAAGTTAATATCTTTTCGTAGATATTAATACGTGGGAAGTGCATCTCTAGTAATGAAATTGAGTTGGGGGTTGCGGGATGATATAGGGGCGGTTATAAAGCTCTTGCTACTAATAACATATCGTCTGAACCCCTCCCGTATCGTATAGATGAAAAAAAACAAAAAAAGGAGAAAATTTACATTTTTCACAATCCTGTATAGGCGTATATAAATCATAGACTATAATGTATCAATTATTATACCTCGTTTATATATATATATATATGTTATTAATTAATTCTGGAAAGAAAAAGAAAAAAAAAAGAAATGAACTTCCCTCGTCGTACCCCATCAGATATTTTTTACATTTCAATTATTTTAAATCACTCTTCTCTTTCTCTTTCTTTCACTCCCTCTTTTCATACTTTTGCCTTCATTCGTACGAATTATCATTATTATTATCACCATTATTTTTTTTTTATTTTTTATATTTTTCTAACGTAACTTCCGTCTCAGGAAAAATTGACTGTATATTATTCTTCCTGAGCATGAGGGTTCGTTCGAAAATAAATTGTTTGCTTTTCTCAAGATGATATTTGCATATCGTGTAAAATATCGTCAGTGCAGGTATATATATGCATGTATACATATACATAATACTCTGCAATATATTACTATGTTAGATACATACATGCATCAATCCATTTTTAAATATATATGTACATATATATATATATATCTATTTCTCTGTACATTATGTATGTGTATGAAAATTGTTATTTATACCGTTAATATCGGAAGATAGGAAGAATATAAAAAAATAAAAAACGGAAAAAAAAAAAAAAAAAACCAAGGACGTTGAGTTATTACATTTAGATGGTAGATATCAGAGAGTCAGGGGTTTTATTAAATTTGAGACAATTGGAAACATGACAGCTCCTTAATAAGCTTCGGGGGATGTGACACCCGCCCCATCTCCCTCTCTTCCTTTACTCTCCTCGCAACCCCCTGCGCAAACATCCCGAAAGGCAATTATTTCCAGTGGAGCGAGCGAAGCGTTTCCAAAACACATATTAGCTCGACGCCCCCTACTCGACGCGTATCCTTACCTGTGCAAAAATATACCTATCTCGAAATTATTAGCACAGAATAATTCAAAACTCTACACGCGCGTATACAATAGATTGAAATAGGAGAAGATGTGAGAAAACGTGATCTATTTCTACGATAAAAAGATTTAAAAATTGAAAAAAAAAAAATTAACAGGGGGAGATGGAAGTTAAAAAATGTTATTACTCAGAAATTATCTTGAAATTTTTATCTCTCAAGTATCAATCGATACCTAATGAATAAACTGTACACTCTGGCGTATAATTGAACTCATATATATATGCTAGCTGATAGATATTATAGTAGATAACGAACGTAATAACAAGCGTTGTCTCTCTATACTTCAATAATTTTAACAAGATTAATATCAATTAAATTACCGTCACTGTTGATATTACACTTTTCAATCTCGTAATAATTGAAACAATATAACCACTCAGTAAGGTGTAATAGTAAACTGACTTCAATGGTCATCAAACAATGATCGTAGACCCATGTGGGGTATTCCATGTCAAATCGTCCAATGATTTTCCCTCACCATTTTTTATTCGCCTTGCGATTTTTAATGCGATTCTCCGATCTCGAAAAGGCACGCTTGAATTTTTACAGATTTTTTCCTTCAACCGTTAATTATTTATGATCAGTCAAAGGCCATCTAAAAATTGGATTTTTTTTTTTTAATCTAAAAAAATGTTCAATATTTACGTGGCCAATTCAGAATCTTTTCGCCCATGGGATTGAAATTCGAAAATTATCCAATAAAGGACCATCCTAATATATCTGTATACATATGTACTAAAAAACGGAAGGTAAATGAAGGGAACGACCCCAAAACGCCAATCGCACAAATGGTAGATGTAAGTGGAATTATATTGGGCACGATGACAAGCTTGGCTTAAGGCTTAGGCCTCGAGGTTTGAAAGTGGTATTGAAAGCACGAAGAGAATGGCGTGTCTTGGGTGTAAGAAGGTATAGGATAGGTGGAGGTATATGTATATGTATATGTATATGCAGGAAGAAACGTCGATATTTATTGCCAAACATCGGGTGAATGTAAAATTCAGTTTTCAATCTAAATGCACTCGTATTGGCGAGGGGGTTCGCCTGTGCACGCGCCTTGAATAAAATGTTTATTGTGCATTAAAATGAGCCACCCTATTGGCTCGCTGATCTTAAGGTCCGATTCTACTGGATGATTTTACGCTCTAGGCGAAAATGAGATTGGATAACTCCACGTGCGGTTCAGTTTTATAAGAAACATTATTATGTATTTAAAACGATTCGTTTTAGATAAAAGGTCTTCCTCTACTTTTTCATGATTTATACCCTTCGGGGCTCAGTTTAAGCTAAAAAAAAAAAAAAATAAAAAGCATAGTGAACGAAATACTCAAACGTTCGGCAAAAATATTATACACGGTGTGTTAGTTTCAAGAAATTCACTTTGAATTTATCTAAAAGTTGAACAGCATAATGAGTAAGAAAAAAAAAAAAAAAAAAAAAAGAAGTTCGGGGGGGGGGGGGGGGAAAGATTGTCCGGTTAAATTATCGTTTAATCGAATATAATATGGTATCGAATGAAGATTGAGAGTCCGAATACATAACGATCTCCCCCTTGAAAGTAAAAATCCCTGGGCATGGAACAGCACGCGAATATAATTACTTTTTGTTCTTCGTTTAGATCGGGTCGTTGCGGCGTCCACGCCACGCCGCGCCGCGCCATGCCATGCCATGCGCCGCGGGTCTTGTGGTTTGAATTTAATTAAATATTTTTCATGGTTGAATGTCTCGCTCGTCGGCAGCCCGTCTTCTTTATCGGACATAAGGCAATTTAGTTATTATTTATTTTATTTTATTTTTTCTTATTATTAATTCTATCATTTTTTTTTTTATTCCATTTGTATAATGAATTAAGGCGCCTTCAGCTCTCGCGTCAAGTCTTCTTTACCAATACTACGACTTCCCTATCATCTTCTCCTCCTCCTCCTCCTCCTCCTCCTCCCTCTATCACTCTCTCTCTCTCTCTCTCTCTCTCACGTTCTGTCTCGAAAATCTAACACGTTTTTCTCCACCTTACCATCAGTCCATAAAAACGTAAACCGGTCTCCGACTTACCGACCGAACGATCTTATCGCCTCTTACCTTTCCTGGTGCATAGATATAGCTTCCGTATTGCCGTTTTAACTCAATCTATACATGAATAAACAGAGAAAACCTTATGCGTATACACTCAAAACTTGCTTCTACTATATACCTATATCACCGTGCCCACCCATTCGTCGACGGGCATCGAGTGTGACTATACTAGTACCGAGCGCGGGAGACTCAATTACATTAACACTAATGTTATTAGTGCGGCGGTTGGAGGGTTGTTTTTACCACGTGTGTCATTCCAGACTGGCCACGTACACTTCTTTACTTATACCCATACATATAGTATATAGATATAGACTAAATTTTCGGTATATGGCTGATTCTAAAAAAAAATTGACATTTAGATTCTTGTCGATTCCTGTGAAACTGGATCGTGAGTTATAGTAAGGTTTTTTCTTTTACGAAACTATTTCACTAGACGTACCAAATTATGACACAAATTTACTTCTTTTATCACGCATAAAAATTGTTGCTTAAACAAATTCACAAAGTCATTTTTCTATTTTTTTCTTTTTGAGAATCAACCATATACTGCAGTAAAGGGGAAGGTATTAGAGTGCATTAACAGATTTAACAACTTGACTGTGTTTTTTTCTTCCTTCTTCCCTTTTTTTTTTTTTTTTTTTTCTATCTTTTTTCGCTTACTTTTTCATCCATTTTTGTGATTTTTTTTTTATTAGACGAAACGGATTTCAGCTCAGGCGGAAGAAAGGGAGAGATCCCTTTCCATCGTTTTGAAATGATCCTGCACGACCATTTTAATGGCCGACGTTATTACACAAGTTTTTGGCTCCGCTTTCGATTGACAATGGAATATGATGCTCGACCGGATCTCTAACAAATATAACCAGTGTAGTTAGTGTTGTCCTGTATAAAAGGGGCGGTAAAAACACTGCCGAATATTTTTACGAATAAATTTGTAAAAATTTGCAAAAATTGGTATACGAAAATATTTACCATTTTGCCTTTTTCCCGTAGAGATTTGTTCCGGTTTTTTTATTTTTTTTTTTTTCTATTTTTTATTTTATTTTGACGCGGGACACATCTGTGCGACAATGAATTAATACGACGATAGCGTACGACGCGACGCGACGTTGTAACACACATGATCGATTTAGGTGTTAACCGCTGAACGTGTCGCGTCGTGGTTTATAAGGCGAGTGAAAATCGTTTGTGGGTAAAGTTTTTGGATGTTTTGTTTTTTCAAATTAATGCAAAGAAAAAAAAATGCATTTTGGTTCTCCAATTTTGGTAAAAGAATAGTCATGTATATGGGAACAATGTCGAAGTGTATGTATAGTATACGAGGCAAAGAAAGCCTCAAGTATCATTTGACAGATACGAGAGCGGCAGTATTTGACAGAAAGGGATCCGTTCGAGTGTTGCACCCTTTCACGAGGATATTTGAAAGTGACTTCTCGCTCCCCTTTACTTGTTCGACGTGAATTCTTCCAAATCGTTTCGTCGTGCTTCGCTTATTTCAAAAACCCCTTTGGATTGACTGCGAAAGAGTTAGGTCGCGTTCGTTGGTTTTCCTGCGAACAGCTAGGCTATCCACCTGATACTCCGAAGGATCCTCGATCGCCGTTTTTGCCACGTATAAGTGGCATGTATCAATTTTTTTTTTCCTCCAAATTTCAAAATGCGTTCATGATTTTATATACACAGACAAGTAACCATCGTTCCCACGAGCTTCTGCGGAACGGTTTGGGTGCAGCTAATATGCTTTTTATATTATTTATTCGAGTTATTTTCTCATACCACTGCCACTCCACATGTCGCCAATTTTATACAAGTTTTTTGCTATTGTCGGTCCCGGATGTCCTTCATTACGGTCATAAACTCCGCGCATCATATTTCCTTTGATGTTTGACGCTAGACGTCTCGTCTCCCAGATGAGCCAGATGGTCGGTGATCTTGAGATCCCATCATGGCTGACATGTTCCTTGTTTGTTCCAACTGAACTATTACTTTTCGTCATTAGAAAAAATCGAAAAAGAAAAGAGAAAGAAAAAGGGAAAACAAATCTGGCATAATGTCCTCTATTTTTCCTTTTTTTTTTTTTTTACGATTCAACGATGAGAAATTCAACTCCGTTTCTGCACACCGCACCAATACCAAAGTTTACATGTGCCGTTGGAAGGCTTTCCCTAATAACCAGGGCAAACTAATTCCGTGATGAACGCAAATATAGTCTAATAACCACATGAGGTTCTCATATTGCATATACATTTCTCTGCAGAGTGCGCCAGCGCGGGTACTTGTATGTATATTAAGGGTAGGTGTGTGGGTATAGTATACTGTGAAGTATGGTAGAGGTTAGCGGTAGGTGTTTGCACTTGGTTAATTATCTTCTTAAAATTGCATTCCGATCAGAGATATCTACGTTCTGAAGGCAATATGAGACGGTGGAGCGCGAGCATCGCAATCTCCTTCCATCCAATATCCGAGTTTTTTGACAGCAATTTCGGTCACGTCCGATAATATATCTGGATCATTAATATAAAGCCTTCCCCTTCCTTCCTTCCCTTGCCTCTACCTCTACCGTTGCGGGGGTGGCGGAGGACGGGTGACGGGGAAATTGCTTTTCAATCCCCGGCTGCCCCTAGCTACTACCTACCTTATACTCCCTACCAAAAACCCCTACTACCACCACCGAACCCGCGTACGTTTAGTACGATCGAGACCGGACCAGATATCATCGTCAATCTACACACATCGTCATTCCCAAATGCATGTACATGTGAATTTTCGTCAATTTTTAATTAGTTTCCATTTCTCTGTGAGAATTCGGGAGCCTTGATATCTTCGAGTCGTGTCCAAAAATCAGCTAGAAAGGTTCAAACCAAAGAGCGTGGAGTTTGTTACGCGAGAAGCTTTTTGAAAGTTCAATATTTGAAATGCTCCTCGCATCACAGATATCGAATCTTTCAATTAAAAATTTTCCGGTTCGCTCGTAGACGTAATTCAGAGAGATTCAAGTATAGCTTTTACGAATCCCGAAGCTTTATTCCTATGGTGAAAATTAGATTGTGATTTTGGTCAAATCACTTCCGAAGGACTGAGTCCGGAATAAAATTTATCAAATTTTTATTTAATCCTATCAAAATATGACAGAGTGTATATGCGTGGAAGAAAGGGTAGAAAGGGTATCGGTATCCAGGTGTGTACGGTGGTTATCCCGTAGTCGAACTTCTGTGAAATGAGAGTGACTGTATAAAGTTAGTCTCAGGGTATACGGAGGCTACATATATATATATTTATATACGTGTGTGTATATATGTGCGTATGTATACCATGAGACTGTGTAGCGTATAGCCGTACACCCTCTATAAAGAAGACCCCCCCTCGATCAGATAAAAAATGTATTATGGCGGCCATGATAGAGGACCAATACCTCGACAGAAGCCCGGTAGTACGGCGGTACATTTCTTCCTGTTTTTATAATACGAACGATTCCATCATCTTCACCCTGAAGCACAGATTATTACCGGGTATGGTATATTGTCTCGATCGTTTTATGGCTTTGATGACTTTGAGTGGAAATTGCATCAAGCAAAGTACAGCAGGGGTACTTGGAGGTACTTAAGGACATTTTTGAATAGAGGCTAGAGTATGAAGAATTATACTAATATTGGACGGTTAGAAAATAGATGCAAAATTTTCATACCGTGGCTATACCCACTTTTGTGATAACGCCCCAATAACTCCGGTCAAGACTCAAGTCCCTCGGCTAAGGGTCTCGACCCTAGCGTCCGCCTTTGTGGTGATCGTTTAAAAAGCGAGTTAGAATAATGAATAAAATAAAAACGAAGAACTAAGTAAATCGATGAGTAAATTGGGTGACAATAATCGCCGATTTGTGGACAGAGGAAAGAAATACTTTCCGATAGCTTTATTACGTAGAGAGGATCTCGAAACGGTCAATTTATATATTACGTATATACATGTCAATTCTCGGGTGGACGAAGAAGCCGTAAATCTTTTTGCGTATATAAATCGTGGAATTATTTTACTCGCGGAAAAGGTAAGGTTTCCTTAGTTTTCTGTATACGAAACAAACTAGGCTGCAGGGGTAGTGTAGCTGGCCGGCCAGTATAGCTTCCAAATCGGATTACTCACTTTTCTTTTTCCATGTATTCATGCGTATCGGCTTCTGATATACCTACACCGATGGACGGTGGTCCCTATTCGATAGTACTTCTTGTTTCTCCAGTAGGTAGAGTACCATATCTAAAAAGGTGAGAGACCATAGAAAATATATGGAGAAAAATAGGGTGAGAGGATGAGTGGGGCCAATCCTCGTCCATAGTAGATGGCTGACAGAAGCCATGTGCATCAGAATCCATCTACTTAAGCGTGGATAAAATTACCCCTGGTAAGGGTATTGCTTCTGTCTCCTTTTTTCTTTCGACCTTCTAACGCCACACTCCAGACCGAGGATCGTCCATCCCTTACTTTCCTTCGCCCCACGGGTCTTGGGGTAAATAACTTAGCCATCTACTGGAGAGTAGATCTCCCAGGGGTTCTCCCTTAGGTGATCGTATAGAGTAATACCACATTCTTACGCGTGTCGTACTTTTTATCGTGGTTTATTATCGCCGGATTTGAAATTCAGGAAAATTCACAATTCAGTTTAGGTATTTTACTATAAGATCACATTTTCATTCATTCAAATTAAACTAAACTAATTTGATGTAAATACAAATTTAGTGTCAGATACAAATTTCCGAGTATTCTGATTCTCTTGTTTATCAATTTGGAACGAAGATTGTAGAATTTTGGATTATCATTTTTCCGATATTCTTGACTTTAGTGTGCTTTTAGATTCTGAAAATTATGATAAAAAGTGAAACTGCTGTACACCCATATATAAAAAAAAAAAAAAAAAAAAAATGGAAAAAATACTAAAATTGCAATACAGATTTGAATTCTTTGAGGATTCGGACATAAAAAAAGGAATTTAATTCTACATTTACGGTTAAAGCGTAGAGTTTTCTAAATGCAAAGAAGGAGACGTTCTACCATTTAAAACGACATAAAATGACGAAAAAAAAAAAAAACTCGTACGCGGGTACTCAAACAAACCAAGCAGATATGATTTCGCTTAATCACCTACTTCCTATGCGGGTATTTAACCAGAATATATTTAAGATTATCGTATATATACTGCGCAGCTGGCTTCGACTGTGACCTGTTCTTTTATTTAACCAGTTATGAGGAATATCAAGTTTTTTATTTTTTTTTTTCAATTATTTTGAGTTATACTCTTGCCTTTGAGCTTATAAAAAAGGAAAAAAAAACACATGTAACTTTGTCAATTACCCGAATTTTTTTTTTTTTTTTTTTTTTTTTTTTTACGAAAAACCCAATTGTGCCTATCTATGATTATCATTGGTTAATCTATAATCTCATTTTCTCATTCTCTATCCTTTGTTACAGACGCGCTTGTCACGTCAGCAGATCAAAACTGGTGAGTAAATATTACCGCATTAATTAGTCCCAAGTACCTAGGGTTTATTTGGCCGAGCTAATTTGATGTGCCAAGCTTTCTACGTAACCAGACAGTGCACTAGCTATACCTATAGGTATACCTACACATGTTTGCAATGTAGCGGTAGCATGATAACGGCAGTAAAAAACTTCTTTATTTTTTTTTTTCACTCTTTTTTTCTTTCACGTATGCAATTTTAAATAATAGGATGAAAAATGTCAAATGAAACGTACAGAAGAGATAGAAAAAGTAATTTTTTTTTTTTTTAATTCATTTTTTATTATCCAACGATAATCTAACCTTGCACATTAACGAAATTGCTTTAGAATAATTCATATGGACGTGGCTGACAATCCTTTATCTATTTGCCATTGATCGACCTGGATGCAAAATACGTTTGTGTTCAAAGTTTATTAGCCACTCGTATGTCGTTATGACAAATTGCACTGTGCGGGAAAGGTTTTTTTTTTTTTTTTTTTCCTGTTGATAGCTGATTGCATAGTTATAAAGTTTCTTTGATGATCAGAATTGAAATACACTCTAATGGATTCCACGGTTTTTCTGTATAGGTTTGATAAGCAAAATGGGAAATCAAGAATCCTCAATTCTCGGCTTACTTAGATTACATAGCAACTTTAGTAGGTACATAGCCGTCTGTCTTTCTCAAAGACCAATTTCCGGGAGTCGATATTTACATACTGCACGGTTTATACCTTATACCTTATACCTTATACCTTATACCGAGTATCCTATACCCTACCCTTACCGCATGTATACCTATCTAACTACCAAGCGTATAAGTTGGTGCAGTTCGTCGCCGTCATGAAAGGGTGAGGGAAATTAGCATATCTCAGTAATTGTAATGCACATTCGTTAGTTACATACCATACATACATATACCAGTACGAGTGAATTAACATTTCACCTCTGTCAGTCAATCCGTTTTGGTATTTATATTTATAGAACTTTCTAATTAAAACTAATCAAAGGTAAAACGTACGTTCCACTTTGAATCGAGGTGAAAAGGTTAAAACCATAAATTGGATCGTTTCAGAGGTCACCGTGTTACATTTTCACACTCGCACATGAAGTCCGTGATAAATACCTAATCTCGATCTCGGGACGAGCTTAGAAATGAAGAAATTATTAAATGACTAGTCTGCAGGATCAGACGCTATGAATTGATTCATCGAATCACATCTATGTATATAAATATGCGTCTGTGTGCGTGTGTGTATGTAAACGTCGTAATATGGTGAAATTTCAAAGGGAAATTCTGAATCTTAACACGTAGTCGAGTTGCCAGTAAACCCGAGAGGTTCTCGTCGTGAGCAAACAGTAGAACTTGATCGGTACATTCACCCTTGTGAGCTTCTGATTGCGTTCAACTCGGCCCACACTATTCGCGAACGCTGATTGACACTTGTTCCTGTCTGGCGAAGCCAGTGCCGTCGAAATATTCTCTACTTGAAATAAAAAAATGAAAATAAGAATATATATGTGTATATATATTTCGAGATACTTAGGCATGTATCGCCTCGGTGCAGATCTTCAACCGATCATTTCTCTCACACTCATTACTCGATCTTCTATCTACGAGAGGGGTAAAGGTATCCCACGTTTAAATGACAACAGGATAGATCCTTGACGTAAGAAAAAAAGGTTAATTTTTTTATCTGCATTTATAGAAACCGATTTCTATAACTGATTTTCTATTTTTCAAAATGGTTTTTATTTCTTTCTGAATAAGGGTGGATAATTATTTATTGTTAAAAATTCGTTTAATCGCTATGGGATATCTTGTATATGGGGATTATGCCGGTGTTACGTCCCTGGGAGTTCACCGCCTCGTCGGGAATCGAACACGGCACACCACGGCGTACCGTGAGCGCCGCGACGTCGACGAGTCCTCGAGAGGTTGGTAGGGAGGAAGGAAGGGGAGGGGAGGGAGGCTGTACTTAGTTAGCGGACAATGCGGCCCCTAATGAACAGCCAGGGGCGCCAACCCCCGCCAGACCAACTATACCGAAGCACGCCGAAATGACCGAGTCAGACGCGTGTATGTATACCTGTATACCATTTATATATGTATATATATATATATATATATATATATGGGTATATCTCGTATACATATAGATGTATGTGTATATATGGAAGCTAGAGATGTGCGAGGTTGTTACAGCTCGAGTCCATAGTTTAGCCGAGGCACGAGAGTCGTTAACACCGAAAGGTTATCTTGCAAGCAACTAAGTTAGAGATTTGTTTTCAATTATTTAAACTGAGAGTTTAAAATACGAGAAAACACAAATAATCGTAGTAAAATTGTTCGCTTTTTAAATGGCGTCTTAGTTAGCGGTGTTAGTTGCGTTGCGATATAGCTTCTTGTATTTCATTTATTTTTCATACGAGTGAAATATTTCATATACGTAAACGAAGGTTATATCATTATTGAATAATTGAACAAAATAAAGCGGAGAATAATAAAATTTATTACACTGGTTTTGATTGAATTTTCAAAATTGAGGCAAGTTGAGTACCCCTGTAAGTCTCCGTGGTTGTAATTGGATTCAATTGTCCCGCGTTAAATCAGTGACTCCTCCGTCTCTCTTCTCCTCTCCTATCTCTCTCTTCTCTTTTCTCCCTTTCTCTTTTCGTTGGCGTGCCTATCCATTCGTAACTCACGCGACAAATCCAGTTCGACAAATACGTGATCGACAGAAGACAATATCGCCGAATGGAGTATAGGAAACAACCTAATTGAACGTGAAGATTTATCATGTTTGAAAGAAATGAAAAATAATGATATTTTCTTTATTTTTTTTCCAATCGCTTCAACTATTTCAATTGAAAAAAGAATAAAATAAAAAAACTGTCAATTAATATCCGATAGTAAATTTTTTTTTTTATAATAAAATATTTTGGGGGTAGTTTGAGATATGTAACCCAATGCTTCGATTGTAAATCTCGTTAAAATCGAACGATAGAAAATTATGTTTGAAAAAAAAAAAAAGAGATGAGAATAAAAAGAAGAAGAAAAAAAAAGTAAAAAACTTTGGAGCCATGTGGCCAATTTTACTTTGTACTTCACAATATCCTCGTTGACTGAAAAGATGGGCTTAAGAACACGTTTCAGAATCGTTTTCTCACCCCAAAACCCTGGAGTCTCTCCCACCTCCCACTTCGTAAATACTTGCACCACTCTATCGTATTGGTAATATTGTAAGCGGTAATTTTACTAATGGCATCGGGCATTTGCTACCCCTGTCTCTGTTTTCCATCTTTTATATATTAGTGTATGTGTGCATTAATGCACGATGTATATACCACTGTAATATACAATATTAACTTCAGACTCAATAGCAAGGGCGTTTCTGTAACTGTCTGAAGGCCTGTTTGTCTGTTTGCCCCATAGGTACGGTACGTTCAATTCATACTTATCGAATAATTATCTCCATAGGTTTTTATCATAATTAAATTAAGTTCAGTCACAAAATGTATTCCCAAAAGTAAAAGAAATCCTATACCCTTACGTATACCATAGCTATGGGACAAAAAAAAAAAAAAAAAAAAAAAAAGGAGTCAATTTTCTCAGAAAAATTATACCAAATGTTTTTTGACTGACAAGGGTCGTTTAAAATTTTTCAGCCTCATCGTTAGAATTCAAGATATTATCTGAGCGTTAGTCACTGTTATTCTTCCTTTTCTTCTCCGCCTTCTGGCAAATAAAAATTGGTTGAAAAACCTATGGGCATCCGATTGATGGGGGAAAAGAAAAAAAGTACGGAGTCTGTTTTATCATTTTTTTTTTTTTTTTTTTTTTTCTGTTATATTCTTCTGTGGAGTGTAGGGGGTATTCGTCTATCTAATACTAGGCGGAAAAATCGTTGCCTCTACTGTTATCTTTTCTTGGGTCGAGAATTATCTGTTTATTTACCATTACTTAAAAAAAATGGTCCAACGTATGAGCCTAAGTTTACAGTGTCCCAAATTTATGGATATTTGTACAAGATAGACATAACTCAAGATGAGACCGACCTTTAACAGATGTGCTCTCTAATCATTTAAATAAATACGGTATTTTATAGTCCGTTGAGAAAAGATTTTGAAAAATTTCTAACACCGGTATCGTATGTCACAAAAATAGAATCATATAACTGCCGGAAAATTCTTTGATGGAATTAATTTTTTTTTTTTTTCTATCATTTATTATTGTATTGTATTTTTTTTTTTTTTTTTTTTTCTATTTGATAGATTTTTTCGCCATATCGTTATCCAAAAAGTCCATATTATATTTTTGACATTTGGTTCATTCTTCGGTATGAGAGCCACTGATGGAAGACGCGGGTCTCTTGACGCAAAGGGTCGCGTCGCCGACTCACGTATTAAATACAGGCCTCGTTAAAAAATTCTGGAAAGCGAGTCACGATTGGCGGTCTACCTCCGATATCTCTGTCCCACCACTGGTTGACTTTGTGCCGCGGTAATTGACCTTAAAACCAGACTGGAACCCGTAATTCAACGGAGAAATTCCGTATACTTTAAAAATGGTACAATAAGAAATGTTGAAAACTACACAGGTCGAATCATCGGACCTTTGAACCCCAAAAATCCGAGAAAGAAAAGCAGGAGAAAGAAGAATAAAAAGAAAAAAAAACTAAAAAAAAAATCAAAGATTCGTTGATTGTTATTCCTTCGTAAAAAATTTTCTAATAACCGTAAGAATCTCACGAAAGTTTACGGTTAATATAAAAGTTTAAACCATACTCTACGACTTCTGGATCTATTAGGGGTAGGCAGGAGGTTAAACTTTTCCCAGGATAATTTCATCTGCATTATAAGATCATGGAGTCTGGTTAAACGTACTTAAACACGATTTAACAATTACCATCCTGAGTTATTTCACCTAGTATGTACCAATAAGTGGATAAATTTAATATACCAGACCCCTCATTCTATAACTCGAATTAGTGGTTCGTAAGAGGGTAGAGGGTACATATTATGCGTGTATATATATTCGTGCGTCTCTAGCCACACCATGAACCGTACTTGGGGTAAAAATATGAAAAACATAAAGATAGAGGCGGGTTATTCTACACCATACGCATACTGGAGTCAAAAGCGTCTATTCCTTAATGACGAACACGGTCCTAGAAGCTTTTGGTGTGAACGCCTTCTTGGTTTTGTCAAGTGCGTGCAGGTTATAATGAGCCTCTTTCCCCACGCTCATCTCTCATCTCTCTTCTCTACTTTATCCCATATTTCGCTGCCCCTTTATCCATATTAAAACTTGGGTTCTGGAATATGTTACCGGCGCGGCGCGACACCGACGCCATGAAGTACTTGGACTTTCCACTTTTTGAATGACGTTGATGCTTTTCAACCTCTACCTCCGTCTCCACCTCCATCTTCACCTTCCTTTACCAGACTACGAGGGTATAACTGAAATACTCAAAAATATAATTCTTCTTTCGCTATAATTCGCGCATATTAATTTTAACCGCAAACCCCGAGCCCGTTGCGAATCTTCATTTTCACGGATTTACGTGAATAACTATCTTGGCAGAAATTAGCACCTACGTATATTCATGTCTTCTTTTTCGTCATTTTTATTTTTACCGATTGTAACTCTAAGCCGCGAAGCATTCATATAAAAATCTATATTCCAGATTCTTAGGAATATTATTAGGTACAGCGATAAATCGCCACGGATTATTTCCCAACAATTTTTCCTCGTTCCGGTCGCATGAGGTCGAATGAAATTTTCATTATTCAAACCTCAGAGAAAATCACGTCTTGTGTCGTTATACTTGATGCACGGTTTATACCAAGCGTGTTATTTTAAGTGGTTAGGATTGTATATAATTCAAAACGTTCAAGTGTATGGTATAGTTGACTAGAGAGAGAATGGCTTCGGTGGTAATGGCATCGTTGTACCAACCCTGCAGGCTGCACCAACCTGCAGTGGTGCTCGACGCATGAGCCATTTCGTCAAAAATTAAATCCCGAAACCCTTTTTTCTTTTTAATATTTATACTTGCGTTTGTTTATTCAAAATCAAAAACGAGAAAAAAAAAAAAAAAACAAAAAAAAAACAAAATAAGATAAATCAAAAAGTAGTGAAAAAAGAAAAGAGATATATGGAGTATATATGTCGAACACCGGTTTGTAAATTAAATGGCACTGTATCCTGATGATTATTTACGGATATAGTATTACATCCATGCTGCATTGGAAGCACGTGACTGATCATAAATTACTTATTTCATTACGCCGTGTAACTACCATCGCGTATTAATCAACACATTAGTAATACTGCAGTAGAAATGATAATTTATTAACGAAATATCGTTAATTTTAATCCTTTTGTTACATGTGGAGCTGTCAGTTTTCGATTACAGTACAAATAGACATTTAAAATTACGAAAATTCGGGGCTGGATTTAAGTTTCAAATTTTTCAAACTTACAACAGGTCGAAATTCAGATGATTTAGAATTTTCCGAAACTTTTAAGCTTAGAACATTAAAATTCCGAATGTTCAAACTCTCGAAACTCCGCCTAAAAGTTTGACAATTTCCTCTCATTTCTCAGGATCTGAAGACAAAAAATAGTTCATTCTACTCCAAAACCCCTCTTTACGAAAACTCGTTTTATCTACTTCGATCGATAGCTTTATTATCTCACAAATATTTATTATCTTTGATTTTTTTCTTCAGAAAGTACATCTCAAATTTCGATACCATCATTGCAGTCCGAGTTATCAGACAGTGAACGAATACCTACATATTCGTGAATTTCAATTCTCGGAGTCTTGGCCTTCCGGATTTTTGGTTTTCGAAATTTTAAAAATTGGTTGTGTAGACTTTCAGCTTCTGGAATTCGGCTCTAATTATTGACTAATCACACATTGGTCGATAAAATATCTCAGTCAGTATCTCAGCTACACATGCAGGCCTATAAATTATATCGTTAACGTGCCATTGTACCTTTTGATAATATAATACCCGTAGTATGTACAGGTGAGGTAAAATTTTGAAGGGTGAACATCGAGGAGGAGATCATATCGCGTTTGAATGAAATTTTAATAGTCTAGTCTATCCACCCTAATTGCGGTGAGAAAATATTCATTTTTGACAATGGGTGTATTTAAGTAACGCGATAGTTGCTACCGGGTTTAGTAATATGTTGTGATTACCTATAGATCTATATAGATGTATGTAATATATATATATATATATACATGATATATGTATCAGGAGAATAGATATATATGTATAATATAGATCCGGTCGAGTTGTGGCGTTGATTGCACCACAAAGGGTGCAATTATGCTTGGCCCTGCAGCAATCACGGCCCATTCTACGATTCCGCCCGTTTGACCTGCCCCCTCTCAAGTCTTTTTATTTAAATACAACCTTGAATGCCCTACGTAGTCAATGCAATTTAACCTCCTTTTCCAGGGAGGGGAGAAAAAAAAGAAAAAAAAAAAAAAAAATGTGTTAATGAACGATTGTGGCAAAGATATTTCAAAGAAATGAAAACGCTCGGAAAATTGGAACACGCAGCTATCGTCTTTCCTCGCTCACCCCTCGGTATAAAAAAAAAAAAAGAACAAATCGAAAAAAGGATGTATGGGAAATCCTTGTTTCAGGGTCGATCTGTATCATGCGGCTGATTAAATTTCGAAATAATTTCATCCATTTTTCAAATCTAATCAAAATTCATTTTGCAATTTCTTATGCCTTATATGCGTTGGAAAAAAAAGAAATGAAAAAGAAGAAATCGACGCCCACGTTTTATCTACTAATCATATAGTCTAGTAGTTCAATTGGCGTGGAATACTGCAGTTGTATAGGCCTATAGGGTAAAGAGGGCGAAATATTTATGTGTCTGAATATAATGATGGGGGAGACAGACCTCCTCTAAGAAGCACTTAGAAACGTAAAAACTCAATTAAGCAAAGAAGCTCGAGTTGACACTTCTGACCCGAGACCACCGTAAGCCATGATGGGGCCCCATGAGGCCCCTTGTGCCCCACGGAGTCCAGCAAACCTCTCAAAGGACCTCCCACAGAGTAATATTAGTTGGTTCAGTTCGGACTAATGGATTCCCATGAGATAATTAAGCGCGGTCTTATATACCTCGGACCCCCCGTCTGGCACACGTGCCGGTACCAGTTAGCGTACCCAATTCGTTTCTGATGTAATAACTTTACATTTATCATAATTCATAAGCGAGTATTAACTCTTAATAACTAAGAACGCATGGCTAAGCTTCCGAGAAATACACCAATTAAATTTGCCATACATAACTTGTGCGAGATGCGGGCTTCACTTGCGTTGTATCATGTATGAATGATTGCGCGAGTCGTAATTAACAACCATAAATGTGTGTGCCTTCGTAATTTGAAAAAAAAAAAAAAATGTTCATTCTATGTGGCTACTTCAGCGGTATAGAACGGAGGAAGTAATTTTTTATGATAAAATATGTTTTCTCAAAACTTTATATAGTTATTATATTCTTGTTTATAGTAGGAGAGGGGCTGGTTGTATGTCTAATGAATATCTGCCATATGAATGTGGACGTGTTATGGCTAATGGCTACGAGAGGGCGAGATCAAGTTAAACCGTTCATTTCATGGAGCATAAAATTAGTTCTTCTCTTTTGTGGTTACGGAGTTTAGTAAAACAGGATGTCGCTGTGACGATATAATTTAAGCGTTGGTTTATTATATAAAAGGCCTCTGGGTCCCTCGGGATATATTCCAGATGTCCCTGGTCTCAGAAGAACTTGAAGTCAAGTTACACCAGACCCCAAAGCACGCGGGCAGGCAGGAAGGCGCGTTTTAAAACCCCCTAATCTCTGTGTCTTATAATGTTCTTGTTTTAGTTATATATTACACACCAGGCAGAAACTTTACTCGGAAGCTCCCCTGCCGGGAACACGAGCTTCTAGGAAATCAAGGATTTCATAATTCATAAAACAAAGGCATGTCATATAAATTTATTACTTTCGCTCACATCGACAGACAAAATTTCAACTCAGTATCTTAGGTTTTTTCTTTCGAAAACCAGAACCGATTCGATCTATCAAATTTTTACGTAAGGTATTCTAACGAAAAATGACGAATCATTTTAACGTCATGACACTAAGGCAGCCATGTGTTGCTTCCTATAGTATATCGTTGGTATAATTTTTCATTTTTTTTTTTTTTTTAATCTACCCAACCAAGCGAGACATTTTACGAGGCAATTTCATTATCGTCAACTGATAACTGGTTCTTATATTGCTGTAAATTATGAAAAAATTCTTTCTAGTTAATAACTTATTTACGATAGGGTCGAGTTTATATTACTTTATTTCGCTGGTATTGGATTTTTTCTTTTTCTTTTTTTTTTTGATCAAGTATTATATCGACACGTTTTAAACAAGATATAATTATAATCTGTGTTGTGTGATTTATTAAATTTATTATATTTGGGTTTTCATTCTTTAGAACAATTCTCTCTTTGTAGGCAAGCGTTTTATTTGCCTCGGGTATATCTTTGTGTATTAAAGTTTCGTCGGTATACGGAAGAAAACCTACAACAAATATGCGTGCAAGCTGTTACGTTTTTGAATGATCCTTATACCCACAGGTCTGGACGAACCAAAAAGTTGGCAACCAATTGTAAAAATAACAAAATAACAAAATAACAAAGAAAGAAAAAAATTCATAGAACCAAACGCACCCCGAAATATCTAGAAACCAAATATTTGCACGTGTTTTCGGAACACTTATTGTAACCGAAAGGACCGGATTTTGAGAGAATATCTCACTGCGTTTCCTGCAGGGATAACCTGAGAAAATATACGAATCCCTAAGGACTCGACGACAGTTGACGGTCCTTCATTCCCACATCTCAAAATAGGGAAAAAGAATTTTTCGAACTTAAGGTTTACCCCGAACCCCCATATGACTTCAGATTCTATGCGTAAGGAGAATTTCTGAACCATGGATCCGCAGACTCTCTAGCTTCGATATAGACCGACGAATATCAAATGATTTTTCATTTTGCATGTAAACACGTGTTCCTCAATACTTTTAACTTTTTCCAAAAACGCGGACAAGTTATACAAAAATTTGTTTACTATATCGTTTGAAAAATATTTACAGGGTAGATGAACAGTTTATTTGATTCTGACCAATTGTACGTTCGTATTGTTACACGTGTAGTTGATGCAATTTTTTCATGAATTTTTGATATGAATATGTTGATTTATTAAAATAAGAAAAGCTTTGGATCAAATGTAAGGGATTTATACATCGCGGTCTTATTTCACTGGATTTAATATAATAAAAATAATTTTTAACCGATCTTCGAGTGTGCAAATGAAATTGGCTTTAGGTGATCCTTCCAATTCCTCCTGTCCTGCAGGGGTCCTGCAGGGTGGGCTGTTACGTCACGTAGAGAACGCTCTTAATAATGAGTCGAGCGATTCAGACGCTATAGGAGGTCATAGGAACCGTAGAAAGAGATGGGGAGAGAAGAAGCGAAAGAGAAATAGTGGAACGGGGATATTGCCTGTTGGGTGATTTATCTAGTAATACTGGCCGACAGCCGCGAGCCGGCCCAGCCAGAGCAAAGCAAGCAGGCAGGCAGGCTGGCAGAAAGAAGGAGGATGAGGAAGGCCACCTTCTCACCATTTTTGCACCCCTTTCTACAGCCCTCTCTTAAGGGCCAGTCGCTGCCACAGCCACAGCCACCACTACCACTACCACTACCACTACCCATCCACTACCACCTCGAGGATGATGGGGGCTGCTACCACCACCGGGAACCACCGCAGCGAGCTACGGTTGAAAATTAAAAACTCACTTTATTACGCGTCTCATTCCACAACGTCGTCAGCAGGACTTAATATGAGTCCAGCCCTGCTGCGGGTTGATGGAAGGAATATTATTAAAGTTGGCTACGTAATACCTATATGAAATATTATGTCCCCCCTCCATCCCCCCCCCCGCGCGTACCAGATATTTCCAGATAAATTTTCTATACTCCGGGGTGTATCGCGCCTAGCTTGGCCCCTGGCCTCATCCCATTTAGGCAGGAGGGACTGTCTTGACTTGTGAAAATTTTTACGTAACGTCAGATTAAACCACGTGGCGAAAGGAAATAGAGATAGAGAGACGAAAGAAAAGACGGAACGATCTTTTCGTCGAGGACGAATAATTTTTTCACTTTTTACCTTTATTGTCGCAGGATAATCTCACTCTTGTATAGAGAAATGAATATGGGGTAGTACTACCTCTTACAACTGAATAAAGTAAGAATTTTTATTGTTTCAGATTACATTTTGATGGGGCTAGACATTCACCCCTGGAGCGAGAAGTATTAACTTTACACTGGCTGGTGAGTAGGACCGTACCGAATTCCGTAGAATTTAAGAATTTTTTGTTTTTTTTTTTTTTCCCCACGGGGGTGAGCTATGCGTGTCGAAGAGAAAATAAAAATCTTTTAATCTTGTCAGATATTAGGAAAAAAAATGAAACGTCAGTCTTACTGTCCGGCGAAAAATAATTCACAGGGTTAAAAAAATAAAAAAGCCTCAAGAGTCCACCAGTCTTTAATATAAAATAATAACGCAGGTCATATCATTCATTTTTTCGGGCCACGCATAGTCTGATGACACATCCTCCCTTCCTCGGTCTTATTAATGTCAATAAGGCAATTATTATCGCCTGAATGGGATGGGTAGGCATTTCACTTATATCCCAGTCTATCCAACTTACTTGCTTCGGGTTAGTGGCAGATTGGAACAAACTTCTGTACGGTATTCGCGAATCTTACGACTGCAGCAACCCTTCGAGGGGAGTAAAAAATAAATAAAAAAATATATATATATATATATATGTACATATTTCTTACCAGTGGCATTGAAAATGGAGTAAAAATTAAACCCTTATTATTCAACCCTTGTTGAAATAAAATCTTTTCATTCCGAACCACTCACAGCCATCACTACTTGAGACCGAACGGGGTCGGTCTCAATAATAATGTGGACCGAGGGAGGGTCTCGGGTCTCTACTAAGCAATATCCCCCTCTCGTTCACATACCTACCTGTTCATATTATTGGTGTGTATAGAGGAACCCCCGAGCAATTTATTTATTACCAGTCTGAGCGCATTATTATTGCATTTTAGAAAATGATTGCCTTTTCCGAAGAAACTTAAACGACCGCATTGAGTGTCGGTAGGATTTTACTACTGAATTTTTTTCTCCTCTCATTTTCCGCTGATATAAACCTGGTGCAATCAGTTCAGTTTGGTATCCGAATCTATTGGAGGGTAGACAAATTTCACCCTGCACCAAAAACGAACGGCCATTTACGTGTCAGGTGACAAGGGTGCAATTAGATAGTGTAGCTTGGCTCTGGTCGTGATGTGTAAATTACACGGCTTTCCTCCACCGCAGGGCATAATTACAGGGTCAAATGATACCCTGCATGGTAATAGTTATTTCTAACGCTAACATAACGGTTCGAGTATCGCCCAGGCGACATATACGTAGCAAATATATACTTCAATGTATACGTATGTACATACGTGATGGAAGCGATATAGAGTAGGACGAAGAGGACGAAAGGGGATGGAAAATAAGGGCGAGTGGGGGGGGTTTAGTAAAAAATTCAGCGAGTGAATAAATCAAGGGATGTCGCAGCAACCTAGGCTCTGCTTTTAGTTTAAGTATCCGGGGTGGCCAGTCCCTCGCCACTCGCCTATATTTTATCTCGTATAATGTGCTCGAGAAGAAATAGGCAACTATCCTACGAGACGCCACCAATCTATACCGACTTTCCGAATATGGGAGTAAGTATTATTCACTCATACACGCGGAGGTATAACGCCCCCAGAGTTACAGAGCTTACACATATGGTTGTAATAAATCCTGGCAATTTCAACGCACATCAGTTTTTCAAGAAAATTACATTTCCGAGAGCTCGGATGAGTGAGATTCATTTGAATTTGGCACAAAAATCAAAAGAATATCACTGAAAGTCCTTTTCCTCAAATAAAATTTATTTCAAGGCTGTTTCTAAGGGAAGAGATCAGTAATCTTCTGTTTCGTTTACGTTCTCACAGGATGTTTACTTCTACTCTGAGAGAAGGCTGGAGAGCTGCGTGTCCACCTACATACGGTGGCGCGAACTATTGTACCGTACATCTGGGTCAGAGTTTGCTAATCAGTGACTAAGTTTGAAGTTCGATCAATACCCCTAATTTGAAAAAGTAAAATTGATGATTAGAAAATGTCTATTCTTCGGAAGAAAAGCGTGCTTTGAATATGTCGAAATTGAGATTTCCATGTCAATTTTGGAGATCGGAAAGATAAAAAAGAAAAATTTACTTGGTTGTATGTATATTGGATGAAAAAATAGTGTTGAGACGTTGTTAACGCGCAATATGATCGCGAGACAGACTTTTGACGTAATGTGTTTTTCACATTCAGTTGATCTTGATTTTTCTTAGATATAGTTGTCGTAATGTATACAGGATTTAGTTGGAGAGTGGCCAAGGCAGAGAGCCTAGTTCTTTG
This sequence comes from Tenthredo scrophulariae, assembly GCA_963978835.1. Taxonomy (NCBI): domain Eukaryota; kingdom Metazoa; phylum Arthropoda; class Insecta; order Hymenoptera; family Tenthredinidae; genus Tenthredo; species Tenthredo scrophulariae. The sequence continues at coordinate 8,926,984 of OZ022232.1, forward strand.
GAGGACGATGGTAAAAGGGTAGGATCTGACGATTGGAAGCCTCGAGGGGAAACGGGATTTAAAAGAGAACCAACAAGGGTTACTTTTGAGTTAAAAGAAAAAGTAAAAAGAAAAGAAAGGAAAAAGGAACAGAAATTCTTGAGTCAGGTGTACGTATGTACCTTTCCGCACGTATGATTTTTCAATATTTATAACCGATCGCAAAGTATTGTTTCCATTATTGTTCGCAAAAAAAAAAAAAAAAAAAAAAAAAAAAACACAGACCGCATAGCTGGTTCTCGATTTTTTGCGGAGAAGAAAATCGGCAAAAATGGAACGAGCACTTTTGGGTAATTTAATTAGATATGAATACGGTAAATTTTGTGTTTATAAAAAAAAAAGGGCTGAAAATTTATAAAAATTGTGAAGCGTGTGTCACGTCAATGGCAGTCATTCCTGGCTCGTCTAATTGGCTGGTACATTTCGTGGGTTTAAATCACCAGTTATTAATATGTAACTCGAAGCTTATAATAATTACCAGAGTGGATGGAAAAGTGGGCTTAGCGTTATTACTCTCTTCGCTATTGCGTGAGTTAATTTTCCCCGTCTCGTGTTACCGCGGGTTGTTAATAACTTCGTGCATGTGTGTACCAGCTCGACTAGTAGGTATCTAATTTCCTGAAATTCCTCACGATGCACTCGAACCTCGGCAATATTTTTAAGCAAATTCAAACTCAACAGTTTCAAACGTTTATCAAAAACCTCAACCCCACAAGTTCACAAAAAATTGAATTCTCTATCCAATAGGCATGTCCTAAGGATCATTGAACGAAAAATTAACACATTATTTATCATTTTGTGCGCGTGGTGTTCATCCTAATTATTTTTACCCCATATTATAGAAAATTCTCAGTTTTTTCATCGGAAATATTGACGATTTAGTCAAAGTATAATATTTGTAATACACAATTCAGTATCAGCCTCTGCACTAATACTGCCGATAATTTGATTAAATATTTTCTTTTTTACCGATACTTTATTAGCTTCAGCGTTGAATCCTTTGTTTAAAAAGGATACTCTAGCATATGTCACCGACATACATGTCTCAATTTTTTCTTTATCGCGTAAGATGAACTGAGGTGTCAGTAGGAAGGAAAAAATGACAGAAAAAAGAAAACAAAAAGACTAGGTTGATAAGACCGGGTACGTACACGCACGCGTGCAGGACACGGTATCACATTACCTGTACGACATCATTCAAGTCTTCAGGCATTCAGAGTATCTTTGTTCCACGAATCGTGGTATGAAAAAAAAATAAATAAAAAAAAAATAAATAAAAAATGTTCACGAATTTTCTTTGTAAATATTTTTTCTACGGTCAAATCGCGGTATCGGATAGAATGATAAAAAAAGTTCGTATAATATGGTAGCGGCGTTGGAGAAATCGGGGAAACAAAAGCGAATCGGCAAAATATCTCGGGCCGAGAGTGCACTGGCTATAGTCTACCTATAGACTATTACGGGCATAGGAAGGGTGGCTCATCTTGTAATGGACTCAGGAGACAGCTCCGAGTCAGCTAATGGACCCTTACTTTCCCAGAAAAGCTCTTAGTATCTATGCCACTCGAGCATCGGGCTTTCATGCGATGTGATTCTGGAATTTCGGAAATACTCAACGCCGGTAACGATTCGCAGCGATGACTGTTGATCACCGTTTTCTAGTCTAGTTCATCAAAACTGTTATTCCTATTGGGAAAAAAGAAAAGGAAAAGAAAATAAAATAATCGGTTCTAGATTGAATTAGCTGTCCTTCTGCTTTTTTTTATTCTCCTATGTGTATTTATGAATAAAAAATGTTATCGTTGGAATTTTTCCCTATACCGAAGGAGAGAATGGACGCGTACGATCGGTAAATCCCGTATGCCATCATCTTGGAAATAGAAAGAAAAGAAAAAAAGAAAAAAGCAAGAAAGAAAGAAAAAAAAAAGGCAATACGGCCCGAAGGCTCCGTCTCTTTCCCTTTTATTCCATCTTCCGCTTATCCTCTTCGCTGCCCTCGTCCAACTCCTGGTCCACTCCTGAGAGTACCCACCCACCCTCCCCCAACCCCCACCTTGGACGTCTGATGTCCGATACATCAGCCCCATGCATAATAAATCCCAGGCGGACGAGCGCGGGATAGAGAGAACGAAATTGAGAGAGAGTAAGAGGGAGAGAGAGACAGCGCCAGCACTCTCCTCGGCAAAGTCCCGAAACGAAAGTCCGGTGATGGAGAGCCTCCTGGATATCAATATCGGGGATTGTCCAACCGACGAACTTCACCATCAAATTTTCGTAAATACGTTTGCTCTTTTTCCGATGGCTTTACGTATATTGGAGATCCCCAGTGCCTTCGTAAACTCCATACATACTATATATATTTACATGGGGGGGAAGGAACTTGCGTTTATGTATATTCGTAAGGGTTGCTCCTTTTTATTATCATTTTTAAAATAAAAACAATAAAATCTATCCATCGGGGAACCAATTATTAAAAGTGTAGCAGCTAGTATAAGCTGTAAATGTATGTTATCAGTTGTCTCTCTAGCTACTCCGCGTAAAGCATCTTGTTTAATGCATAATGCCACTTGAGAGCTTGCAGCGTTTCTACGCCTAGAGTGGCGGACCGACGCCGCCACCGCTACCACCACCCGCACCACCCCCGCCTTGTGGAGGACAAAGCAGACAGCGTACAGAAAACCTCCATTAAAGTCCCCAGAAGTGATTAGACCTCCTACCTACCCCCTTTACCTCCCTGTTCACTCCTCTTCCTATTTCTCTCCGTCCATCTCGCGCTTCACTTTATCCTCATTCCCTTCTCTCTCATTCACAGCCACCTTACTTCTAGCGAAAGAGCTTTGCTTTTTGAAAGCTCGATCTCTTTCGCCGATATTTGACTCTTTGCCAGCCTCCCTCTCCGCAGCTCATGGACCACGCCGCTATACGGGCGTAAGGTTCAGTTATAGATCGCTAAACGTCTATATTTCTGTTGCAAATTTTGAAAGTTTATTTTTCACAGATATTATCAGTTTCGGAATTTTTTTTTAGGTCAAAATCGAGGTCTCACCGTTTAGTGGAATGAAAGAAAAATTTAATCTCAGCTGAAAGCTAATTGGAAATCAGGTCTGTGCTCGATTGAGAAATGGGCATCGGTTTTCTGATTTGAACTATAAATCTGAATAAGGGATGAGGCGAGTATAATAACGATTGAAAACTCGGCACGAGGCAATAACGAAATGACGGTACCGTCACACCTGCTGTCTCGTGATCAATTTAATCACGAAACCATGAAAGAGCTCCTCGTTCTAATTAAAAAAATTACCTTTGCCCAATGGCTATAAACATAAACCAATCCATTTTGCAATCCTTTCGTATACGAATACGTATATGTAGTATAGGTATACTCATGGTAGGGGTGAAGCAGAAAACAGAAGAAAAAAAAGGTCATACATAGCCTTTCCTAATTTAATCTGGCGAATGATTCCGTGATTCCCGAACGGGAAACCCTTTCATTACTTAGTTCCCACCCCCGTCTGCTCCCAGCTTGCCTCCTCGCCCCTTAACCACCCCTGAGAACCGCTACACAACACTAAATCAACGGACAGTGTAATTTTTGTAATGGGAGGTGTGGCTTGCGAGGGGTGGACCAGGGGTATTCTAGAGGGGATATTCACCCGTGGTGGGGATAACATCCCTCACGATCTCACGGAGGGGAGAAGTAGGGGAAGAATGACGTAGCGGCGTAGGGGTGCAGAGTAGCAAAAGCTCAGAAAACTTTTATACAAATTTTCGCATAATAAGTTCAATCATTTCGTTCTTTCTTATCAAGTTTACGTTAACCACCAGAAAGAGCTATTTCTTATTTCTCTTACGAATTAGGTTGAAATGTTCTTTCATCCCTTAGCGAAATAACACACGATGATACCAGTCAAAGTCTACAATCATAATTTCAGGATATTAAATGGCAAGAATAACTATTTAACTATTTAAATGCACCGGGATTAGAAATCTGATAAATGCATTCCGCGAGCAAAGGGGTGAATCGCGTGGCAAAAGATACCCCCGTTTAATGGAGGGGATGGATTTTAGTTGGTGGGAGAAAATGTTGGCTCCTCGATTCGTGGTGGGGATATAAGGGATGGTAAGTGGTGGGGGGAGTTATCACAGTCGACGGCGTGCGGCCGCCGCACGCGACAGTTTACAACCAGCTGCCAAAGCGGCAGGTTATCTGCTCCGGAGCGTTAGTAGGGTTATCGCTGTTTTTTCCTATAAAGTTTATTTGTTGTTTTTGTTATATTCCGAAGAAGAAGACGAAGACGAAGAAGAAGAAAGAAAAAAATGATATAAAAATTTGCAACGTGTGATAGGAGGAAGAAGCTGCTTAGGGTTGATCGAGGCTAATTTCAGTGAGATAATTAGAGTTTAGTTCAATACCATATAGGATCTATACTATATGTCACAAGTTGTGTGAAATATCATAATATTAATTGTTTAACAGAATCATTGCATATTCAAGTTTCAAATCATTACTGAAATTGTGTTTATGTATATCTAAATATCACCAAGAAATTGAATTTTTCAAATTCTCTCGTGTTCCATAAAAAACAAAAAAAAAAAAAATAATAATCTGGTGCACTGTGTATTTAGAAGAGAGGGAGAACAAAAAAAAAAAAACATTCTTAATAAAGGCAGTTAAGATTGCTCCCAACGTCAAGTCACCACATGGTCCAGCAGCGTCACCAGGTAAACAAATTTTCACTTTACACAATTATCCATAAACGAATTCGTACGACGATTAAAAATTTGTCTAAATTTAAGTATCCTTTCTCGTCTAATGATTCAGTGAATTAAACTAAACTCAGTACCTACCTGGTTCTGTCACATTGTTACCCTTGAAAATAAGGGATGATGGTATAAATAATTCATAAGTTATTAATTCCTTGTTATATAAATATATTTTATAGAGTTATCTTTGTAGGTATGTAAAATTTAAGTATGTATTATCGAGATAAAGAAAAAAAGAAATGATGGGGGTGAGTTTCCTCTCATGTAATACCTGCTTTAATAACAGCCACTCGTAGTCGTCGTCAAGTGTCGTTGTTTTGAGCACTGGTTGGTGCTTTCGTTTAATTTGAACCTCTTGCCTCTGTTGATATAATGAACCTGGCTCTGGTACAAACATATATATAGGTATATATATATATATGTGTATATATATTCGTCCGGTTGGTTTTCGATAATTGGCACTAGTTCCAGAACCCTGGGCTCGTTAGCCGACCAAGTAAAGAGAATGGCTTAATTATTTCGTTTGAAGTTTGAGAAGGGGTTAGATATAGCTATATCGGTACACGAGTACCTCTACCTATACGAGTACGCGAATAAATTGGGAACAGGAACGGCGTTTATTTTGCACGACAAATTGGTCGGGCTAATTGGCTAACTGCCGTGTATTTTAGTGCCGCAAGGGCGGTGCCGAAGAATTTTCGTTTTCTTTTTTTTTTTTTTTTTTTTTTTTTTCATATTCTCAAAATTCAACTTTTTCGACGTATTTAAGTCGTATCTAATTTTTTTATTTTTTCTTGAATACATACAATCACACTCGCTGCGATCTAAAATATTTGAAACATGAAAGAGATAAGAAAAAAAGAAAAATTCTATCGGAAATATTTTTTGAAATTTTTCTAGGGTTTTGGTTTTGACGAATTAAAAATTTTATAAACAGAATGTGTATTATCGTGCGTGGGTCAGTACACATATACCTATATACATGTATCTACTAGGGGATGTAAAAAGAAGAGAGAAAGAGTATATATATATATATATATATTTTTTTTTCTTCTATCAAGTTAATATCCGAAATGCCAGGGCAATAATTCTCCCATGGGGCAATAAAACGCCATTTGGGTATATCAAAACGGAAAATATAATCTCCTTAAGTCTTACGCCCCTCCGATATCTTACAACTGACCACTCAGCCTCGCCCGACCGTCCAATTCGACCACTCAAAAGTGTTGCTTTTACGTAAATTGAAACTTCCCGAGCTTTAGAGCTTTAGGACAACTTCGCTAGGTGGCAGGAGCTTGTCCTTATATCTTATACACCCTTAAAGTATTAGCTACTTTTACTTTGCGTGTCGATCGCGGTGAGTGAGAAACTTTTTCATTTCGTTTCTTTCATTTATTAGATTTAATAACTTTCATAGTTGTGGAAAACTTTGAATCGGGGTTAAAAAAAATTATAATTCTTACAAAAAAAAAAAAAAAATAAAGTTCTATTCACTTCATCTTGGATTTTATAAGACTGAATTGAAAAATGATACAATTTCGTTTATTGATAAGGTTCTGTTCGATAAATGTAGGATATCTTTATCACCAGGAAATAAGGCCTTAAAACGAATTCAATGGAGCCCAAGCAAAGATATCTTTCTTTCAATAACGGACAATTAACAATACTTCCGTTTCGCCGGGCAGAATGGCTTTATTTTATTTTCTGTTTCCAGTTTCCAGAGGGCCGAGACAGGTCCTTGGTAGGTGCTGTATTCTCTCTTTCAGCCCCCTCCTTCTTCTTCTTCTTCTTCTCCTTCTCCTTCTTCTCATTCTCATTCTTCCTCTTCTTCTCCGAGCACTCAGATTCCGAGTGTATTGGCTTCTGCCTCCTCCTTCCTTCCCTCCTTTCGATTCGATCTTTCGATTATCAAGCCCTATCCCTGCCTCAGCCGGCTAGTCCCATTGTCTTCTTGGCTCTTTCAATTAATGTTTTGATTGATTTCACCCCACCCTTTACCCACATTCAGTCAGGACACCTACCATCGAACCGTCGACGGGACTCTGAAGTCTCTAAGATTGAGTCGATCAGAAAGCCTTTCGCGAAATTCGATCGACTTAAATTTACTTCGCTTTTTATTTCACTCTCGTCTATAACCGGAATTTCCGGTGATTTGTTGCTTTCAGAAATAAAATTAAAAAAGAAAAAAAAAAAAAGAAAAAAAAAGAAAAATAAATATATAATTAAATTATTATACTTATCTTACTTGAAATTTTTGGCAAAATTTTCATCCCCATCGAACATACCCGCAGGTACCTATGTATATTTTTTTATATATTGCAAATAGCTTCGTTTTACGGTATCTGAAATTGAACGACTTATTATTTTATTTCAACAAATATTTTTCCTCGTATATACCTATACCTAGGTATATATGCCCGTAACTTACCCTATAGCCACGCGAAAGAATCAAGTCTTTTACAGCAAATCCGAAACTGTTGGTTCTCCTTTTCCTCCATTGCACGCGCGGGCGATCTGCTATCAATGAAATTGCGATTGCCGCCAATTTCTCCGCGTATACGACGGACGCGGTCAAATGTTAGACGCTGCCGGGCGTCGCGATGCGGTTGGGGATGTCGAGATGAAGGTGGTGGTGGAGGTGGAGGTGGTGCAGGGTTTCTGCAGGGTGGAAACCAGGCGTTTGCCGGTGGCTGTTTTATTGCGAGATTTGCGGCATGGCCTTTCAGTGTAACAAGACTTACCGAGATCTTAATAGAATCTTAACTCTCACCCCCGTTGCCTCTCTCGTTCAACCTCTCAAACCCCCGGACTCTGGAGCATACCCGCGCTTCTCTTCGTCCCTCATAGATCCACGCTGACCGTTGCACCCCAACTTTATTCCAAGCGACTCTTTACCCACACACGATACATAGGAATGATTTTAAAAAATATCGATTTTACAGGAAAATTTCATAAATAGGTGTACATAAAAATCAATTTTTACGAATCTGCTGAAATTGCCGATTATTTATTCCTTAGTTATTACAATTACTTGACAAGATTGCGAGACGTGTTCAATGTACAGGGAAAAGGGCGAAAAAAAGAGAAGCTTTTTTTTTTTTTTTAGGAGGAGATAAAAATCGATTTCTCTCCCCCTCTCTCTCTCTCCATTGCTGCCTTACGTTTTTCCGATCGTGAAGGTGGGCCGGGAGTAGGTATACGTACCGCAAAGCTGGATTCCAATTTAATTTATGGGGAAGACTATTTTTCCAATTTTCAATGACCACCCGGTATTCACCGCGTCGGGGTCGAGAAGGGGCCGCGGCAGGTCCTACGTGGTCGCGTCCACACAGTCGCCGGGAGAACCAATTTTATATTTTACTCTCGTATTTAGATTTACCATTTCAGATATTGTAAGAACAAAAATAAGTTTAAATTGAATTCCACCCACCGTTTGCCCCTTTTACTCCTCGACCACCGCACCCCGCTAGCCACCACCTATACAATACTATATAGATATGTATAATATCTATATATATACATTCTCTTTCTATTCGAACCCCATATCGCCCCCTCTTCACCGTGGGTATCACCATCGGCTGCGTTATCCGTCGATCTCCCTCGAATCCCGTTTTCAACTCGTCTCTGTCCTTCCTTTGGAAAATCCGATTCCTCTTTCTCACTTATTGTTAGCTCGCGTTCGCGCAACACGTCCCGAGCTAATTTTTAACCGTAGCTCCGCAGAGTTTGGCTCGCCTATCGTTAATTGGATCCCAGATGAAGGAGTGAGACAGGGCAAGTCGAGCGAGCGAGTGAGCGAGCTGGCTGGCTGGCTACTAGTAAGGAAGGAAGGAAGGAAGGGGGGTTGTGCTGGGACCAGGGACCTGGGGGATGGGGGATGCCGAAGAGAACTCGCCCGTCTACACAGTGGCGGAAGAAGTGGTTCTAAGGGTGGCAATATCTTGCCGACCGTACCGGAGAGAATTAAAACTACGCTACCCCTGTTACTGCGCATATATACTGTCGCGAGAATTTACTCTGTGTATGTTAACCATGTGATTGTGTCGAACTCCAACGGTCACGCGATCTTAACACCACGGTAACATTTGCCGGGTTTAACTCCCCCAATCAATTATACGACGTAGGGGTTGAAGACTGATCGAATTTTCGACATTTCTATAATTTTACGGGATTTCGGATGAAAATATTGATTAGTCAAATTTTTATCGAGGATATTTACGAACGATGATTATATCAGGGCGGTAACGACGGGGATGCGATGAGGGAGTAACCGCGGACCGATAATTATATTATATGTAGAGTGTTAAGAAAAAAGGAAAAAAAAAAATGGAGAAAAAGAAAAAACGTAAAAATCGCCTCGTGAAGAATATGACTGTGATACGAAAGGTGGAATTATCAGCGTTGGTGTATACACGCTTTCGTTCAAAGGGAGCTCAAAGGTTCTTCACGTGTGCAACACGGGTCGTTATATTCCGAAATTTTGAATAAATCCAAGGTACCGCGTAACGAGCCCACTCTGGTTGACTCGGAGACAGCCTGAAAGTCCCGAATTTTAATTTCACCCCTAACAAGGGAAGGCACGACAAGGGCAGAGCGCCAGACGCGTGGGAGGGTGCTCGCCTTAGTCCTTCAGGACTCCAGGAGATTCCATCCTTCAGGATCATTATATTGCCAATTAGAAGATTGCGCCTGCCAACGTCTAACAAGCCGGCTCGAGTCCTTCCTGGGGGACTCATGTCTACCTCACCTACCCAACTTTCATGCGCCGTTATGTTACAACCCATAAATGTCACATTAAAATAATAATCTTACCTCCAATGATCGAAATTGATTTTTATTTATTTTTATTTTATTTTTTTTTCTTCAAAAAAGAAGAAAAACAACATTTTAATTTTCTCATCATTTATTAGGAACGATCTAGAATAATTTTTTCGATATATATAAAAAAATTCTGTTCACATCGCGCGATTAGTATTAGGGATAGATACGGATGTAGGTATGCACTGTAACACGGCTGAATCGGGGGAAAACTTCTTTCACAGAAAAATATATTTTCCGAGAGTGTATACCTTTGCGTAATGGCGGCGGTCTCAATTAGTCGGACTTACATCGCTGGGGTCCAATTAGACGCGGGCTAGAAGCCTGCCAGGCTACACCCTGTTTGCTTAAGTCTGAGCTGCCCCTGGACGACGGAGCTGGTTCCCTACTAAAGGTGTCTTTTCCCCTCGCTAATGACTAATTAGCGGCCTCTCTACTCGTACAGTATAATGACACCGGGTGGCTTTAGAAGGGGTGGATCATTATCGTGCGCCGAAATTATACACGCACGTACAAACACGCGTTTAATACCCTTATATACCTATATATATCCCCGGTCAACTTGTTATCGTTCTCACTATATAAACTTACCAAAAGTATACGTTGGTAAATCTGTGTGGATAAAAAAAAAAAAAAAAAAAAAACAACTTTGAGGGGAGTAAGAACTTGCTAGTTTTTAACGCGATAGAAAATTTCCGATCATCCAGTTTTATCAGATCGATTCCACCAGTTCTTTGACGATTGATCGGGATCTCCGAACCATCGCTTCTCACAGATCAGCCATTTCTTCCGATTGAACCGATCTTTGGCTTCGGGAACTTGATTCAACTATCAAATTTCGAAATTCAGTTGATTTTATTTTTTCTTGTTTTCTTGTTTTCTCCTTTCTTCTGCCGCGGTAAAAATTCACGGAAAAATCTACAGCGGGTAAAAGAGACGTGGTATTGGTAAGAGAACTTGTTCTTGATACAAATAAAAATGTTTCCAAGAATAGGAATGAGAACCAAACAGATGCTGGAATAAGGGCAGGGACGAATGGACAAAAAAATTCTATAAAATTGAAAAGTACGTATATATTTCAATAAAGCCGGGTCAGCCGAACCGAGCCAAGTGTTCAGCCAGCAGGAGGACCCTATCTGCTTCGTAGTAATTTTATTTCAATGGCTCTGGTACCTCTCCTCTATTTCGTCTCTGTCGTTCTCGTCACTCGCTTTTCATAAGATTCCATACGATACATGTACACATCCACAGACCTATTTCTTTATGTCTTTCTGTATATACATATAAATCCATGTACATATTTTACAGGAATACCTATCTCGCTATCTGTCTATGTATACTCTCTGGATATTCCACACTCTTTACTTGGAAGGCTTTTCTTTCCTTTACATTTATTTATTTCCTAAATGTCCGTCCCTGCCGGCTATTTTATATTTGACATTTTTATTAAACCCCCCCCCTCCCCCTCCCTCACCATCTCCCCACAGGGGTGGCTGGTGAACGTTGAACGCTGAACGGTGGACAGTGGACGGTCCAGCGGGTCTGCCGTGCTCCCATATTGCTGTTAGGGCAGTTTCATAATCTCATATGGCGGCTCTTATTGACCAAATAAAAAATTGTATCCGCGCCAGAATCGCCGATCAGATATTGCTGCTGCGTTTTTTTTTTCTTTCTCTCTCTCTCTCTCTCTTTTCTCTTTTTTCTTCTTTTTTCTCTCTCTTTCTCTTCTCTTATTCGTCTACCGTTATTTATTATTATCGTTGTGTTGTTATTGCTAGGTTTGCGTTCGACAGGTGTCACGCTGGACAGTTCTATATAGCATATACTATACATATTATATACTGATAAAGCTGAAAAATGAAGATATAAAAAAAAAAAAGAAAAAAAAAATAACGAAATGCGTAATTCTATCCCCCGGATGCGTCGAAAGTCCGCACTTTGGGTACGTTTATGTTAAACTTTAACTTTATCACATACAAGCTGTGAAAATACTCCGGTTTCATGTGACACACACACACACACACACACACGAGATAAGAATCGTAACTCTGCACTTTAATTAAACCGCTGACTCATTATTTTATCGATATGAATGCCTAGCTGACGAATGACTTTTGAAACTGATTTGAAATGTCACACAGTATATGGCCGTGGTCGTTGCCACATTTGTTCAGATAAAATAGTTGTGAAAGGACTCTGGAAGTTTATTTTATAATATTCGGAAGTTATTTTTACCCCATCTTCACTCTTGCATTCAGAGCTAAATTACTGATCGACAGATTCAGTCAATCATAGTCAAAGCTATAGCCATGGTGTAAATCTGGCTTCGTATTATCTCTTTCACGCAAGCATCTGTCGCTTTGTGAACGATAATTAATATCTGTACGGTTTCGGTTTTCCAGAATTATTGGGAAATTACTTTAAGCAATGGTGGCATTGAATTTGATCAATAATTCTGATTGTATGAAATTTATACAGGATGTATGTGTAACATTAGAGTTGTTAATTTTGAAATTCCAAATTGTTAGGTACGAATTCTGAAAGCATGATCCACATTGGTATTCGTAAAATGTTTCGTTTCGTTTATTCAAAAATGAGATAACTACGTAAATCAATAAATGAAAATAGGGGTTAAACAAACCGAAATAATAAAAAAAAAAAAAAAAAAATGAGATAGAATGGAAAAATAAAATAACCAACAACTAACAAACAAACTAAAACCGTAAACACAACAGAGCACTGGGAAATGGGTAAAAGTTGAAAATATGAAACAACCCGTACAGAACGCTAATTTAGCTCCAATTAACGACTACCTTTGTTCGAAAATACCCGTCAGAGTTGCAGTGGTGGCATTTTTTTCAACCCCTCTGCTCGTGCCATTAGCATATATAGGTAGTATATATATATAACAGCAATTCTGAACACGGAGGTAGCTAGGGCATCGTGGTGGTGGTGGTACTCCTACTGGTGCTGGTGCTGGTGCTGGTACTGGTACTGGTGCCGGTGCTTATAATTCGCACCGGTCTCAGCGCTCTGAGAAGGCCAATTAGTAGCATAAAGCCAAGCCGAGGGATGTTTGTATGTAATAATGGATTGTTACTCAAAGTATCCGGCTAATTAATTAAGCCCCCCTCTTCTGGTTTCCTTCTACCTCCACCTCCACCTCCACCTCCACCTTCGCCACCACCTCTACCTTTACCGTTCTCTTGCCCTCGGTACCTCTAACCCTCGACAACCCCCATGTATACCACCGTCCTCGTTCCTAGAGGCGTCTAACCACCCACGAACCACTCTTGTATCGAGGCAGAGTTGAAAACCCTTATAAGGCCTCGTGTGCCGTGAGTTTAAGAGTTGAAAGAAAAAAAAATATATATGTATATATGCAGGTAAAAATGTGCGTTGAAAAATGAATAAGAAAAAAAAAAAATAAATAAATAAATAAATAAATAAAAATAGCATCAAGTTTATCGATAATTATTAAGTTCATAAAAAACAAAAAAAAAAATATTTAATACTGTCAAAAGATCAGCGATTTATCAACGGAGATATATTTTTCTTTTATAAAATTAATTGTGATCAAAGGAGCTGGTATGGCATACCACTGTATGATTTATAAATCGTTTGGTTCGGTTCGGTTCGTTTGATCGGGAACTGGGAACTGTGGGTTTCCTCTTAGCTATTAGCCAGTTTATAATTCTCGATAATTTTATTGAAATTCAAGGGATGACTGAGTGCGGCCCTGCGATGGACGAGGCTCCAATTAGCGTGGCTAATTATTGTACTGCCACCCACTTATGACGTGTATATATGGTTATACCGTCCATATCTGTGCGACTGTGTATCCCATCAAAGATAACGTTGCACAGAGCGCGACCAAAATATCTCTCTAACCAGCAATCATTTGTATATTATATATACTATACGTTATATATATATAGCAGGAAACTGTAGCAATTAGTTTTCTTCCTCGTTAGCTGTTCTTTTTTTTTCTCATTTTTGTTCCTTCTCGTTAGAATAGTTTCAACCTGACGTTTATTTCCGAATTTATAACAGAGTTTATTTAACGTATATTGAGCATACAATATATCGAATGGTATTATTATGGCCATTGCAACGAGGGAAGTTGAGCAGTAAAACCTGCTTCTACAAAAATTCTTTATTCCTTTTGCTGGCTAGATATAAAGAACAACGTCGGTTTTTACAAAAATTTTCTTTTTCACTCATTCTCGTTGGTTTAAGTTTTACAAATTACACAAGTTTCAACGGTAAAAAACGTCGCTTCCGCAATCTTATTCGCCAATAGAAAGGATACAAAAGTCTAAAAAGGTTGGGATAAATGAAACACACTCTTTCCCCTTCTTCGCCTTGGTACAGTAGAACTTGCCAACTTCAAACAACTGACTGAAATTCTTTGGATTCTTTTCTTTCTGGTTGATATCTTCTCTTCTCTTCTCTTCTCTTCTCTTCTCTTCTCTTCTCTTATCTTCTCCCTCATATTCTCTATACCGATTCGGTTTGATTTACCGTACAAGTTTGAATTTTCCTAGCGACAAATACCCTCAACAAAACACAGGAACTAACTTAACGCCGTTAGAAAATAATAGAAAACTTTATAATTGTTTTATTACCAAACATATACAGAGCGATTCTGTGGAAAGTAATGCGCCTTAAAGGTAGGCAAACGGGAAACGCCTACATTGAGCAGCTCAAACATCAACGATTGGGTTTTATTTCCCAAGTAATAAATAAAAACCAATCGTCGATGTTAAATCTGCTCAATGCAGGTGTTTCCCGTTTGCCTAACTTTTAGGCGCGTTACTTTCCACAGAATTGTTCTGTATACAACGGGCTTTGCATTTTTGAGGAAAATAGATATAAAAGAAAATTTACGCTCACCCAGAATCTATTTTACTTCTTTTTTTCTTTTTTTCAACACGAAGACTGGCATAACTATCCGTTAAGTTTTTATTTATATATATATATAAATTTTTTTTTTCTCGTCTTATACCAATTTCTAAGTACCGTATACGGGAGCACGTGTTTGCGCCGATAAACACCGCAACCCGTCGTACAAGCCTGCGAAGCAAGGCGCCTAACCAACAGGTGCTTGCTAGAATAATCCCAAATGAAAAGAATATTTTATTAAAAATTTGAGAATTTTTATTTATAGACTTCTTCTCGCTTTTGGGTTACAGAAAGTCGTATAGTTCAGCTCACGATGACGATGGATGTGAGCAAGTCGGAGACTAACAAAAATGGCTCCACACAGCGGGAATGTGCCGGATGTGGGAAAGCCATCACAGAAAGGTGAGCTTTCTTTTCTGATGATTATGTTCGATTTATTGATCACGCTTACTGCTTGCTGCGTGGTTAGAGTTTATTAATACAATAATTGGCACGTCGAATCGATGCCTTCTGCCAGATCGTAACAACGAGGTACTCTTCAATGTGAACTTTTCTGCGATTGTGGAAATTTCTTTGAAAATTTGCGCACCGTTTTTTGGATCAAAGATCCAACGGATAATCCAAATTTTAGTGATAAATCTTGTTACGTCAGAAAATTGCGAAAGTATATAATTTGATGAAAAATCTAGATCATCATACTACTTGCTGTAGAAACGAACGATCAGCCCAGACTGGAAATTGATTAAGAAGATTCTACCTGCACCCCGACGTCATTGAATGCGTAGATTTCAAATCCTTTTTTTCTAAAATTTTCACAGATATCTTCTCGAGGCTCTCAACCTTTACTGGCATGAGGATTGCCTAAAATGTGGATGCTGTGATTGTCGCTTGGGCGAAGTTGGCTCATCCCTATACACGAAAGCCAACCTCATCCTCTGCAAAAGAGATTACCTAAGGCTCTTCGGGAATACTGGGTACTGTGCAGCTTGCAGCAAGGTGATACCGGCTTTTGAGATGGTGATGAGGGCCAGGACAAACGTGTATCATTTGGAGTGTTTCGCATGTCAGCAGTGCAATCACCGGTAAGTTATTTCACAGCTGAAACTACGTCTATGCTATAAGTATGATCCTTCGAAATTCAATGTACCGATTTTCTGTAAAATATCTGAAAAGAAAATTGTCAAACATCGTTGGTATACCAGCTACTCGACGTAAGTTAATAATGACTGTCGAATTAAGTATCTGAACTGATTTTTCATCGCGATGAGATCGGTTTCGAAAATTTTTTGCCTTTGCTTGTTTCGGCTACCTTGACCTACCTGGACAAAATCGAGATGGAAAATTATTCTCCCAGACAGTGAAAACGTGCCAATAAATTTTCTCAAACTGCCGCCGATCCTGGTTTCGAAACGGCGTGTATGTGAAGTTTGGAAAAATTGATGACTCTCTCGATTCCTTCATGAGTCATGATGAATTTTGTCCTTGTTAGTTCACATGATTTCAAATATCTCGGATGTGACATATGTGAGAATTTATTCCGCCTCTGTACCTTCTGATAATGTTATGAAAAAAATGTTGATGTAGAAAACGGAAGTGTGCCTTTTTCCATTCAGTTACCGGCGTACCAATAAAACGAGGCTCCTAGGACGGTCCCAATTGAAAAATCTGTCTTGTGTCACCAATCTCCATGAAAAATATCCCACCTCGCTCGAGATATCCCGCATGCATGTATATTTTCAAAGCCATGCTCCTTTCCCTGTATATATATATATACGCGGAGGAACTACACATACTAATATACGGGATACACCTACACGCATATCTTCTCTCACACGAGGGGAAAGAAGACAGGCCAGGATGGTCGCGAGACGCGGTCCACTCGGGGGGGTTGCTTTACAGGCCAGCTGGGAAATCACCCTCTATTTCGCCGTCCCCCCTTTCATCCCCCCATTTCATACCACGTATCGCGGGCTTAGCCCCGTCGAGAACGCGAGGTGCCGAGGCGGAGGGGCCAGTTATATAATTATCTAGATACTGCTGACATTTTTGTATCAAATTGCCGGCACATAGGGCAAGAGATTGCTTCGCGACGGGGGTAGCTAAAGGTTACGTTCAAGTTATTGCCTACGTATAGGCGTAGCGACCAATTACTCCATCTAAGGGATGGTGGCGATCAATTTCTCTTATTTGTATATACTTTATTTTGTTCGATTTGTTTCGTACTATTATCTGATTAATAATTTTCTTATCGTTTTTTTTTTTTTTCACTTTCATTTTCTTTTTTTTTTCTTTTTCACTCCCTCTTTTCCGTTACCTCTCTTTAATGTTCATTGCGGAAGGTGAAAAACGCAGAGACTGTGAAATCCTTGTAAAACTGGAAGAGAGGGGGTGAGCTTATTGGTACGAGAATTGGACCGAGGGGGTGAGACGGGGTGTAGTTTCAAGCCAATAGTAATAGCTCGTCCAAGCGTGCAACAAACGCTGTACAGCTTCTCAAACAATGCGAACAAAAGAGCATCAATTTTACGTTTTTATCGTCCCGTATTGTCTATCTTTGACAATGCGCCTCGTATACCATTTCCGTTCGTTGGCTGGTGCAGTATACGCTCAAACCCGCGTATAGGTAGGTATATATTTATACGGGAGTATAGATAACTCACCGAAACTCGCGCAGAGACAGACAGACGGACATACATGTATACGATCGGTGTTTGAAACAAATTTATAAATTGTTCGACGATGCGATATGTCGTCGCGTTATTTTTTTTCTTTTTTCCCTGATTCTTAGAAAAAAAAAAAAAAAACAACATTTTCCAAACCGATTTTACAGGTCAGTGAAGTATAACTAACGTATGTATCAGATTATATACCTTACCTTATAATTTTTTTTTTTTCTTTTTCCTTTCAATTTTTTCTTTCTTTTTTTTTTTTATACAATAACTTAATATTTTATTATTTGATTTACTAGCTGTTAACGCGATGATGGATCCCCGATTGCGTATTCGGGTATTTTTATATCTAAGCAATGTATAGATGGTATATTCTACGAGAAAGAAAAGGAACGTTCAAATTTTGCTCTCGACAGGCTGTCAACGTGCCAATATCTGAAAATATATGAATCCAGAAAAGAAAGAAAAAAAAGAAAAAAAAGAAAAAGGAATTGGAACAATCCTGAATGGTTTACGTATACGAGTAGGGCCTCTGTCACACCCAAATATCAATATCTTTAGAGGCACAGTGGCATAAAATTTGAACTAAAATCAGGGGAAAAAAAAAATAGGTAAATGTATGGATACTCGTAAAAAAAGAAAAGAAAAATCAGAAAAGAATAAAGCCCAACTTTTATACAGATCGGAAATAATTTCAAGAGTTTCAAGGCTTACAGTAAAAAAAAAAAAAACAAAAAAATTAATTAATAAGGTGACTTCAAATTTTAACTAATTATTCTTACTTTTATTATGATTGTAATCTTTTTTTTTTTATTATTTTCATTTCTTTACGTGGATCTGTTCATCTATTGCATTATTTTAGGTATACGTACACTCTACACATACCTTACAGATGTTATTTTTTTTTTTTTTTTTGTGTCACAGTACGCGCGCAGAAGTTGGCGCGCAATTAGCTGAAACGTGACACGAGCCTGAGACTCAGAACTCGCAATTAAACAGCAACAATTATACGGGGGTAACTTTAGACTCTAATAACACGCAATAAAGGGTTGCTTGGAGTAGCTGACTGGGCGTAGGGAGAAGTCCGGAGAGGGAAATCCTCCCCCGCCTCTCTGGTTAGGGGATGATTTACCGATCCAATTAGCTCCACGGTTACTCTCCTAAAAAGACGTCCAGTCTAATTTAACGGGTGTCCAATTAAAGACTAACCATACAATTTTAAAATGTCCAATAAATTTTCGAAACACGGGCTAAATAAAACCAGAATTTACCCCGCATTGTAACGAAGGAAGAAAAAGAATTATAAAGAAAAAAAAAATAAATAAATAAAATAAAAGAAACAAATTTCTCACAATTTCAAGTATTTTCATTTCATTTATTAAACGATTATCGATTCGAATCATTCAAACAAATAATTTTGGTAAAAAAGCACCTATTAGAAAATCTAATCTCTCATCCATTTCTCCTTTTTTTTTTTTATACAAACTTTTGTAATAAATTCGTAGGAAATTTTCGTTTCTTTTTTGTTTTTTTCTGCCAGTACTGTGTATACCAATCTCTTAAACATATATACAAGTAGCATTGAATTATAGAACAAACACAAACACAACTTTTTTGTAGTTTTCATCATTTCCGGCTGATCTTGATCCCCGCGGATGCGTTTAGGCGTTATACATGTGAGAATAATTCAAGTTCGATGTCTGAAGGAAGTTTAGCGACGAGTAAGTGCAGCACTTCCGAAGGCATGTCTCAGTGGCATTGCAGTATAAACTCTGAACTATTTTTCCTCTTCTCTGTATACCTGGAGTAAATGGACAAAGCGACGAATGGGGGGTGGATTCGTGATTGGCAGAAACGACACGTACCAAGTGCCATGAGAAATCTCTTGCATAGAAAATTTCAATCCGGTCGGGTACTACTCTTGTGGGGTGGATAACTTTGTTGAATTTTTAACGGTGGTCCTGTGTGACCAAGACCATAACGTCCCCATTCCACCCAGAAAATCCCGCTCTCTGTTCATGGACAGATGTATGGACGGTCGGAAGTCAAGACTGTCTAGAAGTTTGAATAAATAAATGAAATTGCAAACGGGTATATGTGACGCCATTAAGATCGTTTTACTACCATCTCGGGGCCAGAAAAATATCATGAAAAACAAATAAAATAGGATTCGCCTGAACTCGTTGGAAAGTGCGAATAGCACGACCGAGTTTAGCGTCACACACATATATTTCATTGACAGACACACAAAGTCCATCGTTGCCAATTTATCCGTCGTCACTTCAGCGCGTTCGTGAAAAAACAAAACAAAAAAAAAATAAAATAAATAAGGGTGAATTGTTGGAAAGATCCGAATGACAAGGTGTGATCAACGCATCAAGTTATCCCGGATGTTGAAGCGCGGGTATGAACGCACATAACTGCACCTAGGTACGCAAATATATAACATAACCGTTGGTAGTTATTCCGCAATCCGTTAATTCAATAATTTCAGTGGAAAGCTTGCCTCGTTATAACGGGATAATAGCCGGCTGAGCCGACGACCCATCCGCGCGTTGCGATAATTCTGTTTGCTAAACGATTATGAATATCTGCTTCTACCAGCACCGTATACACATATGAACGGAACTGACTCGCTGTACAAATTTTATTTTATTTTTTTCTGCACAATCGCAGCGTCTCGTTGGACAAAAAAATCATTTTTTGTTTTGTTTTTTGTTTAAGAAATGAGGAACACCACCGACACACGAAAGTTGTGCCTTTGATTTTGACATTTTCTGATCTCAAGTGCTTCTCGCGGGTTTTTGATTGCAGATTTTGTGTCGGGGACAGATTTTACCTTTGCGAAAATAAAATCCTCTGCGAATACGACTACGAGGAAAGGCTGGTGTTCGCTAATATGGCTGTTCACCCACCGGCATCACTTGCACACATCAAGAGACAGCTGCCTCCGATACCAACACCCTCTGGACAGAATATGCACCCGAGTCATAGTCCCATGCAGCATCCTCATCAACCCCCGGGCCAGATGAGCCAGTCAATTGTACAGCATAATCACATCTCAAATGTAAGTCATTTTGCCATATGTGTTAATTTTTATTTCATTTTATTTTTCTTTCTCGTCGTGGTGACGCGGATTTTGTAAAAAATTTAACCAGTTGATAACTTTTTGCTCAAAATTCTACTGTCTGAAAATGCTTTTAGCTGAATTGCTTGTTTTACTTACTCCTTTAAAGTTATTTAATGCCCCCGAACAACCCTGCAACAAATACAATTCAACGCGATTTGCACTGGCTGTTTATATAGCGCGAATCCTTTAAGCTCTTTATCAGTAGTTGCATGGCTTTACTTCTTGCTCTGAGATTGAAGTATTTCAATTACTCGGTTCGTACCTTATACTTGATATTCTATAGCCATTTCTTACCTCGTAAATCCTAATTAATTACCATTGAAACGCTTTCAAATTATCCCGATGATAAATCCCTCAGATTTTTTTTCATTCAAAATCGAGCCTTCCGCCTTCCCTCCTAATCATTTCGAAAGTTCAAAATATCTCGATTAAATACTGATCGGGAATTATTTCGGATGCTCCAGGGCCAAATATCCGGAGGTACACCCAGCATGAATGGGACCATAGGAGGGCCGAGGGGACCCGGTGACATGAACAATAATGGTCTATCAGGTCCAGGAATTGGGTCTGTAAAACCTCCGCCCATGTCAATGCCGGCTCCCACCAGCTGAGACGAGGCTGCGCCGCCGATGAAAAAGCTAAGGTGTCTTGATGGTTATTAAAAATGGTATTTTAACAATACCTAATAATACATTATCGACACGCATTGCGGCGCTCCACTAATACCTACGTATTGGGTATAACGTTTTTTTTTTTTTCTTCTTTCTTTCAACCAATTTTATTCTATAACGCGATCGAGTAGGTATATAAACTACCGAGTATAAAAATTGGAAGAAAAAATAAAATAAGTAAATGAAAATTTTTAAACACTGTTTATAATTAAACGCGAATCGTACCAAACGCCATTTATAATTCGTTGTCAAGACGAAGTGAGAAAATAATAATATTAAATACGTTGTATTATACAGTATATATGATATGTAATAATTTTATGTAAGATATAATTCTAGTGATTATTGAAGGGGGGAAAAAAAAAAAAATAACAAAAAGGAAAAGAAGAAAAAAGAGAAAAAAAAAAAAAAGAAAAAATCTGTAAATATCTGTACTAGGTATTACGGTAATTATTAAGTATATAAAAATACGAGTATACGGTCATAATATTATTTCATTTTTACAGTCTGTTCGGAGTACCATATACATATTCCTCTGTATCGTCACGTATAGGATAATAATTTCTTTCCACTAATTTGTTGATCGTTGGTTTTTCTTTTCTTTTCTTTTCTTTTCTTTTTTTCTTTTTCTTTTTTTTTTTTTTTCGAAAATAAGAACACGTTCGTTATACGACGAATAGACTGTAACATAACGCGTGCCATGACGCTAAGAAAATAATTATCTCAGGCTTTATGACAAAAAGAAAAAAGAAAAAAAAAACAATTGTAATAATTGTGTACAGCCTGAAGATGTTAATTTTAATTAATTCACATTCGGACGAGCTGGTTATTATAGGTGAGGTAAAGAAAATTCTTTCCGAGAATTATATCTCAAAGGTTATTGAAACAAAAAAACAAAAAAACAAAAAAAAAAAAAAAAAATGAACCCGAAACAGACTATGTGGGTTCCATACAGCTAATACCAAAGATTAAAATATAAGATAAAACGCCCTTCGATATAGCATAAATTAAAAATACAAGACGAATAAAAAAAAAAAAAAAGTTAAATAAAATAAAAAATAAAAATAACACATTTTACATTCAGAGAGTTGGATTATACATTTGACCAAATTATTGCTGAAACAGGTATAAATGAATTATATTAATATATACGTACGAATTTCGACGCTGTATAAAAGACAGATTTTTTTTTTTCTTTCTTTCTTTTTAATTTTCTTCACAACTTTGATTGAGAAAAAATTTTGAAAAATGTTTATCTTTCAAGGCTGTTAATTTACGGAATAATAAAAACGGTACGGTATATTATAAAAGAGAGAATATTAGAAAAGATTAGAATTTCTTCTTATTTTTTTTTTTTTTTTTTTTTTTTCTTCTAAACTGAGGGGCTTTAGTCATAGCTTTATATTAAAACCAAAAGAAAATACCTAAACCAAAAACAGGCTATTATTTGAATAGCAACTGGTGTTATGAGGATTAATTAACGAAGAAATAAAGAGGTTAATGAAAATAGAGAATAAGAAGAAGAAGAAGAAGAAGAAGAAAAAAAAAAAGAAAATTAAAGAAAAATTGAAAAAAAAAAAAAAATAAAAAAAAATTCCAAAATTTCCAACACACACGAGCATTGTATATTACACCATTGTATGATTAAGTACAAATATTATTATATTGTATAAAATGAATTATTGTTGTCTTTTAGTGTTCTAAGAAGAATTTTTGTTATGCATCTGTATATATTATCATTATTAATACACTATTAATATAATATAATTAATAGGGCTCCATTACTACCGAAAAAAAAAACAAAACAAAAAAAAAAAAAAAAAATACATTCATATTAATACTTGAATCATATTGCATCAACATTATGTATTACCCGAAAAATATTACTTTAACCTTTTTTCAAATTCCTTATATTATATATTCTATGATATACATATATATATGTTGAAAATTCTAAATAACTTCATTGAACAAATTTAGTAACGAGGTACGTTCTGTTGATATTTAGTATAAAATCTCACCCCTGGCATGGGGGTCATCCCTACGGTAGGTATTCGATAACGAATTCAAAGTTATTCGATTCTCTAGGAGCGTGATTTGCCTAATGTCTTCCACTCCAACGCTAGCGAGTCGGTGTTATTATTACTCTCTGCTCTATATATCGAGACTTTCTAATGGAAACTCTAACTTCTTAAAACTTTCATTGATACCCTTACCAGAGCTAGTTGGCCCAATACCACTCTTTGGGTTACCAGAAACATCTAGATATTATATTCGTACGAATGTAATTTCTAGTCATGAATTTTTATTTTTATTTTCGTTTTCATTTCTAATCAGTTATTTTATTATTTTTTTTTATCAATAACGAGTGCATCATGTTGGATTATTTTTAATAGGATTTATGACAATTCGTTGCCACAAACGAACTCTGTAATCGGCCATCAAAGATAAGGGATAGAAAAATTTAATTGGATTTTCTGCATGCGGTCGAGTGAACCCCTCTCAAAAATCACATTAATCATACCTACCTACGCAGAATTGAGCGTGGGGTAGGGTAAGAGGAAAAAGGAAAAAGGAAAAAAAAAAAAACAGAAAAGAACTCCCCTTAAAATAATCTAGCTTGAAATGAAATCAGTTCAGGCAATTTCCATTCCCTTTAGGAACGCCGGCGTCAGTCTGTACCTACTCTGTCGTTCGTGGCTCTTGGCCCCTGGGTCCCTGGGTCCCTTTCCTTCCCGTTATTTCCCTTCCCTTCTCTTCCCCTTGATGCAACAGACAAATGACGCACGCGATTCAACCCTCCAGTCATATCACAACAACCGCAAGTCCGCTCGTGGATGCGGCTGCTGGAATTAAAGATCTAGAGATAAGGGTGTCATCCTTCGCGATGCGTACAGTAGAGCTTGCCAAAAGCTACAAAGTGATACCGTCTGGAATTACTGGTGGAACGACACCAGCTTAGCTTTTCATTTTTCTCTAGTCTTATTTGTAAATTTTTAATTTTTGCACACATGGAGGAAGAAGTAAAAAAAAAAAAAATATGGAATTACACATGTGCCCCGAAATTTTTTTCCCTCAGTGATAAATTTTAACGAGCCATCG
This sequence comes from Tenthredo scrophulariae, assembly GCA_963978835.1. Lineage (NCBI taxonomy): Eukaryota > Metazoa > Arthropoda > Insecta > Hymenoptera > Tenthredinidae > Tenthredo > Tenthredo scrophulariae. The sequence goes on from OZ022232.1 coordinate 8,951,082, forward strand.
GACAGCCAATGTAAGTATGGATATGGTATATCGTTGAAGGAGATTTTTCGTTTGAAAATAGAATATTTTAACGCCGTTTGGCATTCAGTATATTATAGTTTGGCGTCATTCGTTGCAGATACGAAGGAGGGTTCTAGATTTTTAAAGAAAGAATTCTTTTGAAACCGAACTAACTCCCCGAGGCAGTCGCGTGTACCGGGCGTTATGACCCGGACATCCTCTGCGGGGTGAACTGAACTTTACTGCTGTAATATTTCAAATTTTATCGTTCGAAAATGTTGAGAAGACTTTACTAGCTTTGAATTCACGGATCTTGCCCTTGACAAACCGCCATGCAATCGCTTTGCTCAACGTGTTTTTTCATCTCAATTATTCTCTGGCCATTACGACACGTAGATTTGAAACCATGCAGAAAAAATGAACCATAGTTCATCAATTTTCTCTACTATCCCATACAGTCACTTGTCACACACATCTGTCATTATATTTTTCCCGAATCTCTTGCTATAATTATTTAAAATTGATTCTTTGTCTTTGGCTGCGATGCGTTGATGAAAATCATAAAATCCAAAAAATGTCGACCAGGAAGAGTGTGTCGTCATTACCAACGCCGGGTCCTGATCCAAAAGTGAAATCGAGAGCAGACGCGCTTACTACAGAATTTCAGTATTATGGGTAAAACGCATCCGAAGTTTTTGCGCCGTGAACGAACCTTCGTATTGCAATTTCGTTTAATTAACACCATTGATTACGCTTAGAGCTGCTATCAGAAATTTGGCGCCAGCTCTGACCAACATGCAAGAAAGAACCCGGGTACTTCCTTGGGTTAACAAACTTTTTGGGGCTGAGTATCACGTCGAGGTACTTAGAGATAAACGAAACAGGTAAACCGTTGGGGTTTAACGCGCGAGAAAGTTGTCGAAAAATTGATAATAACGTAAAGCTTTGACCGTAGATATCTCGCAGCAATCGCGGTCAATTTAATAAACGACGAACTGACCGGCGTATTTGACGATGATCCACCGGCCGGTGCTACCAGAGATCTGTCAAAGATGGCAGTTATCAACGCCCCTTATGCAGAATGGGAACAGGACACAACTTGGTCTGAATATATAGCCGCGTTACCTGACCATTACGAAGAGGTGAAAACGGTTTTTACACAACCCCTGAGCAGCTATTTTCGTATTTTTCAATTAATATTGAAGGGGTTTAGATCATTGAGACAATAAATGAGGAATTGATTCACCCTAGATACCCTGCAGTTTTCACAAGCCAGGAGAAGAATGTCTGAAAGATGCTATCGAGATGGACGAACAGCTCGATAACGTGAGTTCATTACTGCGTGTCAGAGCTCACACTGATTCGAATTAACAAAAGTCCCTCAAAGCCGTGTGAAATTAACCCCAATATTGATACTGCGAATCTACATGAGCTTGTGCTCTGCGGGTTTCAGGAATTCTGGTTTCTGATGTACCAGATTAGACCATACGCTGCTTTGATGCCGTGTCGTGATCCCAGAACTAAAGTTGCTGCCTGGATACAAACCCTGTGCAGACTTGGGTTTAAAAAATGCGGGCGAATGAAGGGGCTGCGAAATGATTATGCTTACGCATTGTACGGGTCAGTATAGTAAAAAAAAAATTCAAAAATCGATAGAATAGTTGTAGGAGTTGATTATGTTCGTTGGAATTTTTTTCCCGGTACAGATATGTTCATGATCTACGGGTAGCTGGACCCTTCCAAGATTATCCCCCTTGTAAGCATTTGAGGTCTCTTCCGGAAGCTGCAAAGTGAGTAAATGTCTTTTACGGTTAGACGCATCGTTGGATCGGTCGAATTATTACATTGTTAGAAATCCTTCCTCACTCGTATAGAATATTTTTTGGCAAGCTCCGCTCGCTAAACTATGCCAACTTCTGATCACCGGGCTAGAATCCTCACAACCGAGACAATATCAATCACATTATTTGAACCTCCCCGTTGTACGGTATTATATTCGCTATGAAATATATACTCCGAAATTCTGACCGCTAAAACTTGGCAGTCGATCGGATCCTCAAGCCCAAGAAACGTTTCACCAAATTAACAATGCTAGAAATACCACCAATAGAATCAACATTGTTGAATTAATTACAACGATTATTTATTGAAAAAAAAAAAAAAAAAATTCTCACCACTTGTGATCCTGTATCTAAGAACTCACGAAACAATGGAAATCCTTATTCCTATGGGCTATGGTACGATAAATTATTTATTGCTGTTCTAAAGGCTTGCCGCGAAGAAGCACCCCCTGACATCACCGTACAGTGAGGAAGCTGAGACATTTATGTACACGCAACCAACTCCCGAAGAAGGTGCTTTTTGCTACATAGCAGTTACAGGCGACTTCCTGAACAGTGAAACTTTATTGCCACCATAAATTTGTGAACAATCCGCGATTTAATGGTGAAGAAAAATTTGGAAATTTCAAAAATTGTCACCTATTTTAATTTTTTTTAGCATTTTATAAAACGAAGGTATTCATGCTAACTAGAATTCAGACTTCGTATGTGGAGACGTCGTTTTCGTAGTAGAATATGAAAAAAAAAAAAAAAAAACACAAAAAGAAGAAGAAAAAAAAATCACCCGAAGACTAACGGCCTTTATTCTTTCAATTTCGGCAAGAGTTTGCGCTTCGTCGAGGCACGTTTGGTGGTTAGGCACAGTCTTTAGGTATAATAGTGTTCGCTATCTTCGCATCAGCATTCAACTTTCTCTGGTATACCTCTATAGCATACATACATACATACATATATATAAATTTATATATATATATTATATATATAGTATACATATATATATATACACACCTATACAGGGGATATATTTTTCCGCGCTTTGGTATGATTAATACTCTGGGGGTGAGGTAAGGGGGTGGCGAAGAGAGGTGGCCATGGATGCCTTGGTGTATAGCAAATCCCCGTCACCCGCATTCAATTACGATGTTATCGCGAATACAGATGACAGTTATTTCCTTCGGTACACCCTATATATAACGCCGTTGCTCTTGTGTAAAGCCAACGCTATAATACCGACCCGCTATAACAGTGTGGTATAAGGCTGTGAATGTTTCGCAATGTATGGGGATGATTTTAGATAAACTTATTGCGATTTTTCTTCCAACATTATGCGAGAATTTTCATGCCTCACCAAAGAAAGAGAAAGAGAAGAGAGCGTGAGAGAGAGGAAGAGGGAAAAAAATCAACCCACCTTTACTAATTTTGTCGATTTTTTTTTTTTTTGTTTTTTACTGCACCCGTTCAATCAACTCTGACTAGAATTATTAACGATCAGGAAGTAGAAAAAGCGTTTTAATTAGAATAACCACTTTTTGGAAAGTGTATTTGAATCACCGTGATTCCTGAAAGTGCAGATCAGAGGCTCTGGTGTAGATTAGGTCATGAGGTCAGCTTAGGATAGATTGCACCAACAAGTTGAAATAGCTGAAATAACGAAGTTTCAACGCGAAATGTGTTGATGGGAAAGTCTTGTTTCAACGTCATTTCTCATAGAGTCTGTCGCGAAAGTTGACTGACTCCAAACAGCCACATCGTGTACCCATTATCGGCTTTTCAGATTCTCTTACGAATTATTTAATGGATTAAGTTCTGCTTTGACTATTTATTCTCTTTACTTATTCAGAGGCAGGGTAGATTTTCATAAAAATAGAAGAACTGCTTCTATAATATTCAGGCTCGGACTGACGTGCTATTCTGACACGTGGATCGTCAATTGTCTTTCATTCCATCGGGGCGATAATTTTGGGTTGAATAATCTATCCCCAGGTTCAATAATTGACTCGAGTATTGGGCAGACGGGTCGTCACATAATTGACAAATAAATCCAGCCATGCACCGAATCTGGGAAATCAATGGCAACTGACGACCGACGTGGAGAGTCTAGATGCACCAATACCCGATGGGGTACATTAAATCGGATTGACAATGATACTCTTAATACGCATGGGAAATGATTGACCGTTTGACAGTATCGCTGCCTTTATCCGTTTCAAATTAAAAAAACTCTAGGCTCCGTATCTAACCGAGCTGCTGGTTATCGATGACCGGTCTCTCTTTCAACGCTGGGTTGTTACAGATGCGGTAAATTGACCACTCAGTAATGAGTTGTGCGTAGTCCCTTCAAACTGGAACCAGTATTGCCTAAGGCTAGGTGAATTCGAACGAAGCGTTATGACATTGGTCAATGTTTCACCTTTTTTTACTACACCGATTCACATCGGCAATCGGTAAAGCTTAAAAGTTGAATAATATGTCGAAAAAATAAATAATTTTTATTCCCGGTTAGTGGGAATCGATAATTCGTTATCTGTAGCAGAAGAAGAAGAAGAAGGCGGTCGAGGAAGTGGTTCGCGACTTGAGACCCCTCGTTTATTTGTGAAAGCCTAGCCGACCCAGCCGACGTTTTACCTTGCCTAACCTAATTTACCTCAACCTCGCCTGAATAAAGTACTCAACGCGGTTAGGAGCAGTTAGGCGGGTTAACCCAACTGCGTACTGAGGAAATTATCGTTACTTTAGACCGCCACAAATGGTGCTCGCGGGAAGGATTGGAAAAAGGTTCAAGAGGTAGGGACTGGGACTAAGGTTCTGAGTGCACGATGGCAATCACACCGATTCCTCTGTGCAATTTAGTTCGCCTGAGGCAATAAATTTTTGGAATATACGTAGAACATAGATAAATACCGAGGCTGTTGGTAGTTATACCGCATGGGAACGTGGTTACTGCACTTACCCAACGTGGTCTGCAACATTAGCCACTAAATTTAGCTAGGAGACAATAATCAGGCGTAAGCAGGACATTAGGCGTAAGTTAGTTGTCTGAAGGCTCTAAACCCCGACCAAAGCTTTGCAATCTATATATAACTATAATTACAAGCCCATGTGGTATCCGAGCAGGTCGTTCATTCGATCGAAGGGGGTACCTATACAACCCCTTATACCCCCAAGCGCAGAGCTATGCGCTAACAATTTCTACCCACTATTCTGAGTCCGCTAAGCTAAGAATATTGCCCATGGGACTACATGCTAATGCCTCGCCAATGCATATTAATGGCTAGATTGTGGAGCTAACTGCTACCAACAGATAACAGTGTGTTTTTTTCTTCCTTTATTTTTTTTTTATCAAAAGTGAAACGCGGTTGAGGAACGATTTGTTCTTTGTTGAAGTATCGTGATTGAGGAAATAGTAATGATTATTCGTTTTTTTTTTCTTTATATATGTACATAATATATTCTGAGTTAATTTTGATACGAGTACATTTTTTATGTGGTATACTATAGTATAGGTGGTAGAGTAAGCAATCAGAGCTGTATCGTTGAAACACTGCTCTCAGGAACTTCATTTGAACAGTCTTTGTTTATAAACTTAGAAACAGGATGCCGCGGAATATAGCTCTGCTTCTAATTACCCAGAGTGCTTTGGTTCTTTCATTCAACGCAGCTAGCTAACTAGTCGGTAAAACTTTCGACCGAGTAAAACCGTGTCTGAATTAATCAGGTAACGGTGAGTTCGGGCCAATTGTTTGTCAGCCTGTGTATAAGTAAAACCCTAATAAATAGCCGGAAGAAAGCCCCGTGATAATTAAGCCAGCTAAAGAGAAAAGGACCAAAAATGGCGGGATGGCGGTTGGTACGTTCTTCCATATATACACCGATCCCTTAATTACTCCACTAACCATCCACCCCAGGTCTAGCCTTACCCCGAGCTAGTTAGATCATTGAAAAAAGCTCTGCCAAAGGACCGGACATGATACGGGAGGGGCTCATGTTTCGCCCTGCAGATTCAGCAAGTAAAACCTATACTATTCAGGTTACAAAAAAGAGAAGGAACTTTATTTATTTCACACACAGCTTTATAAGCCCAGCTGTTGAAGTAAGAGATTTTTATTAAAAGAAAAAAAAAACCACATTTATTTCCAACAAGTTCGGTGTTCAGATTAAAGAAAAAAAAAAAAAAAATGATATGTTCCATGCATATATTCGTAATGTCCGAGGGACCTTTGCCGTTTTGGTTTTTTTTTTGACGGGTATGTGCGGTGGCGGTTGTAGGGTGTACCTACCGTGTGAGTTTTCCGTAGCGTCGGAGAGCTTTTGTTGGGTGGTTTGAAACTAGGGGGTGCGGAAAACACGCCGCTGACAACGAAAAACAATTACAAAAATCCGCGGCTCTAACGGAATGTTAATGTTTTCCGCCCTTTGATTGTACGGTAGGTCGTTGTATACAGTTGGTGATTTGAAACTTTGAATTCTGATTTAAATTCTGTTCGTACGTTCGAACCAATTATAGCCGCGCTCGCGTTCGTAACGAATATTGGACCAGGACATCTCCATTCAGGACGAATTCAGTTCGAGGATGCGATTATCTTTGGGAGGAACTCCGCGTTTCGGTAACTACGACAAAACTACCTGGCTTGATGCCTACTGCGGTTAATATTTTAATAAACTAATGAAAACATATACTTTCGAATGTATATGGAGCATCCGTTGGGATACGGGGATTTTTAATTTTCGATTCTCATCGTGACGAGGAAATCTCTTGGTATTTTAAAATCGTTGAACATACAGTGGAGAGTGTAGCGAAATCTACTATCCCACTGCCGTGGGTATATGTTTATATTGTTGTTCGGTAACTGCAGTAGTGACCATCGTGGTAAAGATCGTTAAATTTAACGTTTATTGACAGTAGCGTAAAATTTAATTCATCCAAAAGTGATTATGAGCGGAATCATGGAGGAGGGCGCTGATTCTATCACTGGCAATCACCCTATTATCCACGATGGTCAGGCATAACCCTTCAAACTCATTTTACCTCACTCTACAGACCTGACATAGCAGCTACCACCAGTAACATTATCCTGGACATTCGATTTCCGACTTCCCATACTATTGTCCGGATTCATAGCCGCAGAGGTCTACTATTCGAGATTTTCAAAGGGAATCAGATTCTTGTTCACCACGATGAGTCCGCCCTCTATAAAATTCTACATCTTTCACAGCTACTCGATAAAACTTTTGCCTATGCATTATAGAGGCGTGTCTCATCACTCTATCAAGGGTAGGGGTGCAATGGAATCTGAAATTAGGTATTCCCGATTCGTAGTAATAATTTGTCAGGCATTATCTCCAGCGTAAGATTTCAGATTTGGAACTTTGAATAGATGAGGAAGGTAGCAGGGAAAGGCCTAACTTCGTCCTCATATTAATTCCACAGGCCTACCAGAGTAATGTCTGAGATGCTCCCCGAGGTGGCGTGAACGCATTTGCTTTAATGACAACCAATCAAGTCGTAAGACGCTCGATTATCTCTACGATTACATTGAGGCCAGGCAGTTACAAACTACCCTATATTTTGGGGTGGTCTGAATTTTACTTGCCAAAAATTAGCCCTATTTCGTTAAGCGGAATAAGAAATGCGTCACACTAGGTGATTAAACATCCATGAATCGCTAGCAATGGTGGAAACAAACAAACTAGTCCGGAGCCTAACGACTCCTGAACGATCTTTCCGTCTTCTAGATTACCGCAACGCAAGCCGCCTAACAAGACATTGTTCCCAATAGCTTCGCTATTTTCCTGGACCACTACCACCACCATCACCTTTTGAATTGGCGAACACTGCCTTCTAGGCAGAGGCTCACCACCAACACCATCAACTGGAACCGAGTCCACGAGACCAAACCCAAAAGCAGTTAACAACCACGAGGCTGCTACGGTCGTTAGCAACCCGCTACCACGTTTTCAGACTACTAGACAGTCCGGACTCTGATACTGTTGGTGATGGTGGATATTATGGTAGTGGTGGTAATGTTCCGTGCGAGTTTCGTGTCCCGTGTCTCACGTAGACATGTAAGGGAACCGAACGCTGGAAGAAGGAAGAAGGAAGAAGGAGAGTTTGGATAAAGGAAAGAGAGAGAGAGAGAGAGAGAGAGAGAGAGAGAGGGAGGGAATCCTCGCAAGGGGGTGCTTTGGAAGACCAGAATGGCACCGCGGCCGACGATGGCCCATTGATGGCTCGGAACCTCGTAACATTAATTTGTATGGGCCACAGATTAGGTCAGATTAGGGTATCACCCATCCTGTCCTATACTATCTCATCTCATCTCGCTCTATCCTCGCCAAATTTTGCGCTCGATTCTGTAGTGTCTCTTTTGTCCATTTGCTCGCCCGCACAGTCCTCTGCAATAATTTTATATGCATGAATTAATCACGCTGCATTTTCCCATTTCTAAACGGTCTTTCTCCATACGGAGTACCTGTGTCAGACAGAAGGATGCGGGAATGCCCTGCAAAATAAAAAAGTCTCATTTTCTCGTAGATTAAAAGGACATGGAAAAGTTCTTTCCCCCGATGGTGAAATTTTAGTTGTTTAATCGAGAAAACGGTGCTGTAGAAAATTGTCCGGAGGGAGGTATCACCGGCGATAACGTCAGTTGTGATAATGTATTCATCGGGAGGAGAACCCTAAGAAAAATACAGTTTAAGTCTTAACTACGGATTTAATGCTTATTTATGCAGTGCTAAGCGCGAGCGTTATAGCGTATTACAATTCTGCAGTACAGTCGTCTTATCGTCTGTTAAGTGGGTGAGAAAATTCTTGGGAAAATCTTTAATCGGCTTTTATACTCTTCAAATAAGATACCCACAGGGCCTACGAATGGGTTGAATCTCTTGCAATGGGGATTGAAAGGGTGCAGGTTCCATAAAGTATACCGAACTTTGGAACACAGTTGATAAAAGGGAATGATAAACGTTCTACAAATGAAAATCGTTCGAATTCACTCATTGTACGACCTACGTATACGTTTTTATGGACAAACTAAATTCTGAGCTTGGCTATTAAATTGTTTACTTTTTTAATCACATTTTGAAGAATGATCTTCCTTCGAAATTTCTACACGACTTCTTCAGATCTCGTAGAGCCGCGGTGGTAGTTTGTCCGGAATTGAGTTCTGGCCAATTATAAAACCCCGATCGAAATTGCTCCAACGGTTTTTACAATCCTGTTCTCTTTACAGTTTCTACTAACACCCAGTAAGTATTTGATTACAGCTTTGCCAGCAGTAACTCTTCGCGGGTGTAACTACCCGGCTAGTCGTTCTTTCCTCACGTCTTTCTACCCTCCTCAACCTGCGCTCAACGTTTACACCTCAAACTCCTTCTTCAGGCTTGAAAGGTGCAGGAGAGATACTTTCCTTCCGGCATGGCACTGCAGTATAGTATACCTACCAACCACCGTCCCATGCTTGAGTCATACGATATACTTTGTTACTGCGTAGTTAATTTTAACGCGAGCTACGTGTTCTTGATTTCTTTAACTTACCGAGGATTTTATGACCTAAACCCGGACCAAGAGTAGCTTGCTGCCCACGCAGTGCTGTTGACTATAAAAAAATTCCTTTCCCCAGAAGCTGCCAAGCTCAACGAGACTTGAACCTGCTAGAATTGCAGTCCTAGTTCGACCGAGTCAACCGCTTGGTTTTGGCAAAGAGAATTCATTATTTTCAGTCACCTGTACCACAGCCAAAATTTGAGAGACCGCACAAGGATATTTCTTATCAAAATTGTTCGCGAATTGCACGAAGGTTAATACAGGGAGCTTTCCGCTATGACTACCAAATTAGGCGGCGTCTACCCTCCACCGCGCTAAGTTCCTAAGCTCCGAGCCTAAGTTACCCCGTCTCTTTCTCTCTCTCTCTCTCTTTCCGCCTCTTACTCTTCACTGGTAAAATCTCCCCGAAACCCCCCCCCCTTGGTTTAGTTTTTAATGATTATTGCGCCGAGCGCCCAGGTATTACGAAGGTTGTCCACATTTGCATATCGCCCCGGTCTCTCCAACCGTTGAAACTTGCCGGGAAGCGCACTCCAACTTTTAAGCCCACCCTTTACAACTGTACTTGTAATTCCCGCTACACTCTTTAATGGCACTTGGCTTCGAGTACCTTAATTAACGTTTTGTTAGACTTTGGTTAATTAATCCTTTTCGAAAAATGAAGACACTTAGAAAGTTTCACTGTTATGATCTCCGCACAAACCCACATCGGGCTTCTATATATTCAGCAATTCTCATACGCTGGCAAGATTTCCAGATCAAAAGAAAACCTACTTTATTCAGAAACTGTAAATTTTCATTTCTTCGCAAGAAATTCGTACGGATTTTCTCCAGTCTTTTTACTATATTGAATATAAAATCATTGAGTCGTTGAACTGGTTGATTCACAATATTTGTGTGCATAGCCAGTCTCTTGGTGTATGCGTTATTCAGCGGCAGACTAAACGTGTGAATATGTTCTGCAATGCGGTTGTCCTACATTATGATTTCCGCTCAATTATAAAGCGAAAAGTTTCACCATAACGTTGAAGATATTCTGATACAGGATTTGAGCTGGTGATCATTTTTGATGCAATAGTATGTCTCGTGTTAGCAGTTTTTCAACTACGCGTTAGAAAACTACGTCAAGGTCTCTTCGGGGTGACAATAGATTTACAGGCACAGGGGGTTCGTGTATAGAGATCCTATCTGTATTTCATTAACATTATTCTCAGCGGTAGACTTGCCTTCCCTCGCTCTGCTATCCCACCAACCACCACCCTTACCACCGCACTCGATTGTGCTCTCGAAACCATCGAGGTTTCCACTCTGTTTATAATATAGCGAATCATTTCTTCTTCAAGTTTCAACAGTAATAAAAGTCAATCAGATTTACTATTATCAGATGTCTAGCTTACTTGGTCTAAGTTATGGTATTTTATCACTCAATCTACTCAGTCAGATTAAAGATATCATTATAGATTCAGGATTATACCCGAGAGTTTATATCCTGTGCTTTTCTTTTCGAAGAAAATAGTGTGAATGAAAGAATCGGTGTACCTCTTCCCTGGGCTGATTCTAGTAGGTATTTTTTCTCACTCATTTATAGCCGGCATTAATTATCGTCAAGTGATCGATTTTGGGATTATTGATTGAATTTATCACATTTTTTTGTATTTTTTAATTCGCCGGCCTTGGCTTAGGCTTTTATACAAATTTCAGGGTCAGGAAATATTTGCTTTTCGGAATAGAACTCTCCGGATGGTTCTGACCCATGCAGCGAGACGAAAAATCCTTTATATCCACGTAATAAAATACAAAAATGCATGTTATAGCTGAAGCAACGACCCGGAATTCAATAGCAACAAACTCCGTAGCATTATTCGGTAGTAAAATTTTATTTCGCAAACATTTATTGGCGTATTGTAAAGCTCCCCGTTATTTGATAACGACAAATTATTGTTACGAGAAAAAATGGTGCTACTACTGCTATACTCTCGCTGCAGGGTTCGCCATCGGCCGAAGTATAGAGGTAGATGTGGAGTTGGAGTTGGAAGTGGAGGTGGAGGTGGAGGTGGAGGTGGAGGTGGGCAAGGCTTTGGTCGCCGAGGCTATCGCGCGACAAACATATCCCAGCGCTAATCTCCCGATATTTTAGCGGATTTATATTTTCAGTGTTGGCAGCACACTGATCCCCCGAGATATGCGAACGAAGGACTGCAGTACAGTATTGGTATATTATTGAGAATTTACATCGCTGCCTTTACACCACTACTAGATAGGTATACACTATTGCGATATACCTTTTCACAATTTGATCCGATCAATAGCCAATTTTTGCCAAAATCGATTTATACTGCAATCATTATTGGCCTGAGGCTTTATTACAATCGTAAATACATATCTTTATATCCGAAAACGTTAACTGCTCTGATTGCTATCCATTATAAAGATAATTTCAGTTTTTATTTCATTTTACTTTTTACTTTTTACATTTTGCTTTTTACGGAGTCGAATCATCATCGTACAAGCAAGCCTCACAGGCGGAGCTTACGCTTGGCTAAGTTATTCCAGACTACGTTACTCGGGATGGGTATGTTACGGGTCTTCATGCGAGGATATTCGAAACAGGATGGGGTTCGAACACCTGATCCTAGTTCGCGAAATTGACGACATAATCCTCCATAACTCAGGATTACCAAAGTTCGATGAAGATATACACACGTGGGAGGAGGACCCACTAACACGGGATATGTAAATAACAGAAAATCAACGGTGGTCATCATCGGCTGAGAAAATTAAATTCTGAAAGTGAAAGCGGCGAAATAAAAAAGGGAAGAGTACGTTCCGGTTTAAAAATCTCGGTGCTGTTGTCTGAAAAGAAAAATTCATAAAATTGAAGAAAAAAAAGAAAAAAAATTCCGAAAGTTGTTCGAGTCGCGTTTTGCTTAGCTGTGGGTACGCACTGCACTGTAAATTGTAAATTAACTGAATATAAAAACAAGTGAGTGGCGTCGTGGATGGTTGGCTAGGTTCACTGGGGTTTACAGGGGTTGAGTTGTAAACGAGAACTGGATGGCTCTAAAGCGACCGCGACCCCTACTTATGCCACTGTAACTTCGCCTTAAGTTGTGAGGGCCAGGGATAGTAGCGACTTTAATTCTGCTTGCTAAAAGTCTCTCGAAAATAATACATCCGAAGAAAAGTGAAGAAAATAATAATCAATGAATTATAAATCAAATTATCGACAGATTTATCGAAAATATAACATTCTGTATTCTCAGACAGAAAAGAGAAAAAGAAAATAAATGAAAAATAGAAAAACTAGGGTGGTATTATCTCGTATGGTTCGTACTCTGCTTCATCCCCTAGTATCATTGCACCCCTGTAAAGCTCTTAGGTACAGTAAACGCTGTGGCACTACCAACTCGACCGACTCGACCACGTTGGTCGCTTCCTTCAACTAGCAGACTGACTAACACGCGACTATACGTAGACTGGTTTTCCGCGTGTCTCATTGTTACGAACAACCCCTAAGAGACATCTTGGTAGTGTGTGCTTCCTGCGACTGACATTTATGACATCGTTCAGCTGCGAGGCTCAAGATCTCGTTAACACTGGCTGTGAGCTACAGTGAGAATAAAAATCGCTGTATCTGGCGTGTAGCTTTTTGGGAATAAAAAATAAGAACACAAAAAAAAAAAGAATAATTTGAATTTATATTCGCTGCTAAAATTCTCTTCCACACCTTCCAAACGCCTCTTTATGGTGTATTTGATAATACCCCGACTATTGCTCGGGTACAAAAGTGTCGTTTAAAGTATGAAACACGGGTGAAAAAAATCTTTTCTTCAAACACGCGTCTGGTGCTTCGAAATTTACAGCTTTGCGTGTTGGATTTAAAACTGCAAATAAAAATCAAACAGAAAAGGAAACTTACTCAGATTTATATGTGTACTGCAAACATCAAGCGTGTCATGAATTCACTACGAGAAAAATTATACCCATGAGTATCTTGTACGCCGTTTATTTATTATCGGATCAAGAGCCTTTAGAATTAACGAAAATAAAAATACCTACGACATACGTGTCAAACTCCTGTAACGTATGAATAAAAATTGAAAGGACTAAAGTCAGGCGTTGATGTAACAAGATTTGATTTATCGTTCGCTGAATCCAGATCTAAGTAACCACTTTGCAGAATCGTAAAGAGACTGTTTTAGGGGAGGTTTGCTCGTCTGATCCGTATTATTGTGTATGTGTAAACAATACGTCTAGGTATATGGCTGTAAGGTAGGATGCTGGTCGACTTTGCAATAAGGAATGAGGCCGGAAGCTTTGACGACTAATAAACCACGTTCCATTGTTTCATCTCTAAGGCATGCCAGGACGTAGGTACTCTTAAAGCGTCCCCCAAGTATGCATTATTCGCATTGTCCTGATTTTGCGAGCGCGTAAAACCGCAACTTTACTAGAATATAAGGAAGGCAGTTGTAAATCCCTAGCGAACTACGACGACGCCCGGTGGTTATCTGCTTTATCGCCAATCCGTGAGATGCGAATAAGTTGATATCATCTTATAAGATGAATCTGTTATTGCTACGATCTGAGTAAGTTCGACAGTAAACTCTATTTGTTTGTTCGCAAAGCTTTAGAACTACCCCTGTAAATATACAGGATGAATCGAAGCACCCACTTCGTATTTTACGACAACCTTTCGCGACAAAACTCCCGATATCAAATATTGTTTAACATTTTTTAAGGACTAATTAAAATACGCGATAAATTTGCGCATATTATATCAATTCCATGCGGTTTCGTTTATAACTTATAGTCCTGTGGCTCTTATAGCTTCGGAAGACGGGACCTTGGCGACACTGCCACGGCACCCTTTGGTTGGTATGTTAATTAACAGTATAAGCTTTCGAAGGGATTCAAGAAAGGGGGATAACCGGGGGTGAGTGCCTTTATATAACTAATTAGTAGGCCCGGCATTCAGACTATTTACTTGATTTTGCTTTGCTTAGGCCTACCCGACACTGTCTCCCTCCAGCTTGCAGCGTCGTCTCTTCACTCTACTCGCCGCCCCAGCTACTCTCGAGACGAAAGATCTCTTGTTTAACCGAATTTAGCTTAACTCAACCGTTGATTAGATTGCGCGAATTACTTTTGTCGATTTCAGGCCTCATTTGCCAGATTCGGTACCATACCGAAACTTAACTCGTCTTATAATCAATGTTAAAAATTGTTTCAGCCAGTTCCTTTTACCTCTTAACTAAATTCGGCGCATTTACGACCCTCCAACTCCTCAAGCTTGTCGAATCCAAAAATTGTACGATGATCTAAATGACCGCGATTCAAATTCTACATCGCGCATATAGTCCAGCTTTATTTATTACCACTTTTATATTTATTCTCACTGACGAAGAGGGCTTGAGCCAAGCGTCACACCGATGAAACAAAGTATCATGGTGGTGTGCATATGGTGTAGGCAGAGAACGGCAAGTGCAGGTACTTTAATCAGTTCGGAAAATCGTCGAGTCATAGCCAACCAACTCTTATTCCCCGGCTAGGGTCAGCCACTTCCTTCTCAGAATAATGGCCCTTACACATGAAACAATCTCATGTAAATGTTAATCAAGACTTAATTCACGGGAATATTTTAATTTACGGACAGTGATAAAATTTACTTTAAAGAAGATCGTCTTCTCCGTCTTCTTCATCCGCAACTAACTTTTCGATTTCCTTTTCAAGAATAAACATTGCGGGGAAAATATGGTCGGTAAATTTAGTCAGGAAAAGTCTTAAGATTCGTACAGATATGTGCGGACTAGTTTGTTACAACTATTCGTAAAGTTTGGAAATATTCATTTATTTCTATCACGAGAAATTGAAAATTATTATTTCTTTCGATCTTTCGTTTTGATCATTATTATGAATAAGGATTTTGGAGGCACTAGGCTTAGGATCTGCGGGATCAATACATACTAATGTCGTTTTGTTTTCGCCGGTTAGTTTCTTTGGTAACATTTCGTTGAATTCTGGTTATAAAACTGAGAATAGACCCTACACAGTAGTAAAATAGGACGTAAAATATCATAGTTTATAGAGTTAACCACCCACTTTGGTCAATAAAAATGTAGCAAAACGTAATCCTACCCAGACAGATGGAGGAACGTGCCGATGTGCGGACGTGCAGACGCGACACGAAGCGCGACGCGACGCCCGCGTCGGTATAGCTTCTGCGGTAGAACTTTTCTGTCGCCATTAACTATTAACAGAAGAGCCGTGTAAGCCCTGCTAGCTAGCACCCCATAAATAGATCCATCAATGAAATTCGGGCTGAATTATTTACCGAAAATTATTTTTTTTTTAATTCTTTATTTTTTTGTCTCTTCTTATTTCTTTGCATACTATAATGAGATTGAGAATGAGGAGAAGTAGGGGTTGAAAATAAAAAATTTAGAAATTGTATTATTCAAAAAAAAAAGAAGAAAAATAATAGAATTCACGTGAAAGTTCCGCGACGACATTAAGATATAAAAAGTCGAGTTAATAAAAAATTTTTTTCGCAGAAAAGAGGCGAGACAAAAGACTCGGCAAATTTCGTCCCTTCCCGACATCAATAACTGGGAATAATACAATTGGTTGTGAGAGAAGCGGGCGAAGGCATAGAGACGGGAGAGCGGGGGAACGGTTAAAAATTAATTAACGCAATAAAAGTTAATCTTTCCAGTTTGTAAAACTCCGCTCTGATTCTGTGTCTCGAGCGACCGTAATTAAAATAAAAATTATGTCAAATAAAATCGGAGGCTTTTCTTTTGTCACTTGAACAATTTTTTTTGTTTTTTCTCTCTTCCTTTTTCATTTCTTTTCTCTCCCTCCCTCTCTGTGAATTATTTTCCTTTCGGTTTTTTTTTCATCTTCTTTTTTTTTCTCCGATTTTAATTTTATTACTTTAAAGGGTTGAGCGAATGTGGCGGTCTTATAACACACAGGCTTTCGGCTGCAAGGTAGAGACTTTGGAGAGAAGTAAGAACGGTAGAAATAATAAAGCTAAGGAGGAGAGGAGAGATTACTTATCTGATGAAAACGTTGTTAAACCACGGCATAAATTTACAATTTTACAATGGCGTAGAGTGACTAAAAATACAGATATTACTCAAAGCAAACTAAAAGTCTTCGTTAAAAGCCCAAACTTAACTCCGAATTCTCGATATAATCCTGAAACGGCTAACTAGATCTCTTATCAAATTTCTAAAATCGATCGCGCTTCAGGTTTTCTCAAAACCTGACAATTCTGATTATAGTACACTGATAGGAATTCAGCTAATTAAAAATCATAGTTCCATACAAAAATAGAAAAGTAAATGTAAAAGTCAATTTTCTTGAATACTATGAGTAATTTTTTTTAATATATCGATTGAGACGCCAGTGTTCTTGGCTCGGCGTCGTTTGCGGTGGTGCGGCTGCTTCATTAGACGCTCTTAATTAACTTGCGCCGCGCACGCGACTTTACACAATAGAATATACCCCGTGCAAGCTTACTACCCTCAATTTTGTCTTAATAATAATAATAGCTACCGTGTATGCATAAAGTCTGTTTTATATAATAAATTAACGAAACCTCCCCCATCCAACCCCCGTTATACCTATTCGATAATCATAGTTTTACCCAAATGTATAATTTCAGGCGTACCTATAATCGCATTTGGGGTATCTATCAGAAAAATTTTCCCGATTACGTAGCGGGTAAGAATTTCACTGTTGAATACATAACCATCTCGTTTAATGTTAATTTCCACTTTTAATAAAGTATATAATTAAAAATTATTCATATAGGACTGACCCATTTCGCTAGCATTGCCGTGTATACATATATAAATACAGTGGCTTTGTTTAAACTAGGGCAAACTCACGGTTGTATCAAAGAGTGTTGAATTGTTGAATTACACGAAATTTGGAAAAAAATACAATCCTATTTTTTCTAATTATTAAATAAATTGATAAAATTCTCGCACCCCCCCCCGAAAAGCGTATATACATGTTACACAATAGTTTTCACTATAATAATTATTCCCTCCCGAATTTCTTCACCTCCTCCACCACCCCCCCACGTGTCATATGTTTAACCCGTGTTATTTTGACAGCATAGAGAAAATAACGAGCAAACTAGTAGCGCAGGCAACATATGCTCAGACAGGAGCAGAGTGCGGCATATATTAGAGACCAACACCTCTGTTTTACGCCAATGTGGTTAGCCACACGCGTTAACCGGCCCATAACCCCCGCAACCCCCATCATATCACCGGAAACCATAGCCGAAATTGCGCGTATAAATGTAACAATTATATTATTTTGGTGCATATCGTTGAAAGTAAAATTGATAAAAAAAGAGAAACAAAGAAGAAAAAAAAAAAAAAATGAAACACACAAAAAACCGAACTTCATTTGCGTTAATAACAAGTGTAGAGTAAATTAATGCGTTTGCCTTGAATTCTTAATATTTTAATCATGATTAATCAAGCCGGGTAATTCATAGGGATGAAGTACGTTGTCTGTATATTGTTTTTTTTTTTTCTTTCTTTCTTCTTCTTCTTTTTTCTTTGAATTTTATTTAGCGAGAAACTGAACTGTTATCCGATCGGTAAACGGAAAAAATAATTTTTTTCAACTATACCGAGTCTATAATCTAGTCTCGTCTATCAATCTGTCTATCTATACCTACACAGTGGAAATGCAACTCGAATGTATACGAGCAGAATTAATTATCGATCCTTCCGAACAGACAGAAGTAATTATAGCCGGATACTAGTAATGAAATTATTGTTCTTTGGTTTAGCTATATTGAAACGATCCATGTATGCGTAGGTGTAGGTATATACCTATATGTGGATATGGATATTAGGTGTGTAAGCTATAATTATTATACCACGATCAAATGTCGCGTTATGTTATTCTCATAATAAAACTGTCCAAGCTTTTTCCTTCGTTGTTTGTCAAACACGCGAATATAGTCATTAAAACTTTCGTTTTCACGTTTATATTAAATATTAAATGACCGAAATTTTTACCAGCAGTATCAGTTAACAAAAACTTTTAATTAATTTTAACAAATCGAGAACAATAGATTCATTTTTATTTTTATTTACTTTCATTTTTATTTTTTTATTTTTTTTGTTAATCAACCTGCGGTTGCCACGAATCGAGATCCAAAACCAATAGAATGTTTGAAATTGAGGTGGAAGTAGGCTACTCAATTCGACGTCGAATCCTATCGAGAGAATTCGTGCCCAGGACTAACAGCTCGTAAAAAAAGGCTCTCGGAAATATATATCGGTATTGAAAAGTTGTAGAACATGGCGGCGACACGTTGCTCGGATTGCGCCATAACTTAGACCTCGTATCGATATGGGCGCCTCGTACAGTGTAAATTTAAGGGTGTATGATACGCCGTAAAGAAAGGGGATGTGAAATATGTTACCAAGGT
Source organism: Tenthredo scrophulariae (assembly GCA_963978835.1). NCBI lineage: Eukaryota > Metazoa > Arthropoda > Insecta > Hymenoptera > Tenthredinidae > Tenthredo > Tenthredo scrophulariae. The sequence continues at coordinate 8,969,938 of OZ022232.1, forward strand.
TGCAGCCTTTTCACAAGCCTCCGTTCGGCTCTTCGGAAAGTATTTTTCTCTTTTTTTCACATATTATTATAAAAATTCCGACATAATACGGTACTCGAGAATGGACCACCGCATATAATAATCAAAGTAATACTAAATGAGAAAAATGTCCAGATCGAATTTTATCATAATTATTCTAGAGCAGATTCAGGCTTGAAACTTGAAAAAGGAAGTGATACGAGTCAGCGGTTCGTCCGACGAAAGACTTAAGGTGTACCTAGAATATTTTTGGACATTTGATGACCACTGCGATATGCAGTTAGTAAAATTGATTTTTATTTCTAACCAGGTAAAGACTTAGACTGAAATATTCACCGAATCGGTCGATATGAAACCATCCTTCGCGCGTACAGCCCTGGGACTGGTTGTTGGCTGGGGTCGGCGCAATTAGGGGTATTAATTAGCGGGTACTTCAGCTACCCCAACTCTATACCGTCGCCTCGCTATCCCAGCTCCAGGTTTCTCCCCGCTAGCTCAGCCCTCTAAAGTGCACTACCATTCTACCACCAGGGGTAATACTGACACTGCGATGATGTGTGTAGCTAATTATAAATGTTTTGTGTTTGATGGTGGTTGGGGGATTATCGTACTCAAAAAAATGACGAATTTCCACCCTTCGTCGTAATTCAGGAAAGATTTATATTTATTTGGTCAAGTTTTTTTAATTCATTGATCCTGCTCTAATTCTGGCTGATCTTATCGCTGGATTACTCATACCCTTGCAGCGGGTAACTGCATCAGGGTAAATGTATACATGCGTCAGATTGTATTAGAATATTGGTGAGAGGAAGCAATGCACAGTAAAGGGTTAGGTATTCATATATTTAAATTTATTTATTGGCAGGATTTTTGCCCCCGGTGAAACCCCTGTGAACCTACGGTTAACCCCCCCCCCCTCCCCATTCAACCCCTTCTGGGTAATTTTCCTGCTTAAAGAGATCTCGGCCAATTACACGGAGCGTCCACAGGCGTTGAATTTTAATTGGAAAAGAAGAAGTACAAACCCCTACCCCTAGCTTGGCCTGGCCTCAACCCCTGTCCCTATATACCGTGCCTCTACGACTCCTTCTTCGTTTTACTAACTACCCCGAGGAAGCGAAGCATTCGTGAAAACCGGCGAATCGCAGGCTGTTAAGTTCTCGATTAATTTTAATGTGCTGAATGTTTTACGCAAATTGTTGTATTTCGTATTCAGAATTATTATTGGAGCACCTGAACGAGCGAGTGTAATAAAGGGGCCATTCTTACTTAATTGGGTTAATCTACAGAGATTAATTGATCTAAAAAATATTCTGAATGAGAAATCAAGTGGTTTACTTGAACGAAAATAAAGGGAGAACAATAAACTAAGAATAAATGAAAAAAACTAATGATTCGGGCACGGTACGGTTATCTCATTATTCCCAAGTCTGGTCACTCGACAAATACTCAACCATCACACCCAAACCTATGCGAATCGACGGAATCTGTGATTGGAATTAAAAAAATGCAGAGAAAATATCCAAACAGGGATTCGTTCGAATTTTCTATAATTTTTTATTGCTAGGATACGCTAACCCTGGTTCAATATGGTGAGAAAATTCATCAGGAGTGGAAACGCCGAAGGGGTTGGTCACGTATTGACCTTTACACTTTAAGTTAATCTATCATGATCTGAAAAGTTTTAAAGCAATTAATTACCCGACGTTTGACAGATAATTATACCCAGCAGGATGCTGAAATACTAAAATCTTTTGGAAATTCTGAAGCGAGAAGGGAAGGTAAAGTTTTGCATTCAAACGGTTAAAAATTTTTCGAAAGTGAATTAAAGAGAGTAGATACGGGGCACTTTTCACGTACCAACATTTTCGCATTAAAAACTACAGACTAAATTATGGAATAACATTTTCAGTCGCGGAACTTCGAGTCGTCGACGAAAGATGTTCAGATTAAATATTGCCAGGTTGATTAAAAACGGGGCTTTAACAATCGAAACGAACTGCGATTGATAGATTACAACAATTGTTACATTATTTGACGTTATTCGCAAGCTTTACCGTATCCCTTTCAATTTATTCTGAACGCTGGACAGAATAGTGCTGCCATGCGACGGAGGGAAGGTAAACTGCTAGCTGGGAGCCAACCCCTGTAATCAATTTCACAGTATTTCTTAGGATGGTTAATATCGCTTTGATGCTCCTACGATTCTGATCTAGGTATTATACGACCCCCAATTCAGGACCATAAATTCAATGTATGATTCAGACAATTTACACCCCTCTCAGCCGAGTCACTCTTATACTTCGCGAACCGAGATTTTTTTTATGGAACTATTTTACGCCCCTATTAAAATTTTGATCAAATTTTATCTCGTCCGATTCTCGATACTATTTCTGAGGTACCGATTTCACTTTTGTTGGATAATTCGGTTTAGTGCGACTTGAGCCTATAACAAGGAAACTGAAAAATTAGGAACTGTCAACTGCAGTAATCGTTTGTCGCATGTAGCATAGGGGATGTTTCGGGGATGCTGTTGTTTTATGGGTAGAATCAGCTAATATGTATCGATAAAAAACGATGCGAAGTAACCCCTAAAATACTTGGTTGAAAGACTGAGCGTTAGTTTCTTCGAACGGTGTGTATCGCGAGTAAAATAAGAAGAAGAAGAAGGGAGTGTGAGGGTTTGGAGTAGTTTATAACACGCCTCACATAAATTGTCGCGGCTTTTTAAGAAATTGGAAAGAAGGCAGTCGCTCGAGGGCCTTAGAAACAGCTTGCGTTGAGTGGCCAAGAACTTTTGAAGTCTTTGCGAGAGAAAAAGAAGAAAATAAAGAAATCTATAGCTTCTTGGGCTTGACTCGAGTTACAAAGCGAAGTGTTTATAATGTGTTTTACGACCAAGGTGTAGGCCGTTAACGCGACAACTCTATCCGGATTTCGATAAAATTTCGATTTGGAAAAATGTAATAAAAAAATATTGAAAATAATCATTTTTCAAATCGGAAATTTGACAGCTCAGTCGAAATGAATAAAAGCCCAGAGGTAAAATGATTCTGGTAAATCGTGATAGTTTAAAAGCGTCCGATTTCATTTTTTTCTTTTCTTCTCTGTTTCTCCTTGAAATTCAAATTTCCAAAGTTTTAATACGCGCAACATTCCCGGGCTGCGTTCATCCCCCAAAAACGAGGCCGCAGGCCTGTGGGAGACATTTCCCGCGCCAAGGTAATCTTCACCAGACAAGATATTACATTTGAATAAATGTCATCATCGATACCACGGAGAAAATACGTTATCGACGAAACAGGCGAACACCTCCCCCGGGATAAATTCTCTTCGTATTAACCACGCATAGCTATCAAGTTATTCAGTCGAGGCCTATATTATACCCATAAAAACCATGGGAAAGGCGTAGTATAGTATAGTAGTAATCATAGAATCAATTTCCCGATACGATAAAAGGATTTCACCTTATTCCAACGAATTTTCAAACGTCAAATTTTCAAATTCAAATACCTCGTATTTAGGAAGGTTCGGCTACAAAGGCTACCGATTATCTCGGTCAATTTCGCCACATGTACGTATATACCATTCGAGTGGTCCTCGCCACAGATTCCAGTTGAATGCTGTTGGCTTCTCTCTACAGTACGAGCATGGGTATGGGTATGGGTATGGGTATGGGTACCTAGAGAAGGGGCAGAGTAGTAATCTGATGCAAATATCATTGATTGATATTAATTAGAAGCAATCACGACCGGGCTAGCCGTAGTAGTGTAGCACTGTGTGCTGCGTGGGTGCATGGGGGTTACAGAGAAGCAAGAAGGAAGGGTAGACCCATGTGTGCAGCTGCCGTATGCTGGAGGCGCAGAGGCGTAGAGCCAGTCGTTTGGCGGAAACGAAGCGTCGAAATTAAAATCATGGTAATTAGAGAGAAACGGGTAAAAATCCTATCAAATCGTATATACATATATACTCGGAGTGCGCACCTCGTGGGAAAATTATCCTCACTTACGTAAAGAGACCAAGGGTTTCAGATTACAGAATACATTTTTTTTTCATTTTTGAAACTAAATTTTTAGTCTTATTTGCTAAAAATAATTAATTTCTCTTTCTCTTTTCGTTTGAAATTTTTCAAACTTTTAACATTTTCGGTCAAATTTTACTCGGATAATTTCTACAGGCCTATACGTCACGAAGACAAGGTGTGTAGATGTGTAGATTTTCTACGGATATAAATCGTTCGGCGCCAATGAATATTGACATATGATTGAGCGCCGTCCTTCCCCACAGCTACTCGTCACTCATCATCAGAGGGGTGTGTTTACCGCAATTATTTAATGTAAACTCATATTTCGTAATTGCCAAATATTGATAGTTCCGTCTCGGTATTTCTGTTGCTCCGCTGCTACCCTGCAGCTCTGCTACCCGAACAAGCTCTTTTTCTGATGAAAAATAGGAGGAAAAGTTATAATAAGCTTGCATTATTATACTTGGCAGTTGTCAAAATTGAGAAAAAAAAAAATAAATAAAAAAAAAAAAAAAACATATATATATTACATCTTGCGACTAATTTTCTTAGCAGAATAAGTTGCTCTTTAAATTTTATCATGTTAATTAGAAAAGTCGTTTGCAAGTAAATCTAATCTAAAACTCGTAATGGAGTTGCGGAAGATCCTTTCCCCGTGAGAATACATGCAGTTTTTTTTTTATCGAAACTCTTCTTCATATGAGCTTCCACTAACTTTGATGCATGGTTTTTTTTTTCTTCTTTTTTTCTCTCTTTCACTGTATTTTACGTGAAAATATTAGGAAATATATAAAATAGGGAATAATCAACCAATCAAGAAAATGGGTGGTAAAATTTTTGTGAAGAAATAATTGTTCGACTTAAAATTTCATCCGCCGTACCTATATGCATACGTGCCTACTACCTATTTGTGGAAATTGAAGAATATATATATATATATACATACGAAGCCGAGGGGAGATTGTAAAAAATCTAAATGCAAAATGTTCAATATCGCGACGGGCTGTACTCGGTCTCTATACACCGGCTGGCGTCAGCTTGTGTAACTATCGGTAATTAATCAGAATCATCCCCGTCGGCGGGGCAGTTAACCAGTGACGTCACGGTCCTGGCGACATCTGGCCCGGCACTAGCCACGAACAGGGAACAGCTCCGACTGGACACTGGCCGTACGGCAGAAGGTTTAGAATGAAAATCACCCCGATGACCTCCAGTTCGAAACTTCCCTTTCGTGACACCTAGCGGGTGTTTGAATTCAAAATTCTACCCTCGTCGACGTGGATTCAAAAAGAAAAAAAGGAATCATAATTCCTAAATTCATTCATGAAACCCAAAATGTCTCAAGTAAATAATGAGATTTTTCTTCCCCTATAATCCCTCAAAAAATTGAGAGACACTGACCACGTAGACAAGGGTTGCATATAAATAAGATTATTAATTTATCTACTTGCAACACCTGGTTACGATTGATTCTAATATAACCAGCCCTTGTTAGAACTAAAACGGTGGATTATGGATAGACCCACTAAATCGAAGTTTGAAACTTTTCAAGGGAATTGTTATTGTTATATCTCTACTGTCCGTGTGCATACGTCACATATACATACATGTACGTCGAGCAGACAACAGGGTGTGTACCGGCTAACGCCTGAGTATCCGGTTGGGTAGGTACTATTTTTGATAATCCAATTTAATTGAGCGATTAACTGGTAAATGCCCCTCCTGAAACAAATGGATCGCAATGTCCACCGCTCTGGAAAATATAATTCAAAGATATTTATGGTAGGATTACCGTTGGAATTGGGTATCTAATATACATGTCCTGTCCACCGAATGGCCAGTAAAATAATTGACCTAAACCGAGACTTTAGTTGAACAGAATTTTGCGGTAGAATAACGACAATACATGATCGTTATAATTTCAGTAAACTTTTGACAACTTTGATTGACGGATTTAGATATAAGCGGGAATATATTGACGTGTATAAAGGTTAGTTTAACGAAATTTAAACCTAGATTAAGGACAATTAATTTACGGGTAATGGGGGGGGCCAAGGATTAGCCACAATTGATAGCCACGTGTATGGAGGACCAGAGACGTGCGGTGTAAAGGTTGTTGTTACTCGGCAAGACTTGATCGAATGATTATCGATGAAAGGTATAGGTATGTGTACGTATAAACCAGCCATAATCCACTTCGTACTAAGCACACATAACATATGCATATATGTGTCTGCATATAACCCTGATCTGTATTATCTAATGTAAAATTTGGGAAAATAATTAATTTTTGAAAATGACTATAAAAAAATTGCAAATGTTATCACACATGCGTAGGCAAACGCTGTACGTCCTTAATCTAGGAATTATGTATAAAAAATGAACGACTTTCAAAGCACTCTAAAAGCTTATAAAATAGTTATGAAACAGATACGTAATCAATTTATCACTACCCAGACGACGTATCATCAAATATTCGAGCTATTAGAAATGTATGACTATAAACTGGCGCATTAACTATACAGTCATCATATGCCAATCATTCGTTTACAGAATTACAGTTTACCTACTATCGCAGAGTAACGTCATTTACATCGTGATTTGTCTAGATTGTATGCGACAATCATCAGAGTTTTAACGATTCTTGTTTTCTGTTCATTTTTCTTTTTTTTTTTTTTTGAATCTAGGTACGTCGTAAAGTCATTTATAGGATCAAATATGGATTTGAAAATCTGTAAATGATTTAATGAAACGCGTACCTACCTGCTTATGTCAATCAGGAATTTGGGGAATGAATACGTTACAGATTTGTCCCATTACCGAAACCCTGCAGAACAGATCAACCTCCAATACCTCGACTATTTCATTAGATTGGTTTATTTATCAGTTGATTCTGACTAGGGTTTGATTTTACGCAAACCCATGTGATTAATTTCAGCCCCAGCGTATTGTTTGTGAATCTGATTGAATATTTAGGATCGCAGAATATTTCAGTGTAATGACGTTGATTGATGTAACGGCCGGTAACGTGTGGGTAACATAGTTATTTGAACTGGGAAAAGCCGAACCGATAACACCGGTTAACGCTTTTTACATTAATACATACATATACGTGAAATAAAATTGGATTATCTAGAATATTTGATAATATAGTTTTGGAAATATTTCACTTCAAAAGTAGGAAAGGGGAAATTCATTCGAAAAAAAATTCATTCATTGAAAGAAGAGAATGAAAACACAGACATGCAATGATCAAACGTTGAATGAAAAATTCTTCCGATTAGGTTAATAAAGAGATTAGGTATTCTCATCTCGTTCATTAGGTATGATTTCAGATTTCTTTTTTTTTTGTGTTTACTCGGGTGTGGACTTTGCGAAAAACAAAAACTCAATCCACGCAATTATCTTGGTGGTATAAAAATTCACCCTTCTATCTTCGTAGCGTCTATATCATCACTGAGATCCCTGTACGTTTAAAAAAGCTCAATTCTCAACGCCCAACCCCAACCCCCACCTCGGTCGTAGACAACTTTTCATCGGTGTTAAAAAAATGCAAGAAAATCTCGCGAGAGTTTCTCACCCCTTAAAGCTCGGCAGGGTGGCTACCCCTGTAAGACGTGCCCATTCCACGAGCCTCCTATCACCTCTGGGAGCTTATTCCGCCCTTAAAGCTCCGTGAACGCCCACAAGCGTGCGCAGGTTCCACCCCTTGGCCAATCAACGATTTGATGCCCGAAAGCTCAGTTTTCCAGCTTTCGAACAGAACCACTCGCCAAACACCACGTGCGGCGCGCCCGAGGTGCACGTGTTTTACCGTAGCTTCTCTACATCGAGCTCGGAGCTTCGTACGCGTGAGCTTTCTATAAAAGGAAGTTCTTCTTTTGTTTCTATGAAATATATTTCGTTTTCAAATATAACAAATTCACACCTTAGTATAAATCATTAAAATTCATCATTATTTATGCGGTATTATTGGTAAATATCAATCGAATGGTCGTTGAAACAATAATCATTAAGTTTTACCTATTTACTATCGATGGGACATTGGCTCGATAGTGTTATTGCAATAAGAATGAACTTGAACATTATTTCGAGTGTATATTAATTGAATTCAAATACTAAAAGCTCATCGAGAACGCTGAGAGATCAGAAGAGATACAGGCATTAGAAATCTGCAAGCTCGTCTACTCATCACTTACTTAGTGAGTACTTTTGCAGATTTTATTTTCGTTTCAAAAAGTTTATCGGATTTTTTCACTATTTTTATTCACATTTTTACAACAAAAAACTGTTTATTATTTTACATCAAAAAGCGCACAAATTTTCTCTGCAGATTTTCGTCAAATCATTATATGCAATCGGTATAATCGAGTGGGACAATGATTGGCGTACTTGAAATTTTTAATGAGGGAATCCGGTAGAACCCGACGTTTCCGGTTTGCTATTCCCTCGGCTCGGAGGTAGCCGATATTCAACAGTTGGTCTTTCTTTTATCTTGCAAAGCTCACCCACCCCGAGAGTTTCCCCCCTTTTCCGTCGCAGCCCCTCCGTCCCTTCAAGCGAAGCTTTCCATGCACGTGGAAGTACTCAATGTCGATTCGAGTCACTTATTCGAAAGTACATCGCAAAGTGGTAGGAATTCGATGATATTGTATACAAGTATTCTGCAGCTGCTTTTAAACTTAATTGCTAGTACTCAGACTTGGAGATAAAGAAATTCAGCAATGCGTGGAAACAGGGACGGCGCCGAAGCTACCTAGCGATGAATTGTCCATTGAAAATATCACGACGTTCACAACCGAGTGGAAAAAAAGAGAAAATTTAAACATCATATAGTCATAACTTCATCATTACTCGGTTTCTGATTAGGGTGGAGATGTCCCTTTTCCTTGTCTCAAGAATTTTGAACACCGTCTATTTCCGACAATCCAAAATTGACTCATTCGATTATCCCGATTTGCTTTTGACGAAAATCTGGTAGAAATTTACCTCAATTCTGATCCATGCAATTGTACTGATAATGATTTTTTTCTTATATATAAATTATGAAACAGGGTCCAGGCCCTGCAGATTACAATCGCTAAAAATTTTAGCTGTGTGTCTGTATCATATATAGATCGATGAACATTTCATAAATGATGAAATACTCGCATCAGAGTACGACGGGAATGAAAATTTGATTAGATTATAAACGGGAAAGTATTACCATGAAGTACACTGAATTAACATATATACCTACCTGGGCGTCTAGGTCTGGGCACAAGTAATTCACGCGCAAACATACATGTATATTAGTTATATGTACCCACGTACCTACCTAAATGCCCTATAGGCGTCTGTCTACCTTGGCCAGTTGGTACTACCTATAACGTACTCCGATACAACATACGTAACACTGCACTAGTGTGCCAGGCGAAATAAACGAACGGGGCAGTTTACCTCCAGCCCGAAACTGGGCGCTGGTAAGGGTAGTGTAATCGTTCTACCCCCACCGAAGGTTCGACCCCCACAAACCCCCGGGCACAGGGGCTGCTATTTATTGCCCGCACTCGGTCGGTTCACAACATAAATATGTTACACCTATGACCGCGCACGCGTGTGCTGATATGTGTGTGCTACTGCATGGCGATACGTAGCTGCGTCGAATTCCTTGGTAGCTGTTTTGCAGAAAATTTTAGAGGTTACTCCAAATTTTTAACGTTTTTTTGAAGCGTCGAGGTCATCCTGTACGTCTTGATTTTATCTTTTTCCAAATTATGGCAACGGGATTTCGAAAAATGGGACAATAAGCTCGGTGTACAGGGATTGGTATCGTATGGAATTTTGGTGGAATGGATGGATGCAGGTGATCGTACTTCGATCTGGTTTACTTGTTTAAATGAATTTATGGCTGTTGAATCGAGTTGATTGTCGGCTTCCTCAAGCCTATGGAATATTTCGTTTAACATGGCCACTTAATCTAGAGTTTCGTGACAAACCACCGTTACGTGTCATTCGAAGCGAGAACAAATGCGGCATAACTTTATCGCTTCGCGGCCATTCCGTTCGCCTCTAATACAGGAAATTCAAGAAGTACATTTCTCCTGTTTGTTATTTAATCAAGGATCGAAGAACAAATAAAAAAATCAAAAAACAGAAAAATTCTAAACTTTGAGCTGCAACGAAATTACGATTTTCTTCATTCTCTACCAGATACATAAGCTCCTCGTTTATTCTGATCGATAAACTTTCTGAACTTCTATTTTTTTTTTTTTCTTTTGCATCACAGAATTTCCCAATTTCTAATCGATCGAGAAATTCGCTCTGGGCTCTGTCAGACCGCGATGTGTCCAGGCTAGTACGAGATCATCGTAAAAGCCTCTTCTCATACCAGGGTCTAACGATGCAGTCAATTCCAACAGACACGGGGATTCCCCTGGCTTCCACAGCTAACCTAATGGTGCATATCTCGGTCTGTTATGTCTTGAATGTCTAGATCTGGTTACGCTAACGGGGACGGTAGGTGGCCAGTGGACAACGAGGGTGAGAAGCCTGTGGTGAAATGCCGACCTGATCATATATCTCTAGGTTTAGATTACTTCCTGAATATTTAGGAGATCCTAGCTTCTGTTTTCAACAGTTTATTAGGCTGTTTGTAAAATCGCGAAAACGAAGCGAAAGAAGATCTATTCTGTCAAATAAAACCCCAACTTCATCCACCTTGAGAGTTTAGCTGACAACCAATACCAATATTGTATTGGTATCGTGTGACAATAGAGATTTTAGCGAACATCCATGTTTTCGGATCCATTCGTTACTTTGTAAATAAATATTATTCTTTCACGTAGGAAATGCACATGCTAAAATGCTTTTGCGAGGGAGAATGAGAGAGAGAGAGAGAGAGAGAGAGAGAAAGAGAAAGAAGAGGGTTGAATTTGTGGAATGTGTGTAGCGCATTCCGGTACGAGATTGTGGAAGAATTGTATTTGAAACGAGCTCAACTAATTTAACTGTTTTGCAATAATTAATTCTTTGGCTTTAATTATATTGCGAAAAGCTTGGAACTGCAGTAGCATGGACGTGGCAAATGTTTGACGCTTTAACGAACATAGATTATAGGTACAATTTGAATCGTCCACAATTTTATAATCGAGATAGAAAATCATGACGAGATATATCAACAAAGAGTAATATACGATCGAATATTTAGGAAATAAAATAAAAGAAAAACCGACAAATCGATAGATCGACATTTTTCTGCGACAGAATAAGAATCAATGAATTTTTGAAGCTTTGCTATTAGATATTGATGAATTTGGATACTCATCGAGGCCGAGGGACACATTTGGTTTTCGAACTATTTGGCTATTTGAGTAGAAAAATATCGAGACTTTCCAAATACGCTCATCAGGGGATACTGGGAGAGTAATTAATAGTAAGCCCGTATAAATCAGGGGCCGGCAGGGCAGAGAGCAGGACTCCGATCTCGTTGGCTGTGGGATTATACCCGGAGGGTTGCTGGTTTCCCCGACTCGCTAATTTTTCAAACGGCCGCCATAATGGTCCCGGCTAATTACTGATTTTTATCTGTGCGCCCACGAGCGCTGCACGCGGATTCAGCGGGGTGTAATTATTAACCGGCACGCCACAGCGATTCGCGAACTAACATGATTTCCTCTGTGATTCTGCTGCCACGGACGCGGGATTTCCACCTACACATATACACATGCATGCACATACCTATATATTCCCGACAGTCAAGTGCGTGTCTCTCTACACGTTTAGACATCAGAGTGACGCGTTAACTTCGCTCAGATTCCTCCCTTATAGATTCAACCCAGTAAATTAGTCTACCGTCACGGGGTGGGTAGAGCTTTTCTGAATGGTAATATCAATGTAGAATTCATTTAAAAAAAGAAATTATTGTCAAAATAAAATTCGACGAAGTTAAGCTGCCAGCGAAAAGTTGAAATACTATTAGACTAGGCAGTTGAAATATTTTTTGTTTTGATTCATAAAATTTTTGTCAATTTGTTTTAGCAGTTAAACGCAGTAGTTCGCGGAGGGACGGCCATGTGTTCAGCTACGAAAGTAACCCTCTGAATGCCTTTGTGTTTTTTTAATGCACGATAAAATGTCTGACATATTAGAAATTCTCCGCATAGCAGGCAGGTATATGCCAAACTTAGGAGGCAACTTCAGGGATAACAACATTACAACATTATTAGATTTACCGCAAGTACCTACCCCCAGGGCTTCCTACACGTTATACACGCACTACTGCAGCACCCTCACTAGCGCTCACACGTATGTTCTCCTCGCTGGTAAGTCTCGGCTTTGGGAAGTATGGCTTTCAAAACTTATTTTAAAGATGTGCGTAAAGAGCCCGTATGAAAAATTCACCCCTTTCGAAAAACTGATGAACTTCGACGGTCCCCTATTCAATAGACAGTGAAGAAAAAGCGATTCATTTTCGCAGTGAAAAACCGCGACGAAATAATGTCGGTTTTATAAATTGTGGTATTTTCCCAATACGAAAGGGTTATTAATTAGTGAATGGCGTCGTTATCCATTCTCCAATTCACCCGGTTCTTTCACCGGTGTTATTTCAACATGGTATAATGTCACGAGGCGAGTTAAGCTTTTGTAGTGACTCGAGGGTGTTCCGTAAACTATGCCTGCGCAAAAGTTCAACACAACTTCATAACACTGGGCATGGGGGTTACTCAGTTGGCAGAGAGTGAGAGAGATAGAGGGTTAAATTGGTTCGGGCGTGAGCTTACATGGGTTACGTTAAGTACATAGGTGTCTAGGAGTAGTTGGCTCTAGCTACTAGTTACCAAAGCCCACATCTACACTCTGTATGCATGCAAGTTGAGTCGTCTATACATTCGAGATTATAAGTTAAACATTTCTCGAAGTTTTAGAGGAAGCGTGAAATTATAAAGTGGTTAAGCGAACGCCGAAGGGCTCGAGTTCGAGGAGATACAGCATACACTCACAGTCTCATTTATGCATTCGTTAAATTCACACGAAGCTTGCACTCAACTTTTATAAAGATGTCAAGACTTCGCGTCTCATGGTCGCGAAATTTCTATCCCAAATTGTTACTATCTCGTGGTTTCTGCGGTGGTAACGTGGCGACGAATTACCCAACGGAGAAACTCCACTCTAGTCTCTCTGGCTGCTGGCAGTACTACCCAATTCTCGAAAGGGCGCTTTTAGGGGCGCCGTTTAGCGTCAGATAGCGGAAATGTATGAGGGATGGGGCCAGGCCACACTCTCACCCCCCCGCTATCCCCTTATCTTAAGGGTTTCTCCTCAATAGCTACTATTCGACTACCGACACCCCGAGCCCACAAAGAGTCAGGCATCACTTCGAGACGTGTAGGTATACACCCTTGTTTTTATTCAATTTTTTAAGCCCTTTGAAGGAGTTGCAGGGGTACTCAGATCTACGAGAGGAAAAGAGCAAGAGAATTGATTTGGCATCTAGGTATCTATATACTCGGAGTCGGAATTTATAAAGTTTGGAGATTTTTGATGGATGAGAAATGTTGAAGATGTGTTTATATATATGAAGAAAAAAAAGGTTCCAGGTACCAGGAAGAGGTGATTCCAGTATTTTATCTTGGGGAAAGTAAAGTGAACGAGTGGTATTCGCCGTTTGTAAATAGAAACAGCTCGCGGTCTGCAACGTCCGCGGTACAAAGGCCTGATCTCACCGCGGCCCCACCTCATTTAAGGCTAACTGTCCACAACGGGGGTGCAAACTACCCTTATCTGTGGACGTTTATGCCCGCACCTTATCTAGCCCAAACCTCTTTCCACCCGCCCTGGAGAAGCGGTGTCGTTGTCCGTCTGCTAACAACCACACAGTCTCGCTTCAACCAGACAGAGAAAACCACTTTTCCATGTTTCGAGTTAAAACGACGGCATTAAGCTCCTTCTTATTGTTTGCGAGTAGATATGATTTCGGCCGAGAACCGAGGGGATTATATTCTGTTTCGACAGAGTTTTGTGACTTGGGGAGAATTTTGACAGGATTGAAAAGGGTTCTTGCCTCGAAAAAAAGATCTCAAAAATTTAGTTGGACAATTTATTGGCAGCTGATGGAAGTCACCGTGGAAAATGATTGTTCAAATTTTGTTAAGTTCGTGCTTCGGTGAGTCATTTTCAATCATGGCTATTCGTAAAAATACGCCAATAAAGTAAATCGAAAAACATCGAGCAGTTTCTTATCTGTAACTACCCCTTCCGCCCCTACCACCGACAAAGCTCCTTTCTTGGCCGAATGGCTGGAGAGGTTAGGGGATGTTGTGGTGAAAACAAAGACGTTACCGCTCCTATCTTGGGGTTGTAAAATAACCGATGAACGAGACGGGGTTTTGTGCTCTCAAGACTTCGCTTCGGAAGTCTGGGGGTAATAAATGAGATAAGCTCTATATAGATCGTTACAGGGACGAAATTATTATTGATATACAACCGTTTTGAATCACTGTTGCTTTTCCCTTTGATCGATTTCAATAAAGCTTGAAAACTCCGAACTTAAATTATTCCTATCTAGCTGCCGTTTTCCTGAAAATTCGAAGTGCCACTCGAATATCAATTCCATTTCATTTTAGGAAAGGTATTTAAGCAAATCATTCGTCTATGATAGTCGTATTCAATGGCGTCAATAACATTGAAAAGTAGCTTTTCAGATCAGAATTTTGAATTTTATTTTTCGTTCTGATTCGCTGATAATGTTGCCTGAATTATTTTTCCGCGGACTATACGGCGATACGATTATTGTTTAGTGCTAGTAAGTTTAATAATTTGCGTAGCTGGCATGGTACATACAAAGAGCTGATGAAATACGATCAGTTCAAGTGGAACTAACTACTCGTCAAGTTGAAATTTTCCTTGCCATCCAGTTTTCCGTCCACCTTGTTGCATAGATATTTGAACCTTGCTACAGTCAATTTTCCAGTTCAATAGACACTGAGTAAAGATGCCCGGAGACAAGTCTTATTGACATCCTATCATATTATGATTTGATATAAACACACAAAGCAATATCTTTGATATGCAAATATGAAAAATTCTTCGATCCTGTGTGGAAATTCGCAATAAACCAGCGGACATTTACTTACGGAGAAATATACCCTATTATTCTTTCTCAATACAGATATGCCTAAGTTTCGTCAATCGTGAATAAATTATAAATTGAACGAATATTGTATTTTGCGAAATAAATCCATGGTTAAAAACGTTTATAAAAATGTTGAACAACGCGATGTAATTGCTTTAATTATTGGAAGCGTAGAAGCACGTCGTGATCGGAGTTTTTGTCTTTCTTAAACTCTATTTCGTATAAATTAGATCACGGGGGTTATAGTAGATCGAAAAGTCAAGAAAACTAACAAAGTCTTGATATAAGAGAGCACTCGATGGCATAGTCCTCTGCGTATGATATCCGTTTTGCCCTGTGGCAGGGACTTTGATCTTTTATTACATTTTTACAACCGATTACATTGGCCAGCCCCTGGCTACCCTCCCAAACAACGTTATCCCCACCTCTTGTCTCCCACCCCATGAAGAAAACTAAGTTTCTTAGCCCTCGAGAGGAAGATATTGTTCTTGTTTGCAGCCAAGTTAAGTCGACTGGTATCTCGCGAGAGTCTCGCTCCTAATTAGGTTTAAGGGATTATAGAATTGTTTGGTAAAGTCGATTACAAGATTGCGATTGTTGAGCTGTCTTGGCAACGTACCCAGTTCTGCCATACCATAAGTACAATTATTGTTGAACATCAAATGCCCAAACTACAAGGGTAGGAAAGGAAAAAAAAAAAATCCAAATCCAAAACCGTTATCAGAAAATTCAGTTTCTTGACTAAAAATTCTGTGTCATTCGTTCCATACGATTGATAAATGCTTGTATTTGATCAAAGGTGAAGGGTTGCTTCTAAAAATAAAATATCTGTGATCTGTGATTTTCATTTTCAAGAAACACCAATCAACCAGATATTGGAATCGAAATTCTTCAACTGAAGAGAAGAAAAAAAGATCGATGATAACGCAAAGTAGATTCGATATTTGAAGAATGGATGTGCTTTGGGTCCTCGCAAAGCTGCGAGATCCTTTTTTCGTTGGTAAAATCGGTGTCCGTAATTGCGTCGAATAGTATGGTCAACCGCAGATATACATAGCTAGGTAGAGGAGGTCAAACATTCCGATTAGGCGTTAATATTATCGATGAAATCTGTAGCCGGACGTCATCTGCATCGAATCGATGACGAGTTACGGTTACCGATAATCTGCGTTGTGAGACTGCGCGTGTCTAGGGTTTTCGGGTTTTGGGGTTAAATCGGATCGGGGTGAATCTCGGTCGTTCGAGTCGTTCGGTCCACCCCAGGCAAACTCTTACCCCTTTCGGCGTGTGCCGAGTCGAGGGTGTTTAATAACCTGCGCTCAAGGGGTTGCGGAGTAGGAGGAGGGTAGGTTGCATATGAGCGATTGCCCCCCCACACACGTGGTGTGTGTAACGCCGACCGTGGTGACGGCATTTACGTTAATTAAATTTCCCAACCCCTTCCCGCCCCCATTTTACCCCTCCCCAGTTCTGCATCAATCATTGCACGCTCTGCCTCACTAGCCGGACGCTGTGCCCAAAACCATTTTCGCCGAGGGACAGTTTAAAATTGCCACCCCCCACCCTCTCCGAAAGCTCCCCGCACACAAACTCGTTTTGCGACTCTTTCCTATAGGTACCTCGGTGCCTACCTTCGTTCGGCCACCACTTTTAGCTCGGCACCGTTATTTGGGGCTTTGTGTTTGTATTGTATGTGAACTCATGCGTGCGCGTCGACCGTACGGGACGTTTAAGGGTTGCTTTTTTTTCTCTCATTTTTTGTTAATTTTATTTTTTGTGTCCTCGTGCTTTTTATTCTTTAATTAATCCGGCACCGATCGTATAGGAATTAGGACACCGTTGAATTTTCAGCTCAAGGATTAATCTGGATTTTACATATATGTAGGATGTTCTGGATTTCTATATAGTTTGGTGGTATTTCAATGGTATTATTTATTACAGAGATACATTTTCTAGAAAATATCTGGTTCATTTCATTTTATTTAATTTTTTCCATTAGATTTTTTTTCTCTATCTCCTTTTTTTTTTTTTTTTTTCAATTGATAGGTATGAGAGGAATTAATCGTGTGTGCAGTGGATTTGTTCATCATAATTAACGAGGTATGTAGTAAATGATTGGAGAAATTTAATTGAATTTATTACAAGTATTGTCGGTACAACACGTGCATTTCAACGCATAGTAATTGCATTTAGATGTAGCAAATATAACGTAGTGTATTCGGCACGGGAGCAATACCAATAATGATTCATAGCTTATCCAATCACAATTTCATTGGCATTCGAAAGCGTGAAATATTGGTAGCCGATTATTATTGTCCTTCGATTACGGCCGGAATTACGACAAGAGAAATTTATATTTCTCTAAAACTATCTCGGTTGTATTTATTATAATGCTGGCTCAATGAATTTTTGATTATTCGATATCATACTTTCTCCCACGTTTCATCATTCATTTTATACTTTTGGTATAAGATAAGAAAAAAAAAACAAAAGAAATTCAAAAAACAAAAATAAAATAGAACCAAAATCAATAAAACAGTTGATGTGTTTTAAAACTTTTTCACTTTATAACCGAAAATTTCACGGTTCGCGTAATTGAATCAGGAATGCCGTCCGATTTGGCCGCAAATTGACCGAAATAGATGGACGCGCGGGGTCCGGGAGTTATCCAATAAAAGAAAAAAAAAAAAAAAACACACACACACACACACACACACACACACAAAAATGAAAAAAAAAAATCGAAGAAAAAAGAAACCGCTAACTTAATTATTCGTGCTTGTTTCGGTTTCATGTAGGATGAGGCACCTGCTATTGATATTTTCATCGGTTGATTTTAATTGAAGATAATTCAATAGGACGCGCTCGTGTAACATAATTATACCAGTGACGTCAAACGTTATTTAATTACGATACCATCGAAGCATTTCAGAATTACACGTCAACTCGTTAACGAATTAAACTTTTGTTTGAACAATTTGAATTCATTCAATACGATACTACATCCAGAGTTAGGGGTACTACATACTATATAAATATATAGTATATATACGATTGTCAAAGTACCTATAGGTAACGCAGAAATACGACATCTAAAATGTGGCGTTTCACCATATCTACCTAAAACTCGACGTATGAAGAAAAGCCGAATGACACAGTTGTCGCTTTGAGCAATTAGTCATATATATATATAGGGTGTCACAAAATTCACGCACCATTTGCATAGCAGTGGATTTCTTGCGAAAAATTGAGACGAAAGTTAGCTGTGCAAAAAAGTCCGTGGTGACGTAGTTTTCCCGTAAAAGCCCTTAATAACGAACCAATCGCGTTCGTCTCTAGAACAGAATGTCTAAAATCCACATCGTCGTGCGCTCCACTACGGAGAATAAGACTACGGCGATAATATGTGGTACTCCCCGCTCCGTCTGATGGTGCGGAGGACAACTATGCGGAGCTTTAGCCAGTCTTTCCTAAAGCCGAACGTTGATTGGTTTGTTATTGAGTGCTTTTACGGGGAAACTAAGTCCTTCAGGACTTTTTTGCATAGGTAACTTTTGTCCTAATTTTTCGCAAGGAATCCGCTGGTATGCAGATGGTGCGTGAATTTTGCGAGACCCTGTATATATATATGTATGTATGAGCCAATTGGCAACGGATGGTAGGTATTCAACGATCACGTTGGAACGAAATGCCAACACTGTTCAGGGAAATGCAACTGGCAGCTTTCATCGTACCCATCCAACTGTGATGGGATACACCGAGAGATGGCCGAACGGACAAACGGAGGGCCAGAACGGTCGGCTGTCAAGCCATAATTACTAATTAGTTCACAGACCCCCTTCCCCCCACTCTCTCTCACTCTCCTCTCTCTCTCTCACTCTCTCATCGCCACCCACGCGCGGTGCACCCCTTTATTAAATACCTTCGAAATTAAAATTATAATTGCATTCACTACCCCTAGCGCGCTATGCGATAGTTCTGCAACCCTATCAGGGGTCGAATCAGCGTCGAGTAGGCGATGGTATGGGATGGTGAGCTCTTGTTTCGTGACATGCGATAAATGTAGAAGTTCATCCGGAATGCACAACTGCGATTTTAACCAGAGTGCCTTTTTCTTTATTCATACTTACCTAATCCGTCACGTTTGCTGATTGTAAGTCAGGTTAAACGTTGATGGAATAGGGAACTTTATACGAGTCGAAACCATATCAAATTGAATGAGTAACTGAACTAACAATTTTGGAAATAAAATCCCCAATTAGTACTGCTTTCTTATCAGCTACAGTATAGTTCCTGCAATACAGGTACTCAAATTCTCAACGTTCATGTGCGAGGATCAAAAAGTTTTACTCTGTCTTCAGTACCTCCTCATCAATGTACAAGAAAAAAAAAAAAAACGAAAAAAATCGGTCCTCGTACATCGTCAGTATCCGAAGTTAATGAAACGAGTCGTAAATTGCACTTGACCTGCGTTGCCACTGTGTATATTATCGGCGGGAATCACATTAACTCGATGACTTTGAATCTCATGGCTGATAGACGATGGAATCCCTTTGAACAGGGGCTAGTAACAAGTGGTACTACTGTAGAGTAGACAACGCATGGGATACATGATAGAGAGGATAGCTGCTTAGTCTGGTCCCAAGCATCTGATCGCATGTTTGGCCGATTTCGTGCACTGGTTGTGTTCTAATTAGGGGTGGGTATCTCCGCACAGTTATGTTCTACCGGAGTATGCATGGTGGTTGGATCTACGAGTATAGCCAACGCATGTAGATTACGACCAACGCATGAGGCGAACACCGTGGCCCCTGTCAGCTACTGTGCCGGTGACGGCCCGCTAATTGCCCAACCCGTCCCTTCCTTCTACCCTTCAAATCCAAATCCACCACCCTCAACTCTCTACCCTTCTATACCTCTATACCTCCATACCTCTCCACCCGGAATCCTCCTCATCTCAATGCTACAAGCACAGGTTCGCGTGTGTTCGAAATTTGTACACTGGAAGAAAAATATCTATTTTCCGAACCAAGCACTCAAGTAGATTGGGATAGTAGGCTCTGAATCGAGCGTGTATTGATGAAGATAAATCTGAAGTCTTGTAATGGTTTTTTATTCATTTTTTTATTTTCCTGCAGAGATCAGTTTCATGTATTATAATAATTACTTGTCAATTGGTTGTAGAGTTGGATTTTTGACGATAGATTATGGTGATTGTGATTTAATATTGACCGTATACATAGGTATTGATGTAGGGGAGGAATGGGTTTTTTTTTCTTTCTACCACGTGTAATAATCCTTGACCCCTAACCGAACGCGTACATGTGGAAAATCGTGACCCGTAAATATTCAGGAATGTCAAAAAATCGTTAGAGCTTACGGATCGCGAGGCAAGGGGGGAGAGAGAGAGAGAGTAGGTTATGGAAAAATGGATTTACCGTGAAGAGAGATTAAAAATGTGTGCTCGGTACACATGCCGAAACCATGTATGTCCACGTGAGCTGTAGCCAAGGGCTCGGACGGTCGCGAATTAATCGAGCATATAATCGATGCCCCGTTCTCGATATATATCGAAACCACCCTCGACTCGGCTAGCCTCCAACCCCTATCGTTAACTAACGGCACACTTGTAACGCTAATTCCTACCGGGTTGGCTCCCTCATATTGTCCCGTCGAAAACATCAAATTTATTTCTGATTTTCGCGTGGCTATCAAAAACGTTCGAGTTTGTAGATATAGAGATTGAAGGAACGAGTATGTACACGTAAAATAAAAAGTGAAAAAAAAAAAACAAAAAAAAAAAACAAAAACTCACGTAATTAAAAATTAAGCTTTTTGTAAAAACTTTTCGATTGATAATTATAATGAGATGAAACTTTTGAAAAATTGCCTGAAAGCTTGAGCAAACATTATTTCCACGATTTTAATAAATTGAAAAGCTATTTTCTCCGTTTTATTTGTTTTATTTAATTTTTTTTTTTTTTTTTTTTCAATATTTTTGTTTATTTTCAGCCTTAGAAAGGCTCGAGGGGCTTTAAAATTACTTGGCAGCTTCGCGGCTTTGTAAATATATATTCACGGGCCATTTAGCTAACGGGCGATTTGAATTATTTCAACACAGAATCATGTGTTTAATGGGGTTCGTTGTGTGCGGTGTACGCACCCACGTACGGAGGATATGGTATGCGGCCAATTTATATCTGATATGATGTATACAAATAGCAGAAATCGTACGACGTAGAATTGATCGACGCGCTGATTTATTAGTTGTACAGTACTAACAAAGCTGGTATCATCCAGTCACACTCTACGAACGGTGATATACAACGATTTCAACCGTTCGAATGACACTTTATTGCAGAGCAGAACAGAACTGCAATCGTTCGAACGACACTAATGCGCGGATTTGCGTTGCTGATCAGAAACAACGTTTCCATAATAACTCGATAAATATTTTTAGTCATGATAAAGAATTTTTTTCTTTTCAAATTTATTTATTGACTATTTTTTTTCATTCCTCATAAAACTACGTACGTATAAAAATTCTGTTACCAGGATTATCCAACGAAAAAATAAAATGATTCGAATTCGGAATAACGCGTGATTAATTTACATTTGTGAAATACAAGCATGTTTTGTCAATAAATCATGAATTCCGTGAAGTAGCTTTATCAAACAATAACGTATAATGCCAAATTTTACCCTCATAGCCAAGTAGTTAAATAATATTATTACGATCAGGTACTCGAATCATCTGAACTACCCTCTCATCAATCTACGTGCTACGCATTCGAATATCCAATATATTACCGAATGCGAATGTAAACGTTTATTTCTTTTTCTTGCATTAGGTAGATCTGCTGTCAGAGCTATGAGAAAAAAAAAAAAAAAAAAAGACAAAAATTTATCTATTATTATAAAATTTGTTAATAATATATGCTATTGCTTGAAATTTCGGTTTTTTGTCAAATGAATTAGTAGAAACTGCAGCATGCGATTTGTTATAATAATTATCGCACAGTAAAAGTTGAAGTATTTGTTCAGTCGATTGGAATTGGCTGCGTACCGTGAACAGAAGAACTTGGTGGATAGCTGTCAGACAGGCAAATTAAATCATGGATCCGATATAAGGTTGATTAGTTCGTGTTTGTAGGGCGTATGGGGGGAGAGAAAAAAAAAAAAAAAACGGAAAAAAAAAGGAAAAATGAGGATTCAAAAGCACCCTTCCCACAATCCGCAGAGGCAGTTCGAGTTGGTTGATCGTGAAGGACTCGCGGAGGGTAGTAAAGGGAACGTCAACGCGGTAGCTTCGGCAAAAAACAAACGAATCGCAACGCTTACGCGCTCAGCAAAGCTGCAAGCTCTGCAAGCTCTGCGAAGGACGGCAAGGGTGGTAGTAAGGGAGGCACGATGGGTCGGAGAGAGTTTTTTTTTTTTAACCCGTACGTCAGATCGTATTATATTTTTTCCATTTCATTTGCGCACGACGTAAAATTAATTAAATATCTGATACCCGCTTCGTGGTCTACGCGTATTTCTCCCAACAAATGCCTCCGGCTTAAAAATACAAGGAATAAAGCTTTTTTTTTTTTTTTTCGTTTTTGTTTTATCCTTATTTTAACGTTACTCAAAAACATATCGCACTGCGGTATCCTTTTGTACGTGATACAAAAGAGTTCAATCCTTCACATAATTATATCCGGATATGCCGAATCATATCATCAAAGATTGTCAAAAAGGACAACAACTGAAGTACGAGTCGTTAGATTTTGAACGGATCGTTAGGTTTTCAAAATATTTTTGAAAAGCTTATGCGTTTAACTTCACCTACCTATAATACGCGTCTACATATATATATTTATATATATTTGCATGAATTCCAGTACTTGGGCACAATTTAGACACTCATAAACATAATTAATAGGTGGCATTAATTCAGAGATTTTTAGCCGGTTACAAACACATGCTGCAAAGTGTTGCTAACTGTCTCATAATTTAACTGAATAATTACTAAACTTGCTGGGCGAATGACGCATGGTTTGTTCTGGAAAACCTACTACGAATCTCAAATTCTCTCTGCACCCTTAAGTTTAAAAGTAGCGATAATAACCCGAAGTCAAAAGCTGGATGAATTTTGATAAAATTAAGTTTATTTATCACGCTGAAAAGGATGCGAGGTTTGATTTCGCAGATTAGAAATTATCACATCGTTTTAAAAAGTGAAAAAGGGTCGCACATCTTGGAGAACTCATATACGAGCGGCATAATAAAAGCTGCGGGGGTGTCATCGTAAGCTGGGTTGACTAATTGGCAGCGTTATAATCATGGGTACATGGTTAGGTTGGTATTACTGCGAGTTATGGTCCCACCCTCGGCTCACCCTTTCCACCCTCTTTTACCCCTGCAGCACACACTCCCGTACACAAGGGTACGTTTAATGGCCCCAGCGTTTACGCAAATTTTCCCATTATGCTCCGCGGTTTTGGTCGACAAACGGGCGTTTTCTGTCGAAACGAGTGTCATTTTATACTATACAGACGGTCGGGCCGGTATTCGGGTGAACTAGAAAATTGGACGATGTATACATTATGTTTTAAAAAATTCTTATTTTTTTGTTCCGAAAAAAGGACCAGAGATTAAAAAAAAAAAAAAAAGAAAAACAAGAAAAACCTCAACTTTATCGATTTTAGAAAATATCTGCACTCGGTGTATGGAGATTTCTATCGGCCGTTTAAAATCGAGACATAAAACAAGAAGGGTGTTTTTCAGTTTTGTAAATTCAACACGCGTGTAATCGCGGTGTAACTGAATGTGTACTGAAATAATCCTTCCGGTGACGGTGGTGGTACATCGGAGGGAATTCAGGCCTAATCTCGCGTTTCTCGCAGCATCCTGGGTCCCGATCGTACGGGCTATATGATACTAACACTCGACCGGGGGAACAGATAATAAAAAATCGCCGGATATAAAATAATTCAAACAAATGTTCGTGCACCGTGAACCCGAGGGTCTGGTGGTCAGCGATACATCGCAGCTCGGCTTATCCGTGGCTGGTCATTCATAAGCGAGGGAAAAAATGACACCGGAGTGGTGCCTCCGCTATCTGTAACGGTTAGGAAACAGGAAAGATTTGTGACCGCCATTTTCATGGAGAGAAAAGAAGAAAAAAAAAAAAAAAAAAAAAACCAAAAGAAGAAGAGAAAAAAAAAAAAGGAACAGAAGATTTTTCCTAAATTTTATTTATATACAGAAATTTGTACGTTAGTTTTTATTGATCTTGCAATTATTTTATATTTATATATATT
Organism: Tenthredo scrophulariae; assembly: GCA_963978835.1. NCBI lineage: Eukaryota > Metazoa > Arthropoda > Insecta > Hymenoptera > Tenthredinidae > Tenthredo > Tenthredo scrophulariae. The sequence goes on from OZ022232.1 coordinate 8,994,398, forward strand.
ACCTGGATGAGCAACTATACGAATTTATCGATTGATTTAAATCGCTATTGCAAAACTCTGGTGGAACTTCATATCAGTGTGGAGTTTCCATCAGGTTTGGTCCCTGGAGTGTGATCAGTGGTAACTAAACTTGTAAATCTCTGACCGAGAAGCCGAAGCAGTCAGGAAACCCCAACTGACCAGAACGCATTTGTCTGTCTTATACGGGGTTCTGGCAGAACGACGTTATACTGGAACTTCGTCGAACTGCGATATATACGGTTAATCTGTGAATTTATGCTCAAATAGTTGGAGAATTAAACTCTTCGAAGTTCTCAAACGGTCTTGAAGAAGGAACTACTTTCATTCCGGGATATTTTCTGGCTAAGATGGTAAAGAAAAAAAAAAAAAAAAAATAGAAAGTTCCTAGTGATGTTCGGATTCGAAATGTTGATTATTTAATAGATCGAGAAGGTTCATTGAGGGTGAAATTGCAATATTGTCATTTTTGTAGCTGGAGATTTTGAAATTCCAAAAATTTCATGGACTCTAGTGCGTCAATCACGTTGGGGACGATATAGAAAAAAAAAAATACAAAAAGATAAAAAGAACGTGGGAGGGATTCGTTTTCACGAATAAAGGTTTGCCCAGAAGCATATAGGTAGTATAGGTATATCATATCTATAGATGGTGTTTGATTTGGTATTCGAAAAAGATGAATAAAAAAAAAGAAAAAAAAAAAAAAGTCGACCACGTAGTCTGTACTTAGCATAAATGTAAAATAAGCACAGACCAGGATATAAATCGTATTCCCATTAGAAGTCCAGCAACGAAGAATGGTGGGAGAATCGTTAGGGATGGGAGTATGGAGGCATTTGAATAAAGTCGGATTAAAAATTAAATATTACCGTGAAAGGGGGCAACGATTAGAGTAGCCAAATGAAAAATTACCGGAGAAAAACGGAAATTATTCGAAATAAAAACTGGGGAGGAGAGAAGAAAACAAAAAAAGTTGAACACTTTTTAATTATTCGTAATCGCAGGAAAACCGCTTAACCGCTACCACCTGATGACGTATTTATGCTATGTTGCATCTCTGGGGAGAGTCATAATAAAGAGAGGAAGAACAAAATAAGAGGAAACGAAAGCCAAGCCGAACCAAAAATAAAATTAAAATTAAAAAAACAAAAGGGTAGGACGATTCGAAATTTTATTTTCGTTCATCTGACGAGATCAAGAATAGAAATACGAAGACTATAACCGTTCTTTACAATTTCTGGGCATAACAGTCTTAACTACCCCGGAGCTTTTGCCCAAGACGTTCGTTCGTCCATATTATGAATTACGTTAGACAACCTCTGCTCGCAAGGTGGCAACATAACATAAACGAGTAAGAAGGGGTGTAAAGAAGACGCCGAAAATGTTGCTTCGTAACTCCTCGTTTGGGGAGCTTTCCTTCGAATGTTTCTAACCGCAAATCTTCTCGCCATACCGAGGAAGCGAGGTCTTTCTGTGCAGTTTGTGGAATCGGTCCATCAACTTTACGACCTCGGTTAAGATAAGACTCCGCGATATTTACTCTTCGTATACGCTTTAAGGATGTGACGAATTAAATATTCACTTGAGAAAAAGGTCCGCAACGTCTGCAAGCTTGCAATTGGAATAAAATATCACGAGTAGAATGCAGTCGCCGGATGAATTCCCACCAAGGATTATCATTCGAGTCTGAAATTCCTTGAAATCGATTAAGACCTGAATTTTATTTGAACCGATCGCTTCGAACAGCTTATACACCCAGATCACGCGTAGCTAAAACACCCCGGGCTACAAACCCTTATAATTATCTACTCTGGAAATTTTGTCCAGCCCCAGGGACAGTAGTGGACAACTAAGTTAGGGCTTGGTCAGCCACCCTGCCAAAGTCCCTCCAGGGTAACCTTTAATCTGCTATTTTTAATCTCAACTCCATTAGTAGAAGTTAATGGATGATTACGAAGGTTGCAGTGGGTTGAAATGCCTTTTTAAACTCGTTTATGTCCAGACACTGTATAGTTATGAGCCACGCGGTGTATCGGTAGGAATAGATTATCCAAAATTGTGCAAAACTTGATGAGAGAAGAAAAAAGAAAAATGATTCGAAGCTATAAAATCGGCGAGTTATATTTTACCCGATCGCAACAAAAATTAACAAACATCCTTCCACATGGAAAAATTAACGAGTGATAGGCACACCGTAATACTAATCTATACCAACGTTCATTAGGATATGGTAGAATGCACTTGCTAGAAGGGTTTGTATCGTTGGCAACGGGGTTCTCCCTTGCATCGTTCAAATGAGCACCTATATGCTGTTCGTCACACAAGGGCCTTCTCTCGACGGGTACTAGAGGTAATGAACGGTTCCAGAGACTGAGTTCTAAACAGTAAAGGGTAGAGCTTGATCGGGATGGTTATCGGAAGCTGAAGATTTTAATGCGATAGTTTTCAAGCAGGTGTATCGAAGCTGATTTTTTATGAGTAAAAAAATGCGAGTTTCGATCGCAGAGCGAATCTTGAAATTTTTAAAACCGAATATTGTACGCGATTCTGTCATGAAAGTAGTCGTTGAAATAATAATGCTACTCGTCTGGATGTCTTTTACTCATTTCCGAACCTCCGGCTGTTGTTAAAAAGTTCCTTCCGGCTTTCAGGACTTCATTTTTGACTCGTTAACTATGGCTTGTTAATCAATTATTCAAAATCTGCTACTAGACATTCAACGAAGTCTATTCCTGCTTGAAGGGTCAGATTTTATTAACTTTACCAGCGAACGTACAGGTCCGTCGATTTCATTTAATTATCGCAAAAATCGACTTCAACTATATGAAATTTTAATCAAGTTTTCCGAACGGTAATATGCGAGGAATTTCGGTTGATCTTGGTTTCATCCCAACTAGTGGTTAACTTGAATAATTCAACCAATCCGTAGCCTCATGTCCGGCTGTTGCGATCCTAGCATATTAGAGCGATTCCTGTTTGAAGTAGGTATCAACTTGACTAGGAATATTACTCGCCCCTCGACACAGGGTGGCTTCGGTTGAGCGAACCTTGTTTGTTGAATACATAAAACATAATTTTCATAACGTCTAATCTAATCTGTATAGAAACTAAGTCTTTATGAAATTGAGAATAAAATACGATCGTTGATCGAAAAATGTGTCAAAATTGAACACCGATTTAGTTTTGGCTGTTTAATTGACCATCGAGTAATTAGCCAACGATCATGTATGAAACTGACTGTACTGGTTTAGGCAAATTCGGGCTGGTAGGTTGTAGAAACGCTATTGTATTCATAGCCCCTGCGGATCACACCACACCGGGGATAGGCTGGCCATGCATTAAACACAAGCTAAATACTCAACGCTACTGGGCAAGGGTTTAATTGAAACTATAATCAAATATATAAACCGGAATAACCTCCTTGAACAATTTCAAACTAGCCCTATACCATATATTCTCTGGAATTTCGGGTGGGATATAGATGCTGCAACTGAAAGATAATTCGTGCTTGAAATTTTGAATAACAGAGCATAAGGGATGGTTTTTTTTCCTTCGTCATGGTTGTTCGGACGATTTAAATGAGACAAAAGTCTTTTCTGTTCGAAATGCACAAATTCTGATTTACAAAGGTAATAAAATGTTACATAAGGATCCTGCAAGTTCTGAATTATGGTTGCCTGTAGTATTCCATGAGAAATAAGATAAAAATTCCCATATCTCCGGGCGATTCTTAAGTGCGATTTGTAGGAGTGTAATATTTCACGAATGCGAGTTATATGAGGTACGGGGCGAAAGGTAAAACGTATAAGGCATTGGGAGCCGGGGGTGCCGTTTGCCTCGGATAGTTACTGCAGTATTATTTATCGTTAACGGCATACATACTTTCAAGAGTAATACCCCGAAATTAACTTACTGTGCACATTTACCATTTGTACTTTATTGCGTTTACACGAACCCACCCCTTTAACTTACTCACTTAGTTACTTATTTCGGTAAGCCTCCACATTATGGGAAAGCTCAAGGCGTAGGGAAGATCTTTATCATATATATCAGTGCTTCTCGCAGGGGGTAGATTATACATCCACCTATACGCGGCAAAAAGATCGGTAGAATGATTGAGCCCGGAGTATTTGATACAACTAATGAAAATTCGGAATTTTTTCTTTAACGATAATAATAATAATTCGCGATGGGGATTAATAATTGTCTGAAAGAGTCCTAAAAATAAGGAACCGCGCTAGTTCACCAGGGTGAAATTTTATGGTACTTTTAGCTAATTGAAGCGATAATTATGTACAGGCAATATTGAATTATTATCCCATTTACTCGGGAGATAATCACCTCGTGGTTCATTAAACCCAGGCTGGTGATAAAGAAAGAAATTTTTTATGGTCATAATTGAAAATTCAACGCCTCTTTGAGGTGGGTTTAATTTCATAAGATATTGAAATTATCCACGTGATAAAACAGTGCAACGAAACCTTGTAATTTGACGAGCTGCAACGTTAAACTTTATACAAAAATTCACCCTTATCAGTTACCGTTCGGGCTTAATAATATGAGTTCTTTATATTCCGTGATAGCCAGGTACTCATCAACTGATTTTTAAACTACGTTTTTTCATTACTCATCTTATCAATTCCGATATCAAGCCTGGCCAGGCTCATCCTGAAAGTAAACTAGAAGCTCTGAAATTACACCATAGGAATAAAAAAAAAAGGGTATGCAAGAAGACTTATCCAACTTATCCAAAACAGATTTAATCCGGAATAGAATTGCATCGATTAGTTACAAGTCATCCGCGAATTGAATCGCGAGTGAATATATTGGCGGTTTGGTTTCATAAAAAATCTGTTCTTTTTTTAACCCCCAAAATCTCTCTCAAGTGTATAATTTATTTTTATTTTGTGCTAGACTTTTGTCGTTAATTCAGTAATACTATAGCCTAAAGATCAGTAGTCCGTCCATCCATACGTTGAAGAGCAAGATATTAAGTGTTCGCACATTCACTTAATCCAAAACCACATATCTGAGGCTATCTTCATCCCGATCAATCATATAGCGCCGGGAGTTGGGACTGGTGCAACCCCTATGCCACCCCCATACACGTCTCCCTTTCTAGCTACCCCGTCCACTGCCCACGGCTATGTTATTCACACCAAGTCATATATCATTCCGTTATCATCGACTCTTTATATGCGGCTGCGCTCCATTTTCTGTCTGTTTGCTCTGTTAAACGCCGTGGTTTGATTCAGTGAAGCGCCATTAGCCACGATTTAGTCACTGCCCGCTATAACGCACCAGTCTCGCAGATCTCATTCTCTTTATTTCTCACTTTCTGTATCGTTTTCACGACAATTTATAAACTTGAGCGGAAAAAAAAAAAATCCAGACACAGACTCTGGACGACTTTTTCTAATTCAAATATTCGTCGGAAAATTAATCCTTCACTTTTTGTTTCTTTGCTTTTCATTTTCATTTTCACACTTCGAATCGACATTGATTTTTATATCATGCTTAGATCTGGGTGAAAAATTATGAGAACCAGGGAGATGCAGTGTTTGCTTTTTGCTTTTTCCAAACTCTACAGGAAACTGAATAGAATTCTTGAATTAGTGATTCGGACTCCTATTTTTCTGCGCATTTAAATCAAATCACATATGCAATCGTATATCTCTACAGTTTGGTAAACCGGCGCCATCTTGTTCGGCAGCCATGATGTTGCTTGGTGAACCGGAAACAACTGATAGTCGCGGTACTGATCGGTGCCCATAACCGTTTCAGGGTGGTTCGACGAGATATTAATCGCATTGTGTTACAATGCCGCATTGATGGCTTATACGCAGATTTTATCCCTTTGAAAAAGCAATTTCTAAACTCTAGAATTTTTTTTTCTTTTTTTTTTTTTTTTATTTCAACCAAAGATCAATAAATTTATCACGAAGACACGCGTACGGGAAACATTATTCTATGATAATCCGTAAACATATTTACTATGGGGGTGTTAACAAATTTTATGACGCTTTCAACGGAGTATTACGTAACTTTGGTGAAAATTTTATATGCAAGAGTTGTTGAAGATTTTTGGTAGCAGTCTTGCGTTTGGATGATGAAAAAAGAAAAAAAGAAAAAAGGAAAGAAAAAGTAACCAAAAAATAATCAAAATAAAGTAAGACGAAATAGAAATAGAAAAAAAAAAAAAAAAAAAACAGAAAAATAATAATAATTTGAGTAAAATCTGTTCGAAAATGCGCGAACTATTTTAGGGATGCCGCGTCGCAGCTTTGCCAGAGCTTTGGTGTAGCTTGCAAATGGGGGTGTCAGGGTAGCATCACCGTTGTATTGTGAAGCGTCAATACCACGGAAGCTGAGACCTCCGTCTACCCCATACACGTAGCCTACTGGCTCAAAGCATCTCGGCATACCCACGACAAAGAAGATATGTATTCAGAAGGCAACGTCTTATATCCGTTACTGCTGATTATAGTTTGTCATACATCGGTAAATGCGAACCCTGAAGATATCCAGAGTCTGTTCAAGTTTGTTGAAATAGTCAAAGTCGATGAAAATGGTAACGAATTCGATTCGAATTATAAAAATCAAAAAAGGAAAAAATATTCAGCAGATTTTTTCCGCTTCGATTGCTAAAATTTCAGGGTGGAATTCAATCTGTTTATTACAGTGAATATACTTCAAGGTTGATAGAAGTGATTTGTGAAAGAGAAAATTGATAGTAAATGCGTATGTATATATTCTCGATTGAATAAGTTCGGTTATTGGCAATATCCATTAATTGGTTGTTGATTGATCCACTTGGCCCTGACGTGTGGCAAGTACGCTGGTATAATTCCTGCCGAGGTTTACGTCAAAACTGCTGACGGGACCTTTGTCTACAACGTCACAGCTGTACGTCATATCTGACATTGATTATCATTTTAATTCATAGGATCGTTAGATATTTCTATTCAACCGGATATCAGACGGACTGTTTCCGGCTTTTTGCATCTCCGAATAATAATGAACTAATACATCGACGACAAGCGAGTTTTGAAAGGAGCTATTTGCGTACAATTTCACAGTGAAAATATCCGGATTGCACTTCGTCTGGATTCATAATTATTGATTGCAGTTTCTGTCCTCAAGCACTAGCCAGGTAACGTTATAAATGTGATCAGCCTCAATTAATTAAGATCATTCTCTTAATCCATACAGCGTGCAGGCTTTCTCACCCATTGGTATATTTTAAGTCCCGAAAGTCCCCAAAAGTCGCAGGGGATAAAACGATTATATGAGAAATCTCGCTTACTTTGCAAAGGCGAATAAGCGCGGAAAAGGGACAGTAAGGGAGCGAGGTGGTGGAGGCGGAGAAGGTCGACTTAACGAAGGGTTAGACGCCATTTAGTACAGGGATCTCCACTCTGACTAAGTCCTTATTAATAAGGTCGGATTAGCATAGCTACGATCCTGAAAGTGAACTCTGCATAATTAAGCTCCAAAATCTAGATTACCAACTATACAGCTATATCCCTGCAATAGTTTACTACCGATGCATACAGTGGTTGTCCATATATTACTAAACTGAAAATTTACTATCAAATTTTTACGAACAAAGAAAGATGTACCTGCGTTCACCATATTGAAGGAAAGAAAAGATTTTCAAATTTTTATGTATAAACTATCAGCGGCACATTGAGGTGCATCGGTTTTATCAGTAAGAGCAATTTATCATCGCGGACGTTTCATAGGAATATTGAAAGCGACAAGATAATCTCTCGGCAGTGTTAGTTCCCCCGTACCACTATTTTGCGGTTGAGGCTCCGCACCATCGCGTCGTCGTGCTTAATGTACCGCAAGGCCCGATAAGCTGCTACTGTTATGACGTCACTTCTAGTTTTTGCCTTCCAAACCTACCTCCTGATATGGGAATGCCCTGATTTTCTCGTCCAAGCTGAAATGCTCGTTTTACGGAATCGTGCGTATACGTGCCAGTTGAAAGATGATTAAAGGGCTGGTTCTCAGGCTCCTTTGGTATTTTGACCACACCTTTTATCACGGAATGATTATTCTGTGTCTTTTTTCTTGGGACACAGGGGAAAAGCATTGAAGTGCTTTTGGTTGAATTTTTTTTTCAGTGGTTTATAGATGGCTAACCGAGTCGAAGAAGTATCGAATGGGTTTCGGATCGTTTGATTCTTTGATGAATTCTGTGGGTTTCGATGGATATATTGAATTCGTTTTATGACGATTGAGTCAGAAGCAAATAAAGGCGATATTGTGTGCGCGAGAAGAAAAAAAAAAAGGAAAAATATATTATTGTTTCCGTGATGAATGCACATAAAATAATGAATCCTGAAAAGTACACGATGCCGGAGAAAAATATCAGACGTAATACCAACACTAGCACCGTAGGGGTTCCGTGCACTCGGTGAATAATAGTAGGGAAATTATTGACCACGGTTTAGGAAGCTTTTCATAGAATAAGCGAGAAAAGAAGTAGACAAAATCTACCCAGGTTAGTGCCACTTGGATTTATTGTAAGTTGAACATTACACAGAAGTTGGAAACGGCGTGAGAGATTCTGCTGGATATTTATACGGTTTGAATGCACGTATGAGGATCATTCTAATGGTTTTATTATACTGATGCTTGCGGGGTTTCACGCCTGATGCGTGTATGTCTCGGTGGCTGAGCTCTGAAAGGGATATTCGAGATTGACAAAAGAATTCGCGTCTGATAGGCCACTGAAGGCAGAAGAGGACGTCTATGATAAAAGAAAAAACGAGACGTATTGGGCGAATCTTTTGATAAGAAATAAAAAGAAGAACAAAAAAGAAACAATCATCATTTTCAAACGATGAAATCTTCCCATGTTCTAACTCAAGGGACCCGAGTGCAGCAATTATCTCGAAAACGTCGAGACCCTTTATAAACAAGGTATAAGGAACTGCCATTAACGTCCTAAGCAAAGGCTGACCAAGCTTCGGCTTCAGATCCTATTCACATATACATATACATAATTATCAGTGAATACACAGTACGGTTACGTCAGCAATGGTCATTCACGTTATCGGACACTCCACAGACTTGCCTAGAAAGTCTAGGCTGATTTGGGGCGAGCTGAATTCTAACTCAACCCAGATGACAGTTGATCAAACATCACAAGTTCAATTAATATGCACGAATACTTTTCCGAAGGCCAATATTATCACGTTAAACACTGAATATGGGACCTTTATGAGAACTGGTACTTTGACTGGTACTAACCAAAATCAAAGCGGACTTTTATGATATAGAGTCAGTCTGGGTTCTGGCTTTTATCCTTTTGAAGAACGGAGGAAGAAATGCTCGGTTCCATGGCTGGAAGTATTCCTTCTGTCTTCAGACTAGCCATTATTCCTGTCTTTATTGTTATAGTCATAGTTTTCCTGTGGCAATATCAAGGCAAATAGTGTTCGCATTCAAAGATCGGCGGAACTGAATTTTCATAGTGATTTTATTCTGCCTTGATTCCTAAGTTGAACGAACATGGAGATTGGGAAATGAAGGGTCGGTCAAGCATCACTCATAACGGTACCAATCGAGGAGGAAAAAAGTTGCGTACGGTAAATCGAACCAGATGTTTTCAGCCCGGCACGTCAGCGGCCAGGAAAGTTACGAAAGTATTATAGCTTCCTCAAAGAATCAACAAGTATCCATCCAGCCCAAGGTACCTACTTGGCTGCGTCAGCCGCACACCCTGAACTCGGGGATTCCCTTTCCTCTCTGAAACGAACCTACCAACTGCTGCTACTATACGAAGAAGTGATATATCACGAACGCCGCAACACCCTTGACACCCCTGTCACTCTTGTCGGCAGCTTAAGCGAGCACCACTTCGATTGAGTGTTCGTTTTCTCAAATAAGTCGACTTGCATTTACTGAATCAGCGGCACAAGATCATAAGGGTACTTTTTCCGAAACATGGGGCAACTTTAATTTTTTTATTTAGAACGCTCGCTTGAATTCCCTTAAGAAGGATAGGAGCTGGAAAGCTCTCAGGATGTGCACCGTTTGATCCAAGTTTACCATTTCAAAGTACAAGTTGGGTTAATCATTCATGGATAGGTAGAAGATGCTTCCTGATTCTCGGCCCTCGTTGCGGTGATCGTTGGCTCCGTCTGCTTGGCTAGTATCCAGTGGTAAGGCCAATCTGGTTCAACCCTGAAGCGGAACTTGAGGAACTTGGGGAACCACGACGTTGCCACGGGATGGTAGCTTCCTTATTTACGGTGCCACTTGGACGTGTCTATCTCGCAGCTTGTGGCCGACCTAACTCATGCCAAGTGGCCGAAAATTCGTCCCTGGCGTACGGACCTTCGTCTACATGGAGGAGCCTCGAGATCGCCATCTTAGGAGTATTGCTACAGCGCTAAATCAAGCACCGTTAACTTAATCATCCCTAGTGGGCTCTGGCGGGGTCACCGCGTTTAATTTAGTGGAAATTCTCTTCTTGAGTCAGGCCCGAGCTGCCTGAGTTTACCGGGATTCTGCACAACTGTAATCAAGTACACGCGTTTTGTTTTACAGCTAAGCTCGCGATTATTTACGGATAATATCGTTTTTTTATTTTTCATGCGGAAAGTCATTCGAGCATCAGATTTTCAACGAAAATTAGTCAAATTTCTTCCTACTTATTTATTTTCATCCCTCATTATATCATCACGGCGAAAGAGATTTTCAGATTTATGTAAAAGTCGGAGTCACGACACGTGGCGTAGCGTCGATTAGGCAAATTTCCGAACCCCACGTTTTAATAGGAAAGTTTTATACCAACGCCCAACAGTTTAAATCGTCCCACGAACAGGTGAGGCCCACCGAGGGCATCGTAATTATTAAACATTCTTGAAAGCTTCGGTGTTTTCCTCTCTCTCTCTCTCTCTCTCTCTCTCTCACTCACCCACGTCTCGTCTCGTCTCTCTCGGCTCGTTTGATTTATACCAACTCATAGCGGAATGCTAATTAAATCATTATTAATTTTGCTTTTGTGGTGCCTCACCGAATTGTTTAACTATGCGAGAAAGATTGCAAGCACAGAGCTTCTAAGATGAGAAAATTCGTTGCCCAGAGCCGTTTTCGTTCTGATGACTAAAAAATGTTTGAGAATATTCGTTTTTTCAAATACTCCTCTTTCTCAAACATTTCGTGAAATTCAAGTTGTCGTTCCTTTTTCACACTGGTAACAACTGATTGTCTTTTCTATATATCTATACGATCGTGAAAAAGGGGAATCTTTCTCTGTTTTTTGGTCACGATATTTTCACTGATGTACGTTAAAGCGTCGGTCCAGACGCTCCGTTTCCGGTTTCCTGCCGCCTTGCAATTCGCAGACAGTTATACGGACGCCCGGACAAAACCACCGTCGTGACGGACTCGTGATAGATAAGAACCATTCATAACAAAGACAAAACATGCCCCTCAGCTACCAACATCGCCATCTATTCATACAAGGGCAGAGACAATGAGGAAAACTTTTATTATTAATACAAACCCTGTAATATAAGTCTAGAATGTATATTTTATATTTTACGATTCAAACGACGCGATTCACGGTTTCTGACCATTTTTTTTTCATCTCACTCAACGTAGATATTGATTGTGAAATCGAAAAACAAGATTTCTGTATCCCGACCTGCGGGGGTTCGTCGGTCTTGTCTTTCGAGATAAAAATCGGCTGGATGTACATGTGCGAGCATGAGGAAAAATCTGCAAATTTTTAGACGCAGAAGTTTGAGTAGTTAAAAAAGTTTTCAGATTAGACATGTGGTTTTTCACAACTGCACATTCCGTCTAGAACACGTTTTGTTAAAAAAATTCATAACTCGGGATGCGTCGGTGATAGAGACTCCTTCAAAACACAGAAAGACGACGATCGATCTTCAGATTCTTAACAAAAAAATAAAAATAAAAAATTGTCGATTTTAGTCCACGTAAAAAAAAAGGGAATAAAATGAAGCTTCTCAGTTATTAGAATTTATTTAAACGTTCATGAGACAGTTAATAGATAATCTTATTTGGAATTCCGTGCATTGCATGACATTCTTGATCCCAAAAATGACGATAATTTAATACGAAGCTTATTTCAGTGAGAAATATCAAAGCGTCGCTACGTGCGGCTAACTAATACGTCACGCCGGATTGGCCTGTGATTTTTATTCGGTCGTACGCCCTTCGTCAAAGGGTCCCTCTTGCGGGTGTTTAATGAGAACCGGTACCCTGATCACACGCTACATCCCTCAGCTGACCACAATCCTTTCCCTCCCTTGTTTCTCCGCCGCCCCAACAAAGCGGGGTGTGATGTAAATCAGTCGAGTGGTCAGCCACCTACGGCGGCCGCACATTAACTTGGCTTGACCACCGCCCTTGAATTTTCGTATAGCTTCTCTTGAGGTTGAAAGTAACGGGTTATATTATACACCGAAGAATTTTCTCCGAAGTCTAATCTATCCTCAAGAGGATCAATTTTTGCGACATTCGGCTTCGACTATTCCAATGATCTCATAGAGCTTGCAAGATTTGCCGGATGATACGTCAACCAATTATTTCTATATCAGTTATGGCGATCACGTCGAGGATATCAGAGGATTAATCGAGAAGAATCCTGGTGTGAAGGCTGCACCACGTTGTACATACATGTATATATTTATTCATTTATATATATGTACATAGGTATATATGGGTAGTATACGGTATAGGATATACGCCTGCACAGAGCCGAACAATCGATTGTTAAGTTTCCGCCGTGCTGCCGGGGACACTTACAAATTAGCCAATCAAGTTCTAATCCCCTCCCGATTCCTCCCTGCGATCTACCCCGTCCTCAGCTCTTCTCTCCATCGGTGCTCCCACATCTACCCCAATCAGCCCGCATCCAACGGCAAATACTTTAATCCGTTCATTAATCCAGGAAGATAAAAGTTTCCCCAAGTAGTTACAGAGCCTTTTGTCGTCAGATTCAGTTCAACGACGATCATTTATGAATTAGTCACGCTATGATCCTGCGGCTAGGAATTATACCGAAATTTATATAAAAAGAAATTTCTGGCTCAAGGAAAGAAAGGTTTGATTTCAGCATGGGTATAGATATATAAATTGTTAGGCTTTACGTCGAACTTACTGCGCGTTACGTTTTTCATTTTTGAAATTTTATACTGTATAGCGTTTCGGAGATAGGATGAAATTTTTTGTCGCCTCAAACCATACGTACCGGTTGGCAAACAACAATAAATATATTTCACGCCGTCAGAAGAGGGGATACAGAATGCGGGTGGATGTTGGGGGTGAAAGCTCTACGCAAGCACGTACGAACATAGCTTAACGTAATCTGACTGCATACCTCCCACCTCTGGACCCCGTATCGTAGTCTGCAAACTATACGAACGAAACTCTAGCTAGCCAAACCCAGAGTCGAAAGAAGACTCGAACATGACCAGAATGTTGTCGAAGTCAAACTTCTTGATAAAATCCGTTCTAAGAAGCACAATTTCAATGAAAAATTCACCAATATCAAATCAGTTATAAAATTGAGCAGAAATTCGTCCTAAACATGAATTTGAAATTGTGAGAAAATATGATTCTCGAGTAAAAAAGATGAAAAGATTTTCAAATTCTCCATGAAAAGTAAAAATTTAATGATAAAATAGGAAAATAGATACAGAATATTTCTGCGAAGAGAGTATCTGGGTAAACCCCTTGAGTCTTCAGGTGTGTTTCTGGAAGGATTCCGTATATGGCTGCGGTGTTTAGAATGCTAATGTCTAATTAAGGCCGAAACGTTTCCACTGGCAAGTGTAATATGTGAAGTTTTTGCGCAGCTCACATGTGGTTTCGGGGAGCTTAAAACATCCCTTAAATTAGACCCATTAGCAAGGGTTGAACGCCTAGCAAATGAGGATTTCACTGCTACTGTTACGTGAGATTTATTCCATGCGAAAGGTCCACCGTTTCCAGGAAATTCCTTTTTTACTACACGATCATGTCGGATAAAGATTTTATACACCGACTTGCTATTAGCAGTTCAAATATATTCCTTAATCAAAATTTTCAGACCATATTTCCGAAGTAATTCCAGTATTTGAGTAATAATTAATTGATCGTTCAAAAATTTGTTCCTTTTTTTTTTTTACGGTTTTTGTATCAAAAAAATTAATTCCTGTCTTGTCCCGTACAAAAAATATTTCTAAAGGTAGCAATAACCGCGTCGCGGACGATTATACAAAATTTAAACAGTCCCTAGGGATAAAGCGAGATGCTGCAAGAGGAGTGGAGGTTCGCGGCTGGGCCGTTCGAGACAACCGTGCAACGCAACGGCCGGGGTAGGTACGTCCTTCCTGCAGGATAAAACAAAACACTGCCGAGTATATTAATGCCTGGCTTAATGCGCTCCCGTCTAATTAATGGACCCGACTAACCTCCCCGGACACGGTCTGTATAAAGTAAAAGATAACAGCCAGGAGAAATTAAGACAAAAGCTAACGAAATACCTACTAGCGTTTCGTGCGAAATCCATAATGTGCGGAACGCGATAGGAAGTTGCGGGGGTAAATTCACGCCAAAAATTGCTTCCTTTTTTTTTTTTCACTATCAGAGTCACGAGCTGAGAGTTATCCTTCATATGACTGATGATGATCATGGAGCTTGCGGCTCCTGACGTTTGAAGGGGCTGGAAAGCTCGCGCCATCATCGCGCTTGACCGTTTGAAAATGGTCCAGCGATGGTGGAGTGACTATAGCGGTTTGATTTTGTGTTTTTTTATTCTGAAATACCCTCGGCTAAAATTTTCTATTAGATAACATCTGTGGGAGGAACCTTCGGAGGTGTGTGGAAGCAACGAAGGCGGAGCTTTAGGATGCGGGAGACACTCCCGTTGACGTCACATCGCACCACCTAGCAAGCTTTTAACGGTCGATGTAGAAAATAGAAAAGTAAACTACCCTTGTACCACCTCTGCACGTAGTTCTCGGAAATATCTATCGCGCTTTCGACGCGATAAAATCGACAAATTCGTCGCGGTTATTGAAATCGGATATTAGTCATCATCGGAACGATAACTGGCGAGCTTTTTCATTTACAATTAAATATTAATCGCTCCATCGTCTAGCGTTGACGTTCAATTAATTGTGGGCTCTATGATGACTTAGGGGGTTTCGTAAACCGGCCCGAAATAGTTGCTTTCAGAAGAAGTTTCAATTTCTGAGTGAACGCGCGCAATGAAATATTTGATAGATACCATAGGAGAACAGAGTAGGAAAAAGGTGGATAATGTTCAAAGGAAAGATAAGGTTTGAAGGATGATCAAGTCTATTGATTCTTGTTTTTTTTTTTTTTTTTTCTTTCAAATTCTCGAACCTTGAGAATGGGGAGAATATTGGAAGAAGGTGGCAGCCGTGATTAAGGTTGAATGCAAATGGTGATAAATTGTAAACAGGGTGTGTGGACAAATGAAAGTCGGTACATTGAAGCAACGTGTCGAAATAATACAGTTCCAGTTTCATCCCCTTGACAAGTTAAACCGAAACGCTTGAGTGAACTTCGCTCTGGTGACTGCACCGTGGTGTACCTTAACGACCACCAATGAGTACGTCAGGTACGTGATTGGATCATCCACGGATTCTGCTTCTCAAAGCACCGATAATTCGATTACTTACACGTGCTCTGTTAATCATCTACCGATAACTGAACCGTCAAATTCTATGCATCTTCCCCTACCCATCTATTCATAAGCCGTAAAGCTCATTTTACTCCGCAAGCATTCGTTAGCAATGAACTTCCATTATATATCGTTCATTTTTCATCCCTGTTTAAATAAACAACTGCCATGCATGTAAAATGCTCTCGATTCATTGGAAAGTCAAAAGATTATCGCTTTACTCTTTAGAGCTTTTTGCCAACTTTATAACTCGTATGCGGCCAGGAGGAGGTCCTGAAGTAGTTCCATAAGCAGGAGACTCAATAAACCACGAATACCTAGACATATATTTCTTGAGAGTGACGTTGCCTTCTCTTCTCTCGTCTCTCTCGCCCTATCTCTGTATTTCTCTTTCGTTTTCTCTTCCTCTCTGTTGCTCTTGCAAAGAGCTTGCAGCAAGTAGCTGTAATAGCCCGCAGGCTACGGTTTGGTTGGGTTAGGTAAGGCTGGTTGCTGAGCAGATTACGCCCCGGTACGCCGGAGATGATAATCTTGATTGACTCGATTAATTTCGGCTCGAACCAAGTTTTGGGAATTTGCGTCTCCGCTGCTTACATCGAGCGACAGGTAACCAGTACCTCATAATTGCCAAATGAAAAGACAGCTGACAATCAAAGCAATCCTTTGAAATTTCATGACCACGCTTTTACCCTAGGCTATATACATACCCAACCAACATCATTTTACACGGATGAACAAAATCGATGCAGCAGGTATAACTGTCAATTGGCAAAAAAAAAATTAAAAAAAAAAAAAAAACAACCCCCTTTGTCAATTTGTTTGATCAAAAAGATTGAAGGGTAGAGAAACTGGGAAGCACGGAAAACGGAAGCAATACAAATATTTTCATTTTGTATACGGAATTCTTTCTTTTTTATTATAATTTATTTGTAAATAAATTTTGTGCGTGAGGGGTCCTCTCGCGATATGACTTGTGAAGTCGGACATAGTCCTAGAATTCCTGTGGAATTGTCGGTTGCCCATGGTATGGAGTTGAGACCACGGCCCGGGTTGGAGTCAGTTGAACTTTGCCCGATTCCAGTTGACCGACAAAGCTTTGAGCAAACCGCAACAATTTGACTGAATATTCTTCCATATCAAATCTGCATGCTCACTTTCGGTGGGGATTTAAGAGAAATTATCGTAATTACGTGTGGTGTTATTCCCTGTTTCCAGTCGTGAAAGTGTTTTCTTTTTTTTTTTGCCTGAAAAATGTAGGTGAAAAACTGGCAACAGATTCGGGTGACATTTGGTAGGAAAAATATAACGAAATTAAAACTGATTCATTACGTTGGTTGATAGTACCTACTTTATTCCCACTTACGACTAATCCAAAGAATTATAGACTCGACTTTGGTATCAGACATCAAAGCACGAAGTGGTCGATTAATATATACTTCACTTCAAAGCTGAGACCTGGAGAAGATATTAATATCTGGTCGCGGGGTAGGATAGGTCACATTGTCCAAGCGGTTAGGACATATTGAAACCACATAAACTTTGCTCATAACCTGGTGAAATGAGCGGAGCCTTCGGCCTGCAAACACACATAGTGTTCTGGACATATCGTCAAAGACAGTGATATGAAAATGAGTAAAGTATATGGGGTGGAATACCTATTTTGAAATTTGGGGTTACTCTCGTCGAAAACAAACCGTTGTCTAAGTGATTCGTGCATATATGTATAAATGTACATGAGCCACGCACATCGGTTACCTGACAAACTGCAGTTGTTTGAAATCTAGTAGCAGTCGACTTGTGTGGATACCTTGGAACGAAAAGGGCCGGTTTGGTTTGGTTAGGAACGTTGCAAAGCGGGGGGGTCAAACTAATTCGATTCTAAACTCTGACCACACTCAGCACACCCCCGCTCGGACACAGATGGCTGTAACCGCGGTTAAATTCTCAAGCCTTAACTCTAATTACTCATAGACAACCCGGCGCGGGATTCTCGTAACAGCTGTTTCTGAAACTTGTTAAATGCCCGGAAAGGGATGATCTGGTCAAACGTGAATATGATAGTTTGATTTCCAACCGGATGCCACAATTATAAGTCATCAATCGAAACTCCCTACCCGTATCAACGTTTCTAATAACTTCGGGTGATTATATTGAACCTGCGGTCGAATAGCAGAGAACTATTCTTCTGTACGAAAAAAAGAAAGAAAGAAAATGGAGAAGACGTTTTTATTTTTATTCTCGTTTTTAGTTTAACTCCGATGAGAGGGTACCGTTGAATGATTTTCAATCTGCGATGAACAGAGCCCTTTTTTCATGGTCCGAAATCTGAGGTTTCGATCTGTTCAAATAATTGATAATATAAAACCAATAAAAATCGAGTTTGCCTTGAGTATCGATGCTGATAACGTTACTGACTCTGATTCGATTTGTTAAATCTGAAGTTAATATACGAATAGTCTCGCTGTTACCTGCACAGCACTGAAAATTACAGTTGACAAAATATGCGGCGAAATAAAATTTGAGTGAACATTTTTCCGAACATAAAATAATCTTACCGGACATTTGTCTTGTGTTTCAGATAAAATAATTTGTGGAAAAATGACGATGGACGTGAGCAAGACAGAGCCAAGTAAAAATGGTACGACTCAACAAGAATGCGCTGGTTGCGGAAAGAGCATAACCGAGAGGTAATAATTTATATAAGTTATAATGAGTCAAGTGAGAATTCGGAAAGTATAAATAACGATAATTAATTATCTCTCATAGGTATTTACTGAAGGCTTTAGATATGTACTGGCACGAGGATTGTCTAAAATGCGGATGCTGCGACTGCAGGCTCGGAGAAGTTGGCTCGACGCTTTACACAAAAGCTAATTTGATCCTCTGCAAAAGAGATTATCTCAGGTGAGTTAATCACTTTTGTAACAATTGGAGATACGCTAGAGGACTTTGGAGCAAGTAATTGTTAATTCTAGTTCGTAAAATAAAGATATATCGGAATAAAGGTACAGAAGCATGTGCTGCCTGTTCCTCGAAAAGGACTTCCGATATTCTGTTATAAATAAAAATCTTACCCGAAGGTAAAAGCAACGTGAATCTCTTAGGTAACTCCGGCGTGGCACAAATCGAATTTTACAGATGAGTTTCCCTTATTGAATATATCTACAACCCGAATAAACACGCGGTGAACAAATAAGCCGCGTTGAGATTACCGGCTCCCTGGGGAGCGTACAGGTGTCGTTGGGACTCTGCGAGTTATTGAAACTATTGTCCTTATTAATGGTCAAATATTTGGAAAAGATATTATGCCATACCTTCTATTGGATGTCGGCTATATCACGTGCGAAGTTAACAAACATCTGAAACCATCTTCCTTTTTCTCACATAAAAAGAAAACTAAGTTTTTATAACGTCAAAGTCGAATTTTGTGTCAATAATCGTGTAACGCTGTTCGTTCATAAAATAAATTTGATCAATTTTGTTGAATAAAGAGAAAAAAAAAAAAAAAATCTACCCTTTTATTCAGGCTTTTTGGAAACACTGGCTACTGTGCAGCTTGCAGCAAAGTTATACCAGCTTTCGAGATGGTGATGAGGGCTAGAGCGAACGTTTACCATTTGGAGTGTTTCGCCTGTCAGCAATGCAATCACCGGTAAGCTAACCACGTATTTTATGCATTTGGTTATGTGATGTAACCGATGATCATGGGCTGGAAAATTTAGGAGAAAAATCTGTCACGTCTGGGAGTGAGTTTTCCTTGATTTTCAAAGGTGGAATTAAACCCATAGCTATAGTATACTCACTAGAGCGTATTGTATTATTTGCAACAATAAGAGGAATGTCTGTCAAAATTAGTTGAGAGAAGTTTGCGTATACAAATAAGTCTTGGAATTCCGCGAGTTGTCTTTCGTTAATAACAATTCATTCTGTAATTAAATCTTCACACTCGATGACGCTCGTCTCATTCGGATATTCCTGAAGGTAGCTCATCCGTATAACAATTTAATTTATCCCCTCTTTCTCTTTCCCTAGCTAACCCAGCCAAAACTCTAACTTCACAACACTTCGCTTACTTATTCACAACAACTGAGTTAAGCTGAAAACTCACCCGAGTTAACTCAACTCGGTACTCGAGGATCTAAACAGTTAGAAAACTCGATGTTGCGATTTTCGTAGGTGAAATAATTCGCAATGAAATTATTTTCGAGATAGTTTGAAAAATAATAAGAAACAAGAACAAAATTAACAGGATGAAAATATGCAGTGCAGAATTTATTTATCACATGACTAACTGTGCAGATAATAATTCGCACGATCAGTAGTCAAATGGGAGAAACATCTGGCTGAACATAAAGCAGAGCTTCAAAGTGTGCAGGGAATAATATATAGAACAACAGTTGGAGAGACGGACGTAAAATGCAAATTATTTTGGCTAATTCCTTGAATAAATCCCGATATTCTATGGGGGAAAACTCTGAAGCGATTTCCAGGAGTTTATGCGAAATTCGCAACCTGTTATAAACGCTATTCGCAGTCTATCTACATGTATAGGCGTCTTTCACCTCTGGAATAAATTGTCAAATCCTAGTAATATTTTCAATAAACAAGAAAGTAAGAAAAAAAAAAGAAGGAAATTTTTATCAGGATTTGAAAATTTCATACGCTTCTCTATATAAGCTTGTCGACAAATTGTTTCACGTCGATATATACCTATGCAAGGTGCTCGCGTCTGACCATCGGGATCTGTTACTACTGCAACTCCTGGCTTCGTACGAATTAAAGGACTACAAGCCGAAAATGCTTCGGTTTAATTATTTTTCTTTTTTTTTTTTGCTCTGAACTGAATTATCGCAGGATTGAATAATTTGTACAGTTAATTGTCGACGAAAATTTTATAGCTCTAAATATGTTTAATCCGTGGTATACAGAACGCGTGGTGCGGTAGCGAATGTGAAATATAGTGGAAATAAATCTGCAGTTCGAATGCGACGGAATAAACAATCGGCAATAAATTTGAATTTTATTATCACTAATAGCCGGTTGGAAATCATTATTCGATAGTATTTGTACAGAGTACCTACAGAGCATAAATTTTTCTAATATAAATAAAAATGAAAGAAAATTTGACAATAACTTTTACCATTAAATTATATGGGTTAGTACTGCTATATTCAATGCGAAAAATCGAGTTCCTGATATCCAGCTTCAGCTAGCAATATATTATACATGAATCCATACGTTATGTTCCATCCATATTTATGTTCTATGGTGGTTACATAAGGGGAAACCAGGAATCACTGCGTCGCATCAGTCATCGAGTTACGATACTGCAACGTTTGCTTATGCTAAACGTGTTACATAAACTGCATTACATATTGTAGGTACATGTATACTAGAACCTCTCACATATATTTGCAGACTATTTCACCATATGAAACAAGCGCAAAAAAAAAAAAAAAAAAGGGAAAAAAAAAACGAAAAATTGAACAAGACAAAAGGCCTTCATATCGCAAGCAGAATACGATGTGTCGTTACGTCAAGAGATCTTCGACAGCTTTTGAAATGTAAATTAACGTTTTTTTTTTTGTTTTTTTTTTCATGAAAATTCGTCGATATATGCCTTTGAAGTGTCGCTTCGAGGATAAATAAATACATTTGACGAAAAAAAGAAGAACAAAAAGATACCCATTATTCGTAATTATCTTCAATTATGCGGGGTCACGTAGTTGCGTCGGTTGGGAAATAGAATATGTAAACAAGAAATGGAGAGGGGTGATATTTATCAAAAAATTTAACACAGCGTTTGTTCTTGTCACATGGTGCTCCGGTATCACTGAAATGGAAAATTAAAAAATATCTTTCCGCTTAACGGTCAATGGCAAACAGGTTTTAACATACATATACATAATTACTGTTCACGTTTGAACAAAACTCGAGATAACTTTGTCCCTCCGTTTTATCAAACTTCTCTTCCTTTTTTTTTTTATCTCATTCTTTTTCTCAACACTGAGAATGACGCGTTTAATGATAACGTGACTTGCCTAAGCAATTCCCCAATTCAATTAATGGTAATGATGTTTGATATAACAAAATGAAAAGTAGAAATCATATGACAACACGAAGTGAAACCCTTTATTGAATATTTAATCACTGATGTATTATTTTCAAAGAAAATTCCATACGATTATGTAGAACGGATAGCTATATCATATCGGAATAAGAGCTTTTCTGATTAAAACAATTTCAAAATGTAGAAAAGATGATATACCCGAGATATTCTTGACGGTGGTATAAATCATGGAGAGGATTTATTTTCTGAATATAAACGAAGCCCAGAACCATACGATCAAATATTAGTTAAAAGACTGGATTCCACGTATTAATTACTTTCTAGCAAATATTGAAAAAAAAAAAAAAAACGTCTGGGCGGAAATGTGCTTCGCAACTATCGGGACGGTTTTCTCTAATAAGTGAAACGGGTCAGAGATTATAAAAGTGAATTTGAGTAAACAGGAAAGCGCTGTTTACCCTACGTTTTGTAAAATTGAATTCGTTTTCATGAGTTCTCACTGCTAGTTCGTTGCATTGATTTCATTTTAAACGAGCGAGTGCTGCTGCAGTAGGTAACTGGTGTGAAATCATATTAGTTTCTAACAATATTTGCCGGACCGCAAATTTTTGCATCGTTTTACTCGCCTGTCGAACGAGTAGTAGGTACTGGCTGTAGAGGTATACAGCTAATTTCCTATTTGTCCGATTAATTCGCGAGTATTTAACGGCATTTGATGTCTCGTTAATTATTTCGTCGTTTATATTCGGGTATATCTGTAGATACCGATATACAATTCGCTCACGTTCGTACAATTGATTTTTCTATATACTGACTGGTAATTGCAGTACATACGGTGTAATTAATTTTCGAGTTGTTAATCATTATTTCAACTGTTACAAAATCGTATCCAAAAAATATCGTATCAAACACACAAGCTTATATTAATTCCGCTTGATAAATGAACGAATAGTTGTTTCGATTTTTCCTCCAAATTTTTTTCTACCAAACTGAAAATTTCATGGAGTGAATATTTCCCAATCCAGAGCACTCCATACTTCGAATTGAAAAAAATGCGATCGACTAATTTTTAAATTTAATTTATTTTTTAATATACGGAGCGAATTCAATACTG
This sequence comes from Tenthredo scrophulariae, assembly GCA_963978835.1. NCBI lineage: Eukaryota > Metazoa > Arthropoda > Insecta > Hymenoptera > Tenthredinidae > Tenthredo > Tenthredo scrophulariae. Next base: position 9,017,285 of record OZ022232.1, read on the forward strand.
TATGATTAATATTGTGTGTACCGATATTCCTCTTTCGTTAATCCAAATGTAGATTATTAAAATGTGTTTTACCACTGCGTATACTGTATAGACTCGTCGTTATACGATCTAGCATAAAGGACACTATCCGTCATACGAGTAGTACCTAATCCCAACTTAAGCCATGCGAGGCTTAAGCGCGTCTATTCTATTCTAGGATGAGTTTAAACCAGAGATTAAACTATCACTTTGCATGACAGCTTCTCAAAAACCTTTGGCTTAACTGGGTTGACAGTTATAAACTAATTCTGATGTTATAAGGGGCTCTCTTGTTGTTATACTAAACACTGGGCATCATGACGAATGAATATGAATTAATTTTCTTTCCTCATAATATCGCGTTGAAATTTTATCGAAACGAATTCCTCTCCGGAATCAAGCTTTATTTAGAACGAAGTGATTCCACTAACTCATGGAATTACGTATTGAAAAATGTTTTTTTTTTTTTTTTTTTCGAACATAAGACACAATGTAACCTTTGGCTTAAAGCTGTACAATCATTATTTGAGTTGTACGTATAACCGTATACCTGTATACCCTGTATAGCCTTGATGTAAGGTACAGTTAGTTAATTAATTAGCAAAACGTGTTTCCACTCCCACGAGTTAGGAGCCGTGGTTTCTTGATCTAATCCATCTAAGTGGCAGCTCTGAGAGTTTCATATACGGAAATGAAACATGCTCATGGCTAAGTAAATTCTGAGGTCAGTAAATATAGAGGTAAAAATGATTCGCAGTGGAAACGTTGTATAAAAATTGAGAAAATGCACGTAAATCGGTTCAGTTGGACAGAATATCCTTATTAATTATCAACAACCAAGTAATCTTGGCTAATTGGTCATTGTTGGACTGGTCGAATTCCTGCAGACAACAACCTAACAAATTAAATCCAACTTGTAACAATGCAGGACACGTGTTCTTGTCTGCATATATATGTGTATTTATGTGTTACGCTGTTCGATGATTTATGCATACCACTAATTACCAGCATGCACTGTGCATTTTATCAGACTATCATATTGTTATGAGGTCAACCAGAGCACTGTTATATCATCGGTATTGAAAAAGGTCATTGAATCCTTCGCTACATAGCCTGACCAGTACTGGATTTTATAATCAAAAAACTGAAGGTCTAGAGCTTACGTAAGCTTGCGTATCCATCAACACATCGAATATCTTTTCGCGCCAATAACTATACCGTATTCAATGGTATGGCATGAATTGATCACCGCCATGAAACCATCGCCTATTATAGATTGGTATTGAGCACACAGAGAGTGAGCTTTCCAAAGTTAGTAATGGGAGCCTGGGTTATCCGGTGACAAAGCGATTCGCGTGCCATCTCTTCGATGCGATGAAACGGTGGTCAGGGCAGGCTGGACCAGCGAGACTTGGACTGCATTGGCGAAATTAAAAATACAACCGAAACCCGATGTTCAATCCAGTGTTCTGCCCCTGGAACCTGATATTGTTTTACGAATGTAACATCGATCGCAGAGGAATCACGGTGTCATTATCCTAACGAGTTGTGTTACTGATTATTCTATACCATTTCTATAGAGAGAGAAATTCCACGATTTTATGGGCAATGAACTTTTTGATAAATGACAATTTGATATTTTGAATTTTGCACGATACTAACAGGAAAATAAAGTTTCCAGATTAAAAATGGTAACAAAGTATAAGAAATGATTGATTTTAAGGATAATTTCACACATATTCATATGTAGAGGGTTATATGGGGTAAAGTGAGAAGGGTGTAACTTCCGTGGTGGTTGTTAGCTGTAGCTAAATTGGCGGCAGTATATTACCGGTTAGAAGTCGCATTTAATTTGAATATAATCAGAAAAGTAGATCTCAAGAGCTCGGGGTTCTCCGCGGGTCAGGACTGCGTGACGCTGACCGGAAGTCGCCCCGGGACACCGGAAACAAAATGGCTGCACGAAGGGAGAACTAACTAAAGAGAGTCAGGAGAGTCTAGGATACCAAAGAGAGTGTGAATACGTACCTAGTGCAAAGTTGACTTTACTCATTGTGCAGTCACTCGCAAGGTTTAATTATCGGGTCCTCCGTGGGGCTGAACTTACCCCAGCGAATAATTCAACCCCCATGTATACGAGGAGCATTGAAAAGCACTTGAGAGCGAAACAGCGGAACTTTCCCACTCCGTCAATCCCAGGTACTTTGATAAAGGTCAGCAAAGTGCAAAGTAAGTTATGAGCATGTAAGTCATGTGAATATAAATCGATCGAGTTTTCAAATCGTCTCTCTCTCTCTGTCGTATCAGAAATATTTACGAAACTGAAATGGGGCTTTTTGATGTTTCATATCCAAGCGCACTGAATCATATGTATATGGATCATTTCAATCTAAGTCACCGGCTATTTTAGATTTTCCTGATTTGTTTCTTTTTTTCTTTTGACTAAGCTTGCCCTAAAAAAGGGAAAAAAATTGAAAAATTTGGTTTTTCTCGTACGGTAAGTTAAAGAAACAAAAATTATAAAAATCTAGAGTACCCAGGGTGACTTTGCTCAGAATATCCCATATATTTATAATGTAGATGTGTGATGTATACATACATTTGCCAAAGCTGGTAGAACAATGGCAATTAAACCGGCTAAACTCGTAATGGCGAAATACAATATAAACACAAACAATACGAGGCGAGATGAGAGATTCAGTCAGCGTATACGGTAATCGCTCGACAATAGCGTAGCTTTCATAGACAATAGGTTCTGGCTTTCTTCCATCCCGCGCTCGCCGAACAGATCATAAGTCAAGAAAGCTTAAATTCAAAGCCCTGTATATTCAATCATTTCACAGCTTGAATAAGCATCGCAAACCATTTCTCGGTATTTTTGTTAAATACGTCGAACGAAGGGTTCGTTCCAAGTTCAGAACTTCCGGGTAAAAAGGGGATTTCGTTATTAGAAAATTGAATTTTCTTTTCACATTCGTATTACTGGGAAATAATCACACCTGATTACGCCATAATAAATTATACAACCGCAGCATCAAGTCTTGACGCTTTTAATCTGATGATAATGAAAAAAAAATAATTCACGTTCATTTAATCCTATGTGGTGGAAATACAATAAAATAATAATAATAAATCCACAAATCACAAAGCCACCGACGATTGAACAGAATTATCAGCTTTATAAACGCAGAGCGTGTATTGCAAAACATATTTTCGAATATTACTCGTTAATATGAATGGCTTTCATTGGTGCGGGGAAAATATTATTCAAAGTGGTTAAATAATTCTGTGCACACGGTTCGGGTCCTATACCCATAAGAACTACTGTTGGGAAAATGTTTCCTCGGGTTTTCTATGAAAAAATAACCACTACTTATTCATTCGATAAATCAATATACCAAACTTTGTACCGTGTTAACTGTTGCTTGCAAAAAGCTTGAAGCGGAATTCCCGAGGCTACGACCCGGTGAAAAGCGTATGATTAAGCAACTGAGCCCAAGGGTGTTTTATGCCCTTGCGTGACTCAGAAAAGACTTCCGTTCTCGTCCACATCCACAAGGTCAGCAGTTTCGACTCTTAACCAATTGCCGACATTAAATATCAGATATTCATAGACGTTCGTATTTGTGTGATGAAAATTTACGATTCCACAATCAAATAACAAAGGAAAGGTTGCAGTCCAATTTTCAATTTCATTATCTCAGCTTCATTTAAGCATAATAATTGTTTCAAGATGGAAGAATTTATTTCTGGAAATTAAAATCATGTTAAATTGATGTAAGAGGCGAGGGGGTGGCAAAGGTCAGAGAAATGCCAACCTCTACTTGCCTGCTGACATTACGTGCACGAAATGTCATCAACCCCAACAAGGTGTTTCTTTTCCCATCCAACTAAGCAGCAATCCTTATTCCTAAACCCTTCCGCAACACGTCTATACATTATTAATAAGATAATTATTTTGACGAGGATGAGGTCGATATCTTTCTATAATATGAAATAGATCATTTAAATTCAATTAGGTCTTAAGTTTTTTCGAATATCTTTCTAATTCCAGACGATGAGAGGAGCACTTAGATACATACACGTTTAGAAATCTGTTTTAGACAGTTCACGAAACATTGTCAGACAATCTCAGACCCGGTTGACACATTGGCTTCTGAGTTGTACAATATCTGCTCCAGACACTTAGTTCTCGAGACTACCCAGTGCTCGTGATACCTACAAACTTGATATTATATCTCCCTCGTCACGTCTGACGTCACTTTCAAACTATTCATACTCCGATTAGACAATAGGGCCTACCACAATAATAGTGCATCATTGATATACTCGCTCAAATGCACTCGGTTACATAAATTCAAAACTCGGAATCCATGGAAAGTGAATTCGCTTTCCGACAAAAAAATGATACATTAGTAAACTGGCGTTTGAAAAATCGATAATTAATCGGTGTGAGAGGAGGTAACCGCTCCATATTAACTTTTAACAAGCTTCCTGTCTTCCGTTAGGCTTCGACCCCAAGACCACCCCAAGACTCGTGAGTTTCCCTTCGGTTCAACGATTCTCGGCACATTTTCTTCCACTTAACTCTCCACGGCCTTGCGATAAGGCTGGCAGAGTTGTAACCAACCGCATGCAAGTAAACTAGTTCTTTGGTTCGTTAGACTATACGGGGGTAGGTTTCGTTGAGGGCCAGACAGGGGTGCGCCTTCCGTAAAGTTATGAGAGCCGAGGTGAAAAGATAACCTGGAGCCATTACTCACCAAAAGAAGAAGGCAAGGCAGGGAAAGAACCAGAGAGGAACGGGAAGATCGGATTGTTAGATCCATACTGGATACCGCGAATATGTTATCGACTCTTTTGCTTTCTCTTCACCGCGGATCGCTTCCTTTACATTTTCTCACGCCACTTTTTCTGAAAACTCTGTCTTCGCCTTAACCTTTCCCCGATTTACCTGACTCAGATAAAACCCGCGACTATTTAAACGTCTTGATAACGATTTTTCATTAGCACCAGCATCCTTAGCCCTTTGCTTGGAGCACATTGGTGATTATAAATGATATCTGTCGATCGTGATGATTGGTTTTTAATCACCGTTTTTGAGAGGATAAATACGGGGCTGCTGGGTGATAAACGAATTTCGATTAAATCCGATGATATCGTATTCTGAGGAAAAGACATAGAGAGAGGGGAAGAGAGCTGGTCAAGTTTTGCACAGCTCATCATGAAGGGCGGCGTCCGCTGGTCGCCCAGGGGCGAAAGGCAGGAGCCGTCTCGACGCGCCCTTCTGTTCGTTCGGCTGCGAATTCCTCGATCTTCTCAGGGCTTTAACTCCCAAGGGTGAAATGGCTCATTCGAACACACTTATCCGCCACACGCCATAGATAACCATAGATTAATGGCGTCAGGAGAATCAAAGAGAACGGGAGATCTATAAGAGAAGGTTATAGCTGTATAGATAGATATTGCCAAGACTGATTTATCGTTTATTGAGAAATATGGCGATATCTTTTACCCCCTTTAACCGGAGATTACCCCCTCCGTCTCGCGATCGTTTAAGCCTTGATTCTCGGCCTGAGAAATAAGTCCAAGGTTTCTGGAAACGCGAAAGGATGAAAGAAGACATAGAGTCGGGGGGTGAGAGGTTCGGATAATAATTTAAAGGTAATTAAATTTGGTTGAAAGTTAGGTGACCATCAGCCAAAGTTCGAAGGAACTCGGTTAATGTAAGCCAACCCTTGGAAAGGCTTAGTAGCTAAGCTCGGAGGTTCTAGGATATTCAGTTATCAAGTACGTCCGGTCAGAGGAGACACTGCCGGAAGTCAAACAAGCTGCCTCCCCGAAGATAAGGGAAACCAACCAAGAGGTGAAGAGGGACACGGACGAAGACCGAGATCTTTCGGCTTAAATTTTAGTTAAAGTCTAATTTAACATGGCTACTACCTAGAGGGCATTATTCTATCTATAGCCACGGGGCTGGTTCTGTTGTCTGCCTGCCTGGCTGGCTGCCTGCCTGCCGTAGGTCAAAGTTTTAGGACAACCTCCACGAGGCCGCTACAAGATTCGGTAATTATACTGCGGCGCCCGTAAGTTTGAATTATGTCTGTTCCTCTTGAGATACTACAGCATCCTTGCGGAGGACTCCATTTCATAGAATACAAACAACGCCAATTTTCACCCCAGGCGAAAATTAGTCGCCTAAAATACCCGCTATTCCTCGCCACCCCGTCACGTCCGCAGATTTTTCTTATCTTACGAAGTCCAGAAATTATTTACGCGGTTCATTATCGCATCGCGGCTGAAAACTGAATAGAGGATATTCCCAGTTGAGATATCTAAGCGGGTCGTGTTGAGGTTTTGATTTTTTTTCGAATTTTCAAAAATGTTGAAGCTCAGAACATCAAGACTCCGAAAATATCAGAATGCAGGCAGCTGAAAACGCTGAAAGTCCAGACCCCGGAAGGCCCGAAGATCCGAAAATTTCGGTTTTTTTTTCAGGATGTCAAGACAAAAAATAGTTCATTCAAATCGAGACCCTCTTTACGGAAACCCCTTTTATCGATTCGAATCAAAAACTTCGATGTCACAACTAATTGATAAAACGTTGAAACTTTTTTTTCAAAAAGTACATCGTAACACGATTAATTTGACCACTTGTTGGTTTCGGTACGATCAATACACCCTGCGTTATTAAATACTGGATGAATAATTCAACTTTCAGAATTTTTAACCCTCGATGTTCCTCGTTTCAAAGTTTTTGGAATCGGCAATGTAGACTTTCGGGGAAATACCCGTTCCAAAAACTGTGAGTCTGTAATATTAAAACTCGGAATTTTTACCGTGCCGGACTTTTAAGATTCAGAACTTCGACCCCGCGCGATGTGTGATCTGTTTGCATTGATAATGCACTGACGAATAATGAGAATTATTAGTATCAATGTAATATCATAATATATGGGTGTAGTTTCATTTAGCTAATATGAACATCAACTGATTCTGTAATGCGCGTGAGAGCGTAATAGAAATTCTAACCATATCCGATGGGACTAGACGCAAAGTTAGCCTTCCAGTCTCTTACAAGTTGAAAGGAAGTTTGGCTTGCAGAGGAGGCCGGCTAATGATCGCAACTTGAGTACTAAGTCATACTTAATCCCCTCGACTAAGTTGTTGTTAAACTAAGTTGGCCAGCGACCGGCCCTTGGCATTCTTATGTACTATGAGACAATAATTTTCACTCTATGTACCCCAGGGACATTCTAATGACTAATTCCTCAAAATTATCCGAAATTGCACCAAGATGAATGGCCGGAAATCGCATTAATCTTTGCGGCAGAATTCTGAGTTGGAGAATTTGAAATGATATTTTTCGATGAAAATATTTTATTTCGAAAACTTTGGCCCGGTATATTTTGTCGATAAATACTCAGTGCGTAGAAAGTTTGGTAAATTTGTCACAGAAGAAGTTAATAACTCGGATGGCGTCAATTTGGAGAGACAAACGCCCAGCGGTCCTGGGGACTATCTGAACTCTGGAACTGATAAGTGTCTGCTCCAGGCTACCGAAGATTTACAACCTACGAGTCCTCCTACACTCCGAAAACGGCGTTCCACTTTATTGGAGGAAATAATCTTTGATTTGATTGCGCGTCATCTTCTCCCCATTGTTCTTGAGCACGTTGTGCAACGCTTTGCCTCGCTTCGCGTCGCCTAGTTTTTCGTGCTTTCCATAAAGCCCAAAGAGCACCTCCTCAAATCACAAAGCACAGTAACCGCGGCGCTGTCGATCGAAACCTTGCTGCGATTCTCCACATGTAATTCTGAAATTAATTTTATGTTAATAATTAATAAATGCATCTTCATCAGTCGCTATATAGACTATACCTTATCGCTGCTGCTATGTAACACATCATACAATATTTCAGCGTAATTATCAGATATTTATACTTATATGTATTTTCATTTATTAACTGTCTTATGTACTAATATTATCCGAAGATTATATAATTGGCATATTCTGTTTACTGGAAAACAACTTATGACGAGCCCTCGCCATGTAATGAAGTAATCAATCGTCATTATAATCACTGAGAAATTACGGATCGAAAGTGTTACTCAACTACCCTACTCCCCGAGGATATCTAAGCGTACTTTTCCATCCAGCGCACGGGGTGGAATTTCTGTATTTAAAATCTCAAAAGTTTACTACATATTCGTTAAAAAGTCGTTATTTGCATCGACTGTAAATTTTCCCTGAATTTTCTATCTCGAATGAGTGATATTTGCTATTTTTAGTAAACGCGATTCCCCAGTTTCTGTTATCTTAGAAGTCAATCTCTGGCTCGTGCATAAATCAAATGGTTTATTATAACGGTGAAATATATCTATGGTATCATTTTTGACATTAACCATTTCTCCCGGGCAAATATCACTCAAGATCCTTTGATACAGACATATCGTATTTTCATCCAATGCATTAAACCCTTCCACCGTTATAACTCCGGGCACCGTTAGGGATGCTTGAAAGGGTAGATGTTTTAATTTCACGTGGAATCCTGATCATTAATATAGATTAATGTACCCTAGGTAAAGGAGTGAGCCTATTTCTCTGAAGTAAAAGGATTTCCAAGGCAAATGTCTGACTATTTTTACATTAATTTACCCAATTTATTTCCGCAATATAATTCGTGGGTAAAGTTGAGGAAAATTGCGCGGCAGAATCGTCAGTGGAAATTAGTTTGACCCTCTGGTTATCGATTAATAACAATAATAATGACGATAATGATAATTGAAGCATGTCTCTTTCATACTATAAATACGATAACATAGCTATATATCTTTTAATCGATTAGAATGAACAAAACGAATTTGGTCGAGTGGAAGTACGAAGTCTGATTTGTAAAATGATTGACGCAACGTCAATTACAGTCTGGAGAAGAGAGTACCAGCTAGGCAGCGATTAGGAAATTAAACGGAACACCGAGTGACGCTTAACCGTACGCCTCGGTGACGTTCAGATAGTAACGTCAAAATCACGGTCGGGTCGAGACTGTCGCCAGTCAAATCTAGCAGCTCCTACCCCTACTGTCCGTAGAGTGAACACACTCCTGATCGAATTAGCACGCCACGCCGACCTGATACCCTCATGGTTTGAATTAATTAACAGTTGAATCGTATCGCCACCCATTATCGAAACAAATTTCAATTTATTTCACCTGCAGATATAAAATTTCGTCATTTTAATCAACGAAATTACAGTTAATATTAAATCTAGCAGGAGACATGATCGTTGCCTTTTTCATTTTACATAGGGAATTCGGAAGTATTTATTCATAATTGTCACTGAGAAACTTGTGAATTTCACAGTGAATTCGGTCCGTCTTATCATGCGCAGAAATCTCAACCGTGTGATAAGATGCACATATGATTAATTAGCCATGTGTGGAGCGGAATATTAGACTGATTTACCAACGTTTACGCAAAACGTTGAATATTATTCAACCCCCTACCCGCTACTGACGCAGAATTTTCGTCTAATTATGTTTGCGCCTTTGCAAACAATAGAGTTAGGAAGCAGCCCCTGACTGCCTTTAAATAATCCAACGCTAGTGTAGGTATAGCCGATGTAGGTAGGGGTGCGGGTGAGTTGGCAGACGACGATGGGAGCCTAGACGCCTCCTTTCTATCAGGTAGAAGCTACTGGGACGTCTATCCTTGTGGCAGACGCTTCTGTCTCCGGCGTGGCAGCATCTTGACTCCATTAACTTCACACTTAGCACCACCTTAGCTGGCAGAACCCCGCATCCCCGCATCCCTTCCTCCGTTCATCCCATCCATCTTGTTTTGTCCTGCACTATACTTTAGGTGTAGTGAGGGTAATTCTCGTTGAAAATAAGGTAGGAGAAAATTGTAGACGAATTTAGATAACTAATAACTGCAGTATATTTACAAACTGATATTTTAGGTTGGTTAACAAATCAAATTATTGACTAAAGCTTTAATATTAAAAATTGCGTCTAGAGACGCAACACATCTATCCTTATCCTTCCTTCCTTCCTTCCTTCCTTTCGTCCTTGCTTCACTTCAGTCTCCTTTAGTCTGAGCTACACAACACCCCCTTTACTTCTTCGGCGTCGTGCGACTCTGCATACCCCCTACTCCCTTACCTAAGGAAGATCTGATTAGGGGTTCGAGTCGCTGCTAAACGCGTTAGACTCGCCGCGTGGAGCCGTTGCCTCTTGCGGCATGATGCAAATTGAGAGCGAGCGCTACGTTCCAGGGTTGGTACCAAGGGGTGAAACGAATTTTCGATACGGTTTAAGATTTAGCAAGGATTTACTACGAGAAATTTGATTTCGTTGGTTCGGGGTAGTTTCAGTGACGTCGATCATTATGGGTTTCAAGTTCTATTCTTAATTTTCATTAGACTAATTCTTCCATGTAAAAGCACGAAGTAATTTCGAGAAAGCTACGTCTATATCTTAAAATTGTATCCACGAATGAGCTAGAAAAGTGCAAATCAAAGAACTTGAAATCTGTGACGCAAGTAGCTTTTTCAATGCTCCTCGACTCACGAATATCGAGTCTTTTGATTACAACTTTCCTGGCTCATTCGTAAATTCGGTTTGAATAGATTCACGAAGCTTTCTCAAATCCGGGAGCTTGGTACTCAAAGTAGAAATTCATCGTGCGATTTTACCTGATGATTGAAAAAAATTTAGGCCATTTCTCCACGAGCCCTGACATAGCCTCGATTATTATTGACCATCGCCGAATTTCTATGGTCTATCTATGAATTTCTATGACACGGGTGAATGTATAATATGGGGGATAAATCGTTTTGGAAAAAATCACGTTTTTGTATAACGACATTTACATTTCGGACTATAAAAATAGCTAATGCCCAAAGCGTTTAGCGGTTTTTACCCTTATCACGTTATCGCCAAACACGACACGTATCTTTGACTGAAATCATAACACCATTATACAGAACCATCCCCTCTAATGTCCCGTTTTATGAGCCTAGTTCGATGCTGTACGAATCGATTTTATTTTACGTCGCATACTTATCGTGCCACGTTATGAGGGAGCATTGCTTTTTATAGCACTGATTCACGTTACAGTCTTTCAGTCATTTATACATCATTTTGTGTTTTTTTTTTTGTTTAAGCAAATATTTTTCCCTTGGCATGATTCGATGTGTAGTATCGAGGATTGAATAAATTGTAAAATACATGAACTCGAGAGACCTAGTAGTTGCATTGATCATGTGTTGTTGATGATTCGGTGAAACTAATTGTAATCGTATACATATTTAGGTATTTGTCAAAATTTTGTATATATGTTTGTGTTTGTTGGGGGTGTTTGGTACACGAGGCAGGTGCAGAGGTGGCGAAAAAATCACGTCTGCATTTACATAAGCGCTGAAATAAACCCCCGGGCGAAGATCCGACCTGGTGAGCTTGAACAGGATCCGTCGAGAGGGAACTGCCCTGAATACACAACATCTGTATACTGCGATGGAATACTTTTATTATCCTCGTATACAGAGATTCGCTAAATTCTCAACATGTTTTCAGACTTGTACTTACTTCAATTATTTCTAACAAATACTTGTCATTTACGAAAATTCGGGGAAAAGTAATTATTCCCAATTATTAAGATCAACGGTTTCCCTCGCGTGGCGATTTGATTACATAATTTTATACTTTTCTCAAAAAAAAAAAAAAAAAAAAACAAAAAAACAAAAACAAAAATCCAAAGAGATTTTGTATTGAAAAATAATTTCTGGGGATATTTTTTTCTCCCTTTTTTTTTATTATTATGTTAATTTTCTTTCTTGGGAAAAAAGAGCATCACAAAGTCGTTTGCTAGACAAATCGCATGGACACGCTTGTCATGCGGTAAATGTTGGAGAAAATCGACGCTCCGTCAGGAATAATATTCCCGAGAGCTGACTAGAATTTCAAAATGATCGCTGGACTCAATCCTGACAAAGCGATTTTAGAGCCGTTTAAAAAAGCGTATAGGTACGTATACCTATGTATACCTAAAGTCAAACTTTCGGCCGTGTCAAAAATGCTCGAACGTTTGCGTGGAAGGGGATAAAATTAAAAAAATAAAAATACAAATTTTTTTTTGGCTTGTTTCAAATGCGGCAAAAACCGAGAGAAAATGAAGAAAAAAAGCAGCCGTTATAACCCGTAAAATTTGAAACGGGTTCTGGATTTGAACGCGTTGTTGGCTTCGCGCGGACGTCGGCAGCAACCCCCGGTGAAAATCGTATATGTATTCAAGATTCATCCCTGAAATTCGACTTTTGAATCTGGCAATAAAAAAGGGAATATAAAGCCCGAGATTTTAAAGGGCCGTCGAGCAGGAGCGCGCGACAGTTGGTCGATGCATATAACCCAGGAAGTTTACGTTATTCAACGAAATATCGGATTTTGATCACGTTCCACCGCACTTTCGAAAATCACGGAGAAACATTTAAGCACCAAATTACAAAATGCAAAGAGAGCCTAGATTATAGTGGAGGTTTTATTTCCAGAATAGCTATCGGCTTATATAGCCCACATCTGTAATCCAGCATTGGATTAAAATTTCTGATTATATATCGCGACTGTTTTATTTTAAGAAACCAATAATAATAAGCGTTTCGCAGTAGTTTGTCAAGGCATTAAGAGGGCGAAAGAGAAAAAGCGTTTTAATCGGAAAGATAGTAAACTCGTAAAGAAATGTAGAAACGCTTTTATTTCCTGCGAATTAAGTACAAATTTGCATTTAAATAGCCTTCAAGATTTCTTACAGAGCACCGAGAGTTTGGCCGACTGCTTTTTCCTCTGTTTCTTATTCGATTTTTTCACTTTCTCGCAATTTCCTTGGATGGAAAGGGTCGGAAAGTGGTCGAAAGGGAATTAACACGCTTTATTGCTCGGCCTATTTTATAACTCATTTACTGAATTTTTTCCTATATTGGTTGCTGCCGCTCAGAAACGGCGACACAATCAAAAAAATAGAGAGATGCAAGTGGTCCGTCGATTCCTGTGTCAAAAAAAAAAAATCATCGATGGGTTATTATCGCGTATGGATAACCGACTGAAAATGATGATTTAGATATATCCGTATCCAATTTTTGTTACAGATTTTGCGTTGGCGATAGATTCTACTTGTGCGAGAATAAAATCCTGTGCGAATACGACTACGAGGAAAGACTTGTATTCGCAAATATGGCTTTGCATCCTCCACCATCAGCGACTCTGGCGCACATCAAGAGACAAGTGACTCATCTTCAATCACCGGTAACATTGACTCATTAATAATACGATTTTGCATCACATTATCTCACCCAAATGGCGAAATATAGTTTTTCCACAAGTTTGGCTGGCAAAATATGGCGAGGAAATTCGTGTTCAATAATTGAAGCTCGTTGAAATTTTTATAGAAACGAGGTGATGATATTCTGGTCTTCTTTCTCGCATGAGATCGATATCTATCATAGAACTCCACCAAGAGCAGCATCAAATTATAATCAATTTATTTATTCAGAATCTCATCACTTGCATGCTTATTTATTTACTTGTTTACATCGGCACTTGACAGCTCACAGCGTAATACCTATACGAGGCACTGAACGGAGAGGGAGGAAGTTTGTCAATTTGTTGAACCATCGCTGCAGAGAGGTGCTATATAAATAGACGGTTTAACGTAGAAACCACAAGGATTCCAGCATTCTGTCAGTAAATCCCCTTGGTTTATCCCTAATGTATGTAGGTAGGTATCTCAACTATTCACACAACAAACGGGACTACTTGAGCCGCTAAACAGCGCTGTCAGTCTCAATTTCTCTCCCCTAAGAAAATTCGAGGCCAACTTCTCTGTCGCGTGCTCCCACAGCTTTCCTTCTCTTCTTCTCTTATAGGTACGATGTGATAGTGGAACTTTGCTTTTCATATTATCGTCCACGCGTTATTACGTTAGTTATTGTTTCCACCTGGTTGATGATCCACTTTGAATAGAATTCTAGCTAAACTAATTAGTGATCAATTTAACCCGATATGCCGCAGCAAGGGTGCAAAGCCTCGCATTTCTTATACAGGGTAAAAAATTTTGCTAAAAGTTCGCCGTCTTTGTGAATTCGAAACATATAAATAATTGGATACTTGATTCGCTGGTTAATTACACAGCATCTGGTCCAAAGAATTTTTTTTTCTCTCTCTCTTATTTCTTCATAAACCTCGTTTCGTCAAGAAAAATTTCAAACATGACAGCAATTTAAGAGTTTGTCATTAACGTAAGGAACAAAAAATAAAGAGCTTGGAAATTAGTCCGGTGAACAGTTTTTTTTTTTTACTTATTTCAATCTAATCGATCCAATCATTCCTATTGATCAATCAAGTGCTTTTTAAGCTTGAAAGGATGTTTTACACCACTGTCTTAATTTTCTATATTCAATTTTGCGAAGACTTGGTGGTCGGCTTCGCTTCGTCTAGGAGCTTGACACTGAAGACGTAAACCCTAAGACGAGTAAAGTGGATAGCGAGCCCTCGACAACAAAGGATTCCTTCCGCGCTATGCCTACGCCAAGGCATTGGGTCTTATGAGTAGGATATCGCATGTCCTTATTAATTAAGCTCTCCTCTCTACCCTCCGAGGCTTCGTCGCATACCTTAACGATCCAAAGACACCTTGACAAGCACCCATCTCAGAATTAGGATGGATAACATTTTCGATTTGTTTCTGAGGGATCGGGTTCGCTTTTACACGAATTTTTCATCCCCTGTTGTAAATCGTTTGATCATATCTTCCATCTTTCGATCTTCATTACGTTTTCGATATTGATTTCATTCGTGTTCCCTGTTTCATTATCGAATTGAAAATCGGAACGTCGTTTTTCTAGGGACCTAGAATTTTGAATTCGTTCAATTTCATCTGCACAATATTCAGCCTGGAATATATAATTTGAGGTAAACTTGTGCTTGGATATATCAACTGTGTACATTAAGTGCCTAGAGAGTGGCTTGATTATCCTAAAGCAACAACGTCATGTGAAAACAATACCGAGGTAGCCTGTATTAGTCAAAGGACTGAGTTGTCGCCTCTGGTCTCGGAACTTAGGTAACATGGTCCGTCTTAATGCTGGAGTACCTGTCTTAGCAAAATCTGTCAAGATATCTTCTACAGCGTCTGAATATCACGTAACAAATTTACCTATCAAAATATTTGTGGGTATCGAGATTATAGGCGAAAGCGATCATTTTTTATTCAATCCTAAAGTAGTTTAGATTATAGTATATAAATGAACACAGAGAATTTATTTTCGAAAAATTTCATTCTACAGTAATATAAAGAAAATTGTAGGACTGTGTAAGAAACGAACGTATGAAAATCATACATCGTGCATGGAATATGAAATACTTAGATCTCTTGGTGATGATATCGGCTTGGTAACATGTACTACTTATAATATGCAAATTTTCTTCACTCGTCACCCCTATGCTACCCTCTTCGTGTTCTCCAGGGGTTCGTAGACCTACCAAGTAACTCTATTCAAACTCTCGAGGTGGATGAAGCTAGGTACATACATAATACACCGTTGTGTGCCAAAGCCTTAATTAATATTAGTCAAATTAGTTGTTAACTGATTAAAATTCGCCGAGGCACATAGTCGCTAGTTTTTCATTAATTAAGAAAAAAAAAAGAAGGTAAATAAATGAAACTAATTGACTAAAAAAGGGCGAGACTATTTTCTTCAATTAATTAAACGCTGATGCACTGTACTTCCTCGAGTTTGAAGTAATATTTTTTATAATCCCGTCTAGTTACGACGCACTATTTTATAATCAATCAGTATTCAAGACCCCCTAGAGTGCCCAGGGAATGACAGGTGAGTCAATCAATTACCAAGGATGATAATACATCGTAATAACATCGCGATGAATGAAAAGTATAATGAGGTTTCACTCGGCAACTCTACACAATAAAATTCTTCGTGATAAATTCGTCGTTTTGACAGGCGATGATGATGATGATCATATTATACTCTAACGTGTAAAATTTTTAGAAACGTTGAAACTCCGTTAATGAAAATAATACTCTCTCTCTCTCTCTCTGTCATCCCTAAATAACAGTTTGAAATTCTTATAGAATGAAGTGAATAATTTCATTCAGATATATTGTCGCTGATGATAAATAATATTTAAAGCTACGTTAAACCGTATCATTATAGTGAGACGAAATCCTCCCATCCTAAGATGCAAAGTAGGTAAACTCTTTTAAAATATCTTCCCTCCTTAAAAACCGCGGAGGCAGATGCTCGGTGTACCAGCCAGCCCAACCTCACACTCATCTTTCAGAGGTGGAGAAAAGCTCGCGTCTTAAGCAGAACTAAAGAGGGTGCAGGCTCGTCGAGAGGGGCCAAGAGGGTGACGTGGATGGGGTAGTTTTTCTGATTGCCTGGGAACAGACAGCTGTCTCAATCTTCGGTTGCCCGGTGCAGCTTTGGTGATTGTAAATGATGTCTCTTGTTGCAAGTTACTCAAGTGTGATAAGGGATTGAGCCGTGCCCTAAACGGAAGTGGCAAAGCGGACACGATACGAATTCGAATAAATAATTTTCGATATTTTATCGTATGGTAAAAATATCGAAAGAAAAGAAAAGAAGACAAAAAATCGACTCAACCTTCGTCCGATTTTTGATTGACTAATTATTTTAATTTTTTTTTTTTAAACGTTTATAAAAACGATTCAGCTATGAACTACTTACCCCTAAGAAGATATACACGGAGTAGAGAAAGAAGGAAGGAAAAAAAATGAGGTGTTCAAAATTAGCGAAAACTTTTATTCCGGTCTAATTTTCCCCTCGGGACTTGGGCGCGAGGCTAGGCGTAAGAAGGGTGGCTCGGCTCGAGACGAAGAGAGTTCGAAACGATTATCTGAGTTTTAAAACAAACTCTCAAGTGTCTGCAAAGTCCTTCGCGAATCAGAGGGGGGTGAAAACCGGGTGGCGAGTACCGGGTTGCAGGGGGACGTGGTAGCAGATAATATGCTAATGCGACGCCCCAGAAACATGGGACTTTAAGGGGATCAATGTACCCCGTAAAGGCTTACGACTCGGCTATATCGCATTACGAATACTTAACAAATACGGAATATTTTAAGAATTATGATCGCCCTTGGACGGTCTTCTTCATCATTTGCGATTTGTCATGAAATTTTTCTGGGCTTCTAGCATGCCTTGCAAAATTATGGACGGACGATATTCATCCCTAGGGTAAAGGTGCATTACGGTCGATTTAGTAAACATATTATTAAGCATTGGTGCATGACTGAGTTCTCTTATAATCCCTGGCCACGTTGTAACTACTCACGCCGGTCGTTGTGGAGAACCTTGCATGGGAAAGTCCGCAGGTTGCGAGATTACGAGTTTAGTTACGAAACAACCTCACCGCCCTGGCATATAGCACGCTTACGAGTTTTCTAACGATTATTATTACACTCGGTGCCTCCAGGGCCTCAAACAGAATTATAAGCTTTGTGGGGTAATCAATGAAGGTCGAAGGTGCGGATATATGGAACTAATCATACACACTCGATGATGTCTGAGACGAGTTTTATCGCCGTTTAATCAAAGATCGTCAATCATCAACCCTCCGATAAAAAAAAACGAGAACATACAGTTGAATTTTACTCATTGTAGAATTTTTTTTTCTCTACACGTTTCGTTTTTTCGCGTTTCTAACGGAATAACAAGAACTCGTTTAATTCTCTCTTCAGGGTGCTAATTTTTGCACCGAAGAAAACCACCGGCGTATTGGGCACCTGTTCCGTTCCCAGCCGCAGGAGATCAACAGACAAATGACACGCGATTCAGGCATCCCCAAACCCCCAAACCAGCACCCAGTTACAAACTACTGTTCCGTCTCTCTTCAGCTAACCCCCGCTATATCGTTGCCTGCGATTAATGTCTTACTCGTGCTGGGCTCGCGGGCGCAAATCTCGCGAAAAATACCTCCAGTTTTTCTCTAAACGAATCACCCTCCTTATACCTACCCCTACACACAATGTCTTCGTGTATCGTGGTAATGACCTGAAGATGAACGTCGATTCCTTAGTCTTTATTATCGAGGGATGAAAGTCCAAGTTTTTACCTATACAAGTTATTTCGTGTGCTGTTTCACTGTTTCAAAGGTATATAGAGGGTGAAACTGCTTAAATTAGATCCAAGATAAAACGTGGGGTAAATTATTTCTAATGATAATTACTTTAGCTTTGTATTATAAGTTTACGAGGCAAGTAATTAGCCCGTAAATAATTTAGATAAAAATGATTAACTAGGTACTACCTAACGGCTAAAGAAATGGTTAATAACACACTTTACGTACCCGCGTTTGTACTTGGTTATCTAAGAGTTAAAACGAACTCGGAGAGTCTGTAACAACGCTACCCGGTCGTACATAAAAAAAAACCCTAAATCTCTGCTAGAAAGTATCAACCCCTTTTCACGGAGGCGAAACGAAGAGGGCGTAATTAAGAATGAGAGTCTTGGCTTTTCCAACTAAATTAAGGCTATGACTTATTTCAGTTTTATCTTCAATTACTCGCTGCAGGAAGAGAAGAAAAGTCAAGATAGTATTGCGACGGGTCAATCTCTCCGGATTCTTCTTACCTTTTCTATTATTCTTGATACCCACCCCTTTACGGCAATTGACTAAAATTTTGATCAAAGGATTGTCACGCTATACTTTGAGCTAACATATTTCATTTAACACCCTCTTATACGCCATGGGAATTGTAGACAATAAGAGCCCATCGAGATTCCTAATAAAGTTTGAAGTTTTCAACGGCTTTACCTTTCCCTTACTGCAAGAGCTTGCGCCACATAAATATACCTTCGAGGGCAGCGGGTGTTTCCCCCTACCTTTTCCGACTCCGCTCTCAGCCTCTTAAGTTACTCCCGAGTTGAGATACAAGTTCCCTAGTCTTTTGTTTTCAGAGGGTTGCAGAGAGGAGGTAAAGGGTGTTGGAGGGTAACTGTAGGAGGAAAGGGTTGGATTGGGAATAGACCGAATTCGTTAGCCAACTACCGGTGCTAGATATAACTTACTTTCAGTCTACCACCCCGCGTACGACTAAGTCTATACAGTCTTGGGAATATTTTATCCTCGTTGTACTACAGATCTGATAATTTGGAAAACAGGATCAAGAATTTATTTGCCAACAAAAAAAATCTGATGACCAAAAGATTGGAAAGGGTAGATGAAATCAGGGGAATTTGGGACAGAAAAGGAAAAAAAAAAAATAGTATTAGGTGAAATGACACATAGTAATAAAAAATCAAACAACGCAATGCCACGACGAATTCAATTTCGTTCTGAAACCAGAAAATGAATGACACTTTTTATTAAACCCAATACTCATAAATATTTAATCACTTTGTTCCAGGGTGGTCCTACGGGATCCGCTCAGAGACAGACGAACGGGGATGCATCCCACAATCACAACGGGTACCCGCCACCCCCGACAACGTCTCATAGCGTTTTAAATCAGATGAATGGTTTAAGCGGAATAAACGCTCAGTCACAGTACGACGCTAAATGACAATCAAAGTGAGGAAGTACCAATGAAAAAAATCGGTAAAAATCGATTGAATCTACGTTAGACGCAACGGCCAAATAAAACTAATAATATTTAATCAATTAGTCATTATAATAATCATGTATGATACTATAAATGAAGTCATATACGTATATGCATATGTAAAGCGAGAACTCCGATCCCATGTATAAAATTTTTTTCTTTATCATTTTTTTATCGCGATGAGTTTTATGAACGATATGGAAAGTATCGTTACGAATTTTGAGCTTAACAGAATCGTGATTACATACCATAGGTTCAAACGATTTCAGGTGAGTTTGGTACTCGAAAGGTGATTCTAAGGTATGTCATTTTGGGAACTTTCAAATTCCTAACTATTTTATTCGCTGCGTATTAGCGACAGAAATTGATCAGCAGTACGCTTTAACCCCTTGATCTAAGTCTTCTCATGTCAGTAGTGAAAGGGCTTAATGAAATTTCCGGGCGTTCCAGCTTAATAAAGCTCTGCCTCGAACAAAATCCGATACTTCAGTCCGAAGACGCGGGTGTTGCTTTTAACGCTGACTATACAACGCGATGGTGCTCTTTAGGTGGAAAATGATTAAGAAGAGATATATTGTAGTCATATATATATATATATAGGGGTGAAGTTTAAGAAATAAAAATGTTACCTTCGAATAAGATAATATCATCTCTGTATAAATTCTGTTATAAGTGTTGGACGGTATAATCAATAATCAAAATATCGCGGTAAGATAATAAGAGTTTGATATATCAGAACGGCTGAAACGCATGAAGAAATAATAACCCCGTTTATACCGTTAGCGTGAATCGTGGTTGGAAGCGAATCGGGTAAAATAAATAAGATTTATTCCACCAGTGCACATGGTACGGCGGTATAGGTACGGTAAACCCCAGAGAGTCATACGTTAGGGGTGACTTAGCATTGTTTCAACTTTGAATCTCCACGAGTCCAGATTGATGCGTAAAACTTTTCGTTGCCTTATTTGTTAGTCAGATAACGAACCTGAGTTATGTCAAAAGTTTGAACACTTTTATCGTAAATGGGGATGTTTTATTTTCTCTCTGCACAGCCTAGCTCGTACCAGCATCACCAGCACCACCAGCAAGGCATACGTTTTCGAGAATAAATTGGTCTGGCTGCTTTCAAAGTGATTGTAGTAATTGTACGTTTCGTTATCATTTATTGATTATAAATACACTTAGATATTACGTTTTTCGTACGTAGTATACATATTATATACATTTCAATTTACATATATACATACATACGTAGAGAGTTGAAGAAATCGTTTTTTTTTTTTTTTTTTTTTTCAAATCACATTATAATCGAGTACACGTAAATGTTCCTAATTTAGTAACTGATCGTAATAAATGAACGTAATAGTATTATCATTCATTATGAACAAAATATATATTATACATACATAAGCACGTTATCAAACTAATTATATACAAATAATTATCTAACCAATTTCACAGATTACTATTATTATCATTATTATTATTATTATTGTTATTACATCAGAATCATGAATATATCGATAAATGTATTTCGTCAATAAGGTAAGTTATGTATTAGGTATACTATATATATACATTAAAATAAATATATTAATTAATAAACGTTCATAGAAGAATCAAATTGCTGTATAAATATTTGTGTGATATAGCGATTGACATATAAATATAATATAATAACGATAAGAAAATCTATAAAACGAAAATAAATTGAAAAAATACGTAACGTATGTATAATATTGTACTTTAATCGGCTATAATTATAGTCTGTTTTGTAAATTAATTTTATCATATGTAAGAACAAAAGTGAAAAAAAAAAAAAACAACAATATTGATAAAAATAAATTATTATTTCGATGTTACACGTTTGAATAATATATGTCGTATATTTATTTAAACCCTTTATATTCGTCGATCATAATAATCCTCTTGTAGAGCTTGAAACAAAATTCGAAATTTTAACTTCATCATCATATAGTTTTCTGATTTCAGTGTTGATCTGAAGATAAGGGTAATATTGCATGCCTACCGCTGTAGCAGTGGAATATGGGTATCGGAAATTCAGATTCTTCACAATATCCTTTAAAATATTTAAGCCGCGTACGTGATTGGCCAGCAAATCTGGCCTTCCTCAATAATTTACCAATCATACGCGGTCCTTTGTGTTTTATACGCCACGATTCGAATAAATCGCATTGTGTATTCAGAAGGGCGAAATCCAACTCTATTGGGGCGCGAATACTGGCGTTCCTATAGTGTTACTCTGAGAGTCAAACTGGCTGCGAAGCAATCTAACCTACGCGCACGAACTGATCGAGAATTTTGCTGAATATTGCAAATTTATGATAATACCTCGACGAGTCACAGATTCTCTACGCCTATATACCTATACACAGACTACCTATATTCAAATACTTTTTTTTTTTCAACATTTTCACCGCACACCTGAGGAATTTTTAGACAAAACTCAGGAGAACCTCTTTCATTTCCGTTTTAATTTTTGAAAGAAACTTTTTTTCTTTTTCTATTATTCCAATTTATTTGACGTTTTATACAACAAATGCTGTTCGGCAATTATTTGCAAGATATAATAGCTTTTACCAGCTCTTTTATTCATCCATCGTGCGATAATTATTGGCAATTAGACCTAGACTCTGTCTGATAAATGTTATTTATGAGTCCGATTACCTGAGGCACGCCCAGGTCCCACAACCTGCAGTTCACCATTTTTCTTAACCGCGTAATTGGCCGGCAATTACCTTGGTATAATCTTGAATAAAGGAGAGCTGAGTGTTTGTAGAAGTACATTTTTTATACTGCAGAATTTTGTTCCCAATTTTCTTATGTCTGAAACATTTTATTGCAATACTAATTCTCCTCTTATCTTTGATCAAGTTATTAGTAATAATTATTCTTTACGATCGAGGTAAATTCATGTGAAAATAAGTTTAATATTATAATTGAGTTAACAAATGATAATAAAAATAATGGTACAGCCTCTCTTTATTTAATAGAAGTAATATTATGAAAAACTTTGCACTCGTGGGACGGTTAGGGTATAGGCGGGAGGGGGTGAAGTTTGAATTACCGAGAGAGACTGGACAGTGGTCCAGTTGTGAGGTAAAAACAACAATTAATTAAAAAAGTAAAAATTGTTTTCATTAAATTAATTTGTGGAAATATGCGACGACTGAAATAATATCCAACCTGCAGATGTGTGTCTCCATGGCTCTGACGAGTTCAGGGAAATTAAATAAAAAAGCGAAATATGTATATATACATAATACGAAACGGCTTTAAAGTTTCAGCATTTTTTCACGTTTCATTTTCATAACTCTTATCGAGACGGTTATTCTGCTGCCCACCCCCATCCCTTACCTCTAGCTCGCCCTGCGTTGTTTGTTGTTTCTTTTTTCTTTTTTCTTTTTCTCTCCTTTTTTCTTTCTTCCTTTCTTCCTTTCTTTATTTCTTTATTTCCTCTTTTCTCATAGCCCGTAGGGCGTAGTGTAAGTAGAAAAAGCACCTCGTGCCCTCGGAGAAAGTGTGATTTAAGCGGGCGTAAAATGATCGTTAAAGCAACAAAGCTTTTTAACGCTCGTCGCTTCATTACGAAACTCAGTTAGTCAGTTTATGAAATGCAAAGAAATTATACTTGCTAGAAGAATAAAAAAAATAAATAAAAATAAGAAAAGAAAAATGGGTTAGGGCTAAGATATTGCCGGAAATAAAACACCGGGAAATTTTACTTCCTAGAGGACTTTGCCCAAAAATATTTATTCAGAATACAAAAATCCTACATCTAATTAAAACGAAAGAGAAGAAAAAAGAATAAGGATAACATGCGCTCCTAAATATACTTAGGAATAGATGAATTTAATTTGTTATGAATTATTATCGTAGATAATCCAATCGAATTTTGAAAAGCTTCGCCATCCATTCTTAGGGTATAATAATACCAACAAGAATTCGAGGGTAAAGTTTGAAAATAATTCACCACCTACAGAACGGATCGCTGCAGGTTGTTATTATGATAATAAGATAGCGCGAATGGAGAAATTTCCTGTTAATTACAAAATACCAAGCAGCGACCGTGGGATGAGAAAGGGTATAAAAATGAAGTTTGAAATCCGTGTTGCCTTCTCAAACCGGTTAAGTTTAATCCACACCCAAGTTAAGCCAAGTGCTAAGCTTTTTATTACACTAAGTAAGTAAGCGAGGCACAAGCTTATTTCAAGGTGTGCAGCTAAGGAGTGCCAACGATAATTATTATTATGTAGTAAGCACGGGCTTTCAAGCCCCTTTTTTTATTTCACTATTCAGTTTTCACATCCCAGAATCGAAATCGAGTAGAAATAGTTTCGTTCGGCATTCAAGAAATGAATTAAATACAACCCGTTTATTCACTTGCCATTTTCGAACACGTCACTGACCATTGAAAATAATTTTAAATTTCGAAATTGGTTCATAATTTTATCTGGTATCTAACTCTCGATAAACTTTGTTCAGTTTTTTCGGAAAACAGCTTCTTTCCAGAATTCTATCAAACGTGGGAATATTCTTGGAATTTATCCTGCTATTACTATTTCCATGTAATAATTCACGAATTTTCGAGTGGATGTTCATACGAATTTCATATTTTTCTGAAATTATATACATTCGATTTAACAATTCAATGATCATACTCTTTGACCCCGTAAAAGTCGCGAATGAAATTTTGTATTTTATAATTTTTTACGAAATCCCTACCCCTCAGAAAAGACTCGGAGTATCCAGGGTCTAGCGTTACTAAGTTTCAAAGATATGCAGGCATATGTCACGTAATATATTCAAAGACGATTCCAAACATGCGAACTATCTTTCATTTTACTTTGTCCGGCTTTGTGTCCGGCACTCTTTTAGATTCAGACGCTCCAGACTTCCGCACGATTTCGCGGGGTTGGCGAAGTGTTGTCAATTGAAAGTATGAGGTATTATTTGAGATAACCGTGTCACAAAGTGCTGATAAAAACGTCAGAAGGTCTATGTGGTTTCGGAAGGTTTTTCATATCGTAAAACCTATGTCTTAGGGTTCAAAGCCATTCGGAAAACGATATTAAGCCCATTTTCTTTATTCTAGAATGGGCAGATATTTTTCCACCCTTAAAAGCGCCGTCCAGTGACCAGCGAGATCTTTCTTTGACGCAAAATTTGAAATATTTCAATTTCGCTTTATTTGCTCAAAATCCACGACTGCTTCTCGGAGATATTTCGTAAAACTCGAATAAAATATAACGGACAATGACTTCCCTTTAGAGAGGATATACCTAACTTTCACTATATACGTATAATAAAACAACCCTTAGATTTATACTGCTTTAAACTATACCTAAACATGTATGCATCATCGATTGAAACATTTTTAATCAGCCTTTTTCCTACACCTAAACTTGAACTTTTTACGTTGTACCTGCGTTACGTAACTCGAATTAAGGAAAATCGTTGCCCAACATATATCGCGCTTTCCTCCAATAGGGCTTCTTCGCAAACAAATAGAACCCTCAAAAGTGTTTAGAACTGAATAAAAAGTTACTTTTCTTGATCCAACACGCCTTTTATTGTACACATTATATCCATACCCTTATTATTATTTTATTTCTATACATTCACGTAATTCAATTTATCATTAATTTTATATGAAACGTGGGGTGACTAAATTGTTCCGATATAACGGTACACAGAGGCCATATACATATATGGGGATGAAATATTAGGTGATTTTCAAAGGAATTCTTATTCACTTCATTGAGTTTATTACACTTATATGTATATATGCCCATATAGGTGTCTGCGTATACCTAAATTATTTTTTTTTTAACCGAATTCAACTTCTGAACGAAAAATGATTCCAAATAAAATTGATGCTTATTTTGGTTTTGTTTTTTTTTTTTTTTTTTCTTAGACAAGGACGAAGAAGAAGAGGTCTTACTTACGGGATTCCGTCGCGGTTTGATAACAAGAATTGTTCTACAAACAAGAAACGTATAGTTGAATAATTTCTAACAAGATCATTTCTTCTCTATGGTGAGAACGGGCTCTTTTTCTAATTTGCAATAACCTCCTATTGCAAATCGCAAATCTTACAAACAGATAGCTCAACAATCGATGGTCCTTTTCAAAGAAATCTACTATCCGTGGTCTATCCGGTCTTTTTATCAATGGTGTACAGATACAATAAAAATTTTTTCTTGCAGTGTATGGTGTAGGTATATAGGTATATGTTACTTTGATACGAAACGATCGACACTTGATTGAAATTTATTCGATGAATATAAATAAAGTTTGAAATGAATTTTTCTAATCGGATTCGCACATATATATATGATATTCGCGATAGCTGGGCGCTCATTTTCTAACGAAACTCGTCCGACAACGAGACAAAAGATCTGACAATATTCACAATAAGTCCTCGAATGAATTGAGCAATCTTGGCTGCTTTTGTTTTCGAGAACTGCCACTTGTAAATATAATTACAACTCCACCACACCCCGGTATAGCCGCCAGCCCTAATTTGATTCCACGGTTGTTTTCATCCTCCAAACCGCCACCCCACCGCCAAACCTTTGCCCGCGCATTGTCCCTTGTCACTCCATTGAAATTACCCTTATACTAGTGGTTGTATCGCTGTGTCGCCGCGTGCCCGCGGAGCTTGCGAACCTTGCGAAACCCGCTACGGCGAGCAGCGTTTTCTCTTTATTGTTATGGTTTTATTGAATCCGCCTGCATTGTCTTTCCACGCAGACAGCAAAACGGTCGCGCGGCTAACGGCCTCGCAAAAGAAAATTTACCTTCGTATGTTTTGCCATTTTTATTTATTTATTTTTTTTCCTTTTTATTTGCTTTACTTTCTTTTTTTGGTTTAATTTTTATCTACATTTTCGACTATCTTGACAATAAAACTACCAAGGGATGCTGCGAACTCTCAGCTCTTCACATCCTTTCTATACATCGTCTGGATAATCGCGTTTATCAAAGCGTTTGCTCGTTAGTTTCGTAAACGATATAGATTTCATCCTGGCAATGCAAGAAGGTGAAAGACATATCGAAACTGAAACGTAATTTTGGATTTAGACCGACCGAACTTCGTCCTGTGCAAAAAATTTTATACTGAATTTTTCAAACGAATTCTATGTGGGTATAATACGATTTTTTATGAAAACTGAGAAGTTGTGTTCTTGGTTGAAAAAATCATATTCATTTTCCATTTCATTCTGTGAATGAACGTCGATTGAACGGGAAGCTTAATTAAATAATGATCTATCGATATTGTGAATGAATTTTTATTAAAAAATGAAGAGAATAGTTCTTTCATGAATTTATAGACTATGTCTAATCCCGGCTGATCAAAAGTCGACTAATTTGATTGGGAGAAATTGGAAAAAAAAAGAATAAACAGAAGCTTTAATATCCAACGACTTAGTAGCTGTTGACTTGTAATAAAATTAAATATAATGGACGGAAGTCTCCGGTGGTTTGGGGATGAATGAATTTTGGTTGGTTGGCAACCATTAATTATTCGAAATTAAATATCTTTCGAGGGGTTTAATTAAAATGTTTACAATGCTGCGTCCCGTCACGACGTGGCATTTTAAATCACCGAATTATTAGAACTCTAGATATATTCATTAATCAAATGCAATTTAGGTGTTCCTACGTTCACGTTTTTATTCCCATTATGCGGCTCCGACATTATTGTATTTTCAAATTGCAAGGTATTGTTGATGGTAGAGACGTCTTAATCTTCGCACTATATCTTGCGACGATAATTATCGTTCCTGAAAAAATAAAAAAAAATAAAAATGAGACAAGGCTCTCTTGGGGGCGAAAAGTCCCGGTTTGACTGACGGCCGAATTGAGGCGTATTCGAAAACTACCACTCTGCAAAAGCCAATTATTAATTCAGAAATCAGGTAATGTAATTTAACAACTTGTTATTCGCGTAATTAAAATTCCACCCCCTACCTTCACCCCTGACTCGAGAGCAAACGATTCTTGTTTGTTTTGCAAACAAAGGGGTTTCGCGAGGTGGGGGCCAGAATTATTACATCTTTTGTTCCCAGGTTCAAACCGCCCCATTTGTGGAATTGCGGATAGCGATTCAACTCCGATTGCCATTGGGTTTGAATAGACCAGGGATGCCGCGAGTCTTTTGTTGCTTTTGACTAATTTCTGCTAGGTAATCTAGTTTCATTTCTAGATATTACCACCGATCTAATAATATCGGTTCTATATTTCAAATTTCCTACACGATTGGTATTCAACAAGAATATACTCGATTCCGTACAAACCACTATTCTAGAATTTAGACTTTCATATATATAAGGCATTTCATACCAGATCGGTCTGGGCCCGACCCTCGACCTCTCATATAACTCTAAAAAGGACTCAGATTTCGTTTTCAAAATTTTTAAAAAGTGCCCGAGTTACGTATGATTTTTCAAAATGAACAAATCGTTGGCCATCGTTCTAAAAGATGAATAAATTATGAAAAATCCTGTGTCAAATGTAAAAATTTTTTAGCCCAGACCCAAAGTGGGCCAACGTTTGCTTAAGTTTTTTTTTCTGGACTGCTTCGATAAAAAAAAATTGAAAAAAATCTGAGTCATTTTTAGAGTTCGGACAATAACGTACGTGAAAAATCATAGACCGAATCCGAAATGGCTAGAGTCAGATCCTGGTCGATTCGGTATAGAATACCTCGTATATACCAATTATACTGAAAATGTATTTACGAATCCAAGACAACTCCGTAGAGAGGAATAAGGAGAAATGAAAAATAAATTTCATAGGAGAGAATTAAGCTTGAACCAAGCCCTGAATCTTAATCTCTATTTGACGCTAGCTGTTCGTTTTGCTCAACCCCTTCAGTGAGGTTAATTCTTGTGGGTCCCATCGGTGACTTTATCGTAAGAAATTGCCTCTACTGACAACCACTACCAACCAGGATCACCCCGCAAGGATCGTAACAGTAAGAAGTTAGAACGGCATTGTTACAGCTAATGTTACCAAAGTTGGTAACTTTTAGTTTTACACGACGATTTGGTTTAAGAATTTATGGTAACGACTATAACAATCGCGACCGAGAATGATTCCCCAGTCTATTTTAATTGGTAAAAGTATAAGGTAGTCGTTTATTCGTAAAGAGAAAACTGATGCTTATTCCATAAAGGTTGACAAATTTTTGTCAACATTTTTTTCTTTTTCTTCTCTTACGAGGAAAAATGTTTCGACAAATCGGTTACCATGAGCTTGTTAGCACGAGCTCTGCTGTTAATAAGGGTTGGTGATTACTGTAAGATAATCTATCCCCAAGGATCAGAGATTGATAGCAACCCCTAGCGATAGTTAATTTTGCGCTGACTAGATCAAAGCGTTCAGTTTTGGTATACGAGGATATCGGTGCTGTAACTTTACCGATTCATTGATAGTGGAGAAGAAAATGAGGAATTGGTAATTAACTTTAGTGATCGTAATTGAGAAAAGTGTCGCTCTACCCACCCTAATAACATTATCGAAATCCGAGACCCGCTTCTTTTTCCGTAGGGCTTCGGCTGTATGGCGGAAAGTCTTCTCAAGCAGGCTGAACCCATCTCATATTTCTAATTTCGTAAAATCTGCAGTCCACTCGCGTCATAAATGAGAAGTGTTTCTTTCTTCGGGTTCGGTTCCTCGCGAAGAAAGGCAGCAGTAGTAGATATATCAGCGAAAACTTGTATAACTCTATCATTTTCTCATTCTATTTTCTCTCTGCAGTTGGGTGTATATATATATATATATATATATGTATGCGATGTCTAGAAGAACTTGCGAGTGGTTTAAGCAGACTAACTTCTGCTAATAATGGAAAGACATTAATTTCGTACGATTGGGCCCAGCGGGGTGCTGCCGTTCTTTCCCCTCGGTCAAAAAATCCCCAAACTCGCAGGAACTTCATCCGTAAAGCTATATATACTATATATATATATATGGGTGCAATCCTCTTTCACCAGAGTCTTGGGATTTCCTATTGCAGGCCATACCGTGGCTGTAATCTTAAAACATTCAGGGTTCTAACAAGGATAAGAAGAGGGAGGTTAACCCTTTGCACCGTATAATCACCCCGCCGCAGTATACCGCCCAAGGGAACTCTTCGAAACGAAAACGTTTCCTCGAGTGAAATAATCAGAAATAAAACCAAAAAGGAAAAAGAAAGAAACGAATTTTCGTTTCGCTACGTAAGAAGGGTGGTTTTTGAATGAACAACGAAAAAAGAAACAAAAAAAGAATAAGACAATGACAAAGGCTATACATATGTATTATTCAAATATTTGCACAATTCTTCTTCTCTTTTTATTTAATTTGAATAATTTTTATACCCTCGCCAGCCCACCCGAATTCTATAAAGTTGATATTTATCACATAGTTCCATTTTATTTAACACACGTACGGTTTTGTACAATAACTTCGCGTCTAGAGGTACGAGAGATATGTGACGTGGTGAAAAATAGGTGAGATCGTTAGCGCAAAGGGTGCGACTTCGCATTGTGTTTTTAAGTGCGCTTAAGTGTTAGTTTATTGTTACCCGCTGCCTGGTGGGCAAGGCACTACTGCATATTTAAGTTAGGCCATTAGAGGGTTGTATTCCACTGAATTTCAAGACGCTGAAAATACGGCGGGCTGAATACGAGCACAACTTGCTTTAGAATATCTATTTGAAGAAAATTCAACCCCCATCCAATAAAAAATCTGTAGATATTTACCTAATACACAGGAAGATAAGAAATTGCAGAACATATTGGACCAATCATCTAGTATTTGCACCGTGAAACTTGACTGAAACGTTCTGACGTTCGATTTTGAAGTGTAAGTTTAATTTTTTCAAATTCGTTTGAAATTTCCCGACGATTAATTGATTAATTAAATTGTGGTGAAACGTTGACACGAGTATGTCGTAAGTCAAAGTTGTGAGTTGGGTGTTAGGCGTTTTCCATTCGGCTCACCTTGTATTATATTTTTTTTCTCTAAAGGAACAATACGACCTGGGCGCAGTCGGAGTGTCGTAAAAGCCAACAATGATGGAAATATTATTTTTTAAAGCCGCGCAGGGTGTCGTTAACGGTGTTGCGTGCCTCGTCCTTTTTTTTCTGATCTTTTTTCTTTTTCGCGCCTGTTGAAAATTACAGAAGTATATAAGGGGAGACGCGGTGCATCTAGTCTAATTCTAAAGAAAAATACTACGAAGGAGGAAGAAGCTGTCATAACTTCCAATCTCTCGTCTTCACGGATACTAAAATGATAAAATAAAGTTTAATTTAGAGAAATATTGACGCGCGCAGCTTCTTCTCAGATTTGTATTTTTTTTTTTTTTCCCCATCATGCCTATTGTCAGTTTTGTGGAACAAAGTGTCCTGGATCAAATTCATTTTTTAGGGTATTCCTCATTGATATTCACAATTCCTCATTTTTCATTCTCGAAACGAGAAAAAGTACCGCAAAATTAAAAGTACTTTTATGCTTTTTTCACGAGCTAAGTAATACGGTATATTTTCAACCACAGGGAACCTTACCTGTTCCATTGTTGCTGTCTCCGCAGTTCCCTTTGTCTCGTATCAAATATTCAGTTCAGTGTGAACTTTTTTATGGTCCTTGGCAGAAAGTGAACTATATTAATAAGAAGATGGTATAATACTGCATTTGCATTGAAAGCTAGCCAGCACCCTGCAGCCTGCAACTGCAGCTGGTAAAGCACCTCTTGATTATGAACCAACATTAATTGCCTCACTGTTCAACAGCCTCGAATCTCACAGTGTCGTTAAAAACTTGAAAAATAAAAACCGTGCAGGACTTGAAAGATTTCTTACCTTTTAACCAAGTAGAGGAACGTCTCGAATGAATACATTGATTGTGGAGAAACGAGATCCAAGAATTTGAGGGATGATGCCCAGAAGCATTGTGTCGATAAAATTGGGAAAATACCTGCCTACTTTTTTTGAATTTACGATTTTTTGAGCATGGTAACTATTGACGGGAAAGCTTCGGTACGAAGGCTATACTGAGTGGGCTTGCCTCTACACTAATGTTGTCAAACTAACTAGAATTAATCGCGGTCTTGATTTAGCATTAACAGTAGACCATAGTCAGGCATGTTTGGTTTAAGCCCACGTAAACTAGCAAACTAAATCATTCTGTCTGTGGTCAGACGCAACAAGATCAACAAGGTCTGTACAAATAATGATGCGAATAGACTTTGGTATAAATTTAATGACCCATCATCCAGCTGCTCTGTGTACTGTACACAACGAGCTCTCTTTCGATCGACAGTAATGGCAATAGTTCCAGTTTGATGATGAAACGTCTGCTCGATGGCAGAAAATAAAGCAGAAAAAAATCGTGCTAAATTTTCATAAAATCATGGTGTATGATGTATTAAGATGTATTTGTTGCGTATAAATGATGTCGCCAACAGCTTGAACATTTTTTAATTCTGATTCAGGTACAAATAGCAATTAAATTTAATCACATGCAAAGGGTATATGACTGGTATAAATAGAAAATGGGTCATGTCAACCTTAACACCCTTTTACAAACTTCAATATCGCTTTGCTTAGTTTAGTTTTACGGTTCCTATGCGAACATGCGTGTCAGTTAAATGAGAGGCGATGTTATTCAGTCAACAACACATAAGTCAAGGTGTGAATTACGGGTATTCGAGCTTACAATTAGTCGATACAACGACTGATTCATTCCTGAGTAGCTGAAAGGAGGGTAAGCTAACCGCGTGTTCAAAATCTGATAAGAAAAATTCTAGCAACAATCATTCTATGTATGTAGGTATATACAGAAATAGTATAGTATAATTAAAACTTTGCCTCGGTTAAATATTTATCATCCCTTTATCCGGGCTCGTAGTATATCAAATGCGACATCATTTGATAAAACAACTTCCAAATCTGATTGAAAAAAAATAAAAATAAAATAACTAAAAATAAATACATAAAAAAAAGAACCGGAAGAAAAATACATGAATTTTATAGCAAATATACATATACCTGTGTGTAACGATTACCTGATATTCCGGAACGTAAGCAGAATAGCTATGCTCCAACGTATATATCGCGGTTGCATAACCTGGAGCCTCTATGCGACCCGAGGTGTGATCACAACTCGCAATGAGCAAAGTTTCGAATAATTGCATAAGCCACTACATAAAGTTTAAAATATACATGGTGCACCAGGTATTTACAATTTCAAGTGGTGACGAAATATGTAAAAATACTAGTCTCCTGGCTCGTTAGGATTTTAGCTGATCAACCATCTATGTGACCTGAACAGTTCCTCCGACTCACTTATCATCGTGTTAACTGGAAAGAGGTAAAGGTAATTTCATACAAAAGATTAAATTATTTGCAAGACAAGAGCGAAATTCTGTTTTGGAAAAGTGCGATTGGAGGATGGTGCTGATGGCGCTTTGAATTTGAGAAAATGAAATTAAAAATTGTACCACCTTTTAATGATGGTGATGATTAGGGCGAAATTAAAATATCGAATAGGCGATTTGCAGTCGGATTTATCGATGGACAAAAAGAGAATTATATATTATGTATTTGAGTGCATATGGTGAATTGTATGAGATGACTAGCCTCGGAACAGGTGGTGCGAGCCTCGACTCGGGTTTGCTTTTAGTTGGTTACTCAAGCTATAAGGTACAATTACTCGAAATTCTCATCCTCTTCGCCAGCTACTCACTCTATATCCCATCCCTTGGGGACGGACAGACAGACATGGAGAACACGTGAGAATACCTATGCATGCCCAAAAATAAATCGCACTTTATGTATACATGTACGTATATATTTAAAATACGAAAATATGAATTATGTAACCGTTCGTTTTCGCAATTCTGATTTTCGAATGGAATAATTCACCCCGAGAAAATTTGGCACTAATAAAGGAGTTCCCAAAGTTTGTAGTACTGGATATTACCGGTTTGGTGGGTTAAAAACATGCGATATTATCTTTTACTGATTTATTTTATTGTAATTTATAAAATCATGTCTCATATCGTACGATCTACGTATTAAATTTTGTCCGTGTTTAAGGTAATCAGAAGATTGTAATGAAAAAACGAATCTCAGTGTTCGATCACTATTATCATATGAGTAACAACAGAGAGTGAACTGCATAGTGTAATTATAAAATGAATTTTGCTTAATTCTATGTAATTTATTCTCGAACTACATTATATTCAGTTCGAGGAAGCAGCTCAGATAAAATTTTTGGAATGGTAGGTGTATGAGGTTCATTCGCAGACGCACTCCTTACAATTGCATTGTCCCTCCTTCTTGCACTCGCACTTGTCTGTAAGAAATTGATATTGTTAATACCATACTTGCAGCATACGAAGTTCATGGGAAATTATGTGCTCGAAAAGTAATTTTATTTTTATTTAATGTTTGAACTCGATGTACATGGTACAAAGTGAAACTAAGAAATCCACGATAATAGAATCTATCGATATTCTGGAATCGTTGAATGAGGATGAACCCAACTCCTTGTGAATGATTATGGAAAATCGTAATTCACGATCAAAATTCAATTATTCGTCGACATTCGATAATCCTCGATGTCACTTCACGTATGGAATATGAATTTATAAAAAAGATACCTTGCGTGGTATCGCAGCACTTGCAGTCTGTTCCGCATTTGCAGTTCTCGCAGACATCTGAAAGTAACGCATTATCGATTTAGCAACCTGATATTCAACGTATATTAATTGATAAGGTCACTTAACTTCTAACCGGTAACAAAACTGACCATAGTTTAAAAAACACCTGCCAATAATCGACCAATGAATTCCAACATTAATTTTTTGTCTCGCTAGATCGTAAAGCACAATATCGAAGTATGTAAAAATATTAAACATAGCAGATGTAGTTATTGTATGGAATTCTGATAAATTATGACCATAAGACTGTATGACAATTTCATCCAAAATAGTAGAGAAAATTAGATCATACAATTGTTACGTTCTCTTGTAACGTACGTCCAAAAAGTGCTTTCGTTAGTTTTCGCACCGCGTTCGGTAGTCTTAAGTTTAGCGAATTTGAATATGGATGGAAAACGATGAGTTTTTTGTTCTCACACATTGACTTGCGAATTGTTAACGAAATATTTATAATTCTTGAATTACTCGGAGAGAACTTACCTTTACACTTTTCGCAGGGTCCAGGCATCTTGTAGATTTGTATTTCGACTGTCTTTCAATAAATGAAAAATCACTTGTAAGTTTAGGTCAGCTTCTGAAGAGCTTCGTCCGAGCTTGATCTATTTGTGCAATTCCCCCTACTCCAGAATCGAGGTGTTCAGGACGTGTGCAAGCCGAATGCAGTTACTGTGCGCAGCTCTGATAACAGATTACTAGCTATCAGTTTTCCGCCAGTGCACCAACGCCTCTTTACTTTTCGTGTAAATATTTGTCATTCTTTCTCGCATTAAAATGATAACTTTATTACGCGTATTGCATTCAATAAATTAACGCTGCCCTATTGCAGCAGAACGTAATGAACTGTTTATTCATTAATATACATATCATGTCGATACGTGTTATGTACAGCGTAATTTCACCCTCATGTTTTTCTTTTACGTTATTTTCCTCCGCTGATTAACAATGATTTTTCCAATCCTCAGTCGACAACTATAGTAATGAATAATCAGTCATCTGCGTCACAGTACGCATTCTGTAATAATTATCGACGAATTTAATGATAATATTTCACATCGATGAACTAAAATTGCATAAGAGTGTAGTGAATGATTATTCAATTACGCATCATTGTACAAGCTATACGTATATTTTTGGTAGGAACCTGGAAATATTAAATAAAAGTACATCGGCTGGGATACTTAGAATACCCATTTTACAATGGAAATATAAAAAATTAGCTGTGATTTCTGGTAGCCAGTTATCAAGAAAGAAGTTGATGTTTTGTCTATTTCGAATGGTCGATATTCCCACAATGCAATTCTTTGGAAATGTTTCTTGTTTATAAGCGTGTCATTTCAATCGGTGACCCCGGAGCATTCTCGGTATTGGAAATTACAATGCAAAGAGGATATATGTATAGGTGTATGGCACACGTATTAGGGTTCCACAAGCTTCTTTAAAGTATTCCAAATTGCCAAATTTGAATAAAGTAATTGCATACACCGTCACATTTATTAGGTGTTCAGTTGTAGCTATCTAGATGCAATATCGATGGGAAATCTCGATCGTTGAGGTCTGATATTTGCGAAAGAAAAAGATCCACGAGATATAATTAATCTCTCGATATTATTCGCTGCGGAATACCAAGTTCGCGGATATCGATTGATTTCATGGGTTCTGATGCCGATATCTCTCGTCCTTTTCAAACGTTGATCCTTCTAGTTCAGTATAATCGAAGATAATCTATCCCTGAGCGATTGGGTATCACATTCAAAGTCAGAATACTACGGATTATGTGATATAACGAGGTGATATGTATACTAATGATAGCATTAGATTCAAAAATCAACCGCAGCTCTTTGATAACTAATCGGCACGCCTCTTGATAGAAGATCAATCGAAATGTGTGACATTTGCTAATATTGAACATTTTAACCAAGATATGAAATGACTAAGACGCTGCAAGTTTTGCACTAACGCGAATCAATTATTCAGTAAAAAAATACAATAGGCATGACATCGAATCAACGAAGGTCCCAATTAACGCAGCTTTGACAAACATAGAATCTGAACATCTAGTAAATCGAAAGATATTTGAATCCAATGGAACGATTAAATTTATTTATGTTACCACCTACAGTTACAAAGCACGCGATAACGTGTCGTACTTTTCTCACATAACGCGTGCCACGCACAAAGTCACGATGTAGCTGCTTATCATCTACGATGTAATCAGGCAAAGAGAAGTTTTCGGATCAATTCTGAAATAAAAATGTACTAGGCAGTAGATAACCCTCCTTGCATCGGTATGAGTCACTAATCAATCGCGACATGTCAATTTGTACGTGAAATCATATCCTTTCTTTCCTATGATTATGTCATCTTTTAGTTATTGTGACATTGAGAGGATTCAGTTTTATTCCCAGATCAGATGATTACAAAAATGAAAGTGAATTGATTGTGTGTCATTATCAACAGCGAAATCACCAACGGTTGCATTAAACATTCGCTAAAGTTGTAATTATTTGTTGCACAGCTGCCGTCGGAACACTTGCCGCTGTCTGGTACTTTATCGAACGTTATCGCATGTACCTCCGGTAGGTAATGAGAGCTAGAATGAATTGACAGTACTAGTTGGCAAGCAGTTACTTTGTAGTACTTCTTATAGCCACAAGATCGCAAGACCTGCGTAAAACTGATACGCAAGCTTATACCTATTTGAAAGATAGAAAAACTTCAAGCACGTATTTTCATAACTAAAACTTTAATTTTTTTCAATCCAGCTATGTGGTTTAAAAATTTATAAACTTCAAGTTACAAGAAACGTATCAGCATTATTTTGTTACAAAAAAAGGGGAACAGATGTCGACTTATTTTGAGTCGAAAATCGCTTGAGGTCAATTTGATCCCACGAGGGCTCTATGATTCGCTACGATTCGTTGTGACGGGTTGCATAGGAGATGTACTTCCGCTGCAGTTCTTGTTTCCACCTGTCGGAAACTGTGTCAGTGCTATGAAGTACGTCACTGTACTTGCCATCATCTACATTGTAATAATATGCACAATGAGTTATACCTGTTACTCAACTTCGACTCTGGGAAGAATGTGTTGCAATAATAAAATTGATTGAAGGACCGCAAATGGCAAAAGATTCAAAGATTCGCATTTCAAGTACGTTTGACCAAAATGATTTATGCCTCGGAATGTTGCCAAATTGTTTCTCTGTTTTATACCCAATATGATATGGTTTATTCACCGACAAGAGGAAGCTGGAGTCTAACGAGAAGAATCCGTAGGCCGTGAAACTGACGTTTTCATGTAGGAGCTGACGGGAAAAGAGTTCGAGCTGTAAATAAATTCATGGATAGAATGTTTCACCCGGAATAAAAAGGAGATAAAAGATCGAATCAGGTTGTAGATGAAAAAAACTAGATTTACCTTCGATATGATTTCTCGTCGTACCGTTAGTTCCAATATTTTGTCAATGATCCTCCTTGTCCTTTGTGCCTGCAGCGTCCCATCAATTGTTTGCCAGAAAAGCTGATTGATTATTGAATGATCCACATAGTGGTAGTGTGTGATTAAAAATCGAATAATAAATCGTTACCTCTCTCCCAACTCGCGAGACGTTCAGAGCGAGTGAGACGACGGGATAAGCAAATATCAGAACGAGATACGAGGTCTCAAGAGCACCTCGAGCCCCCGAAATATCTATGTCATGGGCAATCCGGAAGAGTTGATATAGGTTGTGGAATAGTGGTAAAAAGCAGCAGGCAATGCAGCATAATATCGGCAATGAGAAGAAGTCTCCGATGTCCTCGCACAACTCGACGAGCC
The DNA here is from genome assembly GCA_963978835.1 of Tenthredo scrophulariae. Classification (NCBI taxonomy): domain Eukaryota; kingdom Metazoa; phylum Arthropoda; class Insecta; order Hymenoptera; family Tenthredinidae; genus Tenthredo; species Tenthredo scrophulariae. The sequence continues at coordinate 9,055,494 of OZ022232.1, forward strand.
TCATTCGAATATCGCGGTACTTTTTTAATTTGCGAGAAGCTAGCTCCTGACTATTGCAGTGTACTGGTACAGTTGCCAGTCCGCCACTCGGAAACCATGGGGGAAAAGTGTAATTTCCAAACTCTTTGAAATTCAGTAAATACTGATTTACTGTTTCGATGTCATTAGCAATGAGCCCGACGACGGTAGAATATTCCATAACAAACCAGTAAATGATATAGGCTGGTAGTAAATCCAAATTTGATTCCAGAAACGAATAAAAATTCGTGTAGTAAATTATATAATCGTACAACGTATAAGTCCATAGACAAGCATTAAGAATTACGTGTATATTCAGGAATATCAGAGTCCGCATGCTGAACGGTTGCTTTTCAAAACTAGAAAGCTCAACATCAATTTCTAACAGTCGATTCATTATTGAGGCAGCGTTATTTTGACGAATCCCCCAAAACATGATAATAACGCAAACTGTGGAGATCCGAAAGACTATCTCTGCCCGTGTGAGAACACGAGAAACTTCGTTGGAAATCGCAGATTCTAAGTTGTAATTTCCAAATTGAGAAGATAGCTTGGAAACAGCCGCAAGCAGCATTGGGATTAGAAGTAAAATGTTGTATACCAGTCCAACTTTTGAGGATTCGAAAACCTGGAGACGAGTATTGCAGGTGGTAATTTGGATCGAAGATTTGGCTGGCAGACTGAATGGGGCGAGTCCAATAATCTTCAGGCCGTAAACTATTATTCTAACGACAAGAAAAAGTTTTTTGGATTTTATCGTAAGGACTTTCATATTTACCGAAAACTAACGAATATATATATGAAATGTTAATTGATTTGCAATTAATCTTAATACACAGGATAATTATAAAGTGATCCGAGACACAGGTGATCTGGTCATAAATAAAATCGCGGAAGTCAAACTTCCGAATTGCGTTAATTGGATTCGAGAGCTTTCGTTACCGAACGAACTTGCTGTTTGCTCGGGTGAGCTTGCGAAACTACGTGTAAATTTATTGTATGGAATAGCTGCAATGAAGGGCACTGGCGGCTAATAATTGTGCCAATGAAAGTATTTAAATATGCAAGGGTGAAACGCGCGCTGTCGTTTTACTTCTGTTCTCAATGGAGTTGAATAATTTGCGATGTAAAAAACCGCGGAGTAATCGCACTGCGTGTCGGTGGCGAGTCGCACGTTCGATCGATCTGCATTTCAGCTCGAATGTATGATCGTAAAATCTGAAGAGATATTGAAGCGCGATGTCACGCTATTTTCAATCGATTCTAGTGGGCGCGTCGTATGCCCCCGTGTCACCATTTGAATGTAAAGGATTTACCACACAAGAATATAATACATTACATTGCATCGGAATTATATTTTTCAGGAATTTCAGATAACATTAATTGCCACAGATGAATGGTATTAGGCCTAAAAATTTGTCAAAATTTGACAAAAAAAAAAAAAAAAAACGGTTTGTAATCGAGAGACTGATGCCTACGAAATGGATATAATGGATAAAAAAGTACAACGATGGATAAGCTGAGAATGTTTCTAAGATTGAAAGCGTATAAAGACCCTTGATATTTTGATTCTACGCGTATCCATGAAATAATTTACAAAAATTGTACTTTCCATTATTCAATTACAGCGGAGACAATGGGCAATTAGGGTTTTTGTAAGATTTTGCAACTAGATCTAATAAAATACACTTCTATCGTCTATCGAAGTCAACTAGAAAACACACTTCAATACACAAGGTAATTTATCAGAATAAATGAGTCTTTGGAACGCGAAGCTCGGCTTATCCATTTCGATTGACTGAACATGTTCGTACATTTGGTTTAAGATAAGTTTAAAACGTATACACAGCGAGTTTCGCGTTCCATATAATTGGGCACGATCGCATAGCGGAGTCAACGCGAAAAACGTCGAACCGAAGAAAAAAAAGTTCTCGTCAACTTAGAATTCCGTTTCATCACTCACACGATAGTTTCCTAGCATTTTTCAACATGCATGTGTGTGCGCGCCTACGCCGACAATTTGCTTGTATCCTGGATTGCGGGAGAACGGCTTGACCGATCAGAAGTGCCTATGGGCAGTGTTATAAACAATTAGAAAAATGTCAGTACGAGAAAAAAAAAAAAAAATCACGAGCCTGCGATCGTGCCTGTTGCAAAAAAGCAGAGCTATTTTGTTAACACCGTTGGTTTTAAATGAAGGTGATAAAACTATTAACTTGACGTTATAGTTTCAAATACCAGCAAAAAGCCGCACTAAAACTTCATTATTTTCTAATTATTCTTCCCAGTTATTCTAATTAATACAACAAAGGTCTCTAACGATACCACAAGAAAAATGTATGGATGTCGACATGTCTCGAGTCGAAAATGGCTTGGAGTGAATTTGATCCCAGGTGGACTCTAAGATTCGCTACGATTCGTCATGATAGGTTGATTATCTGATGTACTTTCGCTGCATTTTTCGTCTGTATCCATCGGCAACTGTGTCATTGCTATGAAGTACGTCACCGTACTTGCCATCATCTGAAATGTAATGATGCACAATGCTAGTTTTACCTGTTACTCGACTGTGACTCTGGTAAAAATGTTGGGTAGCAATAAAATTGATTAACGGACTGCAAACGGTACAAAATTTGGAAAATCACATTTTAAGTACGTTTGAACAAAATGATTTATGCCGCAGAATGTTACCAGATGTTATCTGTCTTTGATCACTAATATCGCATATGGTTTATTCACCGATAAGAGTAAGCTGGAGTCTAATGAGAAGAATCCGTAGGCCGTAAAACTGATGTTTTCATGTACAAGTTGACGGGAAAATAGTTCGAGCTGGAAATAAATTCATGAATAACATTTTTCACACTAAATGAAAACGAGATAAAAGATCGAATCAGGTTGTAGATGGAAAAAGCTAGATTTACCTTCGATATAATTTCTCCCCGTATCGTTACTTCCAATAATTTGTCAATGATCCTCCTTGTCCTTTGTGCCTGCAGCGTCCCATCAATTGTTTGCCAGAAAAGCTGATTGATTATTGAATGATCTACATGGTAGAAGTGAGTAATTAAAAATTGAATCACAGATCGTCACCTCTTTTCCGACTCGCGTAACGTTCAGAGCGAGTGAGACAGCGGGATAAGCAAACAATAAAAAGGTACACGAGGTATCGAAGACAACACGAGCCCACGAAACATATACGTATCCAGGTATCCGGGAGAGTTCAAATAGGGTCTGAACAAGTAGTATGAAGCAGCAGGCAAAGCAGCAAAATATCGGCAGTGAAAAGAAGTCGCCGATGTCTTTGCACAACTCGGCGAGCCTCATTCGAATATCGCGGTACTTATTCAATTTGCGAGCAGCTAGCTCCTGGCTATTGCAGTGTACTGGTACGGTTGCCAGTCGGCGACTCGGAAACAATGGGGGAAGAATGTAATTTCCAAACTCTTTGAAATTCAGTAAATATTTATTTACTGTTTCGATGTCATTAGCAACGAGCCCCACGACGGTAGAATATTCCAAAATAAACCAGTAAATGATATAGTCTGGTAGTAAATTCAAATTTGATTTCAGATACGAATAAAAATCCGTGTAGTAAATTATATCTTTGTACAACGTATAAGTCCATAGACACGCATTGAGAATTACGTGTATATTTAGGAATATCAGAGTCCGCATGTTGAACGGTTGCTTTTCAAAACTAGAAAGTTCAATATCGATTTCTAACAGTCGATTCATTATTGAGGCAGCGGTATTTTGACGAATTCCCCAAAATATAATGATAACGAAAGCTACAAATGCATAAAGGATTCTCCCTGCCTGTAGAAGACCGAGAAAAACATAGTCGGATACCGAATATTCTTCATCATTATGTCGAAAGAGGTAAGGTAGCTCGAACACAGTCGGAAGCAGCACCGGGATTAGAAGTAAAATGTTGTATACCAGTCCAACTTTGGAGGATTGGAAAACCTGGAGACGGGTATTGCAGGTGGTAATTTGGATCGAAGATTTGATGGGCAGACTGAATGGGGCGAGTCCAATAATCTTTAGGCCGTAGACCACTATTCTAACGACAAGGAAAAGTTTCTTGGATCTTATCGTAAGGACTTTCATTTCCCCGAAATCTTACGAATATATATATAAGTTAAATGTTAATTGATGGGCAATTATTGTGAATACGCAAAATGATCATGAAATGATCCGAAACACTGCTGATGCGAAATTATACAAAACCGCGGAAGCGAAACTTCCGAAGCGCGTTAATAGGACTCGAGAGCTTTTTTAACCGAACGAGCTTACTGTTCGCTCGGGTAAGCTTGCGAAACTGAGTGTAAATTTATTGTATGAAATAGCTGCAGCGATAGGCATTAGCGGCGATTAATTAGGCCAATGGATGTTTTCAAATATGCAAATTAAAATCGTCTCGTTTTGCTTCTATTCTTCGTGCAGGAGTTGATTAATCCGCAGTGTGAAAAACCACGGAGTAATCGCACTGCGTGTCGGCGGCGAGCCGCACGTTCCATCGTTATGCATTTGAGCGTTATTGAATAATCGTGAAATCTGAGGACATATCGAAGCGCGATGTCACGCTATTTTCAATTGATTCGAGTGGCTGCATCTTATGCCCCCGTGTCACTATTTGAATATACAGGCTGTCGCATTACAAAGAATCCAGCTGAATATCTCGGAAAGTAATGGTTGCAGAGAAGAATATTTCATGTAAAATCTGTTGGGTTCCGAGGGGGAACAGCAATGTCAAAAAATTGTACTTTGCATTATTCAAATAAAACGGAGACAAGAGGAAATAAGGGTTCTTGTAAGATTTTGTACGAAAATCTGATGAAATATACTTTTATCGAAGTCGACTAGAAAATACACTTCTATACGAGGTAATTCAACAGACTAAATAAGTCTATGGAACGCGAAGATCGGCTTATCCATTTCGATGGAATGAATGTTTTTGCACACTTAGTTTGAAAAGTTTGAAAAATATACACAACGAGTTTCGTGTTCAATATTGTTTTTAATGAAGATGGTAATACCATCAGCTTGGCGTTATATATAGTTTTGATAACCAGCGAAAAGCCTCACTTACTTAAACTACGTGCAAATTATCATAATTGCATGTTTGATAGTTATCCATTAGCAATAGTTGCCGCGATGAAGATACTTCAATTTTGGCATATATTCAATCTGTCTTAAGTTCCAAATCTCTCTTTCCGTGACGTGAGAATTCGTACAAGGAATCATTTCTTCTCTTTGCTGTAGCTATGTCGTCTATCACACCAAGGAGAAAATATAATTCACTTGACTAAATATTTTTGCACATAATCGCAAATAAGTATTTAATTGATTCATCTCAATATCATTTGCGGTAGAACCAAAGTTGCGGTCTAAAAATTTCATAAATTAGCTACAAGAAACGTATCAGCATTATTTTGTTAAAAAAAAGGGCACAGATGTCGACATATTTTGAGTCGAAAATCGCTTGAGGTCAATTTGTTCCCATGTGGACTCTATGATTCGCTACGATTCGTTGTGACGGGTTGCATAGGAGGTGTACTTTCGCTGCAGTTCTTGTCTCCACCTGTCGGAAACTGTGTCAGTGCTATGAAGTACGTCACTGTACTTGCCATCATCTGCAATGTAATAATATGCACAATGAGTTATACCTGTTACTCAACTTCGACTCTGGGAAGGATGTGTTGCAATAATAAAATTGATTGAAGGACCGCAAATGGCGAAAGATTCAAAGATTCGCATTTCAAGTACGTTTGACCAGAATGATTTATGCCTCGGAATGTTGCCAAATCGTTTCTCTGTTTTATACCTAATATGATATGGTTTATTCACCGACAAGAGGAAGCTGGAGTCTAACGAGAAGAATCCGTAGGCCGTGAAACTGACGTTTTCATGTAGGAGCTGACGGGAAAATAGTTCGAGCTGTAAATAAATTCATGGATAGAATGTTTCACCCGGAATAAAAAGGAGATAAAAGATCCAATCAGGTTGTAAATAGAAAAAGCTAGATTTACCTTCGATATAATTTCTCCCCGTATCGTTACTTCCAATATTTTGTCAATGATCCTCCTTGTCCTTTGTGCCTGCAGCGTCCCATCAATTGTTTGCCAGAAAAGCTGATTGGTTATTGAATGATCCACATAGTGGTAGTGTGTGATTAAAAATCGAATAATAAATCGTTACCTCTCTCTGAACTCGCGAGACGTTCAGAGCGAGTGAGACGACGGGATAAGCAAATATCAGAACAACATACGAGGTCTGAAGAGCACCTCGAGCCCGCGAGATATCTATGTCATGGGCAATTCGGAAGAGTTGATATAGGTTGTGGAATAGTGGTAAGAAGCAGCAGGCAATGCAGCATAATATCGGCAATGAGAAGAAGTCTCCGACGTCCTCGCACAACTCGACTAGCCTCATCCGAATATCGCGGTACTTGGTCAATTTGCGAAAAGCTAGCTCCCGGCTGTTGCAGTGTATTGGTATGATTGCCAGTCGGCCACTCGGAAACAATGGAGAAGAAATGTAATTTCCAAAAGCTCCGAAATTCAGCAAATACTTGTTTACCATTTCGATATCATTGGCAACGAGCCCGACGACGGTAGAATATTCCATAATGAACCAGTAAATGACACAGTTTGGTAGCAACTCAAGAACGAAACGTTTATACCATGGGGAATTCTTAAAGTTAATTACCATTAGGATGTACGCTACATAAGTCCACAGACAGGCATTAATAATTACGTGTATATTCAGGAATATCAGAGTCCGTATGTTAAACGGTTGCTTTTCAAAACTAGAAAGTTCAATATCGATTTCCAACAGTCGATTCATGATGGAGGCAGCGTTATTTTGATGAATCCCCCAAAGTATGATAATAACGCAAACTGTGAAGATGCGAAGGACTATCTCTGCCAGTGTGAGAACACGAGAAACTTCGTCGTGTGGTACAGATTCTCTGGAATAATCTTCGGAGACAAAACGTAGCTCAAACATAGCCATGAGCAGCATGGGGATTAGAAATAAGATATTGTATACCAGTCCAATTTTGGAGGATTGGAAAACGTGGAGACGAGTATTGCCGGGGGTAATTTGGATCGCAGATTTAATTGCTAGTCCGAACGGAGCGAGTCCAATAATCTTCAGCCCATAGACTACCATTTTAACGACGAAGAAAAGTTTCCTGGATTGTACCGTAAGGACTCTCATATTCACCAAAAACTTACGAATATATATGTGAAATGTTAATTGATTGGCAATTACTGTTAATACACAAGATAATTATGAAATGATCCGAAACACAGGTGATCTGCTAATAAATAGAGCCGCGGAAGCGAAACTTCCGAAGAGCGTTAATCGATTCGAGAGCTTGTTTCAACCTAACGAGCTTGCTATCCATCCAGGTAAGCTTATAAAACTGAGTATAAATTTATTGTATGAAATAGCTGCAACGATAGGCACTGCAGGCGGCTATTAATTAGGCCAATGAATGTCATCAAGTATGCAACGGTGAAACGATGTCGCTTCACTTCTATTCTTAGTAAAATTGATTAATTCACAATGTAAAAACCCGCGGAGTAATTGCACTACATGTCGTTGGTAAGTCACACGTTCGATTGTTTTGCATTGCAGCGTAAGTGTATAATCGTAAACTCTGAAGAGATATTGAAGCGCGATGTCACGCAATCTCCAACAGATTCCATTAGCCGCATCTTATGCCCCTGTGTCACAATTTGAACATACAGGATTGATCGTATAGGAATACAATATATTATAATGCAGAGGGATCATATCTTTTACGAATTACACATAACATCAATTGCTGTACACAATAAAGTTCCACTGTTTTGTCAAATCCTCGATCCTTACACCGGAAAAGTTATCAGCCCTCACAAGGTAGAAGAGCTGTGCTACACGTTTCTGGGCTATCATAAGGATCGTGCACCAATCAAGTCACCCTGTAGATACAGATGAATGGCATTAATTGGGCACTAAAGATTCGGCAAAATTTGACAAAAAAGAAAAACTGTTTGGAATTGATAATGTACTGGATGAAAAAGTACAACGATGGATAAGGTTAAAACGTTTCCGAGATTGAAAGCGTATAAAGAACCTTCACGTTTTGGTTCCATCTCCGTTCAAATTATCATTTCATTGTCAATACTTCAATAGTTAATAAATCACCAATAGTTTCCGCGGTGGAGATATTTCAATTTTGGCATATCCTCTATTAGTTGTAACTCCCAAATCTCTCTTCTTACCTGCGTATTTTTGCATCTTATACAAAGATATCGCCGCCGTAGCTGCCATCGGTTGAACGGAACTCTGATTTGTAATCGAAATCGCGATCGTAATTATATTTCTTGAGTATTCATAATAGTAATCGCAATTCCGAGTGGATACTCAGCACTTGATTTTCGTCGTAATTGTAATTATTATAGGAATAGAAGCACATACACAAGAATATAACGAAACTTGCTTTAATATATAATTTATTGAAAAAAATTGAGAAATTACAATAATTTTTTGATAATAGTGTGAATTTATATGGTATAATAACAGATCATGCGAATAAAGTAGTCAAAAGAGACATTTCAGCCACACGGAAAGGGGCTTTCCACAAAATTTCCACAAATAGACTTAAGATTGATAAGACATAGGACGGAAGGGAAGAAACGAATTGCAGGAAATCAGGTAGAATGCCATGTCGTCGAAAAGTGAAGGTTTTTTTCAACAAGGGTGGAACAAGCAAACGTATGAAAGAGGACATTATTTTTCATGAATCGCACTCGTCTGCCACATCAAAGAGTTTTATGATGAGAGTCCATCGACTACAGAGGTTTTATTCTGGCCCATAGTCCACCTATAGCAGAGGCGAGTGAGTAGTAGGGATCCAGGATCGCTGCTGAATTCCTTGGTGACTTGCCAATTGGTAAAGAATAAAACTCAACGTGATACTCTACGTCTCGTACCCTTCCATAAAAAATCAAGCCGTACTTCAGCATGTCTTTTATCATGGTCCTGAATATTTTGTCAACTTCTGGTGGTACTAGCCCTGCGCGAAATATTTTTGCGATGAATGGTACAAACAAGACCATGAGCTGCTTGACTCCCTTAATCCTTAGTGAATGAAGGTTCGAAGATAGTTTTTCCGATTTCTATAAAAGTACCACCTTCATCATTCTTGAACGAATTACCTTCAATCCCGAACGCTGCACTGACTGTAACTTCAGCGGTGTATCTTGAGTACAGTTCTTTGAGTTCGATCTCAACCTCGCAATTTCCTTTCTCGATTTTATTATTCAAGTACTTGACAAACTTTTCACACACAGTATCAATCGACTCGTACATGTATTTAAGCTTTCCTGAAGCAGAGGCGGAGGCTAGTTGCTGCCGAAAAGATTTTCACGGTTCTCTTTGCAAGAAAAACGGATTCCTTAATAATAAACGATCTATTCCTGGATCGACGCTGCCCCGATTCATACTGAAGCTTGAAAAATGTGTTTAAAGCGTTGATTTCACCAGTTCTGAATCTCTTATCAAAAGTGCAGGGTCTCTTCCGTAATAAAATTCGACCATACTACGCCCAGGCATTTAGTTATAAAAATCTGCAAATATCTTATGTATGTTCCTCCGCATCGAAAACAACGGGAACAGATCTCCAAGCCCTGACAAGGTACCTTTCACATACGGTACGCATTTTTGTTCCCAATATGTATAATTTTTAGTCAGATTGTAATGATAAATCACTAGCAACAAACTAACACCTGCAGTGATGTATAATATGTAATCCATAATGACTCGCTGCTCATTTGCCAACTGAATTATGGTACCTATAATGAAAAGTACCCAATCGACACTCGACTTGGTTCTCCAACTTCGACTGACGTATGATGTGAATCGTCAAATAATTCGGATAATTGATAAGAACAGATTTGTTATTCGTCAAACACGCGTAATGGAGAAATATCGGGAGATCAAACTAGGTCATCGCGTTAATTTTTTGTTGATAAGATTTCTGTCCACAGCAGCCTAATTGTCAACATCTATAGCATTCAGTACCGATCAGTATTCTTCCGCCAACAAACTTACAAGATATTTTACCGATGATTGGAGGATCCGATTACGGTGAAACTTTCAGGAATTTGGAGCTGTTCATATTATGTGAAATAGTTATGTCCAACTTCGAGAGTCATTTTCCGCTGATTCTATTCTTATATGCTCTTCGTAGGATTTATCAAGAATGAATCGACGTATCTGGTTGGGGTTGTAAATTTAATTGAACACATAATGCTAACGAGAAAAAGACATACAGGAAATGCAGTTTCCTGCAAAGAGATGATTGATCTCTCGATATTATTGGCTGCGGGTCATTCCAAGTTCGCGGATATCAATTTTGATTTCATGGGTTCTGATGCCGATATCTCTCGTCCTTTTCAAACGTTGATCATTCTAGTTCAGTATAGTCGAAGATAATCTATCCCTGAGCGATTGGGTATCCCATTCAAAGTCAGAATACTACGGATTATGTGATATAACGAGGTGATATGTATACTAATGATAGCATTAGATTCAAAAATCCACCGCAGCTCTCTGATAACTAATCGGCACGCCTCTTGATAGAAGATCGATCGAAATGTGTGACATTTGCTAATATTGAACATTTTAACCAAGATATGAAATGACTAAGACGCTGCAAGTTTTGCACTAACACGAATCAATTATTCAGTAAAAAAATACAATAGGCATAACATCGAATCAACGAAGGTCCCAATTAACGCAGCTTTGACAAACATAGAATCTGAACATCTAGTAAATCGAAAGATATTTGAATCCAATGGAACGATTAAATTTATTTATGTTACCACCTACAGTTACAAAGCACGCGATAACGTGTCGTACTTTTCTCACATAACGCGTGCCACGCACAAAGTCACGGTACAGCTGCTTATTATCTACGATGTAATCGGGCAAAGAGAAGTTTTCGGATCAGTTCTGAAATAAAAATGTACTAGGCAGTAGATAACCCTCCTTGCATCGGTATGAGTCACTAATCAATCGCGACATGTCAATTTGTACGTGAAATCATATCCTTTCTTTCCTATGATTATGTCATCTTTTAGTTATTGTGACATTGAGAGGATTCAGTTTTATTCCCAGATCAGATGATTACAAAAATGAAAGTAAACTGATTGTGTGTCATTATCAACAGCGAAATCACCAACGGTTGCATTAAACATTCGCTAAAGTTGTAATTATTTGTTGTGAAGTTGCCATCGGAACACTTACCGCTGCCTGGCACTGTATCTGACGTTATTTCACGTAACTTCAGTGGGTAACGAGAGCTAGAATAAATTGACAGTACCAGTTAGCGAGCAGTGATTTCGTAGTACTTCTCACAGCCACAAGACTGCAAGACCTGCGTAAAACTGATACGCAAGCTTATACCTATTTAAACTCAAACTTAACTTTACTCAAACTTATGTCACGCCGTTTTACTTCTTATACATTTGAAAAATATCTGGTCCAATAAAAGTAAGTGACAAAAAAATTTTACACCAAAAAATCAACTCCTCATTAATGAGATGTAATTATGTTACACGATGATGATAATTCAAGAAATTGATATCATGTCAATAGATGAAAATTACCCAACATTTCTGGCTTGTTCCTACGTGAAAGATGCTGGCAAAATAGAATTATGTCCAAGCATCATTGAAACTGTATCATGTACCTAATTGTAATTCGTCAGCATTTTATTATATGTTGAAAGTGAGTTGTAAAATGATTTGCATGTTAATAAAAGTGTACGCATTTCAATTTTGCACTAATGCAACTTATAAACAGTAAAATCGGTATCAATTTTCGACACTTTAGTACAAAACAGTTCACAGTTTTTCAGTAAAAATTGTGGTCATTAAAAAAATATAGTGTGAAGATAAAAATGATATTATGCTGCGACATAATGAGAATCAATTCAATTTATATTCAGAAATAATGATAAATGCAATAAATCTCCTATCTTCCCTGTGCGTTGAAAATTACATTGATCATGATTTGTAATTCTTATACAATTTTTTTACCATTCTACATGATAATAATGATTCGGAATGAGTTTCTTTTGAATTGCAAATCGCAGTTTGATTTTTAATTCTGTCTCCAAAGTGCTTGCTATTTAAAACTAAAACAGGGTGCCACAAAAACTTTTCTTTTTTTAAATGTACCTATGCGGTCTTGAGATTTGATAAATTAACTACAAGAAACGTGTCAGCTTGGTTTTTTTTTTTTTCAAAAAAGTGCAGAGATGTCGACATATTTCGACTCTAAGATTCGCTACGATTCGTTATAACCGGCTGTTCAGAAGATGTACTTCCGCTGCACTTCTTGTCTACACCTGTCGGAAACTGTGTCAGTGCTATGAAGTACGTCACTGTACTTGCCATCATCTGCAATGTGATAATATGCACAATGTCAATGAGAGTTATACCCGTTACTCGACTGTGACTCTGATGCGAATGTGCTATCATAATGAAATTGATTGAAGAACCGCAAAAGGCAGAAGATTTAGAGATCCACATTTCCAGTATGTTTGACCAAAATGACTTCTGCTTCAGAATCTTACAAAATGTTATATGTTTGATAACTAATATCATGTGGTTTATTCACCGATAAGAGGAAGCTGGAGTCTAACGAGAAGAATCCGTAGGCCGTGAAACTGACGTTTTCATGTAGGAGCTGACGGGAAAATAGTTCGAGCTGGAAATAAATTCATGGATAGAATGTTTTACCCGGAATAAAAAGGAGATAAAAGATCGAATCAGGTTGTAGATGAAAAAAGCTAGATTTACCTTCGATATGATTTCTCGTCGTACCGTTAGTTCCAATATTTTGTCAATGATCCTCCTTGTCTTTTGTGCCTGCAGCGTCCCATCAATTGTTTGCCAGAAAAGCTGATTGACTATTGAATGATCTACATGGTAGAAGTGAATTCAATAAAAATTGAATAACAGATCGTTACCTCTCTTCCGACTCGCGTGACGTTCAGAGCGAGTAAGACGACGGGGTAAGCAAACATCAAAACGACAAGTAAGGTCTCACGAGCAGCTGCAGTCGGCGAAAAAAATTCGCTATGGACAGACGAGAAGAGTTGATATAGGTTGTTAAAAAGTGGTATGAAGCAGCAGGCAATGCAGCATAATATCGGCAATGAGAAGAAGTCTCCGATGTCCTCGCACAACTCGACTAGCCTCATCCGAATATCGCGGTACTTGGTCAATTTGCGAAAAGCTAGCTCCCGGCTGTTGCAGTGTGTTGGTATGATTGCCAGTCGGCCACTCGGAAACAATGGAGAAGAAATGTAATTTCCAAAAGCTTCTAAATTCAGCAAATACTTGTTTACCATTTCGATATCATTGGCAACGAGCCCGACGACGATAGAATATTCCATAATGAACCAGTAAATGACACAGTTTGGTAGCAACTCAAGAACGAAACGTAGATGCCATGGATAATTCTTGAAGTTAATTGTCATTAGGATGTACGCTACATAAGTCCAAAGACAGGCATTAATAATTACGTGTATATTCAGGAATATCAGACCCCATATGTTAAACGGTTGCTTTTCAAAACTAGAAAGTTCAATATCGATTTCCAACAGTTGATTTATGATGGAGGCAGCGTTATTTTGATGAATCCCCCAAAGTATGATAATAACGCAAACTGTGAAGATGCGGAGGACTATCTCTGCCAGTGTAATAACACGAGAAACTTGGACGGGTAATGCAGATTCTCTGGAATAATCTTCGAAGACAAAACGTAGCTCAAACATAGCCATGAGCAGCATGGGGATTAGAAGTAAGATATTGTATACCAGTCCAATTTTGGAGGATTGGAAAACCTTGAGACGAGTATTGCCGGGGGTAATTTTGATCGAAGATTTAATTGGCAGTCCGAACGGAGCGAGTCCAATAATCTTCAGCCCATAGACTACCATTTTTACGACGAAGTAAAATTTCCTGGATTGTACCGTGAGGACTCCCATATTCACCAAAAACTTACGAATATATATGTGAAATGTTAATTGATTGGCAATTACTGTTAATACACAAAATAATTATGGAATGATCCGAAACACAGGTGATCTGGTAATAAATAGAGCCGCGGAAGCGAAACTTCCGAAGAGCGTCAATCGGATTCGAGAGCTTTTTTTACCGAACGAGCTTGCTGTTTCCTCGGGTAAGCTTGCGGAACTACGTGTGAATTTATTGTATGAAATAGCTGTAATGAAAGGCACTAGTGCGGCTATTAATTATGCCAATGAATATATTCAAATATGCAAGGGTGAAACTGTGTCGTTTTGCTTCTATTTTTAGTGGAGTTGATGAAGTAAAAAACCGCGGAGTAATCGTACTGCGTGTCGGTCGCGAGTCGCACGGTCGATCGTTCTGCATTTCAGTGTGAATGTATAATCGTAAAATCTGAAGAGATATTGAAGCGCGATGTCACGCTATTTTCAACTGATTCCAGTGGCCCTATCTTATGCTTCCATTTCACTTTTCGAAGTCATTCATTAGACTATGAAAAACATTTAACTAACTTGACCAAATATTGTTGCCTATCGTTGCGAATAAATATTTAATTGATTCAGCTCAATATCATTTGCCGTACAACCAAAGTTGGTTGATTTTTAGTGACATCCAGATTCGCCGCAGCGAATTGCTGCTAAGTACCGTACTTAGGCCGGCGGCGCGTCGGCCCCGAATCATCTACCCTATCCCAAGCTCTTGTTCTTGTAAAAAATCTGTAATATCTTTTGAACCGATGAATATTTATTCATAAAATTACTGGAGGCTTGAAACCCACCCCATCTCATCTCGCCCCCTAAAGTTGGTGGAAATCGATACAGCGGTTATTGAGATATTGGCCGTCGAAGTTGATCAAAAAACTCAATCTTCTTCTTCTTCGTCCTTGCAGAATGGTTCTTGCGACCACGATATCCGTCGAACCGTTGCACTTATAAACTTGCAATACGGGGAGGGTGTTGTTGACACAAATACCTCAACCCCCATTATTTTTGGGCCAGAACGGATGACGCGTAACTGAGTTATTCATAGAAGAAAGATTCATATATGTATGGGGTATTCCAGAAGTAAGGGTGAGCAGTCAAGAGCAATGTAGGATCAATTATTCAGTAAATCATCAAACACCAATACGCCTTACGATATGGAATGTCAAGTGAGGAATCACATGAATGACATACGGGTTGCATACGACAAGGCGCGCCAATCTTGTATCGCAAGTAGCTCGTCGATTCGACCTTGAGACGGCAGTACCATTCGTCACCCCTTTGCGCGACTCCAGAGCACTAAGGAGTACTGATTTGTGGTAATGGTACCTGTCGTGACGTCAGCGGCCCCATGGCGTCAGGGAGATAAGAATTCGACAGGCAGCTTAATTCGCATACTCTGACCGCAGAGAAGATGTTGCCAGAATGGAGAATGCACTCATCGTCGAAGGAACAAAACACTCTAGAATAATAGTGATATTGTATCAATCGTTCTACTATTGTGGTTGGATGAACTTCTATCAGTCAAAAGCGGTCAGGACCTGAATCTCGATAAGATAAGTAAAAACGCACAGGATAACAGGATCTGTACGACACGAACGATGTAAAACGGTTTTAAAAACGTTCATCTTATCTTCATCATCTTAATTAGCGTCATATAAGATCATACATTTTGTTTTGTCTGTATGTTAGTTGTCTTATTCTTGAATACCTGATGTTTGTTGAACATTATGAACGCCCCTGTAATTGGCTTTGGCTGTTAATGTGAACGGAACAGAAATTAATAAATTAATGAATAAATAAAAAAATATATAGTTATTTCACTAGCAGTCAAGACGATAATCATTCATTACCATTCATTACCTCGAAATCAAACGAAATGAAGTATCTATTGGATTGATTACATCAATTTTATAAAAACAATTTTTTTTAATCAAATAATATTAGTACCAAATTCCGTACACTAATTGCAATTTCAAGATTTGTAAAGTATAATTACGTTTGAGAAGGTATTGGACGAATAGGTTGTTGTTTGGGAAGTATTACGTACGTTGAACTCAGCACTTTGATGATACTGCATGAATTGACCAGACTAACGCTATCGCATTATTTCTTCTTGTATAAGGTATTATCTTTTGAACCACGATTTGACCCCGCCAATATATAATTAGCGTATCTTATTCGAAATATACATACTGAAGTAATATGAGCTGCACTATCCAGTCCAGCTTCGAAGTAATAGCAAGTGGTGGTACTGCCGGAATGTTGAACTATACGTATGCTGTAACGTTGATTGTTTTTAACTTTAGTTTTTATTAGCTCTTTGAAATGTTTATCGAATTATATACAGAAATAGAATTTTAAATCACCTTATACGTTTTCAGTCATAACCTTCAGCTCGATATTCTCATTGCAATACGACGTATCCGTATGAAGGTATCATTTTTTATTGCTATTCGTAAAACCGTACCTATTATACTTTCAAGGCTCTCGACGCCAAAGAGGAAATCCATATTTTTCTTCACAATCCTCTTATATAATTTTGTATACGATGAAGTCATAATTGATTAGTAAAGTCTCTTGAAATTTTAATCCATTCGTAGCCATATAGTTAATTGTCATGTATCTTATTTCTATCATACAGACTCGTATGAGACAATTAATTCTTCAACAATGCTATTTTTGTTGTAGTGCATACGACCTCGTAGAGATTTGTTCATTTCTGCACATCGGTAATCAGTCTTATAATTATCGATTGTTATCTAAGACGTTTACATATCTGCTTTAACAATAGTTGAGAACTGTAATTATCTGAATTATATCAATATTGTAAACCTCGTCCGCTGTCCGATTAGCTACGAGTGATTATCACTAGGTCCATACTTACAAAAGTACTCACGTACAAATCACAACTTTTTTTTTTTTTAGTTGTGATTAAATAATTTTACTTGAAATGGTGATAAGTTCTTTGTGATATAAAATTCTTAATAGTGGACTGAGGTTGATTTAAACGAACTAGTTCAACACTTCTTTCTTCACAATTTCATGATTCTTGTATAGTTTATTTAATTAATACATTCAGTACTTGTTTCCTACGTATCTAATTTGCAGCGAATGAAACTATAACTAAATGAATGAATAATATTAAGTGAATACAAATCATGTATACATATATAAAAAAAAAAAGATTCAAATATCGAATCTTGTTTTCTCAACAATAAAGAAAGATCAAGATTATGTCATTTTCGTATCTATGAGCACTACATTACAGTAGATTTGATCATAAGTAATCTTAAGTTTTTGAATTAAGCCAAATTCCGCCATTGATATTCCTTGATCCACCTTAAAATTCTATGTGCATTTGCAATCCTCGCATTTACAATCTCCGCCAGACTTGCAGCCGCATTTATCTGTAACAAAATAACAACTCGTAAGTTTGCATTGTTTATAAATCGATAGACTAAAATATAGGCTTTAATTTCGCTATGAAATTATTATCATTGCACGACAATTTCCGGGTAATTTTATACGCAGTTACGAGCAGCCGGGTCAATCATTGTAAAATCGTTTATTTTATTTATTTATTTATTTTTTTTTTCCCTCAACAAATAATCCAGGTTACATAACGCCGGTACTACCACAGTAGAATCTTTCCTCATCTCAATATACGAACTCGTTACGATTCAACGGCGTTTTATATAAAAAAATTGATTGCTTCGTTCCCATTGTCAGCATGATTCGTCACATTAGATGATTAGACCCTCGCACCGTGTCTCAATATAATAATAGTATCAAATAATGGAACCTTGGGATACTATACTTC
Organism: Tenthredo scrophulariae; assembly: GCA_963978835.1. Taxonomy (NCBI): domain Eukaryota; kingdom Metazoa; phylum Arthropoda; class Insecta; order Hymenoptera; family Tenthredinidae; genus Tenthredo; species Tenthredo scrophulariae. The sequence continues at coordinate 9,073,415 of OZ022232.1, forward strand.
CTTACTGATCATAGACCGAAGAAATCTCAAGCTGAACATTTCAATTCATCAAATTCAAATTCACCTATGATTTAGTGATAAAATATAGTATTAATTACCTCCAGGTGCATCGCAGCATTTGCAGCCATCACCGCATTTGCAGGATCCTCCACATCCTCCTGTAAGAAAATGAAATAAAAACGAATAAAATATCTGTTGCATAATACGAATGCCTATTATTTCGTTTACCTAATTCTTATATCAATCAAATTCTGGATAAATAAACTGCAAGGTTCTTCGACTGCTATTTATTGTCTAAACTTTTTGAACTGATTTAGAAAGCGGTATTCAAAACTGCAAGGCATTATAGTTAGAAGATGAGTATTTTATTGTATTAACTGGTACAATCAACGAAGTTGATTGTAAAATTGAATTGTCTGCATCCTGTATATTCCCGACCGGATGTATGCACTCTCACAGTTCACAAATCAATAGCTAAGCTGTCTTACCAGCGAGGAATATACCTCATATTTCGCAGTTCTATTGAACCTGCACTCAATACGTTAATTGCTTATGAATTTTGTCAAGTGCGTTAAGAAATTTCACTGGATTTAACTTTGGAACCAGAATCCAATTGATCGTCGGAAAATTCATGGTTTACTTTGCACAGCCGTTTCTTCGGTTTAAACGAACATGTGCTAGATGCGGAGACAATAATTGAGGCCTGATTTGAAACCGTTTACAAATTGACTGCTAGTATCGTAGGGTGTGAATTATTTTATGGTTTAGAAAAAATTTGACCCTCAAATTAGTTATTTGTGATATTTGGGTCGAATTTATATACAAAAGGAAACAAAAAAAAAAAAGGGGGAGCAAAAATGATAAAATTTCAAACAATTCTTACCTTTTCCACACTTGTCGCTGGGTCCTGGCATCTTGATGATATTATATTCGTAGATTACTTCTTCTTTTCGTAGATTACCAATCTGTACTGCGTTTCACTTCACTGTGGTTTGTGACTGGATAGCGTCTCTGGCGTCGTATTTATCGAACCAAATCCCTCTCCCTACTCTGCTGGTCCGCGGCCGCGGCCGTGTGCAACTCTGAAAGCGTGCTGCGCGCAACACGTCATTTTCCACACGACCAACACTAACGGCAAATAATGAGAGTGAACTGTGCTGATAAGCCAGTGCCAGCTCATAGCATATATAAGTATTTATTATATGTGTCGAAGTAGTGGGAGAAATGCACGATGCCGTCAATTTTATCATTATATATTATCCCGATTACATCAGACTGACATTAACATCATTATCAATGCTATAATGTGTATAGAACCGATTCGCTCAGAAGCGCTCTTCACTCAGGCACAAAAAAAGCCGATCATGATATGACAAGTCATTTTTCGTCTTTACCAATTCGGGCAGGTAAAGGATATGGCGAATGGTAAGACATCGATTTTGCGTAGAAGCTTCTACTATCTGAAAGAGGTAGGTAGAAACTCGCGCTGTACCAACGATTGGGATGCTGGAGATCGATCCGAACGTGGCGCGGTAACTATCCGCGGACTCTTCTCTCCGGAAAGGCGCTTATCGCCTATGGGTAACATTGTTTCGGAACTTTTCGATGGCTTTTCGGTAAAGTTTCGTGATCGATTATAAGTAATACGTTTTCACGATTGTAGGTAAATATTTTAGGAATTTTCACACTTTTAACTTTGAAGAAATCAGGTATTTAGGTTCAGGTGATCAGCGAGGATGATAAATCGATTTCACTTAACCTGAACGGATTTTGGTTCTTTGATTTTATCTGTTCATCTCGTGGTTTTAAAGATTGTTCGATATACACCTCGAGATCGTGATAGTAAGTGAGTTTCAATAATTTATTGAATCTGCTATAATGGAATTGAGAAATATAATTGGAGAAAATAATCTTTTAGGAAATACGTCCTGCGCATTATTATTATTAATTAGTGTTAAATTTCATAAGTTTATTCTCCGAGGTTTTACGAAAGTTTTTAGTGGCCACCGACTACGAATCCTTATGCTAATTGTCGGAATACTAATCCATGATTATAATTGTTAATTCGTTTAATGATCCAGAGCTGTCTTTCCTCTTTGCGGTCCTTTATTTACTCCATTCGTAAATTTCGTCTCCGTCTTATTTTATTCATTTTTATTTTGAACTACTTCGGTTTTCCCCGCATCCACTCCTTTCACTCTCCACATGCATATCACCCGAATTGAAAATATTTGAGAAAGAGCTATTCGAAAGTTATATGTTATATACCCGAAACTGGAACCAAATGAACCCTTCAAAATTCTCAACTAGTTCAGAACCCGGAATAAGCTTTAGCCCAGAATAAATGAGAGTTAGAAATCGAGGGGAAAAGATAGGCGGATGTCAATGCTTCAGCTTCAGCTCTACCTCCACAACTTTTCAAAAAATGTAACACAACATCCCGAGTGTACCAGGTGTTTGAAGTTTCTGAACGATATGCGCGATGCTAATAACGGCGGGTGACAACTGTCGGAGGCTTTCAAATCGTTCTCTCTTCAATTCGTAAAAATTTTATACCCATTTTTTTCCGTTTCCATTGTTCCCGCGTTGCGTATCGACTCTATAGTGAACCTACCGCGAAATTTCAAGCGTTGTAAATAAAAGAAAGAAAAAAAAAAGACAAAAAAATGAAAAATATTTTCGCAATAATTGGCCAGATTTAAATTTCCAAATATACATCGGAGACTTTCAGAGTTGAATTATCAACGTCAAAATTCTTACACGCGTCTCTGAATTATTTCCATTTAATTTAAGTTCGTTTTGTACAATTCGGCAGCTGCAGCACCGGATAAATTCATTAAACTCGGAAACTGTGGTTTTGCTGTGCGGCTAATGATACTACGAAACTTCGCAGCGAAGCTGTAAAGGCGTTGCATACCGTCACACGAGCCAAAATAAATGAGGAAAATTTCCGAAAATGTTGGACAATTCGAGAGCTTGTCGCGTATATAGACGTGGACGTGGGAATTTATTATTTCCCTTTAGATTTGAACGTCGCGATTACCGTAGGTACCGGATACCGTTGGCCAACGGCATAAGACGCTCTCAAGTCTCAATACTTGCTCTGAAAACCCCCGGCAACCCCTGGGACTCACACCCCTAGGACCTCGAGGATACGGAGGTCGACTTGGGCCAACAAGCGCTCTTGTGATGGATGACCGAACACAGTCGGCGCTGACAGCGCAATACTAGACACACGAGACGTAAACTTCCCACGTACGGATCTTGGAGGAGCAAGTGCTCTTAACCCGGCGTCGCGACGGCTAAGAAAACGACATTTTAACGAATCTTGACTGTCTGGCTCTTTTTTCTCCTGCAATTTCTTTCGAGCAAACAGTCTTGACCTGATTAGAGAAAATTATGAAACAAATTTCAGTTTTCCCTGAAACTATCTTATAAAATGTATATCGGTACAGGATATCTCCGCCCGTTACCCTCGCCTGCATAAATATAGGATAAACTATAAACCAGGGTACGTACTTTTTACTGCAGACTGTTAAACCCGCAGCTTGAAGTTCTCCGCGTGAATTTCCATGTTCCTCCTCTTCTATGGTTAATGCATGATAATTGCCTGAACTCAGTACGTTTTGCCGTATAAATGCGGCTGCACCACAGTCACATGTCTAGACGTTTGAAGTTGGAAGACCATAATCATAATCCTGTAGCCAATTATGCCTACATAACGAAGAAATCTAATAAAATACGGTCTACAATCTACACGACCCTCGTTAACCCTCACAATCTAGTACACATACATATAAACCAATCCCATATACGCTGTAATCATACTCGAAATATTTACCCACGATCTTCCACTCCGTTTTATTATCACTCATACATGTGTCATTCTCGAATATTGATAATGGGATAACCGATCGAAATACGATGTATGCTCAAGAGTTCAAAACTTTTTAAAGGTTTAGATTTTTTTTAACACCGATTTCAATTGGTGTTCTGACCGATTCATTATACAGCGAATAGAAAATATGTATTAATTTCTTTGTTTTTAAAACTGCAATGTTACACCTTATTAATTTTTTTTTTTTTTTTCGTTCAATTTTTACAACGGACGAGATTTAAAGATTTTTTTTTTTTGTATGCACAGCAATTCGATATAAACGGTTTTAAGACAGTGAACTTATTCCTTGAACAGTATATATAGGTATATAGAATATATGCGACGTTGAGTCGGTGTCTGAGCGTCTGTTAGCGTGTTTCTCTGTCGCTACCTCCGTTTTACTGTTTGTTCCCAATTTGCGACGTTACAAACAAATCAAGTAAAGTTTGGCATGCAATTTTAACCCCTCGAAATTTACTTGTATCAACCCACCGTCACCCCAGTTACGGCTTTTCCACGTGTTCTAGTGCCACTGAGGTACATTGACATCCTCATTCTTCGCTCTCCAATCTTTCGACGAGATTTATTATTTGCTGTCTTCCAATCCAGTAGAAAAATATAAAAATAAGTAAAAAAACAGATTCGGAATTCGGTGCTGCTGTTGAAAAAAAAAAAAAAAATAAATAAAATACATCTAGAAATCCGAGGAAATTTTAAGGTCGGAAAAGGTTGATCTTTCCTTTATAATTTAAATAAAGCTATAAAATTTGGTAACCGCGTTGACTGAAAGTTGATTGACGGTGTATCCTGTACCCTGTACTTCTTTATCGGCTATAGACCGGTTGTCTTTTTGGTGTGGTAAAAGCCTGGGGGAAATCGTTTAATTTAGTAAGTTTCTGCAGGAGCCTCGCTTTCGGTGAGGAACGCGACTGGGTTGGCCCCTTCTTGATTCATACTGTGGTAACTAGATGCGAAAACTCCAGGACAAAGTGTTCTCGTAAAAAGTTTCGAGCAAAAACTGCCAGATCTTAGCATCTTTCAATAACCTGGGTGCCAGGCCGCCTCCTTGCCTCTTCTAAGAGAGGAGCCTCGCTTTGTCGTGAAGCGGGCTCACATGTCGAACTTATGAAAATTAATAAGAAAAATTGCCCATAAATTTCCGTCCCCAAAGTCAGCCCTGGCGCGCGGCACGGCTAGCAATAAAATTAGAATTATGTCGTAGAACCTGTGGAACGAGATGCGAGGGGGTGTGAGACGAGGGGATGATAAGGGAGGGATCGCAGGGCGAAATTGGCGAGAGGAACGGAGAGGGGTAGCATTTGTTAGTCCCTGGAATGTGTCCCGTCTTAACGTACGAGTCACCAAGATTACATCCATGTCTTACGAAGTACGCTGTAGCTGGCATCCGGAGGTACCGACCGACCTCAACCTACCTATCTTTTCACCTTCGAGCTACATAGTACTAAGGAATGGTGGGACTCCTTTTTAGGTATGGTTATTAAATTCTGTACTTGATGGGGCCCCTTGAATTATGGCAAACGAACCAATACGTAACCAGATGAGGCTAGTTTTCATCCCTTATGAGAAACTAGGGAGAGAAATCAATCCTGGCCCATATAGGTCTTTCACAACCTCGGATATGGCTACGGAAAAGGACCTCGGAATCAGCATAGGAATTTTTATTCATCTCTACGTATAACTCTTCAATATCTCCGAAGCTGTTCGACACACAGCACTCCAGTTTTTAAGGATATTTGTCATAAGCTTTCGATGTCTCAGTCGAAAGGATGCTGAATTGAACAGTACCATTTACGAATTTCCGCATGCGATTGTGGCCATCGTATAGTCTTCTAAAGCTCATGCAGTAATGTCGTGCAAGTTAGGGAAGATGCCCCCTTGTGTACGTGGTTTGATCCCCAGGAATGGTTCAGACTCGATGGTTCATTTTTATTTACTCTACCGATCAGGATCTGAAAGAACGTGTTTACACATTGTCCAGATGCGATTTGAGTGCGGACAAGAAGGTTTTTTTTCAGGATCCCAGTGGTTCTGATATGAGTGAGATGGACCAAGCTCGCGAACAATTTGTGACACAGGAAAATTGTTGGAATCAGTGAGAGGCAGACAGGCTAACCCTCTTTTAGTCGACTTCCATGAACTGTATCAGAAGCCAATGTGCTACAAATAACAGAATACCATATCGTAATTGTTCAGGATGGGGAGATGAGAGGAGTAAGTGGAGTTAATTCTTCAAGTGTAAAGATATATGTATACCTAGCCGTTGCTAAACAAAGGACTTATTCTTCCAGTGAGACACGAAATACCGTTAAGACTCTACTAAGTTTCACGACGTAAGATGGGTATCAGGGTATCAATTATTAATACCAGTCGGTGGACCACGAAGGGCGAATGTGCGGGGACAGAGAAGTCTGCAAGAAGGGGGATGGTACTTCTGTTGATCACGTCTCTCGCTTCAGGGCCCACCGTCATCAGTGTAAGCTTCTTAACAGTTCTCTGGCTCTGGCTCTTCAGCTCCTCTTAAACCCACTTCCACGAGCGCCCTTTTTCAACGACGAAACCAACAGAAACGGCGTAACCGGTATACCTACCGTACGGGGCGATGGGCTACTGGGTGCCTCGCTGACTACCCCTAGTTTCACCCTACGCCATCCAGGAATATCACCCCGTTTCACCCGACACTGAAAAACGCGTTTGCCTTGAAAACTTCGCTCCGTATAACAAGTCATCTCGGTACTTTTGCCTATCATCCTAAACCGCCGGGGTTTTGAAGGAGTAAAGCATATCTTTCTCACTTAAGGAAAGCCGCGAAGAATTACAATTTTTACGGCTCACAAAGGACAAATTTTATTATTTTTTTTTTCCAGCTATTTGACATCGACTGTTTCTACATTTTATAAAAAACTTGGAAATTCTTCGTTTACCATTTATGAAAAATTTCGCATAAACATTATGAACTTGGCGAGTTCAAATCTGTGATATTTAAAATCTCCAAATCTATAGGGATTTTTATGTGTACTTTTAAAAACCAATCAATTTATTTTGGAACGACCTGTATACCTGCCAGGACTATATAATTGCTGATAGTTAATTACTGGTAGTACTATCATACGTGACGTGAGTTTTGTGGGATGTAGCCAGCCTTTTATGATTTTCTCATCGTGATTGAAAATCTATTGAACGTTTTAACGGAGTTTAAATTGCATTGAAGCTCAATCCACTGCAGTCATCCTCGTCATACGAATAACGAAATACATGGATTTTCACTTGAACTCGTTATACCGAAAAAATGTATAATATTGTAACACAAATATCAGGAAAATTCCGATTAGCTGGAATCGTACGATGATAATCACTTTCGAAAACTCTAATACCCATGCATATTAAAAAATACGTGGTAATAAAAATTAAGCTGATTTACTCCTACAGTTACAATCAGTTTCCATAAACCAATTGCCATAATTTCCATGCCAACGTAGTTTTCGAGAATATATTGGTAGCAGTAAAAATTCTATCAAAATTATTTGAAAAAAAAGGAGGTAAAGTTTCATCAGTTTTTGGGTACATCAAAAGATATACTCGTGAACTTTGGTATCAATTTTCAACTCGATGATCACATGCTATTATCTTCTACACTATATGATTTAGATTGTATGGCTAAGCAGCAGCGTATACGGGGTTCTAACATGGAGGAGATCTGGTGGTAATAATGAATTCGTTTGCGAAGAATGGCGATGCATATAATGATTATTCAAATATGAAGTAACGTTTAAGCGATGGGTACTCAGCGTTGATCTGCGGTGTGTGATCCGGGCCATTAGGCAAAGCTGCCTAGCTCTCTTCCTCCCTTTCTCATTTTCCCTACCCCTACCCCTACCGCTACCCCTACCTCTACCTCTACCTCTCCCTATTTCACTCGCTCACCCCAATTCTCTCTTGGTCGTAGCGAAAGAGAGGAGGTCGTATGTTTGTGGGATGCTTTTTGCATCAATGTGGAAGCACGAGCCCTCTGAGCCCCTTACTTCAGTCAACGGCACGTGCGTTTCAAGGATTCCCTCCCTTCTCTTCCCTTTGGTCCCCCACCCACCAGGCGACACATACAGAAGCACACGCGAGGTTTGGGGCATTTTTTCACCCTCCGAGAACTATTTCAAAAACTCATTTATTTTTTCTTTTTTCGAGTGTTATTCTTTCGGTATATCATTTCACTCGACATATAAGAAATAAGATTCATCGACATCACTATCGATGACCCGAGTATCAGTTTCAAAGAAAGAAACGATACAGACTAAAATTATTATTATTTACCGATATTTTTTTTGTCCGCGCTGAAATTTAAGTCTGATAATTAGGGCAGAATTATACCACTTTTGTGCTAACAAATAATCGAGTTATTCCGACAAAGAAAATCTGATTTGAAGAGCAAGGCGCGCGGGGTACGATGGGTACCTACGATGAGGCCATGAAATGGAATTATAAATTCAAATTTAGCAATCGTGATGAAATTTTGCGGGGAAAGTTCGCACTTATAAATATATGTATGTATTTGAGTATAAAACGCAAGTACCTACGCTTTTGAGTGCAGTGTTTATAGATGCTAATTCGTAGACGTGAGATGGATGCGATATTCGCGAGCAATTTTTCACTGAATAAAGAATGAATTTGACGCTTCGCAAGGGTAGTGCGGCGGGGCTGGGAGCCAATTCCCGCAAGATTGTTGGCCAAATCCACAGGGCGGATGAAATGCTAATTCTTTTGCTCCCTGCCGCCAGAAATTCCTGGGCTTAGGAGGTAGTCCCACCAATTTAGCCGTACCTCCCGCTCGTTCTATGCATAACAAAAAGTGGCCGATTAATGTTGTAATTGAAACCCTCTCACGGATATGGACGTTTCATTGAAATTTTACTATTTTGCGTTTAGATTTGGTAAAAAGGTTACATAGCTACTTCAAGCAATGCTGTATATTTCCTATTCCCAAGAAATAACCAAAATTGGATTTTGATTACTTGAATATGTTAGGGGGTGTATTTTCAGTTTTCTGTTTTTTTTTTTTTTTTTCATTCTTCAAGCACGATTGGCCCGTGACGATGAAGCAGAAAATAAAAATAAATAAAAAATAAAACAAAAATAGAAGAAAGAAAATGACAAAAATATATAATGCCTGTTTGTTTAGCTATTTCAACTCAGGCAGGTATTCGATGTAGGTAAATATTGAAGCTTGCTGATAAACACTTAAGCACACAAGTAAACAGCACGCCTGTACTTCGACGGTAAATAATGTACAGTAATTTCAGCAATAATATAGTACAGTTTTATGACCTGAAATATTTCCCTGTCTTCGCGAGAATTACCGTAAAAAAAAAAAAAAAAAACTTACCTATCGAAATTCTCACGATTTTATACAGTTCAATAATTGTTCAGTGTTCATTATCCCGCTAAGGGGTCATCCATATATTACGTCACACGATTTTCTGGATTTCTAGACCCCTCCCCTCCCCCTATATCACATTTTCATTGAGCCCACCCCTGCTCAGTGACGTCACACCGTAACACTTCTATCCTATAATTTGATAATCGGGGTAAATTTTTTTGTTAACAATTGAATTAAATTAAATTAAATTGAATCATTGCAGGGCTTAAATTTTAGTTTATTTTTATCGATATTTAGTTATACATTGATCAATATATTATTATGGATAATAATATATCATCTTTTTTTTTAGTTCATGGATTAGCGCGCTAATATTTAATGGTTTCACTTGACATGAATCGATGTATGTAAAAAAAAAAAAAAAAAAAGAAACGAAACAGAAAAGGTATTTGAAAATAGATAAAAAAAATAACATTTGCTCTTCAACCATGCGTATAGCTATACGGTTGCGAAAATATTGGTTTAGAATGTATACTGCAATTCTGTCCGGAACTCGATTGAAGCATATTGCACTTCATTCTAGGACTAATGTTTGCTAATAATACATGTGCAATGCTCATTCGTAATCGTAATTGATAACTATATATGACCTCCGAACTCTAGCTCAAGCGAAATATTTGTCTCTAATTCCTGAACCGTAAGCCTTAACGAATGACGAGACTTAAGTTTCGAATAGTAATTCGTATGGCTTTTCATAAATTGCGTGATTCCCTGACATAACCAAGCCGGGTAAAGGTGGCGGTGCTTGTGTAATAGTAGGTAAGATAATAGCGCACTCTGACATAGGGCCGTGTGCTGTTACTTAATACTAGCCTATCAAGACGCTGATTAGGACCTTAACACCGGCAATCTGCCTACATGGTGCCAACGCCTAAGTCTACGATTCCGTACGTTTTACTAGCGTTTACGAGTAGGTACCTTATATACCTATCTAGGTATACCCGGGTTGGTGCACGCGGCGCGTGCCTCAATTAGAAAAAATTATGAAAGTGGTTATAAATTGTTAAATTATTGATGCGACTTCAATCAAGATTCATATTTAATAATAAAACGCATTAAATTTATGCAAAGTTCTTTATTATAGATTTTATTACTGGATTCCGTGACCCGCTATGTACTGCAGTAAAGAAATTGCGAATTGTTATCAGGGGAAATGGAGAAAAATAAGTGGTAATCGATTCCATGCACGGTAGTTTTGTTGCACGAGCCTGAAATCCGCGGGATTTCTAGATTTTTGCCGATAATGTACCTACAGGGGATGAAAGTTATGGAGAAAAAATACGGAAAAATTAAAAAATTGAATATACCCCAGCACAGAGTTATTGGGGGAATTTGAATAGATCAGTTTTCAAAGACTTTGAGGACGGATGAAGAATTAATATTTCATAGGTCTCGCGACGCTGCACATTACCACTCTCTCAAACTACTTACCGGTGTCGGTTACAAGAACTTCCGGCTTCTCAAGACGGTGCAGCATTAATACTTTAAAAGTTTTGGCGTATGCCGCATATACAAAGTCGTATCTATAACCAATTTCCTATGTTACTTAATCCTGGGTAAGGTGGTAACTCAGCTCGTTTTGTCGTATCTTGAAGTCTCCACCAGAATGATGAAATGCCCTGAAGTTACAGCCTTCTATAATCTACAATCAAAACGTATAATGTCGGATGATACTTACCTCCCATTAATACACACTCGTAAGCTGATCCTTGCACATGAAGAACCCACACATTCGAACATGAACTGAAATGCAAACCACCCCCCTCTTCGTATGTGCGGGCTGTCGAGTTTACATGTCGTTCGTACGCTGCACGCAACTCCAAAGGGAGGCCAGATTGAAACAGGGGATGGTGGGGTCGGTGGAAACCCACGAGTTATGAATTAACTGTCACCACGCCTTTGATTTGTGTTGCTTTCGCCATGTGCCTTGTTTCCGGATCCCAGTAGTTACACCGCGAACGGGCCTGCTTTCGTTTACGCACCTACAGATCGCCAACGATCCATAAAAGTGATTGATCTGTACCCAGTTCCTTTTTTTTTTTTTTCAAGTAAGCATTCCGTAACCTCGTTTTACATGAACAGATTGATTTCAATCTTATGACATTCGCCACGAATAACAGTGGAACAAAAAAGTTAATCAAATTACAGGGTTCCTTTCCACTGAGCTTCGTGTTTGAGAAAAGTGATTACATTAGTGAGATTTATTCCTCTTCAACATCTGATATAGTTGCTTCTTCCTTCAGATAAACGGAGAATCTTCTCCCTATCAATATAAAAACTGGAGGACCAATCGCTCCTGGATGAATTTTGCGATCAACCCTGATAAACGGTAATTGTGAGAAACGAACTTTGGACTCTCATTGGTCGTTACTATGAAATTGTTGACACTGCGAACGTGTATCAAGCGCAAACTTTGCTAATTGTGAACATGAAATTGTAGAGTAAGGTACCCACCATTTCAGCCACCAGAGGCATCGTTTAAATTCATCTACACCGATACACCGTAGCCACAAAGGTATACAGCCAAATTTAATGATCAGTATCTATGAGGCTTCGCAAATATGGTTTGAACTGGTGACAGTAAATCATGTGTCGTAATTAGTATTGATTTCTGTTAGTAAATTCTTTCACCCCAAATTCGTGCCGTGATTATAGTATTGATAGAAATGTGCTATCACAACTATTTTTTCCACCGATCATGAACTCGCATTGATCCAATCTGTTTGAATCACGAATTATCTAGGTGTTCAGTTTCGGACGGTAGTAGGTGGCGGATCAGGAGACCCCCCGAGTGATTAATAACGCTGCATGGATATCCCGTGCTTGAAACTTTGTACTTTATCAGTTAACTTATCACCAAAGTCAGCCACCACTATGCACCAAGCATACGAGATATCGATGTTCTACCTGCACTAATTAATTTAGTTAATTACTAATAAAGTTTTATACTTCCCCTGTACCTAGGATACCGACAGCCGTTATTCTGTCCTCCATGGATCGCCACCTACGACAAATGAAATTATCGAATTACAGAATTTTGCGCAAAGGGTAGGTATACTATACTTATATGCGTTCAACATCGCAGTTATCAGCATTTGCAAGGTTGTATAACCGTCGCTTTTTAGATATATCAAGGAAGAAAACAAGGCCGAAAAATAGACTAATTAGGAACAAAAGATAGATCTATATCGAGGGCTAAGGATCAGAAGGGCGTAACCCACAAAAAATTGCGGATGCTGCCGGAAGGGCGTACGTGTTAAATTTTTAGATATGCGCCCTTATGGCAGCAAATTCAACAAAGTCGAGAAAATGTGAGTTACGCTTCTCTGGTCCTAAGCCCTCGATATCCTGCGTGGAAAAATAATTTCAAAACCTTAATAGAATTAAATTATTCAATGGCTCGTAAGACTTGAACGAATGCGAAAAATGAGAAAATTATTATTCCAGAAATCTTTTAATCTACAATAATTTGATCGTAAATTCTTTTTCGAACTCTTTTGTAACCACCTAGTTATGAATTGCAATTAATTCCCGCCAGTTAGTCTGAAAATGGTGTAATTAATTTCCAGGGTTGAATAGCGTGGCGTCCTGCACTGTACCGTTGGATATTAGAGGCTATCTACAGGTGATGAAAATTTTATTCTGGAAGTTATTTTATTTTTTTTTTTTTTCCCCCAATTTTTGTTTTTTATCAAGAGCTGCGCTGACTTTTGGTCAGTAATCATTGTAAAGATTAGCTCTGAGATTTTATACATATATATATATATATATAAATAGGTATACGTAATTACCGTAGATTTTTTCTCCTCATGATTTTGAACGGCATTTTCGCACGTGTACCACCCCCTAAACTAGATAGGCTTCTTAACGTAATTGAAATATTACGTTCTCAGACACGTGAACAAGCAGGGTAGTTATTTAACGATAAACAGAGGTTTAGGACAGTTTGTCGGGCTACTTGTTCCCGACTTAGTTGTCTAGACTCTAGATCTAAGGTGGGTAAGTCTTGTGGAGATCGTAGATGGATCCTTAGAAGGCGTAAGGATCCTTAGAGAGCGAGGGAGCGATGGGGTCGAGAGGAGACTAGTAGCGAGAGGAACATAGCTGAGAGCGCCATTCATCATCTCGGTTAATGTTAATTTGTTGGCGTACAAGTGGCTCTGTTGCCAGCTGTAAGGCAATTTGCACGAGCAACCCTCCGACTTTAGCTTCTCCGCCCCTCTACTTCGCAAAACCCACTTCGACCCTGCGTTGTTTTTTAACTTTTTCAAACCACAACGCTTCACTTCAGTCACCTTGAACTTGTCTCTTCAGGAATCAAGCTACGAGCATTCGAAGAACAAGGAGATACATGTTCAGGAAATTCTCCACTCATCGAACTGAACATCTCTTTTTATTTTATCTATTCATTTTTTTTAAGTTTTTTTTTCGCAACGAACAATTCACTCCATCGAACAGTTCCACGTGAGACTTTGGTGGACATAGTCGATAGGTAATTAGGGATATATAGGCAAGTGTGGACGTACTCGTGAATCAGTTGCCTATAAAACTACCCTTAGATTGGATTAAAAACTCGCGGAGATACAGGAAAAGTTCAACGTTTCATTTCTTCCTGGTTTTAAACACGTATTATACAATTTCACCCCGCTAGTAGTTCATGTTCGCTTTGTTAGATAACGTGCTATTATTCTTACGCAGGACAGGTATAATATGAATTAACGACTGATATTCGTACACCTGTCACAATCGTATTTATAAGTTAATAATTATACTATTTTTCAACTATTATACTAGTGCTCAATATTACTTCCGCAGGTTGACAGCAGTCTCGTCGAATTCTCCCCTCATAGTTTATACGATAATTTAATAAATTGTAAAAGCACAAAAATCCTAGTTTTTTTCACCATTTTCAAACTCCCTCGTGTTTTAGTTGATGGAAATTATTGTAGCTACTATAAAATATACATTTTTTGTTCGAATGTTATATTCCTTCGAATTGGCATACCTGAGGAATGAATTATTTTTAACCGAGAACCGAACAGTTTATCCATGACTGCGGAAACTTTCAAGTGGTAAGTATTGTTCGCCGAAACGTTGACATATTCATTGTTGAATAAAGTGAAGAAAAAAAGAGGAAAAAAAAAAAAAAAAAAGGAGGAAAAGAAAACAATGAATCAGACGAAACTTTTCTTAGAATTATTTTACTCGGTATCAACGTATACATACCTACTCCAAGAGTAGAAGAAGGCGGCAAGGGAGAAAGTTAAACGATGCAAGGGGAAGGAACCAGCGGTATTATAAAATTACAAGCATTTATTTGGAAAAAATGCTAAGTGGTGGAAAAGCATCGCGATCTGCTCGCCGAAGTGGCTAACCGTACCTCTTGATAGTCTCATGGTTCGAAACCACAGTTCGTTCTTGCTAACTTGTTCAAGGCATAATATCTGCAAGACTCTAAGGGTAACGACTTTTTTATACGGAAAAAAATGGCACCTCGATAGTAGGAATCGTCCTTCCGACGAGACATTCAATTTCTCAAGTTCTCACAGATTTATAATTCTGAAAAATTCAAATGACTCCATATCTCGATTACGCTCACTGCATTATTGGCATTATTTACAATTAGTCGAAGACTTTCCACCCCAAATTTGGCGGTGAACTTTTACCTCGTCGCTGAGCAACTATAATGCAAGGGAATGGATAGAACATTGACGCTCATAGTTTCCTCAGGGTATTCCTTTATACAATTAATAAACTGTACGAATACGAACGAGTAAATTAATTAACAGCATCACGCATAGGCACATTGGAGACGCTCTATCTATCTGTTTTTTTATTAAATTACTCGAATAGCTTAATCGACGCTAAACGCGTGTGGGTCAACTTTTAGTCTTTTTTTCAAAATTCGATTTCTCATATAGTGGCATATGAAAGTATTTCGGCATGAGAACCAGTCGATTCCACAAAAGTGTTAAAAAAGCCTCGAAAGACGTTGTGTACAATTTTTATCGATCTAGAAAGAAATTTCGTTGTAAGTAAATTGAAAGCTGCAAATCAGAATGAACATTTTTGCCAAACTAAAAAATTTTCGTTACATAAAATGACTCGTGATTAGATTTTGACTGTTTGGTTTTTCAGGCATCCGAATAACGGTAATACCTGTTAAATTTACGATCCAAGATATTCTGACTTAATACTCATTTATATAGCGTGGTAAGGCGCGTACGAGGAGCTTTTATAATCGTGACTTTTTCAAAGGGTAGAAATACGGCGTTTTTCGCGATAAAAGTTACCCCGCACGAACTCTTGGTATAAGAATATAATGTAGATGCGGAGGCATGGGGAAAGCCCCGACAAAATTACAATTTGGGGGTGTAATTCCATGTAGAGAAATGGCGCCACATACCAAGGAGTAGGGCATGACAGGGGGCTCGGAAGTGGGGGAGAGATTTATCAACAGCTCATTTCGTACTAACTAGACGCAGGTTATGTGGGAACTCGAAAGATATTACATCACCTTCGCAATGATGGCGTGAGGTGCATTAAATTGCATTTACCTCGACCTACGAAATTCACCATCATCACCTGCTCCACCACAAATGACAATATATTTATTAAAACTTGTTGGAACGATTTCGAACGATTAAACTTATGCAATTCAGGAATAATTTCCTCATTTTTATTTCATATGGTCATTCGCAATTCTTTTTTCCGAAATTCTAAACCACGTTCTTGATCTTCAGTTAACGAATCACAGTAAAGCTATGAATCTGCTTATCTATCGTAGCGATTTTTCCTTAGTTTAAAGCCAACTGGATATACAATTTTTCCTAAACTAAAATAAAAATAAAATAAAACTGATGAAACTGTTCTTCACGTCCGCGAAAAATCAAAGTCAAATTTACCAAGAACCGGTGTCGTTGAGTGCATGATCCAGGAACTTTGAAAGTGTCGAGGTATGAGAAGGCATGAGCTCTAAGCCTAAGTAGAAAATAAAACCATCTATTTACACGGGCTTTCCGTGGGCGTATTGGGGTGCAAAAAATCTATCCAATAATAGCGAGAATAATTCATCTATTTTCACTGTTTTGATCACGACAAGAATCCTCGAGACTTGAGAGCTGGGCTATACTCTCCAGAATCACAAAAAGGAGCTTGTCGAATTTATAGCAGACACTTGTCAAATCCTTTCCGAAGATCCCGCGTGCAGCATATATTTTTCACAGCTCTTTTTATAATTGAATAAGAGGTTGGAGAAATTGATTGAAAAAATTGGGAGTTTTTATACAGTGAATAGCTCTGAATAGACATAGAGACAAACTGCTCTTTACGGGTCCTTAATCACAGGACTAACAAGCAATTAACTTGCTTCCTAGACCTTGAAGCGTAGGGCAAAGTCTATTCCGTGTTTTCGGGTTGAATTGTAATTTGTAACAATGGAGACGCAATTCTGTCTCAGAATTAACTAATTTGAATTAACCACTGCCGTTAGGCAGTAAGGGGTATGTGGCCGCAATCATACTCTCTACACTTCCTAATAATTCCTATAGTACCGCAGTGGTAATAGCTTACAGTATGTTAGGTTTAAGTCAGTTCAGCTATACTGTTACGATTATGACGTATCATTTTCTTTATGGAAATTAAGACGGTAAATCACCCCTACGAATTACCAAATGTTTTATACTCGAGGGTAGAGTGCTGAAATGTCCAATCAACTTGCCAAGAATAAGAATAAGTTTGCTGTCTGGTGTTCTCTACTCTTTATTTATTTAAAATATCAGAGTTGTTATACTTTCATCAATATGTAATATACCATATATGTTCGTGGAACGTATTGATAAACTTGAGAATTTCTAGAAAACATTATTCTCGAGCATCTTGAAGTAGAAGCAATAACTGTAAAACCACTTTTCTCAACTTCTGATGAAAGCTCCTTTCGATACTGCGGGTCTTCTTCTTCTTGCTCCAATCAAATGGAACGATAACTTTTCTTCTATCTACACAGCTCTTGAATAATCGAGTCTACACCAACAGCAACTTCTTATTTCCTTATAACTTTAGGAGCATGAAACTTCAGCCCGATTGATTAGTCGTCAACCAGATCAATCAATCCGTGAAAATACGACCAATTCAATTCTCCGGATTCGTGTCATTCGGCTTTTTCCACTATCCACTGACCTCGCCTTTTGTCTGGCTATTCTACCCGCGTGAAAGGTTGTCCAGAACCAAAACCAGAACCAGAACCAGAACCAGAACCAGGACCAGGACCAGTTCCGGGGTAGAACAGGTCGAATCTCGAATAGCTGGTAGATATCGCTTGTCCCGTTTGGTATAGGCGTCTACTCAATGTAGCAAGCGATGCACTAATTCGTATTTAAAGCTTTATTGGACGCGCCGGTACCGGTACGACAATTTCACGGTTCACAGAATTCTGCCAGCCAGCCTGCCGCCTCCCATCTGTGGATATTGCATAGCCATGGGTGCTGCGGAGTATCGTACAACCCTACGCCTATAGGCTCTTCGGTAAATTGGTTAGTATCGCGGGAGGCAAGGTTTCGGAATCAATGAACGTGTTTTTTCCTTCTTCTCCTTTTTTTTTTTTTTTATACGTATTTATTTATTTTTCACCGTTTTCTCTTTTCATTTTTCACTTCAGCAGATTGATCCTCTCTTCGCATATATACGACGAAGAAAATAATTTCAAAAAGTTACCTGTGCTTGATCGTTATGCTGCGGGGTACTTTCTCTATCATTTCATTTCACGTAAACGCACACGTCCTTTTCATAACTCAATTTCAATTTTAGTAATGCGATAGAAATACCTACTGGCGAATAAATAAACGATTATGGAGTTACGGCGGAAAATTGAGCCGTCGACTTTTTATTGGCAGTCTTATACAACTTCAAGTTATTATACTTTATCCTGAAAATAAAGACAAAGAAATTCGCCTGGTTATTTTTTCATTCCCTCAAATCGAGTAGATGGATGGGCACTACAGGCTAAGTTTGTTATTAGCCAACGAGAGTACAATCTTTTCCTGCGCGATGCCAGCGGGCATTTTTCATCTTGTACTCATTTTTTATTCACGGCTTGCTAATTCGCACGCTGCCCTTTTTTTTTCTTCTTCTTCTTCTTCTTCTTTTTATTACCTCTGCCCTTCCCTGCCCTACTTAACTTTACTTTAAACTCGCTTCACGGTCACGAGCATGTTTTGTTCTTTTTGGATGCAATTTTAATCCCGTATTGTGCGAATTACCTACCTCCTCGTCAGAATCGCTTTGGTTCCTACTGAACAAGATTGCTTTTCCTGTCCGTTAGACTTCACAGCGCAACGTTAGGAGTAAGCATAGCTATAGCTCGCGGTCTCATTTTTCTCCAAAAACTCAGTATTTCTTAAATTATTTTTTTAAGAGTGGTCATTTCGTTTCGGCTTCTTCCTCGCAACATTTTATTCTCTCTAATATTCCTCGTTATTTGTGTAAAACTAAATTACGACAATACTTACCGTACGATAATTGTTTACGTCTACGCGACACGTTAATATAAAAGTTTCCTTTGCGTCAAAAAGTAAAAAAAAAAAAACAATATAAAAAGACAGAAATAAATTACAAGAAACTTAAATTATTCGCTGAGCTACGGTACATACAATCGTCAAGCAGAAATACAAACGTAATATTTAAGTTTAATTTTACAATTTTTCTTACTTTCTTTGAAAGATTAAAGTCACTTTCATCCATCAAGATTTCCATTTCAGGTATAGCCAAGAAGCCATTATTACTGTTATAAAATTTTTAAATCGTTGTACCTACCTTTGTGCTACCGAAGAAAGACTAATTTTCTCCGCTGGATAGGAAAGGATTTTTTTTGTTTTTCGCTATTTGATTACGTCATGGAATTTTCATATTGATTTTTTCTTCATATTCAATTACAGACCCGTTTATATAACGGTAATCCCATATTTTTTTTTCTTTTATTGATATACAAGATATACAGCGCTGGACTTTCAGCGTCGCCGACAATTGCTACATACACAATGGTAGACATGGAACTTTTTCGGAAATATCTTCACGAATTTCATTTTTACTGTTTATTTTAATTTTTTTTCATACTCTCCATATCCTTCTCGTTTTTTTTTTTTGTTTTTTGTTTTTTTCTAATTGATATAGGGTTAACAATAATGATAATAAAAAATAATCAGCAGTATGAACAGTCGAAAAAGCGTTATAACATAAGTAGGTATACATATACCTAAATCGGGACAATTTTTAATTATGTATCTATTTATTTATTTGACAACACATTTTCTTCATCATACCTAAATTTCGGTCGGGATATCTATATTCTTTTCTGAGGTAAAGGAATGGTTATCAAACACAGAGAAACCGGAGCATTTTTTTTTTCACCTTCTATCTCGTAATTACTACGAAATTTTGAACTAGTTACAGCTCTCTAGAAAATAAAAAAATAAAATGAAAATAGTACATTGTGTATCAAGGGCGCAAAGAGCTATACTGCGAGCGTGCAATATGCGGCACAAGCCAAAGGCGAGTGTGCTGCATGCACACTTGCCAAAATAGCCAGCTTGCGCCCGTGATGCACACGATATTTTTCTCAACACCTGCTCTGTAGAAATGCCTCTTTTCAGACCGAGTGAGCGGGCGCAAAAAATGATTTTGCGCCCAAGGGCGGACAAGGAGTCTCTTTCGCCCGCTTTTAGCGAGCGGAAAAGCGGAAAAACCCGAGGACCGAAAAGTCCCGTTTTGCGCCCGCTCAAGAGGTCGAAAAGGGGCATTTTGCGAGCAGGTGTAAAGAGAAAAAATTATTTTGGTTTTTTCTTTTGGCAATATACTTTTATGTAACTATATAATTCATGTTCATATGTATACGTTGTGTTATTTTATTCACGTTAATTTTTTTCATACATAATAATCATTTTCACGTAATACATATATACCTAGATATGTATATGGTTATTAATTTTCTATTTTTGTTATATCTGCGTTATTTATTCATCGGTATTCTATACCGTCTCGCTGATTTTATAGTTACATTTAAAGTAAAATAATTCCACGCCCTTATCCCATTCTCTTACCTAAGAATATTATATTTATATGAATTTTTGCGATATTTCATACAAGAATTATGCTTATAGGATATCAGTCAACGTATGTCTGTGATTTCGTTCATCTTTGAATCACACACACATGTCAAATTTTGAAATTTTTTTTTTCATTTTTGTTTGAACATAATTTGTAACATTAGCAGTTACGGGAATTGTTTCCCTGATTTTATTCTCGAGCGATTGAAAAATTATCTCCATTCACATCGTCAGTGAGATATTTGTAATGTCTTTTCATTAAATTTTTAACGGCTCGAGTTGTGCGTTTTATCGATGAAAAATCATTGGGTCTGTCGTAACGACACCATTCAATACGCAGGTAATCATTCGTTGTTGTAATAGTTGTGCAAAATCTCTTCCTTCAGGATCTGTGGTAAAAAATAAATCATCGAAAATATCCGTAGAGAAAAAATACACTGATTTATTGATCCTCATTCATTCCATTTGATGCGATAAGAATTTCTTCTTTTTTTTTTTGTTTTTGTTTTTTTTTATTTTTCATTTTGGGTTCCCTGTACAACGACGACCACCGTTTTATAAAATGTCTGTAAAACTACCGACAAACAGCGTCATCAGCACGACAAGCACCTTCAGGTCTTGCAAGGAACAATTTACCCGTCGCACAAGCGCATAATTGAAAAACGGCCAGTTCGCTTTGACTTTGGCGCGTTCCGTGGGCAGAAAACGCAGAATATTGTATACTGGCTGAGTGTTGATCCCTCGAAGCCCGACCAGAACCTGGTTCAGCGGTTCTGAGCCCTTCAAGGAAGACCGAAGCCGCGTCCACCTTCACGGTTCCGCTGACGCTCTGAAGCTTCATGTCCGATAGACAAGAGGCTGTCACATGTCCGGCCCGAGATTCTATGGTGATTTTTTTTGGCGCTTTAATTTCCAAAGATCTCGTAGCCGACTCCAGTCTAAAAAAATAATGAGCAGCAGGTTCAACGAGGTGAAAAAAATTTTCCAAGTCTTATGGAGGAAATAGAGGTAATGATTGAGGGGTGATAATTCTTGGAGTAAAAATGGTATTTATTTCTTACGTCTCGCGTTGAGTTGATATAGTTTGGAAATAATACGAAGGTAAGTCGATGAAGTAATTCGGTTCGTTGAGTATTACAAAGCGATTTGTAAGACGCGTTACAATAATCGATTCACTCGAACAACCGGCAACCCTCTCGGAGTGATATTTCATATCTGGCGTGAATCCAATCCTATGAATATAATTTTCCGCCCCAGCAAAGTTTTATTATAATCGTAAATCCGTCTGTAAATTGCCCCACGCTATCAATAACTGTGGTACCATTGGCTATACCTTTATATAACTTGCACCGCGTGCAACGGAAAGAGACGAAACGAACGAGAATACGACCTTTGATAAAAAAATTATAAGAAACCCCATGCAGAGATGGGGCGAGAAATATAACCAAGAAAACGTCCGAGGCATATAGATACCTCTACAAATTATCCCATCAAGGTAAGAAGCGGAACGCTTTTCAATCAAACATATCTCAAGCTTTAATTGAACTAGAATCGCTTTATTGTTTGTATCAGAAAGATGTCGTAGCGATCGATAATTTCTATAGTGAAAATGGTTTGAAAATGATTTAGCTATCGGATTTTATTCGTATTATATTATATTTTGCCGAATATTTTCTGTGAGGATGAAGTCAAAGTCCCAAAGTTTGCTCAATTGTCTATTGCGGAAGGCATGTAGCTTGAGTTTTTGGTGGTAAGGGAGAATGCGTATGTAAAGACGAAATGATACGCGTCGTTACCTCAGATCGTGACCCGATTCCGCTCGAACCAATGGAGTCTGGACGCTTCCTTGGAAGACGGCACCACCCACACCTGTTACTCGTAGCATTTCAGCGCCGACGACGACTTGTTCTCTATCCGCAGAAAAGAGGACTCCACCTCGAGGGTCGGTGACGCGAAAACCCTTAGACACACAGTCGAGTCGATCCTCGCCTGTAACAACACAAATCTCTACTACTATTTGTCCTGGCTTAGTGGTCTAATGGTAGAGCGAAATGAGGAGGGGTGATAAAATGATCTCAAATAATGATTCGTGTTTCGGCAAAGACACGTCCCTCGAAATCGGTACAATCCGATTCCCAGCTATACCTACGCGCCTACACTCGGATATGATATAACTGTTCTTGCCAGTTTAATGAGAGGGAGGCTTAGGAATATTCATCACCCCATTATCGCTGATGAGGATCTGTTATATCGTTACACGTATCTGGAGGAATTATAAGTACCGACAGAAATACGCGATTCGAGAGAATCAAGATAAATTATTTAGTTCTCGTAGGCACGAGGACTGATTGGTTTTTACCTAACGTGAACCTGGCCAGGAGACGCCCATCGTGTGACCTTGCAGACGCTGTAAAGTTGCTCCAAGATTCCAAAATCAAATTTCTCCCTCTTCGCGATTTAACCGAAGACGCTACCAGAGCATCCAAGATTGTCGCTTGTCCTCTGAGCTCCACTCCTCCAGGAACTACCCTCAAGGAACCGATTCCTTCCTGGAACCGGAAGGAAACGAATGATTAGTCAAATGATGAAAGCATATCGCAGAGTGAGGATTCTGGGAACCCATTAGACCTACGAAGTGTGTGACCCTAGAGGGATTGAAGGGATGCCATTGACCGAAAAACAGGCTTTTGACCCCTTACAACCCCCGACATCTTGAGAATATTGCAGACGTACGACAAGTCCTTTTCCTACGCAAGTGAAATTCGATTGGTGAAGGGGTCCTGGACTTATTTCTATCACCAAACAAGATATATGTTTGCATCGTCTATATTGGTTTCCAATGATTGGCCACTCTATCGGAAGCAATTGTCACCAACACAATCCTGAACCTACCGTCCTACTTTACCCTACCTGACAAATCCCTTCCCTTCCCTCGTAGCATTCGAATATTTTTTTTGGTTTCTCTGTGTGCTCTCTGTACAACTTGTACGTACAAATGCACCAAGTACTGGTCGTTAGTGTCAATGATGCAACGAACTTCAACTAGACGAAATAATACTCGGTAAAGCGAGGTACTTGAAGGGCTGTACCAGCCACTGCGCTGCGTATCTACTCGATTAGCTAAATCGTTCAGAAAATGATACTGCTCTCTTTGTTCTACTTAACGTTATCATAAACTTAATGGGCAATCACTAGTAGTCTGTTCTATTGTGTATCGTGTAGTATAATCGTCTCTCTAACGCCAATGACTATATTATCGTTCTCGTTCTACAGGATATTTTCAGGACTTAAAATCAGTATTTTAAATCTGACTTCTTATACTCAAAATTAATAACCCACGATGAAATTTATTCAACAATCAGTTCATTTAACAATCAGATTTTCTTATCTGAATCGAGCCACGTACAGTGAACATTTACATCTATGATTCTTTCCTCTTTTTCGATAGGGTTTTATGGGGCTGGGGCTGAAGTTCCAAATTTTGAAAGCTCCGAGTTTAGTATATCGAAATTCCGGAAGTTCAGACCCCCGAAGATCCAAAAATCCGAAAATTTATGTCTATTCCTTCAATCGATAACTTGGATGTCATAAATAGTTTATAGAATTTCGAAACTTTTTTTCCAAAAAGTATATCCCTACACCATTAATTTGACCACTTATTGGTTTCGATGCGATCAATACAGCCCGAGTTATGAATAGATGTGTGAATTTCGAATTTCAGAGGTTTTTGCCTTTCGGATTTACAGCTTTCGGAATTTTGTACCTTCGGCGTTCTTCGTACTAAAGTTTTCAAAATCGGCTACGTAAGCTTCCGGGTCAATATCCTTTCCAAAAATGGTGAGTCGGTGATATAAAAATTACTAAATGTCTTTCAAAATTCGGAACTTCGACGCAGCGCCTGTTTTACTTGTATGATTCTTGTATCGTTTCTTGCAAAGGAGACTTCAAACTTTTTTTCTCTCTCTCTCTCTCTTATATCAAATAAATTTATGGTATATTTCATGATTAACGGTTCCTCTCAAATTTGACATTGAAGTACCTACGTGGGGTAATAGGCTAATTCACCAGAGCTAATAATAATTTTCACTCCCATCATCATAACTCAAATCCGTAGCGCCGTTACAGCAACGTTACGATCACCCGGACATAATAATGCGCCTGAATAATTACTAAAATTTATTATCAATCCTATTCCGAGTCTTGAATCCAGATGATAATTAGATATTCCATGGGGTTTGAAGATATGAATTTTTAACCGGGTTCCTTCCCATTCTACAATATTTCATTTCGATAATATTTATCTTCGGTATCTGCTGCATCAGTTCATGACCTCTTCTCCGCTAGCTACTTAATTTATTGAGTATGATTGATCGAATTTTTTCGGAAGTGCTAATAGCTGATAAGGCGGCATATACGTTTGCAATAAAAACGGATTAAACGTAAGAAAAATTTGTCTTTACGTCATGCGATCGAGTTATATTGTCACGATTATTTGTCAATTTAAAAAAAAAAAAAATGTTAAGTCGATTTCGTCTAAGAATAGCTGAACAAATATCTGTTCAATCGAATTACCTGCAGTTCACGAAGATTGACCGATGAATTGAAAAACTACCCTTCGTACACCGAGTCGAGCTCGTATTCCCGGCGTGAAATCACCAGCCAAAGAAATACAGTATTACCTCGTAAACATCCCTGCTTTATATTATAAAATTGAATTTTGCAAGGTAACACGTTTCTTATTACAACCTGTTTTTCATAGTTCAAGTAACACGGATAAGGCGCTAATAGAAAGAAAAGACATCTTCTGCAGTGGGATTTATAAATCCATAAAATCGCACGTCTGAAAAGGCCGGCAGAAAATGGCATCAAGTAAAAAGCTCAGATGCAGGTTTTTTCTCGCACGTTTGCGCACAGGAAAACCAGAATCTAAACTCCTGGTTATACTTAGGTATATGCAGTACCTCGGGTAGTCGAATACCTATAATTTTATTTCCAGGGATCAAATTTTTCTATTACTTTATCCGTTCGCTTAAGAATCTGGTAGGTACATATTCGCGTATGATAAAAGGAGTTATAAAACCGTGACCAAAACTATCGATTTTATATAAGTCTAAACAATAAATAATCCTCGAGGTCGAATAACTTTACGATATGCTATATCGGAGTAATGAAATCCAAATCGGTACTACCGCAGATTTTACGTATCTTTTGTAACGACGTTCTCACACGTCGAGTCGTCTATAAATTAATCCAAAGCACTTCATTTATGAGGATTGAATTGCCGTTTCACACAATTATGTCCGTTCTGAGCAAGCTTAGGCACAAAACTATAGACTTTTGAGTTTGGATCCCTAGCTCCTCAATCTTTCATGAAACGTTTCGTGAATTGCTTGACAAATGAATTCACAGACAAAAATGCAATTGGTAATTGAGTCAATTTTAGAATTTGAAAATTCAGTGGCATGCAGAGATGCTAATCAAGATTTAAAGTGCAAGCGGTAATTCTCTGTTGGGAAAACTGGAGAACGGAGGAATCGTTGTTCCAGAGATTAAAATTAGAATTTCTATTTGGATCGGGGATTTTTGATATTGAGAAACAGGGGTTTCCCGTTAACTAATTTACTACAACATCGATGAAATTTATTCCATGACACATATTTATCTATTTCCGTTGACTTTTGGAGGCACCGCAAATCAACCCTGCTCTTCGTGTGGTCGACCCGTGGCTGAGGGGGAATTCCCTCTTGGCTTCACGGTTCGATTTCAATCGTAAATTACCAAAAACCCTTTGCACGAAATACCAAGCCGCCTACCCACCTTCGGTATAACGAGTCGACGTGCAAATCCAAGTCTACGCGTATTGTAAATAATCTCTTGAGATCCCAAGGTATTAGGCCAGTACACCTCGCTTTATAATCCCTTCGCTATGAGGAAAATAAAATGAAATTATACACCTCGGCTCTATACTTAGGGGATGAGAAGGGGAACGGGCTGACTGTAGAAGGGGTAAAGGGGTTAAGGGGTTAAGGGGAGAGTGTTGGAGAGATTAGTCGCAACAGAAGTTAGGCGCCTCTGTCCGGTCGAGATAATTATGTGAGGTGCATTAGCGCACTTCGCAGGGGATGAAGACAGGCAGACACAGAGAGAGAGAGAGAGAGAGAGAGGCCAGAGGGATAGGGTAGTCTATGGTTAAACCTGTGCTTCTCTGGTTCGTACAACGCCCAGAGACCTTGCCAAATTACTTACTTCGCGAGCATAGTGAAATACACGTATATTGTACATAGAACGAGGGCGGTAGTGTCCCCCTGTGCAAACTGCAGAGTTTAGGTTGAGGGATTAGCTTGTCCCATAGTGTCCGTCTCCTCTGTCCGTTCATTTCATGTTTCTGTAAACTATTCTATCTGTATGTAGTTTATACACCAAATAGTCCCCCGAGAACTAGTGACACCTATCTTTCGATGCACATTTTTGGTGCTTTTCACTAAATTTGTATTTTCAAAGTATATATAGAGTGAAAATTGTATATTAATTGAAGATTATATTGTGACAAGAGATCTTTTAGATCTCAGGAATATAGATGAGAATTAATTTAAAGTGAATTAGTTAATTCACACACCCTGTCGATGGGGTTCAAGTGCCAATAGATAACTCCCGTCAGTATCGTTTCGTTGAATTCATAAGAGCGAGTGTTGTTCAATTTCCGTACCTTGAAGATCAATTTTTAATGAAGACTGACTATCAAACGGTTTCACCTGTTTTGTTCGTAAAATAAAGCGCGAACAAAGGACTCGCTGGCGAGAAGAGAAGAGAAGAGAAGAGAAGAGAAGAGAAGAGAAGAGAAGAGTTCCGTATAATAGTATTCATATCATCATCATTGTGAAGGTACAAAAAGAAACTTTGTTTCAACTACTATTATACTCCTATACTGGGATGATTATATGAATTGTATATAGCAACAATTCCAAGAGTATTTGTTATTCGAAAACGAGAGAATCTTAGGAAGGCGGCCGTGAGCTGCCCGAAGGCATCATTAACGTATATCCTGTCTTATAATATTTCGCATCCCCTTTTTTTTCTCATTCATTTCATCCGCGGCACTTCCAGCATCTTAATATAATAATTTATTGTATTTTTCGCAATCTAATTAATCTTCGCCCTCGAGCAAAAGGTTCTCAAGCTAAAAAAGTTTACGTTCTGACCTCAAGAGATTTTCTTATACGAATCTCTCCGCTACTTCGATACGCCCGGGTCTCCAGGGCACTGTAATCGACCAGCCAAACCCCGCTTTATCTGTCGCCCTACTTGCTTGAAATATCAGACAATTCCAAACGACTCGGATTAACCGCGTAATAATAAAATGCAGCTTTCATACCCACATTTTAGTTAGAAATGTACTTTTCACCATTCATTTAAAATCCATCTATATTTTAGTACATTACTTGCAAATATGGGCACACTGAAGTTCCCAAAGTACGTCGAACTGTCTCACAATAGTAGAATCAGAAGAAACACACACACGGTCAAGCAGAAAAGGAAGAACGATCTCTCAATGAGAAGACTCAGATCAGTTAAATTTGATAAATCAAGAGATTTTTTAAACTGACGATGACTGTTTGGGTCAGTTCACGTAAAATCAAAGCGATTTTTTAGGAAACTGGTATCGCACGTATTCCTGCCAATAGTCCAGTATACAGACCGCAATGAGTGGAAATGTGGCATCTGGCTCAAATATCTTCTGTTTTGATGATTTATTAATTTTTAATCTTTTAATTTTTGTTTTGTTTCGGCTCTGAGATAGTTATCGAACTCTTGTGTATTAATCATCACGTGATTTTCTAAATACTTACGTATCCAGCTCGCAGTAGGTAGATACTGAAGAAGATCGTTGTTATCACATCAAGACGGTTACCACGCTTCCGATCATTTGTTCACAAACTTTGAGAGCGATTTTCACCGAAGTGTTATAAATTATAAAAACCTAACGCCCACCTCAATATCAACCTGACTTTTTCACTCGTCCAACCTTTGCAGCAGCCTAGCAAGGCGAGAAGAATGAGACAACCTGACATTTAGCAGGTTCTTCCATAACACCACGTTCGTTTGTGAGACTCGTCGTTATTTCTAGGTTCACTACATACACATTCGAGTGGTCCCCAATTCGGTCATATTCAAATTTCAAGGCTCCCATCGGTCAGAACGTTTCCAAATATGTACAAAGAAATGTACTAAAAAACCCCAGGTTCCTGTCTCAACCCAAAGCACTTCCGAAAAGCCTTTGAACTTTCCCTTTTGAATAACACACGATTTTCTCGTACTTCGGGGGTAATTTTTTACTTCATATGGCATTGTCGCTTCTTTGAATCTGAAACTCCGCACCCCTCTTACCTATAGTAGTAGGTATCCGTGAAAAATTTACACATTTTTAACGACAAAATTTTATTCATCACAATTTGGACTTCGCAAGTAGGCGCTGACATACATATACATATTTTTAGATTCGGTAGAAATTTCTAAGCACGAAGAAACATCCCTTGATAATTTTTTTCCTTCTGAGTATTTATCTTCAGTAATTTTCTACTTGAAAAAAAAAAAAAAAAAAAAAAATCGAACCAGCCTAATAAGAAACGGTCGTAATTTCCTAAAATTACAGTTTTCATTAAATTTGACTCGTTGTCGCACCAATCTGCTAGATTCTTGAAACGAGGTAAAGGAAGGTCTCGTTTTGCTTCCAAGCGGTAATACCGTCTTGAGAAGTTAGTGGTTGAGCTTTACGCCTTTGTCCACTCAAAATTCATGGTCCTGACGTCCGCTAGCGCCTGTTCTACATATTGCACTTGCACCAGGTAGATAATACAGTCTTGGTGATATACTGCTAGCAATATACCCGAATACTCTATATCACCCATGGGCGCAGAGTCTCGAACGTTATACTACCAATATGGTATCTATTGCGTATGCATTAGTGCAGTATGTGTACATGTGAACTCCATAGTTGATCATGCTCTAATACCAACTCAACTACGGCCCAGAAGCCCGTTAAATCTTAACGTTATTGTGACACTGACCGATTACTTGACTCGTAAATTCTAAACCTCGAAGGAGCAGAGATACATATAGTCAGTGCAGGTATAGCAAATAAATGAGATATTCTCAACGGCAAAGAATCAGTAGCATAGTCATAGCCATTGATTTTTCGATGCATAAAATGCGATCATCGTCATGTATAGTGAATTAAGGGTACGTAGGCATTAAGGGATTATATCTAGAATTTGGATTAAACTACAGATGTTATGGAGACGTGATATCATCTGCTATCTGCGAAACCCTCATACACTTTGTCTGCTCCACTATTCTCTGTGCATCTTATACGTATGGATGGATATACCAAGATCCCCTTTGACCGGACATCAATTCCTAAATTTAACCCAATTCCTTGTAGGACCTTTTAGCTTGGACTTGATACTCCCGGGGTCGTGATACGAAGACGATAAGCTTGCTGGTATAAGTTCGAAGAAAATCTGAAGCTTATTCTTGCGGGATGAGGAAGCATTTCATGTTTTTAGACAATGAAGAAGCGTTTTTGATTTCTGTTTATAACCGAATAATCATCGCAGCCTTGAAGATCAGGAAATCTCCAAGACAAGATAATCAGCTGTTAAATTACTGCCTTATGAAATTTTCATTGCAGTATTTTATCTGTGATTAGTTATCGTTCAGGGTTTAACTATATAGATTGTATTTTGCCGATCATTAGCTATGATTTTAATCATGACATCTAATTGCGTCGTAGTCTCAAGTTTTATTCTCAGTATTCTCATGATTTCGTTTATTTCGACTTTGAAATGTCGTCTGCTTTTATCACTTTACCCTTTCGATGTCTACTATAAAATCTCAATTTAACAGCGAAGCGCGAATTTTCATCGTAAGCTTCGGATGCGTTCGAGGGATATTAAATATTTTTTTTTTGAAATTAGGTACATTGGAATCGATTGGACGAAATCCACTTTCCACGAACAATTATTTTTCCATAAATTTTATTCAATTTTAAACCCCTGACATGATCATGTTCTTGTCGTAGTGTTTCGATGCTCAATCATTAGGTTGAACACCGCGGGTGTCGCCGGATTTTGAATTCTGAGATCAGTTTGAAATTTCGCTTTCTCTTTGAGGCGATAGGAATTCGAGTTTCACGGTATTAATATTACAAGGAAGAATTTTGTTTTAATTAATTTCATCGCCAAAACTCGTTGAACAAACTCCGTGAGACAACTAAAAGGCGGCGTTGTTCAATTCCGACAAAACTTTTACGTCAAGATCGTCGTGGATAAAATCATTTGATCCGCGTTCCATTGTGAATAATTCTTGAATTTTCTTGTCTTTTTTCTTTCTTTCTCTCTCTCACTCTCTCTCTTCTTCAGCTCGCGGAAATGTAAGGGTGAAATTCTGACGGATCAGAACTGTCCTTATAAAATATTAACGAACTGATACGAAAATAGGTGCAGAAGACATAATATACTTCTAGGCTGGCAGGTGCATCAGCGAATGACCTAGTATACCGTGGAGTCAGATAGAACTTGAGAAGTAGAAAACTTTTGAACAATATCAACGTAAAATATTTTTCTGTTTATCTCCTCTTATTCAATTTCGAAAAGTTTTCTTTAAAAATTACCAGTTCTATGGTAATCGAAAATCTCTGCTGTAACACGATACATATCTTGATATATTCTTCTCGAGGATGCAGCAGTGCCGTGGGAATTATGTTATCTCAGGTTTCATCATTTCCTAACGCGTACCATACCGCGCATCTATATGCTATAGATAGAACTCGAAACTTCGGAATGAAATTAATTATTCAATACGTCAACTGCAAAAATTATAAAATCATTTCGTCCCCTATACGAATCTGTCGTATAATACGAATAGAATGTGACACGTGAAATATGCATTGCTGCGTTTAATTAGAGTTATGGCGTTTCATTCTCATCCTCACTGCTGCGTGTCTATCCGTCTAAGTCAGTAATAAACAGAGTATTTTTTTTTTTACCGGATTTTATTCGAAATTGACTTCTCTTTTCAGCCCTTAAATTTTTGTATTTGAACATTTGAATTTTCTAAAAATAATCGAATCATTATCGAATCAGGAAATCTTGGGGGGTTTGAATTGTCACAATGCGTTTAAATCTAACAATGTTCAAATCATGTACAGACTATCCCTAGTCTATCCAGACCGACGATATTTACAAAGCGTAGAAAATACGTTAAACAATGCAGAGTTTCGAGACGATTATTCGCAAGCCAGTGAACGACTTGCACCTTACTATCCTCAGTTCGTGCATAAACTCACTTTTCTGCTTTTGCCAGACTTTGAGGGCTTAGATATACATATATACATTTTTATATATATATATGGAATAGGTATACGGATGATAGAGCCGGATGCAGGTGGTAATGGGACTGAGAGAGAAGGAGATAGAGAGACAAAATAGGAGCCGTTAGGGTGGCTGTAGGGAAAATAGGAGAGGGTGAAATGAGCGAAGGTAGGTAGAGAGGTAGGTTCCCTAGAAAGCTGCAGGAACCTACATTTCCCACGAGGAATCCAGAAGCTCGGTATAGCATCAGAGTCCTTACTTACGGATTGATACCCAATTTCCATCGAGTTTAGCCCCCATCGAGGGATCATTGCCCAAGATCGGATGGGGGTATCAATTTCGAATAAATTCAATAAAATCAAGTAGGTAAAAGCGATATCAAATATGCGAAGCCGCTAGACAGTGATCCCGGAATCTCACCAGGTTAAGGAAAATATTGTCATTGCCAAAGGATCGATGCTACACCCAGAGGTACATATTACTTAGAATTTATTAAATCTCGTCAGTTTTGGTCAAGTTTATTTATAAGGATTTCTCATACCATTTGTTCATTTCATTGAATCTCACTGAGTGTAGACAGAAAATAAAGCCATCTTTTTTTTTGGTTTTTTTTTTTTTTTTTTCTCTTCAACATGCGAACAGAAGCTTTTTCCATTACCTAAATTGAATACTTTCGAGGGAATAAAGACCTAAAATTAAACAAACTGTTTTCAGCTTCATGTTTGATGGTATTTTCGGGTGAACGTTAACGAAAAACAATGGATTTGGAAAGTTTCGTTCCCAAACTAAAGCAGTGTTCGATTTTTGGTCTGATTTACCGCCAGTTTACAATTGAAAGCGATTTCACATGGGTACCACCTACACCCTGCAATGCAACGGTAGCAACCGTGACGCAGTTTTACAATTGCAAATTCAAATAGCGCTATTATTTTCATTTTATATTCTACAATATTATCGTTACGGAAACGAGGCCTTGTATTACTCCGAGAAAATCGACCCCGCAGCTTTTCTATTTAACTTTATTTACTACCCCGTGAAAGATCATCGATGAAGATGAAGCAAAGCTAATCTGGAATTAACCAAAAATTTAACAAACTAATTTCCAAAGTTGAATTTTTTTTATTCGACTTGAGTTTGAACAGTGGAAAAAATATCGTGTCATGCTTTAGTGTTTCTTTAGTAATTAGTTGAGTTTCAGCTGAGGTATATAACACACGCGGTAAAAAAGTTGTTCGGGTAGTAAGGGTGGCTTAATATTTCTGCCATGAAGTTGAGTAGATTTTCATAAGAATGCTGGAAATTCCATAAAATTATAATAACCATCACTGGTTCTTGTTATTCGGTGGAGAGAGAGAAAAAGAGAGAGAGAGAGAGAGAGAGGAAGAGAGTAACTCGAGCGAAACTAATTTTAAGCCGCATGACAGAAGTCGACTTTAATAGCTGTCCAAAGTTACAAACGGTTTCTCAGTTTCTCCCACACCTCCGATATCACGACTCAACTTTTATCGAAGAATGAGATAAAAATGATTGAATGAACTCCTTTTGTCGATTGAAACGCGCCAGTAGTAGGTTTACAGATATATTTAGTCGAAAAAACTGTTAGCTGAAAATAAAGTCTGGGAATAATGTTATAGGTGTAAAGTTAGAAATTGTTAAAAAATTTTTAACGTTAAGAATTTCGTTCGACTTTGACGTAGCTACGTCAAAAAAGTATTCTTAAAATTGTTCAAATTTTGTGTCTGCAAAACTATGTATGTGTTAAATTGTGGTTTTCGTTCCATCTGACACATGGAACTGACACAATAGATTTTCTTCAATATCATTTGTTGCGCACTGAGTTTACAGTTGAAAAAGTTTACTTCCAAAGTATGGGTTAAGTGGCAATTCGACTTTATACCATAAAGTGGATTGCCAAAAATGTGGGAAACAATTTGCGAAAACTAAACATATACCAGACGTAAGTAGTTTGAGGCCTTCAGCGCTGAGTTATTTATATACTTCTACCAGAGTTTCACTTTTAGCGAAATTCCACCGCTTACCAATGTCACGTATAAGTTACCCCGCGAAATCGTGCCATGAAGATAAGAAATTTTCTTAAGTAAAATCATAACTTTAACATCTTATTTCTTTCTTTTTTTTTTTGCTTATCAACTTCAACAGAAATCTTAGAAGGGTCCAGAGCTCGACTCTACAGAGAATTTCTCATTTTTTAAACAATTTTTAATTCCAGAATTGTACTCACCGAACTAAACTCCATGACTTTAAGAAGCCAAAGTGTTAACGCCATGTTTAGGATGACCATTACCATGAGCGCTAGCACCAACGAATACAAACATCTTTTTCTCCACCCATAAACGCCTAATCTAAATCCACTGCAGCTTGTTGAAGCCTCGTTACTTCTCATACTTGTTGTGGTCGACGGACCCGCAACAGATGGTGAAACTGACTGGCGAACAATGTTATTTGAAGTCGCCGGTTCGCTCGACCAGTCCACTTGCCCTCTCTGCATCCTGTAACAGAAGTATTAAAATTAGCTAAAATTTGACTCCACACAGTTAAATCTGTATAATTGATTCTTGCAAATGGTGATGAAAAAAAAAAAAAAGAAAAATAATACAAAATTTGTCATTTATTCTGAAGTGGTAAAGTTCAGTCAGATAGTATTTTAGCTTTATCCCTTAAGTGGAGAAGCGACTGTTGTAATAACTGGGCAAAAGCAAATAGTCGTGGGCACCTGGTGAAAACATGAACGTGTAATATGTACTCGTTGGTAAATTAGTGGCGTATAGTAATCAGTGTTAAGCTAGAGCGGTGGCAGGTTAAGAAATAGTAGCTAGTTAACGCCAGCACAGCAGGATGGAAAACTTATGCAAAGCTTAATGCCTGCCGCAAAATGCCTGACATAACTTTCGTCCTAATCCCTGCCTGCCCATAGCAACAGCAACCCCACCGATTGTTTTTATTTTCGCATGGCCAGAGAGAGGCTAAAATATTCAGCGTAGCTCGTTTTAGCGCAAGGTAATTATACCCCATGCCTATAAAAAGCTTCGTCGCAAAATTAAAAGCTCGAAGATGGATCCCGGACCGCGAAGTTATGAGGGAAAAGGACAGAGATCTGAAAGATAAGGAAAGAAATGGAGGGAGGAGAGAAGAAAGATAAGGCGAGAGAGAGAAGGGAAGGAAGTCTGTCTGCCCTCGCGGCTCTCTTCGAAGGCTTCTATTTAATGAAAGCCTTTAATCCAAAGGCTTTTCGGATTCCAGCACGATTCTCGATATCAATTTCTGAGGGGCGTCGAAGGAAAGGAATAGTCAAATAACACAAGAATGAGGGTAAGAAGAACGGAGCCCGAGGACGTCTTGCGTTCCAAGAATTATTGACCCATATATTTGTCAAATTATGTTGAACATCAGTAACCGATCGATATTTAAAAATTCTTCAACCCCAAACCTCAGAGTATTAACTCTCGGATTGAGGGTACAATTTTCATCCACGAACTTCTCTCAACTTTTATGCAGTTTTATTCACAAATAATTTAAGCTATTCATTCAGCTAATGTTGTTCGACTTGAGTTCTTGACGCGTTGGGCTAGACCCAATTAACTACAAAAAGCACTTCTTGGCAGCTACTAAGTTAACTAAGTTACCCGAGAGGCAACTCAATCTGTGGCCACTTTGCTTGATTAGTTCACCTCAATTCTTATTCTCTTTCTCAACCGTCGGGTAGTGCCTCTTCAGGTGCCATGTCGCGCAGTATTCTGATATTAGAAATTTCGTTACGAAAAATCACTGCGCCCACTGAAAGTAAACCCTTCATTTGTAGAAAGTTTTAATCTTCTCATAGAAGGTTCAGAGAGTTACAAGTAGGTGGTATCCGAAATTTTACCTCGTCAGCATAGTTAAGGTAAGCCTTGAGATGTTTCTCTGTAGAATATTCGATGTTTGCCAATCCGCTTACAGGTCTAACCATTTCTGCTTACCATTTTCTCTCTTCCTATATAGAGGCTCAACCATCTGCCCGCGTTGTTTATTCGTCGATGGACGACCCTAGAAATCCCCCTTGATTCCAAATCGAAAACACCGCTCGGAAGACGACGACACAATTATTTGAAACACAGAATTCGAGTTTTTATCGTCTACGGTTGTCAGAAAGAAAATATAAAATAAAAAAAGAACGAGGATTCCGTGAAAATGATGCGATGTGATGGAAATTCTTGCTGCGAAAGTGCAGCGAAAGATATCATGAGCAGACATTTCAGCCTTGTATTATTCCGACAAATGTGGATGGTGCTATAAAAAAGGCCCTTTTCTACCTTCGGGATATTTACCCCAACCCCACCAAGTGGATTGGTGGTTGCGGTTTGTCCACTAAATATTTCAGGCTCTGCAGGGTCCGATTCCCCGCGGGACACACCAAGGCACAACCAACAGATTAGTGCCATTGGCGACCTGCTATAACTGTATAGATACAATCCCAAAAGCCGAACCGATCCTACGGCTTTGTCTAATTGTAAATCTCTCTTTAGACTAACCAGTACTTTTCCCCATTATCCTTCGAAATAACACGGACTCTTTTCGTCCGAACAGAAATCATGAAATTTCCAATCATATTTCATTTCTATCAGCCCAGTGATCTCAGACTTCAATTCAATACTCTTAGCTGTTATATCAGACCGAAAAATGGAAAAATCGACATCGCGGTCACCGCTCGTACTTCTATGGTGTAGTCAATTAATTTATGCCTAAGCAAGTGTCGGAGCTTGCAGCTTATCGGTTGGTTACCACAGAAGACCGCAGGTTTGTGGTACCCTCTGTGTACCAGATGAGAGAATGGGAGGGAACGTGGCTGAGCCACAGAGGCCAAACATAGTTTAACTCGAATTACCACTAATAGAGTCGTTCGTCATACCTAGAACGGCCTCTAACCACTTCTCTTAGCGGGCAAATTGCTCAGTAATTTGCGTGAAAAATGCCAGGATTAGAGTCCGACTGGTCCCTTGGCCAAGAGAACTGCTGCATTATTCCAATAATATAAGGTGGGTACACACATACATAGTACAGTAGGTGCTTGTTCAAATTAGTAGGACCGTGCCGTTGACCAGTGGAAGAAGAAACTTCACCTTATAATATGTTTGCTGTTCGAGGATAGATATTTTATTGCTCTTCCTCGGAGCCTGCAGATTTGAATCTGGAATATGTTGTTCGACTTCATCCAAGTCTGATAAACGGGCTTTAATGACTTGTAGAGTTTTTTTGAAGATCTTGAGAGGCACTGGCCGAATCTTTGGAAGCTTGTTTGGTAAAACTGCGATCAAGTACCTACCTGCCTACGTAGCTGGAAAGCGGTGAGGGTGGGGTGAGTAAATCGGCCGGAGGCAGGGCATTAGGGGTCGGATATTTCCCAAGGGGTGAAATTCTTCCAGTCCGAACGGTGGTCAGTTATTGGCTATATGATTCAATCAAAAGATCAAACACCAAGTCCCACGAGCAGAGACCTGTTGAGAGGGACGTCGCGTGTTTCCCAAACGAGATGTGGAATAGAAAAAAAACCGCCTAAAAATAATATATATTTTATAAAAATAAGGTAAAGTACCCCTTCACATTTCGTTGAAATATCAAGCTACTTTGCTGACCCTTCCTCAGGGAACGAATACGTTTTTCAATCGAGGCTGCCCGATTTGTCTTACAAATTAAACTCGGGCTGGCAGTGTTTCGTTTCAATTGAATTAGAGCCTAATTTAAGCATATGATTATTCATTTTGACATAATTATTCAATATTTTCATAATAATTCTCTGATCTATGGAGATAATGTAATAAATGAAGATTTTAATAGTTATATAAGTATCGTTAAATTTTCTGGAGAGTGTTGTGCAATCGATTAATAAAAATCTCTTCAATTCGCGGTAGCTTTTGTTCCTTTTTTTTTTTTCGTTTGTTTTTTAATTGCTGTGTACGACGAGGCGTTCGTTCGTAATTTTGAAAATGTTTTATGAAGCATAAAATGAAAATACGACAAATACTATAATCCTTCAATTACCGGGAATTTTAATTACCGTGTAAACACTTCGACCGCGATAATTAACACAACAGAATTTATTAAACGATGCATGGTCGAAGGGACTGCAATGAAAGTTGAATTAACACGACCGATTATTATTTATAGCTGGTTAGGAAAATTTCATGCGTATTTAATCACATTTGAATTTGTTCACGAGGGAGTAGCTTCGAATTATTTAATATAAATTATTACGTGGTTTTAATGCAGACGCATGAAAAGGTATACCGCACTTCCGGTACATACGCACGGGAAACGTCTGGCGTAAGTCGTCCGTTCTTATCGCTTCGCAAAGTCATTATTTCTTATCGCTTGTAGATATATGTCCAAAAGTTATATTGCAACGCAGCCTCGGAGTGCGAATTTTTCCTTCGAAAGTAATAAGATATGCAAATAATTCAGTACGTATGATGCGTATAATATAGTATATAAATAGTTTGAAGTATAAAAAATCGGTGAAAAGTCTGATCGTATTGAAACGGAAATAAACTAGAGAATTGAACCGACTATCGCGCTCGATCAATCCCGCGTAACCTAAAGCATAAAGTTAGTAAAATCGTGACTCAATTTCCCAAAACGTATTCGAGCTTTTTGAATCTCCACTGCGGTGGTAGAAATGCGCGCATTAAATTATATCCAATATCAGCTTTCCATGTATCGAATATCCGCACATATCTATATAATATATTCATGTATGAATACATAATGCATATACGTGGATATATGAACATATATACCTTAGGGATGCGAACCAGCATGAAATTTCTAGTGCATGTTGCCAAATTTTGTTTTACTGAAAGGGATTATCATCACCGACATTTTTTCTCAATCTTACATTTTTTGACAGACAATTTGACCTTCGGGAGAAGAATTCATTGGAACAATCGCAAAGCCCAACGTGTTATTCAAATGGGGAAAAGCAAGAGGTTGTCGGCACGCGTTAATATTAAAATTAAGGGCTAAAATTTGGCGAATTTTTATATGGTCGAAGATAGGGTTACTCCGTATAGATCGCGAAAAAAAAAACCGGAATTTTCATATCTGCTGAGTATCTATACAGGTTCAAATATTTGTTGTAATTAAATATATATAATATTATATATACACACAGACATATGCGCCAAAATAATTACACAGTGCATTCAGAAATCGCTCATTATAGATTTAATTGGATGAATTCAATTATACTTGGGCACACATAACGTACGGCATGGAAATGATTATTCCAAAAAGCTGGGGTGGGCAGAATTAGGTAAGCGATTAAAAAAATATAGCTCTAATTGTACTTTCCGTGACGTCACAATCCTGTTGTGTAATCTCATATTACCCTAGTTGCCGGCCAAATGCGTAACAACTTTTGGCTACCTCGGAGTACATTACACTCTCACTTTGGCTAGCTACCAAAATCACTCGGTGATATTATATTCTCAGATTCTGAGATTCCCGGATTTCCGTATTCCCGGATACTCGCTATTTTCAAATTGCCTTAATCTGATATTTCTACAGAGAGCGGAGTTAATCGTTCCCGCAAAATCGGCTGAGCTCCACTTTAAGCCTATGCGGGCAAGTCATGAATCGCCAAAAGGGATCGGATAATTCGTACCGTATATCTACGCGGTTTCGCAATTTAAATGGAAATGCATCAGAAAGTATTTCGCCGTAGGTTATACGAAGAATGGTTAAGAATGAAAAAACCAAAGCTTGGAAATGACGATCTGCATTAATTATGCTTTGGTTTTGAATATCGAAAATTGAGCTTTGAATCTATTCCATATGGGATCAAATTATCGACAAAATAATGTGCAAAAATTTGATCGGGTAATTCTCTCCCTCGATGATGACGACTGATGATTAGCAAGAGGCTCATTGATGCTTAAGGGATGAATAATTGGAAACGAGGATCTTCCCCGCTTTGAAATTTTCGTGTAATACAATGATGCGGTTTTCGGTGAGCGACTGAATTAAAGGATCAACTCAAACTGTTAATATCGATATCATTACTAATATCATTATGATTATCGCTTTAACTACTATTCCAGTTAAGTTTAATCCAACGTTTAAACCATCGGTGTGCAATCAGAGGGTCATTTAGTTAAACGTGAGTTTCTGTTGCAGCTTGTGACAGGTGGCACAGTGCTATAAAGTGAAATTCGTTGTTTTTCATCTCGCCTTTATGTCTCACGTTATTACGCTAAAGTAACGCAAAGACGAGACCAAAATAATAACTAAACCGACGATTTAATGCATTCACTCTTGAATGTTACTGCAATCATTGTTACTATTATTATTTCATGTGCAATCACAATGGAAATTACACGGGGATGAGAACTATCAAATAATTAATTTCATTCTTGCCATAAAGCAAAGGAAATAAACTTTCACCCATCGTATAGTTTTTTTGCCTTTTTTCGTTTGAATTTTTGTGTTACGCTTGTTTCATTCGGTTATCTTAAATCTCATAGCTTCTGTCCGAATCTTATTTGATTTTTATGTCATTTCCAATGCCGCTAATTTCGTGCTGTTAATTAACACGTTGAAATCATTATATCCTTAAAATTGAAAAAAAAGTTTCCAAAAACCCTCCGCTCTTACGGTAAAATCAGACAAATCTGAGCAGTGACCTTTCTCCAGATCCGTTCAATTCTTTCTATCTCTTAACAAGTTTTCACTAGTGGATTTCATCACGGATTTTATGAATAATCCGGCACTCTGAGGACATTAGAATTTCGCAAAAATCTTCTGTAGACTCTATTTTCGCATGAATCGAACACTTTTTTGGACGTATGTGTTCGGAATTGAATTCGAATTCGCGCAGCGTATCTTTTTTTCGCATTTTCGACGCCTGGGCTCGGATAATAATCGAAATGTGTCTCCTCCACCCATTTTTTGACGAAATGGGAGTCGGCTCTTAGTTAATTCCAATAGATATTTTGTCTTGTGTGAAACACCATCACTAAGTAGATATTAATTGATAAAGTTATGTTGACTATCGTTATTGATAATTAGGTGAGAGTTTATCTTCAAATTAATTATTGTTTATGAAAATGAAATTGCGTGTACGAGATTGACGGTGTGGAATAACACGTCCCAGTAGAGTACAAAGACGCGGTGAAATCCAACACATGGCATAGTCCCATCGTATGTGTAGGTAGATATGGTGAGACAAATCAGTTTAGAGGCTCTTGGAAAGGCGGGCTTGATCGCGTTACCGGCTCAACCCGAAGCTTAAGTACGGCCTACCCTTCGGCGCCGTTCCTCGTCGTCGTTCGGGACACCCTTCGACGCCGTGACGCTACGACGGTACAATGCTAGGACGCTACAGCGTCGATTTCTGCGGCCTTCTTTACCTTCTTGCCGAAGGGAAACCTCCGTAAACCCAATATTCTCCCTTGCTTTATCTTACCTTTCCTTACCTCGCCTTTCCTTTCCTTATTTTCCCTCATCCGAGACATATATATATATATATATATATATATATAGGTATATATCTGAGGCCTTATTTCATTTCGCCTGGAATTTATATTTTATGGGTAAAAGCCCATTACCTTGTCTAGATAAATGACGCGTCTCCTGCGACCTGTTGTTCCATTGAAAGGATCATTCCTCGAATACCGCCACGGGCATTGATACTAATTTTCTATTGTACATTGGGGCCGATTGTTCTCACCTTAATTTATATCTTTCGATTCATTAAGTCGTGGAGACTAGTTTAATTGTATTATTTATTATAATTAGGTCGTTAATCATAGTTGAAATTTTTATCATTACACACATAGACGTACACATATACTATATATATACATACCTATTTTATAACGCATAAAATTGACCGGGTGATTGATCATGTGAATAATTCCATAACCATATCGATTCATCATTCATTCCATATTATATACGTATTGCAAAAGCGAGGCAAACAACTGCCAAAATTTTTACAATCGTTTATATAATAATACATAATACAACCTAGGTTACTGTATTTGTAAATTTACTGAACGAAAACCGACGCTACCATCTACCGGAAATAGACTTTTATCCGCGTTTCTCTGACATGACATTTCGCCTTGGGTATATAAGTGCGAAAAGTGCAGTTCCGCTCGTATACTATAGGTATCACAGACGGACTTAAAACCCCCAAAGACGTTGCAGTGGTTCAATTTTTCATCTTGCCCTCAGCTCGAGTGGAAGTTAGCGGTTTCAACGCGTATTCTTTCGGCATGTCTAATGATGGTAATATGAACCGTCATCACTGAATTTCTGAACAAATGATTCCAACTGTCGATTAACAAGCATTGGTTCAGGCTTGGGTTGAAAGGGTGAATTTATTTTCTCGTAAAAGCTTATGTCCGTTAAGCGTGTAAACTTCTGAAGGCTTTCGTGCGGCGACCTTTTCTCTGCACGAAACAGGGAAAAAAGCTTTTGACTTCCGCGCGAGTTTCAGTGAGCAGAGATTGATGTTGGGATCGGTCAATGGTCGTTGTGCTCCGATGTACCTACGGAGTAGGCTGCAAGGGGTGAAGGGTGGCGTCGCGGTAGTCCCCGGTGCTGCTCTGGATCTATGGGACGACGCGTAAAGGTGTTGGAGGTTTTCGGGGTTTTGGGGGTAGAGAAGCCTCGAGGAAGGGGTGCGGAGGGTGTAAGGGTCGAGAGTAGGCCGGGTGTATATATTTCAGAGGGTCACTGAAAGCCCTAAGTGGGTTACTCTCGTACCCCGGTCTCCGAGGCTCCGACTCTCGGCTCTTGAGTCTTGGCAGGGCGTGCGGGCTTACCTATTTCCGAGGAAAATAAGGTTTCTCCGAAACCCGAACGCGGAGCATTAATCGAAGGACGAAAATCAAGGAGTTCCGCGCCAAGATCGAGAGTCGCTGCTCTAACCTGGCCCCGTCAATGGCCGTGACCACCTACAAGGGGTAAAAGGAAAGGGCTGATTCTTTGCAGGAAATAAAGGACCCTGTCAAGAATTGATCCACCGAGAATTAAAGGTCTCCTCGCCATCTGTCTTTCAATATTGCTCCTAGGTATACCAATAACGTTCCGATCACGCGGCATCAGCTGTTCGGAAAATTTATCAAAAATACCTTCTCAACCTCTGGCTGAAAACTTACCTCAACAGAACACACGCACATTCTTATACACGTCTTGCTCGCCTATCCTGTATCACCAAGAGACAGTACCTACGTGCTACGAGAGCTCACATTTTAGAGAAACCTGTCGACCCTGACTTGTCAGACTATGACAGTTCAGGAAACTACTTCCCAGAATTGAGCTCAGCATTGAATAATTTACCGGAATCTGGATCTGGACCAGTAGCGAAACTATTCCGAGGCTGGGTGATAATGTGATAATGATTGACAAGTCTAAATTCGTATAATCTTCATGAAATGTCATCGAAGCTTTGTCGCCGAGGTCGAAGGTTTGACCATATAAATAACGAGGCGATTTAAATGACGGATGTTTCGCATAGAAAATTGATAGATTCTATTTGTAAATAAATCGCCGTTCGTACGTTTTGACTGATTTAACTATCATCATAAGATAAAATTAAGAGTGACACACGTGGTTTCATCGCTGGACTCTCGGGTTTTCACCCGTGTACACAGAAATAAATCCATCCGTCGATATCTCTTCGCTCGGGATTAGAGTCCGCATTTACACCTCTCCCTGAAACCATCTCATAAATTCACTACGGCTTGTTGTAAATTCAACCCCCGATGCCACTCTCGAATCTCGATCCGATCCAATCTCGACGAATCTATTTTTCGAAAATAATATCGCGTTTCGTAAAAAGCCAGGGAAATGTTAGTTTGAAAAAAAAGAGTCACCTCGTATTGTAATAAAAATCTGATGCCCTGGACGTATCTTCGGGATCATTTTCCTCGGCAATCACGTACCACGTTACAATACTCCATGGAATATACGTTCACGTGTAAAAATAGCAATTTAGTTGATCCACCAGCACCGGGTGCCTAATTCAAGCAACTCGAATCAGTCGTCCGATTGATTCAGCAGCTTAGCGAACATCTGCCACGCGTGCTGCACAATTCCGTATATCTCTTGTTCCGCGCGAGAGACTCTGTTCGGGTTAACAATTTGATTCCCAAGACGCCTTGCTGCCTCGCCTTGCCAATCGTGGGTATCAGATAGATCCGACTTTCAGAACTGACAGTGGTTAGTGTGC
Source organism: Tenthredo scrophulariae (assembly GCA_963978835.1). Classification (NCBI taxonomy): domain Eukaryota; kingdom Metazoa; phylum Arthropoda; class Insecta; order Hymenoptera; family Tenthredinidae; genus Tenthredo; species Tenthredo scrophulariae. The sequence goes on from OZ022232.1 coordinate 9,117,441, forward strand.
GTAACCTGATATCTGGTTGGTACCACGGTATACAGGGTACGAGTGGTGCTGCTCGTCTTTTAACGAGATATAATGCACCATCGATCAGAGAAGACGTAATAAGCTTGCAGGGCATGACAGAGATCAAATGAATAAGATACGACGTGCTAATGAAGAGGTCGGTAAACCGCACTCTCAAGTATATGGGACCTCGAAACTTTGCTAATGGAATCGTGCCCGCTTGTAAACGAAATATTAAACGTTGTTCTTCGGACCCAGGAATAACAGGTGCGGGCTGAGATACGGAGGTCCCTTTAGTGGTCAATCCATGTCCTGCGGAAATGTATTATTAAGGGATGGGGCTGAAAACAGTTTACGACTTTCCATGGATTCAGGGCTCGTGCAGATGTACGTACGTATACATATACAGGTACACACATAGGGACCGAGTGGTACGCGTACGTGTCTTGGACGCTCAAGGATGATCCGATTACACGGCACGTCCTTGTGAATTCATGGTGTCCCTAAAACACAACGTCTACAGTCGGAAAACCCATGCAAAAGGGCGGTCATCCCACCACCACAAATACCACTGGTATAACAACAACTAACACTACTCGATTTCCACAATCTCCTAATCTTGGACTGATTAACATTCCCCGCTCGTAGCACACATTCTTTTTTACAACGCTCCCGAGACCCTCTAAATATCAAACGGATGAGTCGCATTATTTCTCTAGTGCTGTAAATATAAACCAGCATAAAATTGACCGTTACAATTTGCAAAAGGAAACATTCTACCCTCGTTCAAACCTGCGGTCAACTTGTGTTCACTTCTCTTAACACAACACAATAGTCCTTATTTTTTTTCTCTTCTCTTCTTTTTTTACTCATGTTTGCTTTCAGTTTAAAGAGTGATACAGATACACAGAATCCTGCCGATCTTCATCTATGGTGTGTAATGTATCGAATTTGCATAATATAATTAAGTCACGTATTGCGAATGCAACGGATACACGAAACCCCGAGTTCAGATCTACTGCGTAGACTGAAAGGTGAACCTTCGAATTACCATGAAACTTATATTTTCAGTATCGGTATGTAAATTTGACCTATGAATGACAGCGTGTAAATGTACAACTACGTAGGTATATATACTATAGCCTTGTCGAGAGTGACTTACGACTTTGCGCCGATGTCCTAGTCTCAGAATTATTTCACTCCATTAATCTCTAGCGTGCTTACGCGTGTCCAGAAGTTAGTTTAAACAGATTATGGTCCAGTTTGTGAGGAGGTTCTACGGAGTCGTGTGAATATGTGTGGAAACTCTAAGGTCCTCTGAATCCATAGGTATAACAGCGATTCGAAAAGAGAATACTAACGTAGCTCCACATCGAGGAGAAACTTAAACTGAAACCATACCGTTGACCTGTGACTTCTATCCGCATTACTCATGAAGGATTAGGATTCCAGGATAACGACAGAAAATTTGAGAGCATAATGGCAAAGTTATACACAATTTAGTGTGATTATTACCTCGACTAGGATAACTCAAAGACACGATATTCTCGGACGAAACTTTATCTTGGGGTGCGAAATGAAAGCAGGAAGTGGAAGAGAGACAGATTTAGAGTGAGAGACAAAGGATCGTGCAAAGCGACATCCGAGACGGAACTCAAACATTGGCATAGCCTCACACACAAAGTCAAACCGAGTTCAGGACCAACTCTGTGTCATACCCAGGTATACGAGTATATGTATATATGTATATATGTTACGTGCTTATATTATCTAGTTACTCGGCACAAGGCTTACACCCCCAAACAAACAGTTGGATAGAGTGAAGCTTCGAGTGAACTAGTTCTCGCACCCTGACAATCTGTCCGTGCGTTTGTATCTATACGTGCGTAACTCGAGGACGAATCAACCTCCATGGTGGAGTTTTGTTCAGTCTGATGAATGTGAGATGGGTGACAATGAGACGAAGCGATTTGTTAGGAGGTAATTTTTTATTTTTTTTTCTTACATTTTTTCTCACTTTTTTCGAAGAGGGTATAGTGATATATAGTTACGAATCATTAATGGGGAAAATTAACTAGGGAACTGTATCTCATGTTCACCAATACCATGTGCAGGCTATAAGTGTGAGTAAAACCGCGGATTTACGACACTGTAAACTTTCTCAGAACTTTGGTAATGCGCTAATTTGGCAGTTACGGAAACACGTATCTGTACTCCAGGTAACGTTGAAATAGTAGCTTTTACTATAGAAAAAGTTAGATTATAGGAAATTTAAAGTTTAAACATCTGCATGGGCATTGGACTGCTGTTATCAAGCTTTATCATAAAGAAGCTTCTGTAACGGTGATCCAACGACGTACGTATAAATTTTAATTCCTCAATTAGGTACATTCGTTATTGATCGAACAGCTCAGTTTCTTTGATTTTAAACAAAACATGGATTTAATCAATTGAAGTAGATAGTTTGTCGATGTGATTCCAGATCCAAGCAAAGGGTTGAGCTTATTGCTCTGTTATATCTGAAATTGTTGGGGAAATCATAATCGTAGAAATTTCATTCACGCAGTTCCTGATTTTATTGCCACCAAATATCGTACGCTTGTAATCTGGGCCTCGCTTTGTCGTTGCTCTCGAATTAATTTCATTACAAGCATTCGTGTGCAGTCATACGAACGGCTGTGATAATACTCGTTGTAACTTGAACGGTAAACCTTAACATAGAATTTCCCATCAATATAATAATTCGTTGTAGGGGTTGAAGGGTATACTATATTAATTTTCTCGTACGAAATGAAATAAATTTGATGAACATTGGATTCATATTGTTCAGAAGCAACTCAGCCTAATTACACGCTGATGTAATTTATATAACAATGTTAAAACGAAATTAAAAAAATATATATTTCATTCAAACCTCGATCTACTCTAGAAGCTTTTCTCACGATCAAACATTTAAATAACTTGTGCGAGCGAGCAGGGGTACCGTCGTTTAAATTCAATCCAACAAATTTTCTTTCTCATTGTCTCGCTCTTCAAGGAAACGCGTAATTTGATACGATACTTTTCGCATGCAAACGATATCTGACAAAGGCGTTATATACAGTATAGTATTACCTACGTATAACTCAATTTGGCGTTACCGCACGCGAAACGCGACGATTTTCCCTTTAAATTTTCCCAGTATATTCCACGTGTATATAGTACCACGTGTATTATATTATAAAGAAGACTTTTTATTCATCACTCGGTGAAAATTTACCTCAGTGTATATTGGCATCTATGATGTTATTATGCATCGTATATACGTACACTCTCGTTTCTAATTAACTCCTTGAATACCGCACGCTTAATTAATCAAACGTGAAAGAAGAAGAAGAACTTGACGTATACGAACCGAGTGACATGCACGATTCTAACAGCGGAGAGATTCATCTTCAGGATATAGCGAACTGTATACAATATACGTGTATATTATTCATCGGGGAATTTCGTGTGGCGAGATGTCTCTTTAGAGATACCTGAAGACCTCGGTAAATTCGCCAGTTAGGTAACATACTATACTTAGTATCGCGAGAAATGCAAAAGGCAAGATTACTGTTTAACAAAAGACACGATTTTTCCTTCCGCGAATATATATACCATAATAAATTTGAAATTTATTTAATCTGCTTATGTATTTCGTTATTAATTTGAAAATTATTATAATAATAACGGGTTTTCCGTAAGGGAATTGCAATCTCTGTATCTCCGTGTGTATTTAACGTGCTCTGTATCACAGTTCTGCATTTGTATTCGTAGTGTGGTAAAGCTGGTGGTATGAATGCGAGAAACTGGGCACCTACACATCCGAGTCCACGTAGATACTCGAAAGCAACCCTGTGACCTGTTTCTTGTTAAATTACTCGACAAATATGTATACATGTGTATGAAGCTACATTACGCAATACACTTGGAACGGATTTAATTAGTTCCATACTGCAACGGAACAACTTGGCCCATGCAGTCTATATATACAGTTACATACGTTCCGCCGAATATAACAATGTTTATTACATCAGAAATTGTACGTAAGGGTTGGTCCCGAGATAAGGCAATACCGACCTCTTAATTTGATTTTACTTTCTTGTTCGACAAATGTTAAAGCGTCTAGAACCTTGCCGTATAATTTATGTTCATAATTTTTTTAGCCAAGCCTTTATTTCCCCAACTAATTATACCATATCTGTAATCAAACGCAAACTATATACAGCAAAATGCGATGTGTGTTCAGGAATATATATTCAGAGTCGACGTTTCTGGGCGTACTAGATATACCATAAATGTTCAAAGTTCGGGTTTAAACGTCAACAGAAACTTGACACAAACACAAAGCGTAACGCCCTTTTACTCTGAAAGTAAAAAATAAAATTTAAAAATGAAAAAAACTTGAAACCAATGAACCGCGCATTCGCATTTCGAGGTACAGAGGTGACTGACTGACTCTGGCTTTATGCCACAAGTTAAGGGAAGTAATAAGTTAAGTTAGCGTGGCGTGGCGTGGCGTGGCGTAGCGTGGATATAGGTATAATATGTATACGGAAACGCGTCAGTCTGTGAAAAGTCAGACCCCACACCATAGGTGTACGAACGTGTAGAATAGAGTCGACACACTAGGGGTTAACTCCGAGTGGTAAACGCAGTTTGGTTCAGTGCCGGGACTCGAACTAAACTTTGTTTGTCACCGAAGCGGGTGTAGCCCTGTTGTCTCTTTACTTGATAACGCCTTCTCTACACCCCACATGCCTGACGATCACAGCATTATCACCAAGTAGAGGAATAAAGAATGCCGAACTCACGCGCGAAGCATACGTGATAGAATCACGATTTACTGTGAGATTAGAGGAATTCCAGCCCGTGCTCTTCTATTCGAGAAATGTTCATTTTGTTGTCATTAAAAAAAGGACAAACGAAATTCTTCTATTATAGGTATTTTTCTATATTTTTATAACTTGTAGTATAACTTACCTACCATCTTATATCTCTGAGGCTATATTATATTATAGCCTCGGCGATTCTGGTGACTTTCTAACGCCTGATAGGTACCTCATAGACGCCTGAGCTCCGGAGCTAGGTAACTTTTTATATAGAGAAGATATTAACCGTAATTTGTTGTTGCAACGTGGCATGAAGCTTGGCGAAAATTGAAACATCGTATCGACTTTGCGCAAAGCCAAAGCTAGAGTGGGGTAGTTTTAGCCCTATCTTGGCTCACCACTCGTTCCACGATTTTTAGATAGAAAGACTCAATTCCGCCCGTATACGGTATACCGGCTTAAAAAAAAAAAAAAAAAGAAAAACCTGTATAGGTATTAGGAACTCCACGTATATTCGCGCAATCTTTAAAGGCAAGACTAGCTATCAGGATAGAATTTTAGTCCCAGCTATAACCCGGCTTAGTAAAATTAAATAGGCCACGATTCAGCGGACTTTTCCTTAAATCAAGAGCTAAGATGATCGGAATATAAGATTGATAATAATTTCGTATATTAAACGAAAATGATGAAAATCTGTGAACCTAATGAAACAAATTGACGAATAAGCGGCCGTTAGGGTTTGTGGTATTACTTTCAAGAGGTAATCTTCGGCTACGCGAGATTAATGAAAGGGAAGGTGTGTATACGAGATCAGTAAACGGTGTGAGTTGCCGGATCTAATTTATCCAGCTGGTATAGAAGTAGATTTTGAAAAATATTGACCAAATGAAAGTCTTTTGGACAAACGATGTGTCGCCAACGAAGAGGGACAATTTCAATGCGAGCATCGTATGTACACGAATAAAGAGGATTCGCCTGGCTCTAAATTAAAAGCCAGGGGGTTTCAACGTTTAAACTAAACTCGGGAGGTGTGGGGCAGATAACCTAAAACGACTAATTCGTCTCTATATACCCGTGATCACGTGTATATAGATACATATTATACACATATATATATATATACAGGGTGTTGCACAACTGAATGCAAAAATTGACGAGGGTAATAGACGGGGTCAAGCCGAGTAAATTAGACTATAAAACATGTGGTCTCCTAAAAAATCTTACAGTCTGAAAAATCGCGTTAGGCGCCGGCATGTAGTCAACCGACTACACAGCAGATATGCGTCATAACCGTTTATGTTGTTCTCTTCGTCTAAAATTCAATGTCAAAAGTGTTTTTGTTCGAAATTTTTGACTTCTGAAGCGTTATGGATGAAGCGCTGACCGATGCAATTGTGTAGTCGGTTGCCTACATGCAGGCGCCTAGAGCGATTTTTTTAACTGGCCGTATCTCGCGACCGGTGCTTCGGAGACCACATGTTATTTGGGTTAATTTACTCAGCTTGACCACCTCTATTACTCTCTTCAATTTCCGAATTCAGTTCTGGGACACCATGTATTATATGCATAAGACCTTGCGTTATACTCCTTCGTCAACAGTCTATACAAACATAGAATAGCGAGCTTTATGCATACCTCTATAGATATTATACGATAATCCGCCTCGCCCATTGGTTGAATCATCAATGATTAGAGCAGAGCTTCTTTTCTCTTTTCCTATTTTTTTTCTTTTTTGATTATGTGATCGAGTTTGTAGCTGGTTAATTAATTTTTTATTAAAATTGATAACCTAGGTATACGACTCAGAGGAGACGAGGAAGAGTGGGTAATACACAACTGTGAAGACCAATTTGTCAGAAACTCTCCAAGCACACAATAAAAATGTTAACAATGGAGAGCGAAGTTGTATCGGTATAGAAATTCGGGTTCTCGACTCTTGGGTAGTAGGGTAGTATACGTAGCTCGGCTGGTAGTTGGGATAAAAGTTCATTTTAAAATAAATGCAATTCAACTCTGCTTTTGCCGGTGGACGAAATATCTCGTGCTAAATGAAATGGACAAATTCCTATGGCCTTGTACGGGCTACGGAGTACAAACTACGGACCTCGGGTTCTGGCCTGGCCTTTCATGGACAATAGACACGGTTCCGTACCGTCGAAATAATGCGGCTATGTTGACCAGGAAAAATATTTTTTCCATCAATTTCGACGGATAAACGTGCTGACGAGGTTATCCCGAACGATTTTTTTTTCCGTTTATTTATTACTTTTTATTATCTTCCTCTTGCACTTTCTGGCTAATTACCCTGTACAATTATTTGGGGGCGCTCTTCCTCATTTTTGAATTTCCAAACCGAAATTCACTACGATGAAAAATCGAAAGATAGGAAATAAAAAAAATAAATAAAGCTCACATCCGAGTGAACGAGAGCTTGATCCCGATCCCCGTATGCGTGAAAACGCTGAGTGGCTATACGACGAAATGCCAATTTCATAGGAGCCGATTTAAACCAATATAATTTGTGCTTTACGAAGCGGATTATAGTCGTTTTCATCCGATGATCGGTATCGGATCGTATCTTTTTAAACTAGCGGTAATATCATAACAAAATTTAGGACTGTATATATGAACCTACGTGAACATTACAAAAAGCTGTTAACGCGAATGTGAAAATGAGGTTGCTCAAAAATACGGTTTAATAATGGCTGTGCAGTAGAGTGGAATAAAAATATAAAATAAAATGGAATTTCGTTGAGGTTTAGGTTTTTGATTTGAAAATACCTCATGGTAATACATTCTCCAAGATTTCTTGTGGATACTCGATGCAATATCGCTACTCAAAGAATCATGTGTCGTGGTGATCGCACCACTTATTAGCTCACAAACCATGTACCTATGGTATTCTGTGTGGACCTGCTGCAGCCGTTATTCCCATAACTATACGATACGATCAAGTAACAATAGCTACCAGGTTGGTATTTGCTTAATAAAATGCGTCTTTAGGCAAGCAGAAAAGCGGGCAAAGCGCTGGCACAGAAGCAGCAGGAATCTCTTTACGATCTATGATAGTAGTGAGTCTCGTCCTCCTTTTCAGATATTCTCTTTTAACCACCGCACGTTCCTTTACTACCGATCTTGAATAAATCGAATTTTTCATAGATATCGGCGAGCCAACGATGCCCTGCTACTATAGACCGGAAACGAGCAAGGATCTAACCCTTCGCCGGAAGTTACGGATCCTCCGATCTCCCCTTATGCATACTCTATTCGTAAATTGAAATTTTTCTCGCATACTTATGCTATAGACGATTCCTCAGCCAATTTATGTCAAAGTTCAGAATTTTTTAATTTTAATTTTTTTTATTTTCTCTCTGCTTCAAAACTAATTGTCTCTACGATTTTTCCTTATTTTTTTTCTTTCTTATTTTATGGGGATATTTCAGCACGTTATATACCTCCACTTAGTAATTGGACTATTTGCTCTGACGAAATAATCATTTCTTACGGCATGTAATAAAGGGGAGTGGAAATACGGGTGGAAATTAAATTTGACACAACGATAAAAACCTTTTTTTACGTCCGTCACATGTATTTTTGCTTCACAAATTGGGCTACTCTAACGAAGGCGTCTGTAGGGTACTTCCGGAGTTTATGTTTACCGTAAAAAGCTACCCCAAAAAAGTTGTTACATCGGTGGAAACCCATTCGAAATTTCATTCGTCGTAATGATAGGAAAATATCTATTCATTTTATCTATAATTGTTTGGGTGTTCAAAGCTTTCGTTCTAACCGTGTTACACTTTATTTCAAAACTAGAGTTTCAAATATCCGTAAATCCTTCGTTTAATACTAAAATGGTAAACGTGTCGACTAATATTTGCATGAAGGTCGCTCCCAGTTCGAAACTCACGAATTTGACGAACACGGTAAAATGTCTGATTTATAATTTACCTGCAGACAGGCAGATGGACGTAGGGAACAAGTTCTAATTTATCTCTAACGTATTCCAACGATAGATTCAATTATTTATCTTATCTTTGCTTCGGTTATTTAATCAAAGTACAAAGCTTACTTTTCTTTTTAAATAATAATCGATGGAACGAGGCCTGAATTTCACGGATTGCCAGTGTCTTTATCTAATTATTTGTACTTTATCTCAAACTCGCTTATGAAACTTGACTAATTACGTAGCATTAATTATTGAGCTAATGATGCAGGAATAAATTGTAACGAAAAGTTGAGAAAATTTTGCTCCCAACAACCTTTGCGCTTTGGAAAATCAATGCGAGTAAATTTCATAAAAGTTTATATTTCGCTAGCTGAAAGTGGAGTCTTAGCTTATTCGCATTTGCCTGGTGGTTTGATGCTTTCGTCCTAGAATCGCGTATACCCTAGGGAACGAAGAAATGCTAGACGTGAGCTTGAGCGTACGTAGGTACATACTTCAGCTTTAGGAGATTCTAAAAGTTTCACTTGCGCTTCTCATGCCCAGGACGCTTAATACATGAATGATAAATCTGCAGACGCCTGTCTGCCCTAACTTCCAGAACCTCTTTATGGTGTGAAATTCAACTTTTCTGATTTTTTAAAACTTTTTAAGGCCCAGCGGTACTCGAAAATTTACCATAAAAGATCTTACGGTAGGTCTGTACGATTTAACGCACCTCGTTTCAACCCTTCCAGACCCTAACGATCATTTTATTATACTGATTATGGACTCATCGTTGAAGAATAAGTTTCATACCATTTTTTGCGTAAGTTTAAATAATTATTTAACGAAAACCATTCAAAAAATATGATCGCTGTTTGTGAACGTTGAAGCATGTTATCATATCTGTGCTCAGTTGCGAATGCAGAGAATAATTTCAAAGCAGAGAAAGCTCTTGAATATTCAACTCGTTATGGACATTCAGAACCAGTGTATAACCTGATGATAATAATTGACAAAAATTAATCTCAATCTCTACTACTGTATAAGAATTCCATGCGGGTGATGATTACTGGGTGTAAAACTTGGTAGGTGGTTGAAAAAATAAATGATCAACATAATGACGTGATAAAATGATACGCAGATTGATAAAATTTCATTAGAAATCCTTCGAAACTGCAGGGAAAAATAGTGGAGCAAAAAACTTGGCGTAATTTTTATCTAGACATTTTTCACGATTATAAGTACTAGTCGAAAGTAAAGCATGAACCGTACGTGTCTTCTTAAATGTTATCGGCCCCACGTACGGGCATGGTCCCGCATGGACAAAGATGAACAAAAGAGAGAAAACCGGGGGTATGGATGTTTTTGCTTTTATTTCCTCACTGGTAGTCTTCCTTAAGCACCATTTGTCTTAAGTTTATGGCAGCACGTAAGACCTCTTGGGTATCAACACCATTGTTGATGGGGTCCATTTAGACGGCGGAGATCGTACGTCGTCTCAACTTAACTCGAGTAAGCATTCTCACGTGGACTTCTAGATCTTTGTCCATTTCCCATTCTGTCTCGTCTTAACTCTCATTGTTTCATCTCACATTCTGTCTTTTAGTTATTGTCCGAAAATGGAGTCCAACACACACCGTCAAAATCCCCTAATTCCCGATTTGCTTTTGACAAACAAAGCCAAAGATTCCTACCATCTTACTGTTGCCTAACGCACTGAAGTTAGATTAACAAACTAAGCACGGTTTTGTCTGATTGCTGGATAGTAGGCATTCGCTCCCCTCTTCATGAACTGTTCCAGACTCTAACCGCGTATAATATCGTTGCCAAACTTACTTCACGGCAAGGAATAGAATCGATTCGAATTTCATTGTAGATCACATTGGCAGCGAATTGGAAATCACACGACGGTTCAACCGGAGTAGGCCAGAGTCCAAGTTGATAGGTTTGACGGTTTACCAATAGTAATTAATTCATCCAATCCCGCTGCATGCTTCAGTTTTACAAACTCCTATTATCATCATTCGCAACGATGTGCTTGAAATTATTATTCGCGACATCTAGTCAGCCTGAAGAATCTGACCACCACGATCCGGTGCTTCCAAGAATTTTGAAGAATGGAGGATCCACGACACACAATGAATTATGTCTCAAATTCGAATCCAGTTCATCCTACAGTCGTGAAATATGTAAATGTTCGGTATCCGCTACAAAGGATAAGAAAAAGGGAGGAAAAAAATACCGAAATCCCTCCGAAAGGTAAAGCTTCGACACATACCATGAGAGAAGAAACTCTGTTACGGTAAATGGCTTGAACTCGCTCCAGAGTTTTCGATCCAGGACATCCACTTCGCGCCCTTTAAAGGGTTCGCCAAATTCCTCGAAGGTTATCTGCAGCCACGCCTTATGTCCTGTTTTATGATCTTATGCCGAAATCCCATGGCATAAAGGGACGCGGAAATCTACACATAGGTATATGTATGGCCAGCGGCAGATCCGGGCAGGGTTGCTACTGAAAACGAACTCTCTAGGTGCGCTATTTAAACCCCTATAGACGCGTGTAACAGACATATACATACGAAAATACATACAGCTTTCACGTACCGAAAATATAGATTCGGCTCTATATAACGGTTGATAATGTGCTCCCATGGGATCTACTCAATCTTGTCTCTACGTACGTTTCTATGAACTTAGCGCATCTGTTTCCAAGATGTTACACGGCGTAACTATATTGTTTCAAATTATCCATGCAGTGTTGACGTATGACTTTCTATAGACATGGCAAAACTATCTAGTTGGGTTGAGTTTGTTCAGGAAACATTGTGTTTTTTTTGTTTTTTTTTTTTTTCTTTTTTCGCCCGTCAACTTCCTAATTGGGAATTGTTTTCACAGTCAATGGATGGAATACCTATTCAGTCCGCACTTTCACGCAGTCCATTGTCGATATTTTACTGTATAAAAACAATTCAAAAATCACGACATGAAGACTATGAACAGTCGTGTGAAACTCCGTGTTTATGAAAGTCTTACGATTAGCTGTAAAATTTCTATGATAAATTTTGCAAGCTTGAATTTGTGCTCAAAAGTGTAGAACGATGAAACATGGGACAAAATTTATACACTGTGGTCCGAGCTGGGTGGATCCACCTTTGATGCTTTTCAGCTTTTTCTCAAGTCTTAAATCAGGAATCTTGTCATCTTGTTTATTCGCTTTGACATTGTATGCTCGAATGTGTTTGAGAAATCTTTCTATCCATTTTGAGTAAAGTGCAGACAATAGAATAGGAAACGTTGGGAAGCGAGTGGAGCAAAATCTGAAACGGAAAAGACGCGATGTCGTAAATATCGGGAAATTGGAAATCGGTTAGCCTTTAGATTCAATGGTTGAACAGGAGCATTTACCCTCGGCCATGAAAACAATTTATGTTAAAATTCTTAAACAATACGTCCTTGGCGTCCTGATTCGATCCTCTAATTTATTGATCGGCTTTTCTATTCGAGACGGAATTACTTCATCGATTTCGAATTCTTGGTAAGCGACCTATCGACGTGTAATTTCATATCTCAAGGGAGTTTTAATAGGCGAGCGTTAACGCTAAGGTTACCAAGCCAAATAATAAATATAAAATAGCCTAATATGTACAAGATTGGATTCTTCCGGCAATGTCATGTCGCGGCGCCCTTTTTCTATCCTACCTATATCCAGGCCACCTTGGTTTAGTGAAGCTTTTTCTCAACTTTTTATTTTTCTGTAACCGCATTGATTTTCCTGCACACGTGTACACCTACCCGAGGTGTACTTGTAAAAAAAACTTGCGAGTTGTCGCTGGTGGCGAAACGGCACCGATATGCGATGGTGAAGAATCGGGCGTTTTAAAAAAAGGGAAATTTCAAACTTCAAGTAAGAATTCCTTCTGTCTTTAGACTCTGGAAGATTATCGACGGAAAAACAGTAGGAGTTAAATTTATTCCCATTTCTATTGAGACATGATCGTTTATATTCCCAGAATAGAAATTCGCTCGGATCCCATCTCCCATCGCACTTTTCAAATCGACTACACTTTCCTCCTCCTCTTCCTCGTCCTATTTCTCTTCGTTCTCTTCCTGGTTGTCCTATTCCTCGTCTCCGTCCCGTCTCCGTCCCGTCACCAGTGAAAGCAAACGAGCTTGAGAAAGCAGGAGAAGTCTAAAGAGAGGAGTTGGAATTGGATGTTAACACATGACCTCGCGTCAGCCAATGACACCCAGAGTTCGACATAGCCCCTTTACTTCTCAGGAGAGGGTCAGGGTGCTCTGATTGAACAGTGACGGATCGTTGCGCGATGTCCCTTTTGAATAATATCACCGTTCGCTTATTCTTCTGGCTTAAGATCACCCTTCTTGCCTTTTTGCCTTCTTGCCATAGGCGCCTTCCGGCCTACCCCTAGGAGATCAGGGAGCTACAGGACCGGGGCAGCCATACCCTCTGCGGTCCATTGTGCAAAGATAGGTTAGCCTTGCAGATTGAATTTCACTTCCGTTGGTCTTTCGACTGTACGGTCGCCCTTGCGTGCTGGACGTTAACACGATTTCAATTTTCCATATCCTTATTTCACAACTAAACTTTTTTCTTCAACAAAACTAAGTTGTTTTCTTTTTTTTTTTTCTCCTTTTTTCCCAACATCCAAAACCGCTCGTCGAAATATTATATGGGTCAACATTTCGCCTGTATAGCTGCACTTCCTAATCAAATGCGGTGAATTATTGACCTCAAGTGGTCATTAGGGACTAGGGTGAACCTTGTCTTTCAATTATTTGAATTCGAATTCGTGTTCATAGGTGCTGATGGTAATTGCATTCTGTTCTTGTTTTATGGACTGAAAGTGGATGCTGAGAATTAAAGAAGGCCGGAGGCTACCCCAGAGTTGAATTCGTTTCACGAGATGAGAAAAAAAAGTGATCCAAAGTTATACCTCCAATTTTTGTTTTTTTTTATTACTTTTATATTTTTTTTGCCAAAAGTGTTCTCTCGGTACCGGTACATAAAAGTCATCTGAAGAATAGCTGTCATCCATCTTACCATATTATAGTGTTCAACGTACATTTGTTTCCATTTTCATGTACACGTAGTACATTTCTCTGTGCAATGCTTTGAATGCGAGTTTCCTTCTATACCTTCCTATAGAACTTTATCTAAGTACGAACGAATCAAGGGTAACACAAGAGATGGCTTTTCAAAATTATATTTCCAAGATTGAATTTACAAAGATTTCCACATACCATCCCAGATTTAAACTCAGCCGTCTAACTTGGTAATATAGCTGGTTCTGAGTTCTACAAGCCTGCAAGATATACCTTATGGGAAAAAAATAATAATTAATTAATTACCTAATCATTAGATTCCGTTAATCATGTTAAAATAAATTTGAAATTTTATTATAAATAAATTTCGAACTTACGGACATACAATCTGGAACTCATTTTATCGGTTTTATTGATCGTTATAAATGTATAAATATTAATGAAATATGATTGGATAGATTGAAATATCGAAAGTCATATCTCCATAACATTTAAAGTGTTTTTTTTATTTTTTTATTTTTTTTTCCCCGTTGATTCGTTTGGACCTTATCGAGAGTCAGCCCGACGCGTTTCACCGGGCTTCGACGGTTTCTGATTTCGTATTCTTATATTCGTTCCGTGACTTTTTCATTTTCGCACAAAGCGATATCTCGGTCCATCTGCGAACCGTTTTTCCTACGCGTACCAATATTTCCCTGCGAACATCTCACTCGGTCGAACGGGTGGAGGGGATCGAGTAAGGGATGAAAGGGGGGAGGAAGTGAAAAAAAATTTCCCAATCTCTGATAGGCTCGAACTGAAGGGAAGAGGCTGAAGAGAAAGCGAGGAACGGAGATGGAGAGAAGGTGGAGAGAGGAGGCTTATGATTGGTTCATTTGATTTGCATCGAAATTGTAATCATGCGACACATGGCCCCGCGCTAACACCTCTCGCCGTAAGGTCTCCTCTCTCATATCTAGAGTTTGGGATCGTTTCGAAAGTGTGAGGGTGGAATTTTGAGTCTGAGCGAGTCACCCGGGGAAACGCGTAATAGTGCGTAAAAGTGGGCTGCCTGCCGAGAGGCTCGAGATGACGCGTGAAATAATCTTGGGATTGGAAAGATTTGAATAAACCGTATATAGATATGATACGAGTCACATATATAGGTATCCGTCCTGCAACGAACCCGTGATATATATATTTCGAGGAAATCCCGAAGCGAAAATTCTCGAAAGTATCGACTCGGCAGCAACAAGGTGTGTAACTACCAGCTTCACATTTTCAACCGGTAACTTCCGCAGCGTACCGTATTTCTTCTTCAACATGAGGGAAAATCGCTAACCATACGTACCAGGGACGCGTGAATATTTCATGGAAACGTTTTTGTGCAGCTAGACTGATCCCTCAGCCTCCGGCGCCGTAGTTTACCTCTGGATTTTCCCTGCAGTAGCCCACCAGCCCCGGTGAACGATCAACGGACGTAGATGCAGGATTTACCCCCTTCGAATACTCCGCTGTTTGTAGTTTAGTTTTTAGTTTATCTCTACCTCACCGATACGTAGATAAATCGCACTCTTTACACCGCGGAATCAAACGGAACTGATCCCCTCAATGCCGGCCAATCCTGCATGACATTTATAAAAAAAAATAAAAATAAAAAGAAGAATAAATACTAACTAGAAAATTTCGACGAGCAGTCGATTTTAACCATCACCACAAATTTCACTACATACTTTCAAAGCTTTCGAAGTGACTAACCATGAATAGTTTAACACACAGCAATCCGCTACCCGTACGTAAACTAAACTGGCATCATCATCAAATACGATTATTCTAGCCTGAGGAAAAGCTCGCTTGCAAATCGCACTGTGGTTTTTAGTTTTTGTTTTTCCTTTTTTTTTTTTTCTACATTTCAAAGTCTTTACTCGTCACATTTGTACATTGATAATAATCGTTCGCAAAAAAAAAAAAAAAAAAAAAAAAAAAAAAAAAAAAAAAAAAAAAAAAAACGTGCGGACTTCGATTGAACTCGATATTTTTTTTTCGCTGCTGTTTATTCCAGAAGCTTTAGGCTCGAGTGTGTATATAATGAAACAAAATAGACGAGTTTAATGGAGAGTGCATGCCAGATTTTTGGCTAAAAATAATCCAATGATCATTCGAAATTTAGTCGACTGTGAAACAATTTTAACGCAAGTTTCAAAAGCAAAAGCTGAATACTGTAGTCGTAGAACAATAAATTTTAGTATTTTTGTATTTTAATACATTATTTTTTTTTTTTTCTTTCTTTCTTGTCCTTTTTATTTCACCATGGAATAAAATATGGCATATTATGGTAATCTGGCGTTGACTCTCGTAATCGTGATTTATTGCAAATTAATTGTACAAATCCCGCCGCTCAAATTTAACCAAAGCTTTATTTCGTCTTCCCCTCCGATATCATATACATGGTAAATTGGTGTAGCGAATCATTATACAATTTTTTAATACATCTGATTGAAAATCAATAAAATTGATGTAGAGTTAAGCCCAAGTAAGCACAAGCTGTGATATAGATGTATAGATGTGATGTTTTTTTTTTTTTTTTTTTTTCTTTTCTGCACTTTTTATATGCATATCAGATGCATATTACGTGAGGGTGTGATGCGGAATTGGAGGAAGGTAGAAACGGTACTGGATACATAAGGAACATTTTACAAAGTTATCGGTTTATTTTCCGAATGCAAATACCCGGAATAATCCATATTTTATGCCGAGATGATACCTCCTTCGACTAGGCTTGCGCCCGAACAAAGTTTATTCCAAAAGTTCGGAGAGTTAGAGCAAAGAAAAGTAGAACGAAATTCAAAGTTTGAACGGGGAAGTCGTCAGCTTTAAACCGTTTTGAGTGAGTTTTTTTTTTTTTTTTGAATTTTCTTCTTTTTTTTTTTACCCAACAATTATTTTAACCACTTGGTCCTTGGAATATATTTATGCTATTCTAGCAGTACGGAGATCGTCGAAAAGCTCACAATTGGCTCAGAAAATTACTCAAGCTCACTGTTCACCGTTCGTTGTTTTTTTTTTTTTTTTTTTTTTTAATTCAATTTAATTTTATTCTCACGTTTATAATTGCTGCAGTGTGAATCTAAAAACATTTTTAGCTTATTTCTATCAATTACCACAAGGATATCCTGAAACTAATTTCCAAAGAATAGATTGAAAATAAAAACCCTTGCGGAAATACGGAAAGCTGATATCACAATACGATTATATAGAATCTAATGGTACGACCAATTCAAACGAAATAAAGGACCAACGTTACAACACAGAACACTAATTACGTAGAACATTACCTAAACGTCAGAAATTTATGGAACAAAAATGACAAGTATCTATCAGAGAAAGATGAAATAATAAGAATACTGGTTCTGAGACATAAACAAATGAATAAGAAAAAAAAAGAAAAAAAGCTCATTTCTTTCGACACTCTTCAAGACATTTTGGTAACCCACTTAGTTACAACTTTTTTGAATACGAAGTGAAATTTTTTCAAATTCTGAGGGACAAACTATGCCTAATTGCGAGGCATAAGCGGGTTGTAATAATTTGGTAAAATGATTGAAAATAAAATTTTCGAGAAATATAATTCCACGCTGATCTTTTCAAACGTTAATCCATGTCGTATGCATACCCATGTATAAAATATTTCCGGATAAACGGTAAATCCACGAACTTTAAAGATGCCTGAAATAACGCTCGACGTATTTTCTTTCAATCTTCGAGTATCTGATTGGTGGGCGAAGTACGTCGAATATAAGGGTGGGTATGCGGGAAAAAGGGAATAGTTCCACCATCTCGTAGTATAAAATGAAAAAGGAGGGTAGGTATATAAGTAGAAATCACTCGGTCTGTTGTAAATTCTTCTGCGGGACCGCGCAATTGGGGGTTTGGGGGTGCGACGAAAACCGCGTGGCGCAGCGCCGTAGAGAAAAGGCCGCGTTTGAATGTACATAATCATCGGAACGTCATTCAAAAAGAGAAAAAATCAATTGGTTTCGCTCTTGTGACTTGCCGAGGGATGTTTCTACGGTCGATAATAATTTCGGCCGCGGTAACATCAAGGGTTGTCTCCAATCTCTGCGCGTTCCTTCCTCTTTTCTTTCAAAACCGCGCCCTTCCCTTCGCTTCCCTTCTTCTCTTATATTCCGTTACCCTTACAGGACGAGGCGACACGGTGTTATTTCAAGAATTATATTCTCGTTTTGAACTTTATTTTTCTCCCGTCTTGAAATCCGCCCTCTCGCGTCTTTTCAACGTCACATTTCGAAAGCTCTGAATACCACCGGATGAATGAAATAGGGAAAAACTCATCATCCCAAGTAGAAATATTCTCCCCCAACATTTATTCCCCGTCCAAGTCTCGGCGAGTAATACATAGTGTCTCCGTACTAACCCGTCTCTCTGATAACCTCTTTTTCACGGATGTCAAATTTGCTTTTATATCCAAAATTTACACGATTGATAAGCCTCGAGCTTTTCAGATTTTCTTAGACCACCCGATTTCTAGATATCGGAACTTGAACGCAGGTTCTTCGAAATATAAAAATAAAATTCATAATTTTTCGCAAACTTTGGGGGTTGAACTTCGTTAAATCAATCGAAAATTAACACGCTTGCTTAATTACCTCGACGTCCCTGGCTTTTCACGCTTACGTAATGAGCTTGCAAAAACTATATATGAAAGGGTAAAAGCTCGCTTGGTATTTCACCCCCGTAGTAGTTGAGTTAATATTATTATACAAATGTACACATTGATATATATATTTGGCTTGAATCTACATTGAACCTATAGGGTACCTGTTTCTATTCTGACTATAGTTGTGTATTCTGACAGTAGTGAGTACAGGGCGTATTGTTAATTGAGCTATCAGTACCCACGTGGGGACTAATTAACCGGGTAGCTCGCACTTTTTCACAAACGCAAACATCAAAGAGTAGTCCTTGGAGGCTTTGGGTAGATGTTGAGTAAAAAATTCAGAGCGTACAGCAGGACGACGTAATTCTCTATCCTAAACCCCCGTCGACGGATCGTGGCGATTCACGTCACTCATACAGATTATCTAGGGCTTTATCACGTTACTATTAACGATTCTTTATGCACCGACATCAGACCAAACTTTTCACCGCTGCATAAAACGAACGTCATTCGTCACATCGCTGAATTCACATCGAATTATAATCCTCTATATAACCACGATAATTTTCAATATGCATATAGCACACATATACACAAAGATGATTTTATTTAACTTTCGAGTAAAACCAAATATGAAGCAATATATGGCGAGTGACAAGCAGCAGACAAGATTTTTTATCTTTTCTCCTCTTTTTTTTCCCCTTCCTTATTCAATTCGTTGCCCATATCGCGAGGAATACAACAGTTCCAAGTAAACTAGGACCGTATTTATATTCATAGGTATGTATATGTAGACCTGTTGCGATAACATATATGCTTTGATCAGAGCCTGTCCAAAGCATAGTTGGGGGCCCTTTCGTATATAATGCACAATGTTGCACTGTTACGTGGCTTAATATAATAGCTTAGCACGTCGTTCGTACGTATATCACCGTCACGTGTATATGAAACATAATAGAAAAAGTCTGAAAAGCACCCTGATCCTTTTTATTGCCAAGTGTTGTTGTGAGCTTTCCAAGCATGGGTGAAAGCTTGGCTTGCGTGAAAAAGAAAGAAGAAGAAAAAAATTTGAAAATAAGTAGATAAAAAAAAAGAAGAAAATGTTCAACAATTTTTGACTCCAGACTAAAGAGAGCTTTCGATCTTTCCCGCGTAGGTATATCTTTAAAAAAATATTCTGATACACTCATGGTGAGCTTTAAGCCCGAATAAACTCCCCCGAGATTCTCGTGAATAAATTTAACCCATGAATCGAATAAGGGCGTATCTTCAAAGAGTATTTCAAAACTCGACCGTATCGATGTCAGATTTTTATAAGAAAATTATTTTTGGTCAATCAAACAGCGCATTCGAACCATCTCGATTCAAGACAGACGTAACCCGGATAATCGATTCAGCTTTCATTATACTTTTTAAATTTGACGAAAAGAAACCAAAATTCATCCTTCCAGCTATCCTGATTCTAATTTGCGTAGAATTTCTTTCAAATACACAAAACATGAGACGTTTTTAGTCTCTCCAAATTTAATGTAAATTATTCCTCAGTATAGACCCTTTTGTCCAAAAATCTGAGCCAATAACTTTCTTTTGACATCGACAGAGGTATAGCTTCACCTGAAACTGTACCAAAGAATAAGAAATTCGATTAAAATATCGGTTCGGATATAGCAAAAGCTATTTTCGCATTATCGAAGTGGTTGTAAATTAATTTCCACCAATTTTCTATATCCAGTAAAAAAACTAGGCGCCTACTTCACGAGTGGGTACAAATAATTGGGACTGATAAGCTTCGTAGGTACTGGTTTTATCCGATGTAACATATGCTCAGAGTCAAAACCAATAACGATTTATGACCCCCTGGGAATAGCAGGTGCACGGTGAGATAATGGGGGCAGCACTTCGTGTGTTAAAATTACTAAATTCCTAATTACACGTCCTCTAGTCACGCGAGTATGATAAAACTTTTGAATGAAAAATCTCTGATTATACCGTGACTACTGTCGGCGCAAAAAGGTTTGGCCCCTCTGTTTGAGTGATCATAACTTCCACAGAAAAATTGATACAGCATCGAGACAGGAAAGATCGTAAAGCGCCAAGTTTTCTGCGTCTGATGGTTACTCACATATTTCTGTGTAAAAATCGTGACAACCGTTATGATCTCCGAAAACTTAAAAAACGTAGTTTTTTCGGAGTCCATCGCCGTACGTCAACTTAAACTCGTCACCGTTTGTCTGAACTAAGTTTCAAAAATCTGTGAAAATTCAGAAATATTCCCTGAACATTGACGGGCATGATAGCATTTGGTAATTTCAAAAATATTCAAAAATCTGGACGCCAGGTGTAGAAAGGTCCAATGGTGCGATTTGTGGAACGGATTGGTACCGGCGAACCTGAGCTAGCTCAAAATTTTCGTCAAGACATACACTTTTTGATTCCGTAATCAGTTTTTGGTTTGCAAGAGTCAACTTCCAGTAATCGACGTCAACAGTTTATCAAATTCCCACGGGGCCGCGTGTGTCCAAGCTGCGATATCCGTCGTTGCATTGACATTGTTGATTGCATCAACAATTGAGTCTGTGACGGGCGCGGCAAGAAGGAAATGCAGCAACGAATATCGGGGCTGGGACACACGCGGCCCCGCGCAAATTTGAAAAATTGTTGAAGTCGATTACTGGAAGTTGACTCATGCGAACTAAAAACTGATTACGGAATCAAAAAGTGTAGACCTTGACGGAAATTTCGAGCTAGCTCAGGTTCGCCGGTACCAATCCGTTCCGCAAATCGCACCATTGGACCTTTTTACACCTGGCGTCCAGGTTTTTGGATATTTTTGAAATTTCCAAGCACCATCATGTTCGGTAATGTCCAGGAAATATTTCTGAATTTTCACAGATTTATTTCACTCATTTTAGACAAACGGTGACGAGTTGAAGTTGACGTACAGCAATGGACTCCGAAAAAACTACGTTTTTTAAGTTTTCGGAGATCATAACGGTTTTCACGATTTTTACACAGAAATTTGTGAATAACCATCAGACGCAGAAAACTTGGCGCTTTACGATCTTTCCTTACTCGATGCTGTATCAATTTTTCTGTAGAAGTTATGATCACTCAAACAGAGGGGCCAAACCTTTTTGCGCCGACAGTAGTGGTACCTATCAATGATATTATTTGTCTTCTGTTCCTTCGTTATCGCAAAGGTATTTCTATACCTACCCCACCTGCCTCAATAATGATTTGGATTAAAGCTCGCAAGCACGACTGTGTGCAATCTCTGCTTTGTGAGTTTGTTTTTCTGTCCGCCTGGCTCTCGGGCCAAGTCCAAAGAAAATAAGCAAATAGTAGTTTCACTCTTGTCTCTACAACCAGCCACGACGACATCTGACAACTTTGTTCAGGTTTCTTCGACTCTTTTTGTTTCGGGTAAGAAAATAGTCGCAGCTTTTTCTATTGATTTGCGTGATCCGTTCCCCCTCCTTCCTCCCTCTTCCCCCTTCCCGCCATCCTCGTGTCTTCTTCTTCACGTTTGTCTTCTCTTTGGTTAGTGTCTTAGACTGAAGCCGAAGGTGGATTCATTTCATTTTATACTAGCTGGTAATTTCATTTATTTTCTTATCACGTAATCCGTGACACAGTGTTTTAGAAAATCTAGGAAACCGCGTATGTACTATCGGAAATCTATACCTACAGAATGAAATATTCAAGCCACATATATTACAGTATTAATAATACCTCCGGTCCGCGAGCCGATCGAATCGAATAAATTTAAAGGCATTCGCGCAAAGAAAAAGCCTCGAGCTCATCTCGCCCAAATCAACTCGAAAGTTGATCTATATTATACAAATATGGTGATTTTATAATATCGAACCGCACGCTGCCTCCTAACTGACTGATTATACAGCCAAGTTCAGAACACCTCGAACCGAAGTCCAGCTTTCGGTAATTTCTTTATTTTCTCTTGCAGTACCGATTTTTGAATTTCACTATTAATTGGGCGTCTAAGTTATTCCAAAAACTTTGTTTAAATCAGTGACTGAATATTACCTTAATTTCTGTTCTGTATGCGGTGAATTTTCCGGCGATTTATGATTGTTTCCAGTCTGTAACAGAAAATTAACACTTTCGTTAATTTATTTAATTTTTTAACGATAATTTTCGTTGATTGTCAATAATTATACGATTTAACACGTAATAAATCCTACTGTTTTCACATACAATAGATTTCGTTCACATTTACGGTTTAATAACGTCACTGTCGACTGTCGAATACTTTTCGCAAGTTGCGGTGAATAGATTGGATCGTGATCACGTCACTCCCACAATACACACAGCCATTAATCATTCGAGTTTAACTGTTCAGCCCATTGATAAGTCAGTGGCTGTAACGTATTACTTCTGCAATTCCAACTCGATCGTATAATTGGCTTAATATTGCTAACTTTCAAGTCATATATACGGGAACATCATTTATTACCTGATTTTAACCCGTTCAAAAATGGTGTAAATTTGTCCAGAGAGACAAAAAAAGAAAGAAAAAAGAGCAAACATCCCTTCGTTCCTCAAAATATCGTTGCTGTTCTATTTTTCTCAGAGCTTTATGATATAGAGGTTTGAATAACGTGGGGCAGATCGATCATGCATGTACCTAGGTACGTGAAAAAAATCGGTCAAAGTCAATCAGTCAATTCTAAGCAGCTTATAATTGTTGTAAAAGCAATATCGACGTTAAGTATAAAGCGAATACACATCTATGAACCATTTTTGAAAACTTTTACGAAACGTGTTCACGCAGAGTGCAACAGCGACGAAGAAAAGCTGTTAAACTAAGGTAGAAGAAAACGAGCAAAGCCGCCGACTACACGTGTACATAATCTGCTACTTACGTCACTCTGTAAGCTTCCCGAAACTAATTAATTACGGAAAGCACCTCCCTGTAAACCTGCCAAGAGCACGTGATTTGAAAACTAGTCTCAAGCCCCCATCACTATTATACCATTCAATTGTCATATAAGTGGTAATCTCGGATTATTGATCAAGGTATCAAAGACGAACGTATCATCATTCTGCAAGAATAAGTTTAAGGCCCGTGGAATCGCCTAACCAAAATTTTGTGTCATTCGAATGAACGTTTCTAAAGATTTATGGTCATACTTTACGACCCTAATTTTCTGTACCGAAAAAAAACAACATGTTTATTTTTCGTCAAATATGGGGAAAAATGATTTCATTTTCCTCACGTTCGACCTGTTTTTTTTTTTTTTTTTTTTTTTTTTTCTTATGAGAAAATAAATGATGTACTTGCTTGAGCGTTTTATCGATAGAATTATGAGTGGGCTTCAACGAAATGTGACTATACGGCATTAAATCGAGCCTCATTAAAAAATCGATGGTCAAGTTTCCCGGTACTGTGTCACCCTGGAATCATTATTCTCCAATTACTAACAGCTACCATTTTATTATCTATGTATGATTTCGTCATTCGAATGACGATGAATTGTGTTAACGCGTTCATTATTCTGTGTGAAACCATGTACGACCGGGTTTCACGAGAGGCGGAGATTTGATTACGTGATTTAGTCGGTTTACCTCAATTGCAACGAGCTCGTATCCGCGCGGTTGAGATCAGCCTAATACCGTGGGATACAGGTAAAAATAAGCGAAACGCGATAAAAGTAAAACTTAGGGATGAGAATTTCGCGAGGTTTTGGAATACCGCTAATCATCTATACGCCACGCCTCATAAACGCTTTAAGTCATTTGTAATCTCAGAAATTTTCATGGGAACCCTGGAAACATTCGGCAAATTTAAACTTTCTCAAGGTTTGGCAGTGAGAGTATTACGCTTACCATTTACTTGCTTGGCAGCTGAGAGCTTTTACGCGAACATCTGTTCGCTGCCGCTAAATTGCATGTCCTTAAATCAAATCTTGTCAACCGTGATGACAGTTACTGATATCTTAATAATTGGTCTGAACGGTACCGTTGTGCTTAATATTAAGTGCTCAAATTATTTGCCACAGTGGTCTAAGAAAAATTGAATTTTTCAACCGCTATAGTATGGAAAAGGTAATTTTTTTATAAATCGTAACAAAGAATTCATACTTTTGGTTCAAACCATTTTCAATTTAGACTCTTCTATACCCTAGCATAGAGCAAAACAAAAACAAAAAAAAAACAGAAAAAAAAAAACTACATTATCTCTGCAATCCTGAGACAAAAAATCAAAGTTAAATTTTATTGCCGAAATTTTGATTTTCGTACTACAGGTTTTTCATTTTTAATAGTTTGAAGTATAAGGCATTTGCATATATTATAAGCCCACGTAATGAATATGAGTCGATAAATTTTTCTAAAAAATGCGGTTTTCAATTGCTAAGCTCTTACGTAATCATCGAAATTTTCTGCCAGATAGAAGGCGGGGATCCGCTTTAGATTTGCTCCGCTGCAGACTCTGACAATAGCGGATTATAAAAAAAGTTTTCAACTTTGTCGTTTTAACGATGTAACAGTTCGTTACGCGACCGTCTAAATTTCATTCAATGAAATTAGCGTCCATGTTCATTTCGCGAAGGCTTAATATCCGGATTCTTTGATCTGAAATGACAGAATATCACCGAGACAAAAATGAAAATCTCTTCAACCCATACACGCAAAGAGAATCTGCGAGCTGACCATCACCGGCGCTGCATTAAAATTAGTTGAACAAAAATTTCTTTACGCACATTGAAACACATTGAAAATTTTATTCCGTCGCAATTTTCGATATTCCCGGCGTTTAATTCGCATGGATTTGACTTTCGAACGATTTTAGATATTTACTACACTCAAAATTCAGCCGATATATTCCAGTCACGTGGTTTTCAATCTTGAGTGTCAAGCTCTACTAACAGAAAACTATACCTATAGAAGCTTCTATAACCGAGAAGACACTCTGGCAAGTCTTCTGCTCTGACTGGACCGAAATACTCGAGTATAGGTATAGTCATTCTGTGTTCCACATAGTGGGAAAGCTCTATACCCAGTGAGCTATTTTAGTTAGGTTTCGGCCGACTGATCTATTTTATTTTTCTCGAAATAATATGCTAGGTGATCGTGTAAATTCTTCGGTAATTTTTAAACAATAATTGAAATACATTGCTTGCCGATTTCTTCTACAATTTAAAGCCCGGCTGTTACAATCGCGAAAACGCAAGAGATGGGATAATTGATAAATGTACTGAAATCTACACCGTCTTAACGCGACTGAAAAAATAACGGAAATCCATTTGTCAAATGAATCAGGAATTTTTCTAGATTACGAATTCATCGTATCTACTTATTCGATACTGTTACGGAGTTTCCCAGAGCTAATCCGAACTACGAAATTCCTGCTTTACTTCGACGCGATATTTTTACCAGCTTCGAATGAATCTCAATCCGGAATTTCTGCTTGAGATTCAACGGTGACACATAAAGATGAGAAGCTCCACAGTTCGTGCAAAAGAGAAATCGTTTCTTTCCCGTTTAGTTCAGAATTAATTAATAT
Organism: Tenthredo scrophulariae; assembly: GCA_963978835.1. Lineage (NCBI taxonomy): Eukaryota > Metazoa > Arthropoda > Insecta > Hymenoptera > Tenthredinidae > Tenthredo > Tenthredo scrophulariae. The sequence continues at coordinate 9,143,471 of OZ022232.1, forward strand.
TTATTTTAGTAGCTATTCAAGTGCATCAATCTTCCGGATTACACGTTATGGGATACACGATGTGCCACTGAATAAACCTCTTTCGATACAAACCAAAAAAAGCACGGGAAAATTTCAATCGGATTACATTGAAAGCTGGATGGTAGAATCGATGGATGAACGGATATCTCTTTCATGAGTTTGTAATGCGGAATCCAGTAATGTTGAGTAATTACCAAAGCGCATTCACGGTTCAACTTGATTACCCGAATTCCTGCAAGGAGAAGAAAACAAGAAGAAAAAAAAAAAAAAAAAAGTCCCTGTATGAAATGCCAATCTTCACTTCACTTCGATAAGAGTATTCACCGAAGAATTCTTAATCGGTAAAGTTTCTGATAAGGAATTAAGCGACGAAACAGAAGAGCATAAGATCGAGCTGCGAACTGATGTGTCCTTTTGCCAAATCGCATGAGGGGAGAACCTGAAATCCCATGGTGCAATTACTAGGGCGCGTTGTAATCGTGAGCTTAGCGTTAGACTAACCACCCGGAAGTGCCGCCATTGTCCACCGCTAATCTGATCACAGATGCTCTTCCGTTCCCACAATGTTTGTTTGCGGTTGCGTAGGTGGATCTGGAGAAGACCACACAGACTCGGCCGGAGTGTTTCAATCGCCCTAATCTCTCTACCTCTCACCTTTACTGATCGTGAGTGCTACGGGGATGTAGAATAGGGGTTGAAATCTTTCCTTATTTTCATTTATTCAAAATTCGTATCTTCTTGCGTTCTTCCGCTGCTTCAGATACAGCACATGTTTCTCTATTCCGTACCCACCGTTTTTGGAAGCATCCAAAATGCGAATAATTAAAGTATTAAACCGTATAATTTCCCTCGCTGCAAGGAAATTTGATATGATCGTATAATATGAATTCATATGGAACTCGACTCCAGGGTTTGCCCAATCCGTACGACGAACAATAAATTGAGAGACCTAGTCTCTCGCTATCTTTAGCTTGGCACGGTCCGACGAGTTTGCGTTTAATCTCGTTACGACGAATGCCATTTAATCGTCAAAATTACCAAAGCTCCGTTCTACGCTCAACGAATTGCCGTGGAAATCTGGGTAAACTGGTGCTACAAAACTGCAATCCTTACCGCGGTTTAGTTCCGCGTAAAAAAGGCTCGAAATTTTACTTGTTAAATATTTACTCGGCCATTTTCAACCGGATAAAATTTACCGCGCTTATAGCCTACGACCTACGTATACATATTTTATAAATAATTATTGACACTTTCTGTCTTCGTATAGGTAGATAAATCGTAACGAAGCAGTTATGTAGTTAGAATTTCGTTTCATCGGAATCAACTCGACGTACGGTAGAATCTTTATTGTTATTCTTATTGTTATTTTCGTAATCTTCGGGGTGACAAATTGGGTTGAAATAATCAGATTATAATACCTTTACCGAAAGGGGTAAAATTCGGAGAGTCATTTTACCCCATGACACCTTCGACCAAACATACTCCCTGCATACTTTAAACGCGTCTTTATACTCCGAGTGTATATTAATGCGCAGAAAAAATATCTTTTGATAAGCAACGATCGTACATCATTTCGAGATAATAATTGACCATTATATCCGGACATCGTACGTATTATATATACTATCACGTATATGGACAATACGTCAAGGCAACGAGGGAGAGGTCGTGTCGCTTTAAGGTGTCAGTCATACTAATGCTCTTATGGTGAAGCATAAAAGGGTGATTATTGCTCATCAACAAGGTGAAGAGTTTCATGCACTCATATACGAGCTTATTCCCCGTAAGATGCCGTTGAGGATGGTGAAAATAACGATTATTCGAAAGATACATTATCCATGAAAATTGAAAACGTAGGGTGAAATAAATTTCGTTAAGTCTTAATAGAATCGTGGATTATCAAGTAGGTATAACGGTGCTCGCAGCACGGTATAAGGTTTTTGAATTATAGAGAGCCAGAGAGTCACAAAGCTAGAGAGAGAGAGAAAGAGAAAGAGCAAAGCAAGAGCCCCTCTCTAATTAGCTCTGGTCCCGAGGTTTTTGTTTAATTAACACGCACGTGAGCTGGAAAGCACCGTGTGCGCACCAAACCCCTCCTTCTATTTTCTGCTGCTTCTGTTCTACGTTAGATAGGTGGGTGTTTGTTTACTGAAAATGGGCCAAGCGGTGTTAAATGTAAAAGAGCTACCGAGTAGGTACCACGCTGTGCAAACAAATTCTTTATCCTTTGAATTGGTGGTTTGCGAATGATTTTATCATTCCATTTACAGATTTTGTAATATCACATGGAAAATTGTTGGAGAAAATTTTCAATTATATGTATAATTTGAATAAATGAAAATCATTTTCAATTATACAGTTAAGTTCAGAATTTCAAAAATTCCGAATTCATTTGAGACGATTTCGTATTTTCAGAAACGTTTGAAATTTAGAACATTAAAATTCCGAAACATCGGAATGCAGACGGATCAAGACTCCGAAAATCCAAACCCCCCGAAACCCTGAAATTTCTAAAGTTTTAACGTTGATTTAGATTTTATTTCAGAATTTAGAATCTAGATTTATCAGTGTCGTTGCAGTTTCTTAAATCGAGAAAACTTTCGACACTTTTTTTTTCTTTTTCACTCTTTATATTTTTTTTTCGAATTGCTGTTACGTAGAGCATAATAAATGCACGGTGGAGTAACGACCGAGGTGAAGTCGGAGTTGGAGGAAGTAGCAGGTCACACAACGTCGACGAGAACGTTTTGTAAGGTTCAGTTCAGGTTCAACTCGGTTTTTCCCGGTTCAATTCGGTTAACTTCGGTTTAGTGCTGGACGTTAGGTGCAGGTGGTGCCTTATATTTATAGCCTTGCCGTGACTCGTCTCTACACCAACCCTCAGACAACCGACCGATGGACCAACAGAAACCGTCGCGACGACTAAAGTCCGCCTTTTAGTCTAGACAGGGGGAAAATTTTTCTCAAATTATCTCTGGACCGAGATAATCTCTGGCTGAATGATGATGAGGAAACTAATATTCAGAAAAATCACGAATACAGAAATTTAATAAAAAATTCGTTGTTCGAATCGCGAAGATTTCTAATCATCGATCCAACTTATGGCTACCAGTTTGTTATAAATTTATTGTATATCTAGTAGAAAGCCTTTGCCTGATGTTCATCACCGACAAACGCTAGCATGGTGAGAAGCGGCAGTTCGCTTTTTAAAAATTGGCCAACACTTTCGCGGAGAACTACAATCAGATAAGATCAGTACCAAGGGTTGCTAGTAAGTCGCGCGTCACTTCCAGTCGAGGTTGGACGACTAACTGCTTCCAGGCGTGGTTAAAGTTTTGTCCAAAGTTGCAGGGGCAACTTGTTTGTTCGGGCGAGTGTTATTTCGATGAGATGAACTCGCCTCGCGCACAATCAGGTCTTATCTAAACGTAACTGGCGTGCTTTTAGTGGTCCCACATCGTTTAAGACCGGTTTCTTCTCTTGGACTATGAAAAGTTCAATCATTTCGCCCACTTGCCAATACGATTACATTTCACCCACATATGTCCCAGACGATATCGCTCTGACCAAAGCTCATATTTTTACTGTTTGTAAGAATAATTCGAAAGTAATCCTGGATCTCATAATTTCGACACGTTGGTTGAACAGCAATACGTAGCCCCCGAGGGCTTAACGGTGCGGCTCATTGTCGGGCAATTGGTAGATGTATCGACCAACGGAGTGGTGCAGTTTCTACACAATCGAGGTTATGTACCTTTATGTGCTGGTCTAGCTCGCGGAGTACAGTATGGTACAACGTGGCCTCTGAATAGGGGTTGTGCCGGACAAGCGGATAGGATGATGTCAGGATAGAATCCTGCAGTACAAAGGGTGGGACGGAGGTCTGCCGATGATTGTCTGTTGGATTCCTATCAAGCCAACGTACCAGCTGACGTCATGATCTCTCTGACGTAACGCGATAACGCCATACCCTTTGGGAAACCCTTGCCTGGATCGGTCATCCTTTGACACTCCAATACTACTCTGTAATACGACAAACTCTAGAATTTAGATGAACATGATTTTTCGACATTTATTTCCCATAATTTTAGTGAAGAAACGTCGCTATAAGCAGTAATACCGTTCCGTTTTTATGTTTTATTTGATCACCCGACAAACAGCTGTCGAAATTTATCATAAGAAACATATGATTCTCATGCGGTTTATATTTCTTCACTGGAGTATTCTATTTTCGATATCTGCAATAAAATCTATAAAACACGGCGCGCGTTCACACAGGCGCGAAAGATTTAATCGTTACTGAAAAGCTGATTTACGACTAATAATTTTGCTCTCAAAGATCTAGTTCCACTTATTTTTTATTGCTATATGCCTTCAGATCTATTGCTTGTTTTTTTTCCACTACTTTTTTTCCAGGATATATATATATATACTCCGTTCACACAATTTGTTCCTCGTTTTGTAATTTATGGTAAACTTAAGTCTGGCGAAATTCTTTGAATACCAACTTCAAGTTCCACACCAGTGGTCCAGGGATTCGGGAATTAAAATCTAAATCTGCGGATTCAAGAACAATTCATTCCCGCTCATGGATGGAAGTACGTAGGTGAGCTTAAAAGATATACGTGTTTCGCTCGTTGACAGCCTTCTTTTCATCTCTCTATATCTGTGGCTCGGTAGGTTTGCTTTTTCTCCCTTCCGAGGATAAAAGGGAAAAGAAAAAAAGGGTACAAGAGTAGTGAATAAAAAAGGATAAGGGAGGATAAAAGAAGTGGTAAAAATAGAGTGGAGGAAAACGGACTGATCCCTATACTCTTATCCCCCGTTGGTAGGAACGAACGAACGAACGAAACAAACAACATCATGGTTCGATTGACCATTTTCTTACCACATCTGTCAACCCTTGCCAAAAGGAACAGACTGAAAGACAATTCATTTTGTTGGGATTCTGAAGTATGCGTGGGTATAAGTGGGCTTAAGTTACACGTCTTAAGCTCTCGAGACGTCTTTCGCATCTCTCTGTATAAAGAGAGATCGCGAAAGTGGAATGAGCGAAGGGTTGGAAAGAGGAGCAAAGGGGTAAAGAGAAGCGCAGGGATAGCTGCAAAGCAACAGGTGCCGACGGCTAGCTAGCCCACCACCCCTTGCTACCCTCCATTCGCCGGCAGATCCCAGCAAGATAGCAAAAATGTTTAATGGGGTGAACTCTCTGGAAAATACTGGCGCTCGTCCGCCGCCTTATAACGGCTTCGTGCGGCAGACCACTGAGGGAATATTGTTTCTCGATTAATTTCAGTATTCGATTACTATCATTATTATTATTATCAATATTATTCCATCGTTATTTGGTATAATTGTTATTTTAATAATGAAGCAGTAGGTGTTATCAGAAGCAATGTTTGAACATGTGATATCGCTACCGCAACGATCGTAAGTAGCTGAATGGAGGAAAAGAAATATCTTTGATGGAATTTTGGCAAAAGTTAATCCTTCGTCGAGAGGAAACACGACGATCTTCTTATTGAGTCTCTTGAGATCAACAACTTTCAGGAACACTTCAATGAGAGGAGGTATTAGGGTAGAGAGATCGTTGTATCTGAAGGGAGCAGCTTCGGGATGTTACCCTCACTTTCGATGCCGATGATTTTTAACGATTTCAAAGAATATTGAATCCATTCTACGAATCATTGACGAATAGTTACGAGTCTGTGTAGGGTGTCATTCAGATTTTATCCGATGCAGGAGAGTTGGACGTGGTCAATCGTCAATTCTTTTCTAATACCGATTCAGTGCTTTAGAAAATTCGATAATGCAGCTCTATATCCTAATAGTTAAAAATTATTGACGAATTTCTAAAACACCGAGTCTGAAGAGTGCAACTAATCTTTGAAGCGTGTGCTGCTGCTGTACCCGAGAGAATATCGCGAAGTTATTTCTATCAATTTTGAACCGATATGCTGACGAGAATAAAATGTGATATTAGTGATTCGAAAAGTGTGTAGGAATTTTTCTATCTTTTCTTTTCGAGTAAAAAGTCATGGGAATTCTATTTGGAAAGATTGAGAGAAATGTTAGAAGCTGAGACAAAGTGGTCGTATTGAAAGATGAGTATTTGATCAAGGAGGGCGAAACAGCTGTTGGAACACGAAACTTAGGTAATGAACGGAGTCAGCCTGGGTATCAAAATTAGCACGATTTTTTAACTGGTTCTTTGAGGCAGGGTAAGGGCGAGAGAAAGAGATAGAATGAGAAAGAGAGTTTACATTATTTTAGGCAAGTTGAAAGGTAAGACTGCGGGTTAATACTTTGTACATTAAAAATTAAATTCAATTAAAAATCTTTAAATCGTCTTCAAGTTTAATAAACAAGAGAGCGGTAAGGCGAAATTTTTTTTCAAGTTATAATTTACTTTTTAATTTCGTACAAATTTAATTAGAGGGCCGATGGAACGCTTTGCTTTAATTAATGCGATTCATTTCTTTAAAACAAATGCGTTATTCCTCCCTCGTAAATGTTATTTAATATCCTTTCTTCGTTCTGCTCACTCTTTTAATCACTATCTCAAAAGATACTGTGCCTCACTTTAGCACAACGAAAAGTTCACCAACCATCCTCGTATCAAAACATAGCTCACCTACGTATGCGAAATCACTATTAACCCTGCATATTTATCAGCAATGTGATTTAATCAATCCCGAATGTCTTATCCACGAAGATTTCTCAGTTTCAAATGTTGGAGCTCTCCTTCAAAGGTACGGGTACAAAATTACATGACGAGTTTCGAGGAAGGGGAAAAATGGCGGGGGGTTGTAAACAGAATGATAAAAGTGATATGAAAGACCAGATGAAAGAATAAATGAAAAATACAAGGAGCATGTTTTCAAGTATGGTAAATAAGTTTCCCATTGAATATCATGGTGATATTTCTTCCATGGGCAATTTACGATCGATTCTGAATCCATTTGGATCAAGGGATGAAGAAAACTGCGCCTCGCACTGCACTGAGCTCAAAGCATCAGCCTTTTAAATCCTCCCTTCTGACTACACCAAGCCATCCTAACGTACGTATAAGCGGAACTGGAGAGGGTGTAACAAGATGGACATTGTGCACGTGGCTACCATGAATTTATATTCTAAATTCACCCTGGTTTTACGAGCGTCAGACCGTTTTATATTAATGTTTTCTCCTGCACGGATACCTGTCTTCAAACCAGCAGATAAAAAAAAAAACACGTAGCTTATCCACAGTTTGTAAATTATTTCTTTTGTATTTTCGTTCAGATTTCATTTAGAGTGAGAAGACGAATGTCTTAGCTCACAGAGAGCGGGTATGATTTCAAACAAGAGTCTTAGCTGGATGAGATAATTGATTTTTGACTTCGGTGACTACCGGGCAATATTTTTGCACAGAAATAAGCTTCAGTCCCGTTATTCCCGGAGCATCTGTGACCCTCGGAACCCAGTGCGGAAGTGCCTTTGTTTTGCCACACGAGACATAGCTTCTCAGCCAAAATCTGTTATTTCAGGTTAGCCGAATAAATCTGAATAATATTTTTCAATCGAATTTCACGACCGTGGCATAAACCAGGACGATGTACTGCTCGGCCTTAGATATGACTTTACTTCTTTACATAAAATCAAAGATATTGCCAATGGGCATATCCTCCACATATATCTGTCGGACTTATCTACACACGTGCGATCGCCCGTACGTATCAATATATAAAAATGTATGAAATCTCCCTCCCTGCACTCCCTCGCCCAAGTATCTCTGCAGGAAAATTAAATTCAACCCCGAAACGCGCTTCAGAATTGATTTTTTTTTTTTTTTTTTTTTTCATATGCATATGGACTGGCAGCTCTTGGGACTCCGTTGAGTAAAAGAAATGCACAATAACCATACGAAATCGGGAAGGATATAGATGGAGAATTTCGAATACCGCTGGTCTATACGCTAGAGTCTAGACAGATACACGAGGATACATCGATTAGAGGAACCCATGTTTCAAGCCTGGGCTTATTTCGGTATTTCAAAGTGCAGCATTGTTATCCCAGTGATATTCATGACACGCACGTAGCACGGGGTAATTTCTGACAGGATAAGGCGCTGGGTCGGGGTCGGAGGTATAGAAGGTGTGAGGGAGTGAGGATCGTCGGCGCCAGGTGAGGGGCAGTTCTCTAGGCGTGGTAATCAAATCTAATCCCTTCGAGCCATCCGTGTGCTAACTGCTAGCCGATGTTACATCGGCTTACACAGGGCATAACCGTGCCGGGGAACTCGAGCTGGAGATTTTGCGATAACAGATTTGGTATGCAGAGATCGTTCCAAGAGAGTTTCCAACGCTTCGCCCATAGAACTGCAGACGAGGAAAACCAAACTATCGAATATACGATCTCCCGATCTTCAGATATATATTTTTTTTTCTTTCGTGTAGATATTCACGAATTCAATTGGCACTTTACCTTCATTGTTATAACTGTTGCCCAAATCTCTACTGTCCTGAACTCGAAGAAAGTATACTAAAAGTGAAGTTCTTCTCCTTCCCGATTCATAACATATGCAAAATTTATCGGACATCAATATTAATGGACTACTCGAAAATCTAATATGTTCTGGTACGACAACGCGTAAAAAATTGAGAAGCCAACTCACATCCCAGAGTCAATTGTACGTTTAATAATTGGGGATAGACTTTTTAAAGGCAACTATTGGACGACATGATGTTAATTTATTATCTCCGCTTGATTAATCGTAAAAAAAAATCTTTACCCCATGTCTAATATCCACCGCATCCACCAGTCTCCCTATCACACCTGTTGCAGATCATTTAAGTTTGAGTTTTCGAAAAGACCGATATTATTTGTTGAATATCCTGAATTCCTTGGCCGGCGTTCGGCTTGGGGGATGTATACTCGAGATTGTGTATACTATCAGCCCTCTGTAGGCACGAAGAGCTAGAGTCTTTTTCGGCTATGGTCCTTTGCGACCCTTAAGCCTCGAGGGCCGGAGAGCTCAAGCATTTCGACAATGTTCGATACAATTTACGGAATTTTAGGAGAGCCCCGAAATATATATATACCTTTATACATCCTCTGTATATCTAGAGATTTATATATATATATACATATAGATGTTGTTAAGACTTTGATGAACCGAAGTGTCGCGTCCATTAAGGTACGGTAGTGATACTTTATTCACATCCAGCAACTCGAACGTTTTAATTTTTTCAAAAATTTCATCACCATGTCAGAAGATTTTTACAGTATAAAAAGCTCGATGGCAGAAAAGCCTCGGATCGAATTTATGGATGTGGAAATTGTGAGCCTGTGCGAAATATCTTGTTGCTCATTATTCAAAAAGCTATACGTAAATATAAATAACATAGACACAGTCTATAATTTTTGAAGCATTAATAACGAATCGATGAGATTTTTATAGGCAATGACGAAAGTTTTATCACGACAAATTTACATGGTTTCGTACAGATTGCTTCGGTCAAGTTTTCATAGCTCCATTCACCAGACGGTATTTGCATTTTCCCATTAGCATTTGCATAAATGCAACGAGAAAGTTTCACACGAGTAAAGGTAAGCGCAGGTTCATATTTTGACTGTTATACTGTCAGATCGGAGATGATCAGAGAACAGTATCGATGAGTATTGATGATCAATAAAATAGCGGTTAATATTCTTCGCCTAATGCATAACTGAAGTCGTTTGATGTGATATTTCATTTTTCGTCGATACTCGTATTAGCGAAATACGTATACGTATTCCATAAGCGATTCGAGTATTTTAATATAAATTTATGCTAGGAATTTAACGCGAGAAATCCGGGCGGGAAAAATGTTATTAAGGTTGGCTCGACTTGAGCCATCTCTTTCATCCTTTGGAATGCAACTTATTTTTCTGAATCTTTTCTCGTGAAAAATATCTCGGATTTTATTTCCACCCTTTGTGGCCTCGATGCAGTATCTTTTGTGCCAATTCTGCACCCAGATATGAACTACTCGTTTTCTTGGACGGTGCGTCGTTTAGACCGACTGAAATACGAATTGTAAAAATGATTATTAGTTAATTTAATACCTTTATTATAAATAGAAGATATTGCAATCGAGCTTCGCGATCTGTGAAATAGAATATCGTTGTAAATAGCAATGCAGAAAAGTTTGTTTCACTCACATTGCAGTTAATTGTCTTCATTCCCTCCTCGAGAGCAGCGTAGCTTAGACCGTAGCGTAGATAAAGGTTATCTTTAAATTAACATCATCTTACCTCCTCTTCGCTTGTTAAGTGAAAACTTTTCTCCACATGTAATTCCGTAGCTGTATAATAATAAAAGAATTTCTAGTTTAAACTATCGTAAATGCAACAGAAAAATTTCTTCACTTTGTTCAAACGAATGGGGGATGGGAAGAAAAGTGTGTAATCTCACTTACTCGGTTGGGAAATGGCGCTTGAAAGATGAAACCGCGAGGCAATCAATATTAGCGTAACTCTATACCTGCCACCCTTAAATTTTATCCATTCTCTACAAAGGAAATGCGGACTTGTACTAATACTCTTGAAACGAATTTCTCAGTTATTAGATTTCCGACCAATCTCTATATCTCGCTCCCTCTTAGTCGCGCTATAAATTTCTCTCGCTTTACCCTCTAATGACAAAACATCCCCCTCTTCGCTCTTCGAAAGAGGATATAACTATTTCTCTTCCTCACTCTCCTGATGTCGGTGTGATTTGAATTCATCCAGTTAGTGGCGCGTGCCGTGACTACTCAAATACCAAAACGGTTAAGGGGTACCTACCCAGTGGTTACTGGCCGAGTTGGTACCTACCCCTGTACCAACCATTTACTACCAGATTTCTTCGCGCCTCCACAATTACGCACCATCAAATTTACTCCTTCGTTTTTTGCGATCCTTTCATACCCCTATAGGCGATACAAGAATTTAACATCGATTGAGAAATGATATACTGATTGAAAAGTGGTATTCAATTACTTGCAAATTATGTGCTGATTATAAATGAGCTCAATTAATTTCAGATTTATAAATAAATAAAACTAAAATTTTACAAAAATTTCAGTGCTTCTGTATTATATAGATATCAACGTTCAGCTTCTATAATATTTTTTTGTCTCTCTCAATTGCTTTAATGCGGCAAAATTTTCAGCTCAAAGATTTAGGTAAGCAAAGTGACAGATGTGGAAGACTGACAATGGGCGGCATACCGAACCGCGTAATCCTTCCATTCTGGTGCTAACTCTTCTTCCTACATAATTTCATATTTAAATGAAGTTAAAATAGTTCGGAACAGCAATTTGTCTTACAAAGTTGCTAACGCGATGGAGTGGCTCTCTCTCTCTCTCTCTCTCTTCGGGAACATAACGGAAGTTGGGTGGGAAAGGAAGCATAAGATGTTGGTGATACGTATACACACCATACTTTACGTAAGACCTCTCCTGAAACTATTTTAGATAACCTTAGAAGAGGTTCAGCCGAGAGCCTTGGAAAATATCACATTATGGAGATTCGTTTATGCAGTGACTTAAGGCTGACTGTAAGGTAAATACAGTTTTGTCAAAGTTTTCTATTGCTGAAGAAAATTGTCAGAGCTCGACTATGAATATGTAAATGGATTTCTAGTACGGTATGTTGCTAAACACTTAAGGTGGCAAGGGGGGGGGGGGGGGGGATTTTTAGATTAATAGTCAGAGATGATTGTACTACAGGTCGAGTCACGTGGTACAAGGTGTATCAACGTAACAGCGGGGTGAAAAAAAATCCCGATTTCATTCGATCTAACGTACATACCAGTTCGAACTCATTACTTGTCAAACATCGGCTGCCAAAAGGACAAGTCGATAGATAGCCTTGTTTTGGAGAAATTCGAGAAAATAGAGAGGCCGGTAAGAAATCAAGAAACTTCATTAACTTGGTAGAATACTTTACGTGTTTGTGGAATTTTACGAACGAATATATACTGTAGGAATTAAATGTTGCATGGAATAAGATATGAATCTCGTAATACATTTCAGGATTGAAACGATCACTTTCCACTCACTGTCATAACACGTGGTATTACATGTTCGAAATAGTTCAGTACTCAAGGAGCAACAGCTTGTCGAAATAGTTCGGTAACAGCCAGTTTTATCTGCCCGTATAATAATTATTATTTTACGTCTGATTCCAACCGTAATTACTCTAATTACCATACGATACGAGATTCTACCGTTGTAACGCTACTTGATTGTCTGTCAAACTCTCGAATCATTGGTACGAATCAAGAATTAAACTTATCTTCGAAACGAGAAAAGGGAATAGAATTTTGTTCAATCTACGACTGTCTCCTATCCCGTTTCTGTAATTCGGATTTAAAGTTTAGCCAGTATCTCCCCTTTAAGAAAACCGCAGGGGGGGGATCCTTAGGAGCGTTTGAAAATGGAATAAAGAAAAGTCTCGAGGCGTGGAAAAAGAAGAGAAGTAAAGTACCTCGTATAGTTCAGTTCTGGAACAAAGTTGATATTAAAATCAATCCGATAGTTGAGTCAAGAGTTCAACTGAGTTTGTAACCTTAAGAGCTGGTTGCCCTCGGCTCTCCTACCGCATATTGAACTTCAGTCAAGTTCACTCTCGTATTTACATTCACAGAAAGAAAGAGAACGCTACGAAGATATCGGTGAAAAATTCTTAACCGTGGTGGTAGATTTCTTCAAAATTTATCCCTTGTTCCTTTAACTTTGACTTATATTTTCTGAAAAATTGAAATATACGTAGTCCTGTTATCATTCGGATCAAGGACCACGTGGCATGGTACTGTAATAAAAAGATTAACAAATTCCAGGTCATTTTAAAAACTCGAAAAATAAGACTTGGGGTTGCTGGTTCTAATTCCGCAGAAATGAATTAATTTACAATATAATTACGACTAAGAACAGACTCTAATTACGTCACGCTGATATTCAGCCGGCAATCTGTGTACTTAATATAATAATATCTATTCGTGGGATTGAAATGGTGATTGTTGTTAGTCGGTGCGTCACGTACGAACTTGACGGCTATCTTTTGGGTATTTAGCGGCAATAAGACCCCCTCACGTTTGACCCTAAACTTTTTATTCCCTCGTACCCCCCGCAGTTTCCCGGCCCTAGCCCTGGCTTGGACCGGGTTTCCCCTCTCCCAAGTTTCCCGAACGATAAATTCTCATCTCGTCTTCTCCTCTTTAACAAGAGATACAGCAAGTCGACGGGAATCGTCAGCCATTAAGGTTATACAAATCGGTGATCACGCTCGGGACTTTAACAAGCTTCGAGTTTCGGAGAATTGCACCAAAGAGAAGAGCTGCTCCTGGGAGTAAATTAAACATTTCATTTGCGTTTATTTTCAAGACGTGAATTTAACGCCCTTTACTAATGAAAAGTTTTACTTCTTATTTTTCCGGCTGCTATACATACCTAACTCCAACACTCAAACCATCTGCACCAACGAACTCTTCCGTTTATTTTACCAACGGAAAGTCGAGTCGCTATAAATCGATGATTATCTGAAAAACCGTCGCCTCGCATTTATCAAATTTCATTTAAAAGATTGTCTACTGGTTATTTCCGAGCGAGGTATAATTAATCGCGGTTACTGCACGTCCGCGGCACTCGCATAAAAAAGGTAAACCTTTTATATACCTTATCTAAGCCGTATAATAAAAAAGTAGAATGCATCTTTTTTTTTTCTCTTCTCTTTTCTTTTCTTTTTTTTTTTTTTTTTACACTGATTCTCTGCAATCTGTGTGACTTGTTACTACAATAAAATACAACTTTTTTTTTTTTTTTTTACGATACAGATATGACCAGGAGTGAATTTTGATGAAAATTAAAGATAAGCTTCTCTGCTTTCCCACTGTGATACGGGTTGCCCATTAAAACTGCAATAACACTCGAATATATCCGAATCTCTCGCATGGGTTTAGAATCTGTAATTAAAGCTCGAGATGGCTGCTGGCCCATCAGGATTTAACGTAAGGGTTTTACACCCCGGGTTCTCGTATACTTGACATCTATGTTACCCTTGCCTAGATATATTTCATTTTTACTTTTCGTGGCATCGGTGACGTAACAAAAGCATTGCTCTATCGGTCGAAAAATTAACTTTTGCCAATTTCAACGAATCTTCACGTACTTGAAATGAATTCTCGTTTTATTCGAACCAACGATTGATTCTGGGAGAAAAATCAAAAAAATTAGGCTTTCAATTTTCGAATCTCAACTCGTATACTTCACATGAAATTTAACTTCACAGATGTAGTTCCGGTAATTAGATGGGCCTATGGGGTGATGAAAAATATCGTGAAAACCCGTCTTTCCCACCCCCCCAAATTATCAATTCTCCAATGATTCTAGTTGATCGCTCATTTTCATTTCCAAAGAAACCAACAGGTTTTCACAATTTATGTTTCCTTTTCAGGGAAGCACGAAAAACTGCAGTTATTATATGTATAATTTGAATAATGAATTTTCGAATTGCCTTATACTTAATGTAATTAAATCCAATGCCATAATGACATAGATGACGGTTTTATGAGATCCACAATTAAAAGTAAAACTCGCTTGATCAATTTCTGAAATTCTCTCAAACTTAGTTTCAAGAGTTGACAAACATAAAAAAATTTTTAAATTCGAAAAAATGCAAAGTGAGTTTCGCGTTTAATAGGGTCATTCATTTAGGCAAATGACTTTACATTGAAATGTAATTTAACAAATTGTATTTTTTTTTTTTTTTTAGTTCACAATTTTTATTTTTTTTGGCAATTCGTTTAACCCCGGTTGTCTCTCTACGTATAAATTATACAGATAATTTCGGACCGAATTCCTTTTGCTCATATATGGATGGGACTTAGACATGAAAAAGTAAGTTAATCAACATAATCTCTCGACAAGATAGTCAACGTTAGCTCGTTTTGTAGTAGCAGCTATTAACTGTGGGTGTATTTCCCGGACAGAGATAGGCCTCTCTATACTCTCTACCTACACGGAGCGGAAAGGCAACAAGAAATACATAAATTATAGCGGTGTGCCGCGCCGTGACTGCAGCGAAGCGTGGTTCGTATTAAAGTTATGAATATAAATCCCGAGGTGCCAGAGCTTCGTTCCACCGTTCCTCCTTTACTCCTTTACTCCTCTACTCCGTTCCGTCGTTCCACCATTCCTCAACCCTTAGCTTGACTCGGCTTATTCGCTTACCCCTTGACTTCGTCGACGTCCGCGAGCACGCGGTGTCAAAGTGGCGACCGATAATTCACAACCCCAGGTTCACGTCTTTGGGACACGCGCTATGCCACGTTATGGGGTCACGGGGTGAAAGAGAATAAATTTATCTTTTTACCCGAAATCCAAACCTTTCAGACAATATTCTGTCACGTTCCAATTGCATTCGCTTTTGTCCATTCCTATGAACGAAACAAAAATCAAATTTAACAATTTGTTATGTCCTCTCGAATCCTGCGCAGGAAATAAACGACTCGATCACTGAGTTGCAAGAGGTTCATCTTAAACATGAGGAAATTCATCCTTTGAAATTATTTCTCCTTCGAAAGAAATCGGCTACAAATATTTCATGGGTTCAAATTCCGAATTTAGAAACTCCCGAACGGTGGAAATTCCGAATTTGAATCTCACCGACACACAGTTTGTGGAAAGGGTTATTTCCCCGAAAGTCTATATAGCCGATTCCAAAAAGTTTGAAACTAAGAATACCGAAGGTTCGAAATTCCGGAAGCTAAAAATCCGGGAGGCCAAACTTCCGAAATTTCAAATTCACGCATTTATTTATTTCGATTGAATGAAAACCAACAAGTAGTCAAATCATTCGTCTTGAGATTTAATTTTTGGAAAATACTTTCAAAATCCTATCAATTATCATCTATGACGTCGAAATTATCGATCGTTGTAAATAAAATGCATTTCCATAAAGAGGGCATCGATTAGAAGTACGAATTATACTCTTTGTCCTAACATGTCTTGAGAAATTGACCGAAATTTTGGTATTTTCAGTTTTTGGGGATCCGACCTTTCGGAATTTCGATGTTCTAAACTTCAACGTTTCTGAAAATTATAAATCGTCTCAAACGAATTCTGAACTTTGACCGTTCGGAACTTTAAAAAATTGGAACTTCAACCCGCCCTGAGGAAGCGATCGAAAAATTATGTTAACGTGTCTTTAAAAAAAAATGTCCTCCGTGTCCATGAAAGATTAAAAAAAAGTCGATCCCATCAGTTAGAGAAAGAACCTGATTGCTTGTATATCCACATAAAAGTTTGAGGCCAATGACGATCCCACAAGCTGACATAGGTCCACCGCTGGAAGCGTGTGAGGAGAATTTATGCCAGCCATGGGATTTGGAGAATTCGGATTCGGAAGACTCTATTCGACCAATCACGCACGGGCGAGCATGCCGCTATATATATCGACACTCGGTATCTGGTCCCGAAACATATCGATACGTTGTCGTCATACATATCTGATGCCAGTGCCTCAGGCTAGTCTTTTCCTTAGTTTTTTCTTCTTTTTCTTTTCTTTTTTTTTCTCTCCCCCCGCGGTCTCTTCCTGTATCTCTCTCTATCTCTTCTTAGAGAGTTTCCTTGACTTCTTCTGGTTTCGTCCTTTACTCCTTTGGGTATATGCAGAAACTTTTATTTATTTACTTTTTCTTTTTTTTCTTTCTCTTTCCTCTTTTTTCCATTTTTTTTTTCTTTTTTTTTTTTTTTTACCAGACTCCGGAGATCTCTAGAGATATGGTCCAGATTTGTTACTTTTCCTCCACTTTACCCTGTAAATTTCATCAAATGTATATCACATCACATCATACATTAAATTAAATTTACCTATCCTGCACCACTACGTGATTCAAAATTCGTAACTACACGGTGCAATTTCGTGCCGCGACTTCAATCATATATATATACTAATTACGGTATCCCTAACGTAAAATTTCATTCACGTTATACGAAAAATAAAGAAAGCAAAAAAATATACCTATATAAAATGGAAAAAAAAAGAAGAGAAGAAAAAATCGTCAAGCAGCTATTCGTATTATATTTTTTCTCCTCCTACCCAAACTCGTTCAAACTGATTTATTACACGTACCACTTTTACGCATGACATTTCCGCACCCATATACCTACATATAACCATATACACCTATATACGTGCGTCACGTACCGAATGGAAGTAACATTTGTACCAATTAAAAGGTTAATCGATACTTTTTGTTGCCCACTGTCACACCCCGACAGGATATGATCGTTGACTTGTAGAAGGGTTCGTGCTTGCCCCAAGCCTTCGGGTATAGTATACGCATATAGTATATGTATATCTATAGATACACACGTAGATTTACAGGTATTACCTACGTATACACATATACATGCATTATACTGTCATTTACATGTGCAGAGAGAAAGAGAGAGAGGGAGAAGAACGTTTTGGTAGGAAAAGGGAGGATCGGCTGCGAACGACCCTCGCGCTTAATATCTGGTTTATTACGTTACGTTACGTTACGCATAAGGCGTTACGTTGCGTCGCGTCGCGTTACGTTACGTTTCACCCCTTTTATATGGTAGATACGTATAACATACATGCATACATACGTTACATAGGTAGGTAGGTAAATTTTGGTGTTACCTCCGCGCTTTACCAACGTCTAGCTACTATACTCATTTATAATACATACCTTCATTACACGCACTCTACATATTTTAACGTATTTTGCACACGTGTCAGACGAGCTAACAAACCTAATGTGATCTGGTCTGCACTCCAGGCGCGAACGCGTAAAATAAAAAAAAAAAAAAAAAAAAAAAGAAAAAGCAGAAAATAAAGAAGAAAAAAAAGAAAAGAGAGAAAGGAACGAGATCGTAAAATACCAGAATCTACCCGCGGCCTGACCCCGGGATATACCCTGATATCTTTTGGTCGTTCTCTTAGAACCAGTCTGATGTTGCATCTTTGCTGAAGGGTCATTTCAACACCGCAGACATCCCGCCGCGTACAGGAAGAAAAAAAATTTTTCTCCTTTCTGATACGAAAGAAATTTTTTTTTTATATTTCCACAAAATTTTTGGTAAAAAAAAAAAAAAACAGAAGAATTCACGGTGAAATTCTACCGGGCTAAAACGTCAATTTATCAGACTGTATATATGTTCTTCGTCCTATATATATATATATATATATATATATATATTATATATATTAGCCGCGATCTTTGCCATATCAATAAATTATTCACACGCCGCGATAGCAGACACGTCTTTCCGCGTGTCAACGGAAGACATTTATATATATCCTAATTCAACACCGTTATTAACTCGATATGGTCTGAATGACGTTTTTCACGTGGTTTGGTAAGACTGGAGTACGAAGTCCCATGGTTATTGAGTATGTAATCAAAAACAAAAAATAAATAAAATAATTATTCCTAGTAAAAAATTCCGATCATGTGACAAACGATGCGCGATGTCATATATCCTCCTAAGGGATAGGTCTGTTGACTTGTGCAGATGATCTGTCGTTGCGTGTGCGTCAGAAATCACTTTACTCTTACTGGATCGCGTGACAAGGTTTGCATAAAAATAAAATAAATAAATGAAACACTCAGTGGCATGACACCGCTAGCGCCGAATTATCAGCAGAAAAATTTGTAGACGTGAGAATCAGAATTAAAAAATTTTCTTATGCTCTTTTCATTTTGATATGATTTTTTTTTTTTTTTTTTTTCTTTTTTTTTCTTTTTTCTTTCCCACGGCAATATCCGTCGATGTAACGTATTCTTCCGGGCTGTTCGCTCGGTCGCGAGGCTATAACCAATTCGGGAAAATATCTGATGAAAAATGTATTTTTCGAATGAAAAGTTGACGCGCTATGTCATCGGGGAGATCTGATTCATCTGGAACGGGAAAGGGCTCCTTCATCCGGTATTTTTTACGCACTGTATTAAAAGCTTTCCCCATCGATTCGTCCGGCAAACCCCTAGCGGCAAGGGTAGATAAAAATTCGTAGGCCCAACGGAACGTAGAGTGTAGGTTTAGTTATAACCCGGAAAAACAGTTTACGAGTTTAACCGCCCTACGGCATAACGGGATACATTTATTCTGGGGGTTGTACTATGTGTATTCCTATATGCGCGTATTCTACGTCATAATTTGATTTTTTTTTCTCTTATTCCCCATTATTTGATTTTTCAATTGCAGCAAAAACGATTTTCAAAATTCAACCTTTTTTATTACATACACCCCATACGGCCGAAAAATAAAGCCAGAAATATATTACCCTCTGATCTCGTCGCGTCGTAGGTGATTCTCTTTTTTTGACAAAAATTCTAGTTTCGTAACCCGTGATGATTATACAGTAACGCGTCCGTGGAATAGAAGACAAGCCAACATCCGATGCATACAAGGGTGGGCTCATACTCATACACGCTATCTTGTCACCATACCCAGCAGAGTTCTCTCGTGTAACGCGTACGACGGAGATGACGGTAGGTAGTAGGATGAGCCGAGGGTGGAAGGTTCCTTCTAATCAAGCGCCTGGTTACTAATTAATTTATCTCTAATAACCTACCACCCATACGTAGCACAATACGCCTACACAGTACACAGTTCTCTGTAGCTCTATGTAGGGTCAGACGCAGATCAGACAAAACATAGTTGTTCAAAGGGGTTGCGGTGCCCGAAATTTGTTAGCGAAATTTCGTAATTCGTTCATAATTAATCTCGGTCAATTTCAATGGAGCTGATATCGTTGGTTTAAGGTAGAAAATAGCAAGGTGTGAGACCGCTGAATCTGGACCAGGTTGAGGTTCCGAATTTTTCCTAAGTTCCGAACGGTAAAAATTCCGAGTTCATTTGAAATGATTTCAAATTTTCAGTCTATTCAGATTTAGAACATAAGAATTCCGAAAGGTGGGAATGCGGATAGCTCAGAACTTCGGAAGTCCCAGACCCACGAAAAACGAAGAATCCGAAAGCTTGGTCCATATCTCAGGATGTCAAGACTTAAAGTATAGTTGGTTGTGATCGATACGCTCTTCACGGAAACCCACTTTATCCACTTCAATCGATAATTTCAATGTCATATAAGTAATCGATAGAATTTTGAACCTTTTTTTGTTCCGGAAAGTACATCTCCAGACGATTAATTTTACCCCCTTATTCGTTTCGATACGATCAATACAACCCCAGTTATTAAACACTGAATGAATACATGCGTAAACTCCAGGCTCCGGAGGTTTGGCCTTCCGGATTTCTAGCTTCCGGAATTTCGAATCTTCGGTGTTATTCCTTTGAAAGTTTTTCAAATTTTTTTCAAATAAAAACTGTGAGTCGGTGATATTATAATTCGGAAATTTGACCGTCCAGGACTTTTAAAATTCGGAAGTTCAACCCTCTCCCGCTAGGTCGTTATATAAACAGAGATTTTTATCCCTGAAGTAAAGAGTAGTCTGTGAAGATTATTATCAAGCGCGAGCTTTGAGGGTGGTCTTTTCGTCTTCTGCCAATTTTCTTCTTGCATACTTTCTTTTGCTTAACTTTTAATCAATCTTAGTTCAAGATTGCAAATCCAGTGAAGAATCATATTTATCAAACTCAATAATGACCTGGCTAATTTCTTTCGTTGATTAACATCTGCAGTGAGCGGGGATTCCGTGCGATAAATTCTGTAAACCATTCCTCGCCGAATTAACTCCATTTCGATGAGGGATGAAATTCGGCTTGATGTACAACCGTTGTCCATAAATTTTCATAATTTGATATTATTTAAATAAAAAATTTGTCAGTAGTATATCCCGCGGGCCGTTAATCATCCTGGTATACTTTATTGGTATGCTGTAGTTTAATCCGCTGTTCGCTTCTCTCCAACCTAGATACCTACTATTTTATGGAGACTTTTCTATGCTTAATCATCGCGCATAGCGTCCGGTACGTGTCGTAACATTTTCCGATAACTTTGATATTAGAAAATATTACAATCCGCGTTTTTTTTGCACGGGTAGTTTTCGCCATATCGGGATTAAAATCATATTAAAAAAAAAAAAAAAAGAGAAAACGAGCATAGTCGTGTAAAAATTATACCTATATGATCAGAAAATATCTCCCTACCAAGAACAAGCCTAAACGTGAAACGTAATCAAACCGTAATTCCAACAATTTCCATAACTCAACAATCTCGAAATCCAATTCTCAACGTCACTCTTAGGGTCTGATTCATCCCGAGAAAATTCACACTCTCAGATTTCTCCTCCTCCGTAATAGTAGAGTAACCCAATTTTACCCAACCCAACGTTCATCTATCTCGCGAATATATATTTTGGGGAACGTTCATCATATCTTGGAAGCAAAGATTAACAAATTTTTATTTTTAATTGTCAGACATGCAGGTATGGGTAGGCAAGTGTTTCTTTTTCCACCTCTTCACTGGTCACTCTGAACCCATCTCTCACCTTTAAAACATTTCGCGCGCGACCAGGCGCGCAAAGTACGGCATAAACCTCTGCGGCAGTGATACATGGGACTGTGTACACATTATATCCCCGCACACTGCGCCATCACCCTCGCGAAACACACCTCCGTATCCCCTTCGCGTATGAAGCCAAGGGGTGGTGAGGTGCGCGTGTGTGGGACAACATTGCTGCTTTAAGTTATTCATAGCCACAGGCCAGCCACCAACACCCCTACGCTACTCCATGGACCTGTACACGATCCGGGGATGGACCACTACCCTAGGGAGATTCTCAGAGTACCTGCCGGCTACTGCCCTGCTTTCACAATGCCGCTAGTACCGCTAGTTTACCTCGTTTCATTCGAAAATAGTCCGTTCTTATATCTTATATATGTGCTCTACTCTCCGCAACCATATGGAAATAAGTTCATTAAATCATCATCAAAAATGAATTTAAAGACGTTCAAATTTCCGCGACAAAATCACACATATTTTTTGGATTTAATATTCACGTGTGAAAATCCCCGGCATAAAATTACACACGGTAGAGTGGGTTCACCTTTGAGTCACAGTGAGCTAATCAACAGGGAGGTCAAAGAGTGTAGGTATGCTTTTAGCTAAACTTTTTCATCTTTTAATTTTCCTCTTTTATTATTAGCTCCTCGGTATACACTAACCAGATCATTATTCTGGCATGTTTATAGTAAGTACGAGATTCCGCATTGGCAAAGAATTTTCCGTGCCGCAATTGAAAATATTTTCAGTCCTATAATGTAAACGATTCTAATCTCCACAGTAAACGTTGAGCAATAAATATAAGAAATTTTCGTTTAGTAAAAAGGGTGAAAATCTGTCTGTGCAATTGGGAAACCATTCTCTGTATGAAAAGAGACCTTGCTTGTTTCAGTCTTTGATGAATATACTATATCGTGTAAATAAGAAGAGTAAAGGAAGTCTCTGAAGTTTGATTGAAGTTTGTCTTTGTGTATAAGGTTGGGTTGAACTTCGAATGGAATCGCTATAAGACATTGGTATCAGTTTACGTGTAAACATAGCCAGACAGCTGGCCTATTGCATGCAAATACCTCAGGAATCAGTATAAAGGTGATATTCAGGACGCCTCCAAGATCTCAAAGGTTTGGTATGGTAAGTCTTGCTTTAATTACACTTGGCTCGAATCAATCTCGATGGAAATTAACAGTTAAATTAGTTCACTTGACGATTAGGGTTTCCCGTTTGCCGTTTTCCGTTTTCCGTTTACCGTTCGCTATTTGGGAATCGGTACTTACATTCATTTTCCAAAGGAAATTATTATTCGTATATGGATATAATATGAGCAACAAAGAAAATCTCGTAGGGAATATCAGTTTCGGTCTTTTCCTCAAACTCGCCTTTATCCTAACAAAGGAGTCCGGAACTGATCGTGATATATATCAGATAGTACTTTAAGACGCGAGTCGAGGAACAAAAATTTATATTAGTGGGAATCTGAGTTCTATATTATAGACTGCGTCAAAACTTTATGGATAAATTATCAATTACGCATGGGAGGGTAAGTCGACGGTCATATTTCTCGATTGAGCTCACCGCCAGGACTCTCTGAATAATCGTGTTACCGGGAAGGACGACCCTATTGGATCTGCGATACATCAGCTGGAAAATATAATGTAGGTACTAAGAGGTGGGTACCTTCAAGAATCTAGATTATTCCGTAACACTGGAAAATTCTGGCTAAGTATTCAAGTATATTACATAAGCATATACATGAATATAGGACTATAGGTATATACAAGTCGATTTTGTCGTTGAAATATACCAGTTTAGTTTTTCGTTAAAACCAACTCTTCGACTATTCTGCTATCTCGCTGTCAGGGAGAAAAATCTTTTGATGAAAATTTTTTCTGGGAGACTTTTCTCTTTTCAGAAAAGGATTAAAAAGTTCGGTCTTATATTATACGTATATACCTATTGTTATGCGTGTGAAGTCTGTACATAGTCTGCAAGAGTTTGCAAAAAGGTGACCGATGAACTGACTAAGAATATATTAAGTAACACCTTTACATACAACCTACCCCTTGGTAAAATACTAAGACAAGTTACCAAGTTTACTACTAATGTGGATTAACGTCACGTAGGAGTTGGCTAAGTCTGGCAAAGCAAGAATATTAAATGTACGACTTGCGAAAGAACTTTACCAGATCTTTTTTTTTTTTTTTTTTTGCTCTAGTTTTTCTCATTTTTCTTTCTGCTCCGTATATTTTTACTTATATCTACCAACCTTTCAGTTTTTTTTTGTTTTATTTTTTTTTTTTCATTTTTTCATGCCAGAATTTCTTATCGCGAGTCGGGTCTATGCCTACGCCGTTCAAAGTCACGCGTCACACACAGTTTATTCTACTGTTTGTTGAAAATATGCGGGCTGTGTATACTTATAGCGATAACCGATCGATACATCTCGCGATGGCGAGAAAAAGAATAAAAAATAAAAATAAAAAACGTACAACCACCAAAAGAATGAATAAATAAAAAAAAAAAAAGTATTGCTACTTCGGTGACCAAAATCAAAAAATTTATCGCTATTTCCAATTCGTACCCCGCCCCAACATGACGTGGAATTGCGAGAATTGGATTTTGACTATCATCGCCAAAATGGGAACAAATGCCGGGACACGAGACAAATGCTTGAAATTCGAAAAGCTCGCCCTCGAACCATGCGAGTTGATTGATCGATCGTACGTATGTGTTGGTTGGTGTATCGTATAATGTTACACAAGTATTGCCGCAGCTCAAATCTAGAGCAGTTCTATTTCCGGTTGAAATTTAAGATTTTTCTTTCGATATATAATCTCGGGTATTGACTAATTGAAAAAGTGCGTACATAGGGCGGTACTTGGAATTTTTCATTTTATATTTTTACATTGAACTCGATAATGTTGAAATTGTTGAGTAGCAACGCGCTAGCGTACGTCGCGTCGTATAGTTCGCAACGCCTGGGCATAAGCAGTAAACTTTTTTACCGTGGTCTCGATTTTTCAGCACAAAACTAGTAAGGCAACCGTCTAAAACGAGTTTCTGTATTTTTACCGTGTTTCAGATAAAATCGTATCTAAAAACTCTATACAACGTTTTCCACACCGACGAGACCTAGACGTCTCGGTTACGTTAATTCACTTCTTATCTCTCGAAGAGCTTACCCATGTGAAAATTGAGTTACAGCTTTCACACGATCTGTAAAAAGGCTTGAGGAACTCAAAATCATATTACGTTTACCTATTTATCTTTAAACGAATGTAACAGAAATAGCTAGGTACAATTCTCTCGGAATAAACGTCTTCAAACGCGACTTTAAAGCCATATGATTCTAAGGTCGTATATTTTTGCGAGTAGGTAGGTACTTTCGAAGAAAATTTCTTCTCTTTTAAAGAAATACGTGAAAGGTCCGAGGTCAGAGGCTGGAAATCTGTACCTATCCGTTAGTTTTGTGGTTGTGTATTGCGGCCGTGAGGGTGCGGTAAATCCCAGCATCCCTTGCGGCCTGCGGTAGGAGACCTGCGCTTCCCACCAGAACGAAGTGGCCGGCGTCCCGACGCTCTCGACCTCCGTGTGTCTTACGATTTCCCCCGCGACTCTAGTGGTCGCCAACTGTCCGACGACTTGTTTGCTCTCTACTACGTTCCTACACCTACCTTACCCGGCTCGATTTACGTGATTTGACGTCACGTTAACCCCGGACGAAAATTCTCTTACAAAAAGCGCAGAAATTAGTGTAAAATTTTTTTCCCTCTCGAAATATCGCAAAGTTGAGTCTAGAAAATAGTTTCTTTATTTTTCGACCAACAGTGGATGATTAGAAATCTCTTTGATGAATAAAAAAATAACAAAAAACTACAACAAATTTTGTACAAAACGATTTCAAAGACCGATCATGATTAAATTAAAAACACCCCAGTGTACAGCACTTGCCTTGCGTCAGATTGATGGACGTGAAATTTTTATCGAAGAGTTAACCCTCAGGGATAGATTTTTTCTAGAAAATGTACAAATTTAATTATAATGTAAAACCGACGTACGAGCTGTGGTCTTTATCCTTGGACTCTAGCGCGACTGGGTAATAAAATTAGCTACATCAAACACCGCGTTCTTTGACGCGTTCCTATATTTTCTCTATCGTGGGGCCTCCCTAATTGCCTCGTTAATTGAAACACCAGGCTGGTAGAAAACAGCGTTTCCAATCTCTTGCTACGATATGCTAGATAACATAGCTACCCAGACAGCAGAAAATTAAAAGTAGTCTTAAAGACGTCATTAAGACATAAAAAAGTGACGCATTTGACGTCCATGTGACGTCTTTAAGACCACTTTTAATTTTCTGCTGTCTGGGTATGCCAATGCTGGCTGATTGTTAGTGAAAAAAAATTCTGCTCCTAACGATCAATTTGATCAATTTTCTCCCATGCTGTCGTAGAACCGAATGATTTCATGATAAATCTTTGAATTCATGAAAGAATGTTTATACTGAAGTAAGAAATTGCGGGATGGTCGTATATATTGGATGCCTATTACGGTATGACGAGGAAAATTATTATGAGAGTTGGTAGAGTCCGTGGTTTAGGAATTTCGTATAATTTTGAGAAATTAGCTCGTCGAAAACTTTGCGAGATACACAAGTCCTCCTTTTGCTCGATGAACTTACGTATTGTTAATTATAGATAGCGTGTGCATATCTTGAGGATGACAACTTTCCGGGATCTCCTAATTAACGTCTCAGACGAGGCGCTAATGAGGCGTGACCCTCTCTTCTGATTCAAAGCCTGAACTCAGGATTTTGATTACCAGAAGCATCAAAGGGAATACCAGTTTCGTTAATTGAAACGTACAATAATCATTAAAGCCCCGGTTGAACGTACACATACATATATGTAGATAAACCGACGTTTTCGAGGGCTTATAATGAAACACAACACGAAACTAGCTACTCCAAGTACCTTTACCTTAATTTGGACCGTTTTTCCACCATAAAACATACGCCTCCACCTTTTAGCTAGGAGTATAATCATTCTCTCGAATCCTCTTAACTGTGTCGTGACATCAGAAGCCGCGTTTTAAATAGACCAAGAAGCTAAATTCGGATTTCCCAAGCTAGTTATACTTTTAAGGAAGATTTGATGCAGATTATTTTCGCTCTTTATCCCCCCGTTGATTATTACTTGAAAAACAACCGGCTCCAAACTTTGTAGTATAAGTTTATCACCGAGATTTAAGATCCTGGAACGATAATTCATTCCACTTTTCTATTTCAACGTCCATTCATTCGTCCCGCAACGCGGTTTTCCCGCATATATCTTCGTCCAATTATCTCCCCTTTTGTAGCAAATCCTCGCGAGGTAGACATTAACTTAAGTATGAACTCTGTTTTTCTCTATGTCATTAAAAGCAGACAGAAGTTTATTTTTCATCGACAGACCCCACTCGCCATCTAGAGTCTAGACACACTTTGCGGACCACTAGACAAAACTTATTACGTGAAATTTATTTACCCAATTAACTGATCCATATCTCAAATGATTGTTTGAAATTTAGAAATGTATATGGATACAAGTCTTTGCTGCGAAAAGGATAAAGAGATCACGAAGTCATCGGCCCTTACTGTTTTTCATTCATCCGATAACCCAAGCTGATCGGGTTCTACGACGTATCATGATCTCTGAATTTATCTTAGATGAAAAATCGGGTCCGTATAGCTTACGCAGTGATTTCATACTGTTTGAGATTAACTTTTGAGTAATTGTACAGTTTTCAGAAACAATTCCATCTTCGTTGATATCATAAATTCAACCATGTCTCGATTTATGTCTGCATATACATATAGATGAATAAATTTTTCTTCTTCATCTTTTTTTTTTTTTTTTCTCTCTTTCATTTTTATCTTTTTTTTTTTTTCTCCGCAACACTGAGTATATAAAAAACGGTATCCCCGAAATAAACCTGAATTTATTCGTAAGCCAATAAATACCACGACTCATAGCGACGCCGCACGACAGAACCCCCGCCGAAATGGTGACAGTCGTTTAAGAGGGGCTGATAAAACGTCTCTCCGTCTTGCCAGGAAATTCATATATCATATCACGCGTTGGTACGCTAAGATCTGAGTTTTTCTGTTTACGATTTCGATTTTTATTGTTACGGTATAGATGCGTACTCATGCATTGGTGTATATTGTAACAAGTACGAAGGTAACGTTCTCCGACACTTTATTTTCAACGTGATAAGAGATAGGGGGGCGAGAGAAAGGAAAAAAAAAAATGGAAAAAAAAAAATGTGTGAAAGTTAATCGTCGAAGGTTTTAAGGCTCGTTTTTTAGCACGTATAAAAGAAGAGAAGGAAAAAAATGGAAAAATGGAAAAATATAAAGAAGAGAAGCAGACAACGGCTAGAAGTAACCAGATTAACAATAATATTCGTTGTAATACAGTGAAACGTTTGGAGAACCACATAAAGCTTGGATATCAGAGACCTCGAGGCGATAAAGTGTACAAAAGACGCCTAAAAGCCTTGAAATTGCGTAAGAAAGGGAAAAGGAAGTGACGTAGATAGTCCCTACCCCCGCATCAACCACCAACGCCTGCTACGAGGCTCTGTATAGGGCTGTAAAAACATTAAACTAACCAGAATAAATGACTATCGCTGATGACGCTCCACTGGGTCGTCTACCGCTCGTAAACTTTGTGCGAATGAAGTGGTGTTTCGCAAAAAGAAGAAAACAAAAAAAAATAGAAAGAAGAAAAAAATGAACAAACTTTTCTTATTTTTTAGCTCCTTCTTTCCCTCAAATCAAAACTTTCTTTGTACACCACTGGACGAGTTTACAAAATACCTTGGTTTAAGCTTCGAATAATCACGTCAGACCTAATATACTTGTATAATCATGCAGTAGCTACTAATTGCAGATAATTAACTTCCACTGAGAAACTCGTTTTTCTTACCTTTCATCTTTCATCGCGTTAAATTACAGTATTTGTACATAAAACGCAATCGATAAGGGCTGCAGTCACACGATGAAATTATCCAACTCGTGTCACGTCAGCCATGATAAAGGTTTATAAAAATAAAGTCGAATATTTTTAATAATCGATTCAAGATATCGATGAATGAATCAACAACTCAGTTGATTTTTTTTTTTTGTCAAATGTTAATGAAACAAGACGGAAGAGACACCGTTTTTTCGCAGTACTTTTCATCACCTTACAAACTAATGCAATTACTCGAAATACCATCAAGTACATGTAAAATCAACATTTTGCTATTTGCATTTTTTTATGAAACGGTTTTTTATCATTCATAGAAACAAACGTTCAAATCAAACGAGATGTGGCAATTATTCATGCCCAATACCTTAATCCAAAATCCTGTAAATTTGAGATTTTTTTAGCCAGCCGTTTTCTGAATCATTTGGCGAATTAGGATTTATACATTTTGAAAGTCGATGAAAAATATTCTATAATTGAGAAGGATACTGAACACTATTGGTTCGAACTCGAAAAAACGTTATCATTCTATATAAATTAGTATCAAAAAATATAAGTTTTGAGTCAAAAAATTGAAAGTCAATTTATTTCCGGTAGAAGCGAACGTTCGAATTTAATGGGATATTGCAATTTTTCATTTCCATCATTCGACCGAAACCAATACTTCGATCATAAGCAGCCACTTTTTTTTTGGCAGCCAGAATTTGGATTTTTGAGATCCATTATTTTCTGAAGCAATTCTCTTTTGTCAAAAAAAATCCGATACTTCAAATTTTTGAACTGTTCCACGTTCGTTACTATTTTATGGTTATCCAACTATCTGCGTGATATTTTAAAGCCGAAATGAATAAGCTGTAAGTTTGGAGCTAATGATAATTATCGAAAGTTTAATCGTGGAGAAAAGTGTTTGTATAGCCTTAAGCCCGCACCTGGACACCGGCATTTATTGCCAGTCAATAATTTATCATAGTTCGTGAGTAACTCGTATTAAATCAGACAATTGGGTAATAATTCGGAGCGTGAAACTAACAAATGGCACGACCTGAATCGTGGGATAATTTGTTACACCTTTCTCGACAACGCAACGGTCTATAGGGATATCGAAATTTTTTTTAATCGAAGATATATAGCGAGATAATTATAGCCTAGCTGATTCGAAACACGCGATGAAAGAATGAGATGAGAAAACGAAAAACAAAAAAAAAAAATGACATATTGTTATCAATTTGCAAGAAACGACTATTTTAACGCTAACTTAAAATTACCGTCGATCTAAAACAGCCTGCGATCATAAACCGTCCCACTATAAAACGTAGCGATGAGTCGTTTCCTCTAAGATTTACACCCCTACTTGTAATATTAACCATATCAGATTGTAACTCTGACTGTAACCATAAAGACGTACCTACATCCTGCCAAAGTATGCAGTCATGATTTTGCCGCGGCGCATCTGCCACGGTAGGTACATACTATAAGTAATTGTTAGCAAGGCAACTAAATTGGGCCATACACTTGGCCATAGAAATTGTACTTAGAATTTCCGCTGACAATGAGTATATACTTGCTTTATACAAAGTTTTGTTTTCTCAGTTATCAGGTATGATCTCCCTGGACAGATATAAGGTATGTGTATCAGGGTGGTCCGTGATTTTATAATTTTCGACGTCTTCAAATATGTCCGAATTGAGGACCACCCCAATGTGTATAGGTAACCGAAAACATTTCATCGACCTGTAGATGAAATTGAAAATCTTGTTGGCTCTTTTCCCCTTTTTTTGTATCGTTTTTAATGGCCGAACTACAAATAGCTTTTGGCCAATGGACTCCAGGCAAGGCTTCCTCAGGCGCGAGCACCACGTCTATAATCATATCGTTTTTACAGTAATTACGAGCGCCCTTTAACTCCGCTCAAACGCTTAACCTCTCGACATTATATTCCCATTTCGAGAGATCTCAAGATTATGCAAAGAAGTGTATAGATAATGTTTGCCGGCTGGGTCATTTGCGCTATCTGATCTGCTTCACGCGACATTCACACGCTGGTAGACGGGATATTGAAAATTCACCTCTGAGAGCGTCTGATCGACAAGTGCTTTCCTCATTCCTCTGGAGTCTAGATGACAGGACGTTGACTATTTTTTAATCATCTCACTTGTTTATTTTTTCTGGTTTATTTGGTTCCCAAAAAAAAGAAAATGTCGAATTTATCATTGCTGAATATCCACACGTTTCATTTGATGAAACTCGATCACCCAGGTGGGCCCAGGGTTTCGTTAAATTTTGCTAGTTCCTCTTCACCCCGTACCACGGATAGGTATAACATCTAAAGTCGTGACGAACAAAATTGTGGGGTAGTTTTGAGTTCAGAGTTGTACGTGAAAGCTAATAGGTAAGTCCAGTTTAAGTCAGACTCAAGATCTTGCCTGGCTTAGGTAAGTTTCTAGCGGCGCACCGCCCTAACACCGACTACCCCTAAATTGCTTTGGTACCAACAACGACTGAATGTCTGCGTGTCCATGGAACATTGTTTCGTTTCTAAACACAACTGTATAAAACATCGAATCGGCAATACGCGTATATAAAATCGAGAGCTAAACCCGCGGGTAAAGAACTTCTAATCCTAAAGTTATTTGGCCAAATTGACGAAAGGTTGACGTGCGTGGAGTAATTGCCGTCCGGCGTGTTACACGTCCGTGTTAAGATGGCCTTAAGCTTGTAAATAGGTATTGTTATACATCGGACCCCGCCACGTAAGATTGAATCGTTCCTTCCCAAAGTCTAATAGCTTTTAAACACGATACCAGGACGGCGGGAAAATTCAAAAGTAGTGTTGGATTCGATCTGATCGTTCCAAGCTTCACTTGAACTTGATTGAAAAAAAAAAAAACCGAAACCCATTGAACGAGAGAGAGAGAATGAAAATCAACAGTGAATTGCGTTAAACGAAAGAACGAAACAGTCATCAGTCTTTTATGCACCGATTTCAATAATACTGCAACACCTCTTCGCTGTTCTTGCTGAGGATTTTTATCTGAAACAACGTGTTTAGTTTTCTGCTGTCCAGTATTGTTCGAAAAAATTTTTTCCACTCCATGACACCGATGATCTTGATCAAATTCTAGACGGATTTGAACCTTTCACTAAATTGAAAGCTGAGCTTTCCCTTTAGGTTTCCTCGTCGAAATAGCGGAGTCCGTGCTCTAAGTTTAGGTAAGGGAAGGAAAGCTTACTTTGTTCGATAGCATAGAGAGAGAGGTATAGAGAGAGAGGGAGTTGGGGATGGGTTTGTAGCGAGGTAAGGTAAGAAGCTGGCTGCTTTCTGGCTTGTGCCGTTCTCGTTTGTTATAATTGTACAAGTTGAAATGGGCCCTGGATTAAATTGGGTTACGCTGGCTGGCTGCTCGGGCGCGCTACGGCTGTAAACATCGTTTGATAGAGACGTCGCGACGTCTCGGAACGTCGCCGGCGCCCCACGCGACGTCGGTTAATACAAAAGTGGGATAAGTGTTATTTTCGACGCTTTCCAAGGTAACCAAAGAGGTGCTTTACGACCCCCTAACCAAAACTATTAATCCCTCTCGAATAACCACCCTCAAACAACACCAAACACACACTTCTCTAAACTTCTCTAAAAAGGATTCCATTTTTTATCAGATTCATATCCATGCCGAAAATTATCTCACGAAAAATTTCTTAAATTTAGCTTTGATCTGTGACGTTGACGGATTTAATACAGCGTCTATAGCATGGAAGGATCTTTTCTGCCACGGTAGAAAAAGGATACATGATATGTTGACGTTGTTTACCAAAAATTTATCATTCACGTAAAATTGTTGAAATTCGTGTTAACTTAGCCGACTAGTTAAACTTATGCCATGCTAACAGCTGACCCAAAACTCTGTTCACATAGCCCAAGGTTCCCGCGTGGTATAGTTTTCGGGAACGTTACCTATTTGGTCTGGCTTGAGGGTAGGTTGTGAACGCCGTAGAGAAATTAGGAAGGTTTAACGCTAGCCACCCGTGGTCCTCGCTAAGTGATCATGGATTAGCCAAGGGTGTAGCTGGTGGGGAGTTAGAGTCATTGGATGAAGACCATGCGGTAAGTGTTAGGCAAAAACATGTGCTGACCAACTAATTGCCCAGCGTGACCTACCGTGAGAAATTCTGACATTATAGCACCGTTTATAATGAAAGGATGAATTTGATTTTGATTCAATAATATACGGTGCCTGGTATTGGAAACGGATTTCGCAGAGGCGATTTATTCCACAAAAGCTATTTATACAGTTTTATCTTGTGGAACGTGTCACAGGAATCAATCGTACTGAACGACGTGTGGAACCGTGTGGAGATTTTGAAACGGTCACGTGTCGTTTTCACGATGGAATATTTTCCCGCAGACAAACGGTACGAGCGTCTCTATTCTCTGTTTGCGATAGCATGCTTACGTGCTCGGAAGAAATCGGGAGATCACGGTTGTCGCGGGGTGCAATACCGGGAAATTGCAGGCATCGGATAGATGATGTAACAGAGATTGTGATGTAACGAAAAGTGAAATGCGTGAGGTTCTAGCAGTCTTGAGAATATGTCTCAGTCTTATTTATGGTTCTCTAAAGGCTGAAACTTTTTCGTCAGAAGTCATAATCATCGACTCGGGATGTTTCTTTACATTATGTTTCTTTGGAACGAGACCCTCGTTTGGTCTCAAGTTTAGCTAGAAAATAAACTCCTAGGATCGTAAATAAAGTCGGACTTTTTACAGAAAGAGAGATAACAAGAGATAAGGGAATAAAATTGGTGGGAGTGAAAAAATGTCGAGGGTGTTTGAAATCCCAGAACAATTAGTCGAGGTGCTCAGCAGACAGTGAGAAGGCCAAACAGTTTAAATCTAATAACGCCGGTGCTTCTTTATCTTACTTCACTCTCTTTCCTCCTACCTTGGTACACTAGCTGACTTACACCGACTTCACCGAAGCAAGAAAATTTTAGAAAAAGTTTCTACTTCCCTGGCGACTAATTATTTCATTACTCTTAGTAATTAGCCCACAAAGACGCCATGTTGGTCGCACATTTGTCTAGAAAATAATAATAATAATAAAAAATAAATGAGAACAAGGAGAAAGAAGATGGACAAAAATTTAGAGAAATTCAATGACTGAAGATGCCTCAAAAAACGGCCACGTAGAAACATTTGATAAAATAAATCGTATATTGTATAAAATGAAAATACTGAAAGACAGTATCGTAAAACGAAGTGGGAGGATTTGATGTTTCAGTGTTTTATCGATCCCTCGGAAACAGGTGGCACTTCGTTCAATGCAATAAATATTTTTCGTTTTCCGTTCAATAATCCTACGTTAAATCACGTTGGGATTCTTATCACGGCTGCAACAACGGAATATAGTAAGAGTCAATGGGATTTAGAAAGATTTTCGAGAATGGGAGTCGGAAGCTTCGTCCTGAAATCTTTGGGCGTTGATTTGAATTCACCATATATGCTAAGAAAAAAAGGGCTGAAGACGTTTCAAAGACGTAATCGTGCCTGTAGAGTTTTAGCTTTCAACGTAGCCAAGAGGCACGAGCCAACAGCCAGCCAACGTTTGCGGCGTGAATGTTACGACCCAAGATTCTGGAATCTAGGGTCTTCTCTCATTCGGCCAAAAATAAAGCGCGGGCCAAGAAAAAAGGAGGAAAAAAGTGAGGAGGAGTTTGTATCAGCGTTCGCATAGCAGAATATAAAGCAGAGGTCAGTCAAGATTTCTTATTGTTCTGGGTACTCTCTGAGCTTCAAGATGCGGGAAAGACATGGAGATGAAATATAAGTCAAAGTAGAAAAAGAAGAAGAAGTAGTAACAGAGAGAAAAGATACAGTCAAGGACTGGAGTATGATCTGGTCTCGGCGACGCACCATCGACCCGCACCTTTAACATCTGCCGGTTATGCTGACGTTTTACGTTCCGCAGAATATTTTATGTAACAACTTTATACACCTCTGACGTGGCAACTCGTACTCTGCTTTTCTCTCACCTGAAACTCCTTAATTTTTGACGTCCGAGTCAGCACGTGCCAGTTTAGTATGTTGAGTGGTAAAAGGAATTTTCTACCAAATGACATTCGCCCCAATGCCTTCGATTCAGTTTTAGCAAAAACCGAACTCTGATCCAAGTTCGAAGACCAGCCCATCATACTTGACTTAAAATCTTGTAAAACTCGTCAAAACATTATAAACGACGGACGGCATCATGTACCTCCGCCATTATTCGGACGTCGTCTTACCGTACTGACTAGAATTTGGGTGCCGTGCGGCCACCCATGTTTTATTCACCCTAAAGCCACCCTCGAACCAGTCTCTACACTCCAGCAACTCGTACATGCGGTATTCCGGACTGTGCCAGAACGTGGATACCCACTGGATAAGTTAACCAATTGTCAGGATGTGTAAGATGTGCATGTTCACATTTGGTAGCCAAGTGTTAGTGAACACCATCGCCGTACTACACCGGACTATCCACGGATGGGAAATTGCGCTCACCTCAACACCCTCGCGATTGGGTGGGCACATACTTTGGAGAATCATGATAACCCCTGTCTAGCCATCTAACCTCACCTTTGGAACCAGCATCTGACACCTCGGCTAGCAATGCTGCTTCTCCTGCACTTGTACGCTCAACGTAGCCAAGTCTGAAAACTTTAGTTCGAGCATGACGAACTCATCATCATATCATGGCTTTGGAATTGTTCTCGACAGTTACTTCACGCATGCACAAATTAGAACCCGAAATACTGAACTTTGAATACAAATTCAGATTCACTGATCACCTGAATTCCATTACAGTTTTTTTATGACCTGATAGAGAATTTCAATTCATCGTCTTGATGCAGTAGAGTTTATATTTTGAGGCATCAAGTAGAGTGTATCCTCTTCTTTAACCATCCTCTTTTACACTAGACATTTTTATTAACCACTGTACCAGAAGCAGCTATGCAGTTCTACTTGCATCCAAGTTGTATAGTGTGTAGAAAGCCTTCAGAATATTTCAGAGGTCAGGGTGTGAGGGTGTAACGTCGCGTTGCAGTAGGGAGATTGCAGAGGCCAAGAGAACCAAAGCCACTTCGAAGCTTGCACGGATAGGAAGGAGAGGGCAGTGAAACGTTACAGAAACATAAGCAAGGACCAACGATCGATATGCAAACCTTCGAGGCGGACAGAACTCATTCTTTGTTTCGCCAAGAGCTCCAACAAATTCCAATCCTCCTTCCAAAATCCGAGCGTTTGAAAAGCACGTCAGAATTTGGCTATAATAGTGAATAAAAAGGACGTATCCCAGTTGAAATTCAACCCGACTTTTAATGAATTATTTTTTCATGATGTCAAGAACACAAGGAGACACTTGCCGGTGTACCGTCTCGAATATTCTTGCCGCTTTTTATTATTTCAACGGAAATCGAACGGGGGATGGGACTCGCCGATTCTTGGCGACACCCTCGGAGCGTCGCGGGCTTTTATTTCGATCCCGGGTCGTCTGTTCACTTTCATTCGCAAAAGAGAGCTCTCTCGTTCGAGTCGGTCTCTTCATAAATCCACCCCCGTAGTAGAAGCGCCTGGTTTCTCTGGCACCAACAAGATTCCACAGCAGAGTTTTCCAATTGAGTTACCCTCTCCCTGTTCCAGTCCCTTGAGGTTTTTGCGGATCTTCTCATTAACAAGACAAAATTAAAGCGTTGCGAGTCCGGCTAACGCTACCCCAATCTGAATAATATCTTTCGCTTTTAACCACCTTTCGTCTGACCTGTACGTACGCGCCTCTTTGCTTCATACCCAAATACCAGCACAATGATGATGATGATGATGATGACGATGATGATGATGTTTTCTTAGTTCTTCTTTTTCTACCATTCACGGGTGAAGACGGGCCGCGCTCTGCCGCACAAGCCTGTACACTGATACTATTTTATATTTAAAAAATAGGGTGCGTATACCTATTCCCTGGCGAAAAACAAGGACATCTTCCTCTTTGTATTCTTTCTGTTGACTTCCACCGCTTCCTTTATTCCAGTTACTTATCGCTCTAGGCAAATAACGTTGGGGTGGTGGAGGACTGGAGAATTGAAGCAATTGAGCGTGGAGGACGATTGCGCCTAACTGCGTCGGCCGTTCGTTCATATCTGTGTGTATAACCGGCAGTGTGTGTACCGAGTCTAACAAATGTGCGTGTGCACACAATTCTCTCACCGTCTTTCTGCGAATCTCTCGCCTTCTACTGTAAAGGTGGAAGTAGAGGAGCGAGCTAGCGTTTTACCACTTTAGGCGTGTGGCATTTGACGCTGGTACTCATATCTCTTAACCGCACTAAACTACCCAGCAAATGTCAGACCTCGTGCAAATAACGAGCAAATGACGCCGCTCTATTTTGGAAACAAATGACGGTCATTTATTCTCTCGGTGATGGAAAAAAATTAGGAATAAGAATCCTCAGCTACAAATAAGAAATGATTTGCGTTACATTCATCACAGAGGTTCAATTCGCTAGACTAGTAGATATTTGGTAAAGTTGAGAAAAAAATTAACCCCTTACAAAGGTGTCTGCTTTCCTTTGCTCCATAAAATACCCGTACCGAGCTCTGCAAAGTGCATTAATTACAACTCTCCAAAGTATAGTAGCTAGTAGTAGGATTCATTCCATCGCCAAAATGTTGAATTAAATTTCATGCAGTTAGCCAGTGAATATATTTCAAGCTCAATTATACCATCCATTAGGAATTTTTCAGTCTGTTATCATTTCGTATTATGCCAACGCACGTAATATGACCTATTTTCAACATTTCAAACAATATCCATCAATAATATAAAACTTGTTTAGTATCGACGGTATTCATGTCATAGAAATCCAGTGTTCTATACTTATAGTATCTCAGCGGTAGGTATGCCTTGATGCATCGAGTGCCATCCGTGACGGTTATCTTCTGCACCCTTACCAGGGAATTGGGTGTATTCTATAAAATCAACAAAGAGTTCGTTAATGTGTCGGTCAACAAGCTAATGGAAAAAGTGATCAACAACTAGCAAAGTGTTTTACGTCGATCATTTAATACTCACCAAACATGTCTGCCTCATCTATACCTTCTTGCAATTAGTTTCCGATTCCCCAATAGACGTGACGAGCTGACAGATGGGACGAGAGTCTATATTAGAGGTGTATTGTGAAAAATCTCGTTTTTCCATAAATGAATGACCGTTGTTGAATTCGAAATGATATTTTTTAGTTTCCTTTTTTTTTTTTTTTTTTTTT
Source organism: Tenthredo scrophulariae (assembly GCA_963978835.1). Classification (NCBI taxonomy): domain Eukaryota; kingdom Metazoa; phylum Arthropoda; class Insecta; order Hymenoptera; family Tenthredinidae; genus Tenthredo; species Tenthredo scrophulariae. The sequence goes on from OZ022232.1 coordinate 9,181,293, forward strand.
TTTACAGTGAATTTTTGTATTGTATTAACACTACGTTTAGCAAGTTCATCTTGTCTCTACGATGATCCGATTTGAGAAGAGGCCTTAAGGCACTTTGGGAAAACTTTTTCTTTGCCAAGTTAGGGAACTTTGAACAATTAAACTTCGGCGACACTTGTTTCAACAGACTCTTAAATATGTAGCGAATCTTGTTAATTATTTATTATTAAAGCTCGTATACCGTTTAAAATTGTCTATGGGTTATGAAATCGTTCGGTAAATATTTTCAACGACGAGGTGAACGTTCTTATTTTTCATTTCAATTCAATTCATTAGCAAAGAAGCCGATTAATGTCTAATGAACGAGATGGAGGAACTGTTTTTTCGGGCTTTGTTTTGAGAAAAAGGTGAAATTAAAGCTGCGTTATTTGTCTATGGCTCGCAGTTGGAGCGGTAAAAGAATAAATTCGCAGGTGGGCGATTCATAAATTCATATCAAACTAACCGTTGGTGTTTTAATAGTCAGGTTAACACTTGTTTCTTTATAATTACAGTGTTACAAATATAGACGAGGAATGCTACCTGGCAAAGGCCAGCAATTACTTTAATTACACCAAAGGTGAACGAGTTTGAAAACTTTTTAGTCTAGCAAGCGGTTAAAGGCAGTTTTATCCCCACTAATTATTATAACTAAACTTTCAAAGTGGTGCACGTTACTTATTAACTAACACGTAGCCATCTGGATTCTAGAGAGCTCAATTAACGCGAGAGGATGCCGATTTGACCTCGATAAAGCTCGCTCCTCATTTAAAGAAATGTCTATTTTAAATCTCTGAATAGTTTCAGCGGGAAAATCAATATTGCAAGAATAGGAAACGGAGATTTTACATTGCTCTAATTTTCGTCGAGAATAGGAATCGTGGAACGAGATATTCTCCAAGTGGCTTTGAAGTCTGTATGATTTTCTGGTTTAACGAATAAACCAACGTTGCTAAAAGTTGCAAGGAGCTTTCTCCTCTTTTTCATTTTCGAAATTTATTGCTAACGATTTCATCACGTCGGATTATTGTCGCGAGTACTTTTTTTTAAATCGGAACATTTTGGCTTCTGATCCTCCCGAGGCCCGGCGATAACTTTTGACAAGAAAAAATTCAATTAATTTGCATAATTTGTTTTTGTTTTTCATTCTTATCGGGGATAAGACAGTAACGTAATAACCCAGTGTCGGAGTTTCGGCTCATCGCCCCAACGGAGATGAAGGTCTCGTGCATTTTTAATCGCGTAACGAGCATAATTTCATGTAAATTCGTTTACCCTGCGTCAAAACTTTGTTATGAAGGAAATTCGGAAAATTTTTCAAACGGCTATATCCACCGTCAGACCGAAGAAATGGTCCAGTTAAAACGCTTGTTATTCCGCGAAACATTTATCTCATAAAACCACCGATACAATTTACTCGTTCCGCAAACCCCTAAAAATAAACTCTTTAAAGTTAGAATCGTTCCGCAAGCTCTGCAGCGATTTCCTTCCGTTTATCCACTCGTATTTCATTCAAACGTCGATTGGAGTCGTAACAAATTCAATAATTACATATCAAACTCTTTTTTTTCCAAAACAAACCTCAGCCAATGCGCTACCCCACGGCTACAATATCGGTAAACGCACATTAAAATGACGCTTTCCGCATGTAATTATGCAGAAATAGGTATAAGCCAGCGATCTGGACATGAGGGTTGGGGGGTTTTGGTAAAGCTGAACATATAGAGGGCCAAGGCAGGCAGGGTAGATATATCGGAAGTGACGAGGCGCGCGTTATCTCCGGCGGAAGAACATTAGCCGACCGGAAGTGACAATTTCCGATCGCAAATGTCCCTATTGATCAGACTTCCGGCTCTCCGTTCTATACTGAACAGATACGTTTGACGTTCTGATGCCAAATAATACCTATACGATCATGGACGTCAGATCCTTTACAATTCAGAGTTTTATTTGCTGTTAGCTAAAAGCCTGCCAGAATCGGAATGCCCATTTACATTTTTTAGTCTTTTTTTTTTCTTCCTTCCTCGCGCCGCGTTCGAAGTAGTACTTGAAAAACAACTTTGGGTCGCTAATTCACCCTTTTTTTCCCCATGTTCCAAAGGCCACGTAATGAAAAAATAAAATAAAAGAAGAAACCATATCGATTGGTTACTATGTCAACGTAAATATTTTCCTCAATTCGGAAAAATCGTATACCTAGTAAATGTATGAGAGTATCGTGATCCATATATGAATCCAAATAGATCCAGGTATATGTGGAAAATATAGCAGTATAGAACTGAAAACGTTAATAGCTAAATTATTCGGTGTTAAAGTTGGTTATGCGAGTGGCATACCGTGTACTACCCCTAATTGCCCCGACCAATGTCCTATATTAGCATACTTTAGGCTCCACACGCCGGGGACCAATACTCTCTTAATAACACCCTACGCACCTTATATTATCCATCACCTTTGCCACCCATGTATTTTACCCCTTCCTCAAAATTGACTTTTTTTTTGGTTTTTTTTTTTCCACAATGGTGGTACTCTGTATTTTATATTCTACAATTCACTCGCCCATCAAACGCGTACATGGGTGTAATACAAAACAATACGAACTTTGAACCCTTGGCCGGAAACTTTTCAACCGTCACCATTAGTTTCACATCCAGCAGAAATACGTGTGCTAGACTTAGGTCGGGTGGGATAATTTTAGTTTAGTTGTGTTTGAATTAGCTATCAGGTGACACGGAACGGTGTTGGATTACCAAGTTTGATTGAGTGATGTTTTTTTAGTCGCAATGTAGGAAACACTATATTAGATTCAACCTTCGAATTGGAGTATTCCTGTTCTCTTGATATTCAATTTTCAGTGATAATTAACGAGTTGTTTCTTTAGTGTGTAATGATACTCGATATAGAGATTCATAGAAAGGTGAATTCGGTTCGGGAATAAACCCTCAGGTTTTGATTATTAGCCCTTATTTGAACAGATTTTACGGCTAATTAGACGTTATAATATCAACGGTGCTAAAAATGATTACAGCCATCGCTTTGAAAAGCCTGCCTAAGAATCCCTATATATTTTAAACCACTTATCAACCCCTCTGTAACCCGGTAAGTTTATAATCGACCTCCCCCAGTCCCCGAACCTCGAGGAGACTAACGTAATATATTCGGAGGTCAAAAGAATAGCGGTTAAGGGCGCCGATGTCGAGGGTAATGGGAAGATGTGCCTTGGGCCCCTCGCGCAAGGAGTTACCCTGTGCCTACGGAGCTTCTTTCTGGGTGAATGCTCAAAAATTTCATCGTCTACCTCACAAAGATTGCGGTTAACCAAATTAATATTTATTATTACGTGCATACTTTATTCTTCTAACGGTCTACTGAGTACAACGTCTGGACGAGCACATCTACCCACCCAACGAATATAAAACCTAGTAGCAATAACCAATATACATTTTATAGAAACGTTATTCGTTTACATCTAACAGCTGGATGTCATATTTATCAGGATTTTGGAGAAAAAAAAACATTCATATAATATTTTCAATCACTCAACTATGGTATAAAAAACTTTACGATTAGACAGTTATATTCCTAGTTCATAAGACGCGCACATGGAACACGTATCTCTATACGTGAATCTGAACTCTAATGCTCTCCAAGTTATCCTGGATCGTTGTAAGGTAGTTTAAAGAGTCTATCCGATAAAATAAGGGCGTATGATCGCAGCTAAAGTTACCTACTTGAGTCAGGAAGCAAGTCAAACGTGTGTGCATAATGCGTGGGGATTAAGTTGGGCAGAGGAATTGGGTCGAAATGATCAACTTGGGAACTATTTAGACCAAGGCACACATGATGCCCCATTTCTTGATTAAATAGCTGATATTCCGGTTCTGATGAGTTGCTAATCCAGTTATATTCACCACAGTACTAAATCATCATTTTTAACCGGAAGAAGTGAGAGAAGAAAACTGTTGCGCTTTAATAATTGAGAAAGGTTAAAGTTTTTGGGTTATTATACAGCTTGGTTATTGTGATTTTCTCTGTTTTTTCCGTCGCTTGTTTGCTCACAGTTTATCGCCCGTACCTGTCGAAGGCATAATTTCATTCCAAAGCCCTTGGCTTATCGGGTGAGAATAAAAGTTCTCCTCGAGGGTCCTCACCCGTGGATTTCCAGCTTACAAAAATCGGTGGGCAGTGCCGCATCGCGTAGATAAACCACCCTCGAGCCTGACTTAACTCACCAACGCAGATCCACCCCTTCGGAAACGTGTTTGTTTCACCTCCTGGGATTGTAGTATGTAACAGGTACACAAGAGCAACTGACTAGTCCTGGAACGAAGGGTCGATCCCCTAATTGCTTCGAGTTCATATAATGACGAAATTATTGAAATCATTGGAAGAGGGAAAGAAGAGCTCGTGAGATTCAACCAACAAAGAGATTCAGGCGGTAGACGAGAGACAGGTACTGCATGTCGTTGTACGTGCCCGGCTGAAGGCACAAGTGTAAGAGGCTCGATCTTACTACCCTGGGGGCCACTTACATCCCTTCCTTTCTTGCAACCCTTCCAACTTGGCCAGTTGTGTAACGTGACAATACACCTTGTCTTTGAACGTCGTAGCTAGATACTGTACAGGTCTGGCCGACCGGAGAGAGTTTCTGGATTCTCCACACCCCACGTAGTGATAAAGGGAGAGGAAGACAGGGTGAGAGAAATAGGAGAAGAAGGATGAGGGGAAATGATGAGGGTTTAGGGTTGAGGATTGAGGGGTGTGGAGTCCACCTACCAACCCACGAGATAGAGGGACAAACGACTCTGCTAAACGTGCTGTGCCAACCTATGCATGCTAATGTCGATCTTACATGTTTATATCCCATGCGCTAGAAACTGCCACTAAAATCAAACCTGGCTTCGGGAAGCTTCCATTTTCCAAACAATAAACTATATTACTATTCGCGCGCATGGGAAACGAGGCGAGGAAATACGAGGGGATTTTTCAAACAAATTCATATTCAATACCCGTAAAAGTTGTAAAATTTACTCATATTCTCACAGCATTAATACCTGATCTGAAAGCAATCGTTTCAACGTTCGATCCTTGTTCTACATATTCACTATTCATTTTTATTTTTCACTATAAAAACGTTATTCAAAGTTCCATGTGACGAAGCAGCTTCAATCCCAAACTCTAAAAACAGTGAACTGATAGGAGGAGTGATGAAGCTGGGAAAATACTTCGTGCACAATAATTGATCTTCTTGAAATGGAAGTCGCGTAAGTATCTATGTTAACATTTTTCTTAGACTTGACTTATACCACTTCAATTTCACGAGGTTCAATTCTAAAGTTAGGGTTGCAGATTTGTGCCAGAAGTGAAGCCAGAAAAAGGCTTTGGACTTGTTCATTTCCTCGAACATGACAACGGGGGCCAAAACCTCGGCAAACTTTGGCCTTGAATAGTCATTGTTGTTGTTACTTCCCCTGTTCTCATTCGTGTTCTCGTTCTTGTTACTGGTTGATGGCGTTTCCCCAACTCTCAGAAGAGCTCGTCTTCCTAGTTCTGCCTACGCTACACCCGTTGAGAACTAAACAAGCCAATTCACATCCTACCTAACACTCGCAGAATCCGCAATATAACTTTGTCGTAAATTATTCATATGATGGTCGAGTGGTAATTGAAACTTGGTTGTATATTGCTCTAGAGTTTTATCCCTTCATGTGCAACTATTTAACTTTTATTTATTTTTTAACGGAAATTTCTGGCGCCCATTGCAAATTTCCAACCATAATGGTTAGTCTTGAAATATTTTTTCCTAGTCCCGAATAAAACAAGGAGTCTCCTTTCAGGAACGTGTATATGTTGCCGTTTCTAACGGGCAAATTTGAAATGTCAGCAGCCTGTTTCAAGTCAAATCGCCAGTTGGTAAGCCGCGTCTTTGACACGCTTTGAATGTACCTTGCCTGCTAGGCTTACCTTTCACTTCATGTCAATTACCATTGAGTCCAAAGTCAACATATTTGTCCACACGTGGCATTGCAGGAGTGGATACCAAATTGAACCGTCAATTCCAATAGCACTGCTTATACGTCTCTCGTGGATTCGATTTAATAGAATTCCTTTGCCTGCACGCATAGAATCAAAATTTCAATTACAAATCGTAAATTATTTAATAGAAGCGAACTATGTACACAGTTATAAATATAAAACAGAAACGGTGGTTGAGATTAAGGGGCTTGAGACGGGGATCAGGAGGTCAGGGGAAATTTGCGAGTTCAAATTACAACGAATTAACCGCGTTAATCACTCTGAGCAGGATCAAAGACAAGACTTTTTCTGTTCTGTTTATGGCTGGTTTTTTCCCTCGCGAAACTCTATGTACTGACCTTTTGATTTCCTTGCCAAACTATTGACCGGATAAAAACTTCAACTTTTCTAACCACAATGATTACTTTAGACTTTAGAGCTTTCGAAAATTCGCCTTTTTCTCGTTTAAATTATTTCCCTCTTGTTGAATCTACGACCTATTTTATTCGGATGGTTACAGATGAACGAAAAAAATCTGTACAATATTTCGGCACGACATCCTTCGATGTCCAATTCAAACTTTTTGAGGAAAAAAAATTCTCCAAACGCTCTCCACTGGTTAGATATGAATTCAGACCGGATGAAATTGAGGAACGGTGTTCATTATCGGCTCATCAAAGTAAGGCCGAAAAAAATTTATGCTTACTAATACAGATTGGGAAATAGTTGCTAAAATTTTGTTACAAATTTCGGCAACTGCAGTGGGACTAATTGTAAGGTGAAATAATATCAGAACCTCCCATGAAGCTGACATGTACCATACGCACGTGTCACATCCCGTCACGTTCGTGGCAGGAATAAATTACGCGAAAGTTAATGAAATTAGACCTACTGGAAGTCAAAGGCGTTCCTCAGGGACGTGAAGGACTCCGTATAACATGAAGACTTCTAGCGCTCCGCGATGCTCTCGTTCCTTAGTGACTACGCGAATACGTAGCTTGCATTACCTCCCGCTTCACTTACCTGCAATTAGCTCCAAGCATTTGAAATATACGCGATAAACGTGATAATTTGTGACGATTTTATTTGCTATTTCGTTTCGTGTTGTCAACGAAGAGAATACGTGAATTTCTGCCATCAAAATTGAGCAGCAGGGTCGGAATCTCGTTCGCAAAACTTGATTTCATCGTCAGAATTTGTTGGAAAAAAAAAAAAAAAAAAAAAAAACCAAATACCAAGAGCTTTAACTTTTTGTCGTCATTGCTGTAAAATCTACATTACCTTCTTCTAGTACTGCATAAGTGATGTAGAGTTTTGAAAGGTTGAAACTACACTGTACCTGCCTCTTATGTGTCTAGTATATTCTTGACAATGACTTCATATCTCCATTTCGTCAGAATTCATTTAGCGTAAGTACACATTGCAAGGGTGTAGCCGGAATCAAAAAGCTAAAAATGAAACTGAAATAAACCTTGTTACGGTTGTGGATGCCGTAATTGACATCGTCGCATATGTAAAACTTATCAAAAATTTATATTCTTCTCTGTTCGTTGCGCTCTGGCATATACTTCGGTTTTTGTAACATCGCGATACTCCGAGTGTGGGTATTTGAGAATTCCATATGATGTAGGTATACGAAATGTAATAAATTCTGTTTACCATCAACGAAAAGGTATTAAGTTCTGAATTCATTAAGTGAGGTAAAAGCTAGAAAATAAATACAATATCATTCTGGTCGGTAATAAATTTCTCGGAATATACATCAGTCTAGACATATTTCGACCAGCCCATTAATTATAAGTGGTCTTGTTCGATTCGAGTTGAGTGGCCAAGGGCACCTGGCATTTCATTTTATCAATTTATTATTCAAGTTTAACTTTTGTTTACCGTATAATTCGATTCTCATATTTGTCTTATTTATTACATGGAATAGGTCTGGCGACCTACTCAATCCTTGTAGACGTTAAGAGACTTTGATATTTGGAAATTTTCAGCAAAAATCTCATTCCTCACCATAAAAAAGGGGCTGAAATGAAAGAAAAAAAATATCCTCAGAGCATTCCTCGGGTTGCCCATAATTTTTCAATATCCAAAAAACTGTTCAGATGAAATTGAAGTAATTAAAATTGAAATCAAGGACTAATCTCATTGCGTACAACTGCGTAGCATGCAATTTTATCGGTCGTGACAAGTGTGCCCGTAAAGCTCGTTTCATAATTTATTTTAAACGTAAATGACTTGGCACATCATTAGATCAAATGACACCACATTTTGTACGGTCAAATGTTGTTAGACCGCCTGAATTTTCACATTTTTCGTCTTTTTTTTTTCTCTTCTTTTTTTTTTTTAACGCGCACAAATACCGCAATCAGCAAAAGCAATAAATCTGTGGGTAGGGACACGATTTGCGTAGGAACACTCTGAGTGTTTCGAAGAGACGCCGTGACCTAACGTCGCGGCGTTGAAAGATAATAGAATAAATTTGCTTTTTTCGGGTGCACCATATACTGTTGTGTAAAATCTGAAACTCTAAAGGCATAAGTTAATACGTAATGAGTTAATACCGGTTGTAAACCTCGGGGGAGCGTGAAATGAAATTTTCACTGCAAATACCCATAGGTATATATATTTTCGTGCTGGATTTCTACATTTTTTATCAATGCGAAATCAAAGCATTATGCCCGGAGCATTAGCTGTTCTTGCCACAAAGGGAATATTCGGTTGATTCAATTCGATACGACTCGAAAAATTTTAGTCTTTTTGTGAAGGACTCGTGTTAAGGACCTTGAAAATCATAATTTTCCTACAAATCGATAATGGATACTGTTCAAGCACAATTTTCTACCCTTGTGTTGTCCGACAGTCGAGAAGTGTGTCATGTATTCGGAAATACGTTTTATTATTCACGCGGTCATGCCTATCAATAATTCGATTTTGTCGTGCTGATGTCTTACGCATTTCACGCCTTTCTTGAACGTACCTATCTACCTCTACCCCGTGATACGGTCTTTCGTTGAAAGAACGCAAAAATTTACTGCTGATGGACTGCTGCATTCCTCGCACCTTTTACGATCCTTTGCTACACGCCGTCGAGGGGCACACATATATATATATATATATATATATATATATATATATATATATGCTGTTATTCGTAGACTTTGCTGAAGAGCACATTTTCCGATTTTTTTGCAAAGGCGGGATTCATTTTTTTTTTCGGAATTCTCTTAAATCTTCTGAACCGCAAAGACGTAGACCACGGATTACCATCTGCAATGAGACTATTCTCCAACTGGTACGATGATAGCGAGGACTGAGAAGCCCTGGGGACGCGATTTTTTACCACCCTTATTATTTGGCTTTTTAAGAATCGATTTTTGTCCTTTTTTGATAATTATCACAGAGAAATCTATGCCCGTTCGCTACCCTGCCTTTTCCACAATTCAAAAGTATTCGTTCTCTGAAGCTCATTAAACCATCGTACGACTGTTCGGTAAGCATTTTCACCAGTAGACGTGCGTGACTTCGACGAAAGCACAGTTACTTGGATTCCTTCAGATTTACTACGGGCTTCAGTAAACTGTTCAAATATCGCGAGCGTGCAAACTGAACAATGGGTATACTTCACACGCCATGTACCTGCGATGCAAGATGTGCAAAACACAGCCCTGCACCAGTCGTATACCTCGCTAGGACATTTTTAATGTTTTCAGATTTTAAACCGTGTGATTAACCAGTATAACCGTGACGCGCATTTCGAGGGTTACGTGACTGTTAACTTTCGAAAAAACAATTACTAATTTTGGCTGAAATGAATATAGCCTTTTGTCGATATTGACGTAATTATGAAATGGAAATTTGAGCTTACTTCTTCATAGATCTCTTTTTTTTATTTATTTTTCAATTTCGTCGGAACTTTATTTGATAACGGTTTGGTAATTCAAAGCTAAACAACCAGAGGATTTTAGTTGGTAAGTAATTGATATCACGTTTAGATAATTACCAATTTCGTCGGTTCGAACGTCATGGAAGATGGCATCGATTTTGCAACCGGAGTATCCAGTCCCATCTAATGGATCTGACGTGTAAAGTTCACCTTTTGACCTGGTGCTCTTCTGCGGATCTTTCACCCTTTCACCCCAAATCTATTTTCTCTACGAGCCATTTCAGCCCGACCTCCAACTGAATTCAGGGGGGGTAAATTGTCACGCTGAAATTCAACTGAAAAACCGTTCCTCGGTAGACAGTCATCTGTATCAGTATACCGTTTCGCGATCGTTAATATACCTATATAACAGCCAAAGATATTCCTCGAATAAATTCACTGTGATAAATTCTGGTTTGATTCGCCGTTAGTTATAGGAAATGAAAAAAATGTCCAGTCTTTACCCAAATCTATACGAATTTTAAACGTTACGAATAAAACTGGTTCGCTTATACGATTCTCTTTTAATAATAATCCGCAGAATTCTATCATGCATCATGACTGCGGAGTACAACGAGTTGAATAATTCATTTAAATAGTTCCTCCCTGGTCAGGGAGCTGGTGTGGAATAGTACCAAACTCACTCGTTTATTGAGGACCGTCTAATTCAGCATTCGGCTAGCTAAAAAACCTAATTTCCTTGAACTCGGGTGAGGTTCCCTAAAATGAATTAAACATGCGTTGGTGCACGGTGCATAAGTTGCGCTCTATTCCAACGACACGGTTGAGTACCAGCTGAAACTCTACCGTCTGAATCCACTTTCTACCCCTAGTGGTACTGTATTCCGACGTTTTCCACGTTTTCACAACGGCACAATACGCTCCTTACGTCATATGTTCGCTACTATATACATAGAAACTGGGGGATATGTCCTCTGCTGTAGACTTGAAAATTAGTTTCATTCGGGTTGTATTTTTCCCACAGAAATATAGAGGAAATCCCTTTGAGTCGTTCGAGTACGATACGAAAATGGAAAAAGAAAAATATAACACGGAGGGGTTTCCGTCGACTTCTTACACGACGGGTTATTTATACCGACGCTCATGATTTTTCATATGGAAAAATTGAGCAAAAAAAAAAAAAAAAATGACGAGGTCAAACGCGGGCGATAATGGCTGGAAAATCCCGTATATTTGTAACGATTAGCGATAAGTATATATAGGACAACGGATCTAGAATCTTGAATACTCGACTAGTTCGGAATAGTCAAAGTCCGAGGCTTCGTCTTAGCTTAGCCTTAGTTTCAGTCGGTTAGATAATACCTCCCTGACGCGAACTTCAGACCAGAGCACTGCTTTCGCCCTCGGGGTTACTGGGATTTCCAAAATTACCGACATTATCAAACGGAGAAGCGACTATCTGAATTTCTACTCACAGCCAAGGACAGACGACAATAGAGCGAGGACACTAATGACACATCTAGATACCGCTAACGTATAAACCGTCAAAGTTTTGGGGAAAAGTTTGAACTGCCTATTCCTGTAGTCGTCCCGTAAGATTCTTTAGTTCTGTTTATAGTATCTATTCCTATAATCATTTTCCCCGAATTAGGAAAGTATTTTTAAGCGAATAAAATGCGAGTTGAACAACTTGTAATCAGCTCGTTCTTAATCTTGATTCCATTCTTATTTTTTCTGAGTCTCCATGTGCATAATCCTCTACGGTAGATTAGACTATTTAGAGTTTGATTTCAGGTCTGCTGATGAAGCAGAGTTTTTCTTTTCTCAAGCAAACGTTCAGATATTGAAAAATCGCTTCCACCATTCGCTCCGTTAAACTGGACGACATTTTATAGGCTTTTTAGAAGCAACGAGGAGACGGATCCTTCGTTCATAATTACTTGATTCATTCATTCATCGGGTTCAGTATATATCTGTTCGAGCTACGTTTTCTGCTGAAAAATTGCACTCCAGTTTTAAAAGATTAGAATTTGTTCGACTGGAATATTTACTCGTCTAGCTTCATAACGACGATATAAAATGGCCATGGGTATTGCGTGAGTAAAGTTAGGACGAAGGTGAATACAGTACTACAGTATTTTATGTGTTTTGGTCCATGATTTGATCTGAATTAGCTTTGGTATACGACGTAGTATCCCGAAATTAGGGCAACTTCACCATCCTCTGCAGTATTTAGAGCTATGTAATAATCAAGGCAGCCGAATCCCATGAATTACTAAGGCGTGCTGCGTATAAATATAAAATAACATTCATGGGAGGGGTTCGGGTCTGACGTAATAATATATCACCGTAATGAAACCACTAGGCGACAACCATCTTTCTCTTTCCGTGCACCACCGTGACTCTGAGGCTCGCTTCTGTTCACGCGATGTCTTATAAATCATGGTTTAGCTTCATTCCACCTAACACTGTATAGATATTTTCAGACATATATGGTATATATTATATAAATGTAGGTATATATGCGGGATGGATGAGAGGCTAGACGTTACTAACACATTCTTTTCTCTAAACATTATTTCCCACCTTTTCCCTTCGTTCGGTAAAGTCCATATCCCTGAAAATGGTTAGAAGGGTGTAACAATGAATATGGTTATCCTATCAAGCCTGTAGATTCATGGTGCGAAGCTTAGACCTCTTCGAGATGATAATAATGCCAATTTGTACTAATTAGAGTAAAATAAAGAAAGAAAAATAAAAAAAGATCAAATCTCGAGAGAAATAACACCTTTGTGAAATATAACTCTTGTAAAAGTGTCATACGTGTGAATTTAACTGACAATCAGATGAGAGAATGAAAGAATATCGCACTATATATATGCGTGTAACTTGTTGACACGGTGATCCCGGGAGGGTAGAATGCGATTATGCAGTCAAATGAGATTGTGGCATATGCATGAACTTTCCCGCTTCCCCTCCATTCATTCCCTGTTCAGTATCCACCCTCTACGGACTACCTCAACCCTCATCCCTCAGTCCTCGGCTGCTATATACCCTTTTCTAGGCGTCGTACTATGCCGGCGCATAACCCTGACAACCTTTGGGTTCCTCATGACACTCGGAGGTATCATTACAAGCAATTCTGACCCTAGTCAAAGTTCGAGGTCCATCTTGTTGACCACCGTGACGCCGTACTTACGTCTACCAATAACTCGTAATTGTTCTCGTAACCGCGACAGCTGCGATTGACGACTTTCATCAAATCCGAATCCCGATATCGACGATGAACGATGGCTTGAAATAGAAAAAAAAAAAATGAAGAAAATAAAGTAAATAGAGAAAACAACGTACATACATACATCCGTGGTATTAATCACGTCGAGTACGGAACATTCGATGGGAAAAAGCACCATTGCGTAATCATCACTTTCCTAAATGTTTTTCTTTTTCAATCATCATTCGCGACATTTAATACCGATTAAAAAAATGTAGTCGAGATAATAAGCGATATAGTGAATCTACGTATTTGTACAATGATATCGTGTTTGTAGATGGATCACGGTTTGATAAGCGTTCAAATCATATTTCAAGGATTAAAAATAAATTGCCCCTTGATAGGGGTTAAATGGGGGAAAGAAAAAATCACCCCATATCACGACACAATGCATCGTTGATATTCAATTGGCATTGAATAGAAAATTCACATGATGAAAGTAGTCCGTAAATACAAAACAAAAACTCGTCCTATAATCGTACAATTTTTCTGCTCGGGACGCGGATCAACGAACAAAAGATTTTTTTTTTTTTTTTTCGCCCTCATTTCATCGGCTTTTTTTTTTTTTTTTTTGTACTCCACTAATTATAACCCTAGTCGACATTATCCGAGTCGTTTTTAGAAGTGGTAATATGACTCCCTGATAACCTGACGTTAACCCGCGCTAGAATTACTGCTCTTAAGTTCAAAGACCTCAAAATATTCTTCAACTCTGTACTGTACACATCCAATAAACACAATCGGTTAGCCGCGGGGGCAGGTTCCGGGCTTGAATAATATATATCAGTTGTACAAGGCAGCTGTGAAGTCTGGGCTTGAGATGCAATTCAAGAAATCGATCGCTGCAGCTATTACCAAGATATTCTATATCGAGATATATGCACGCGATCTGGTGGACCCGTATCGTTGCACTTTGCTATCAATTCAGTCTCGTCTAATCTGACTGAAACGTATCTACGTACTAAATCTGGTGAATATTTAAGCGCAAAAGATATTCAATCTGCGACATAAACATGTCACATGTGTATTTAAAACGTGTTCAGAACTGATTATCAGCTTCACAAATTTACTCCATATCTCATCGAGTTATTATAACGATAAGTATCTATCTGTGTTTAATTGGCTGATGGACAATGTGTATCGAAATGGCCAAAATGAATATCAAACGTTCAATACAAAATATAATCGAGGTATTATTGGGTAAAAATGTCAACGTTATATCGGTATAAATAAAATGTTGATTACGTGATACAAGGGAATGATGATGAATGCGTTTGTACTCGCATCAGCAAGCAGGGGAAATTTCATTCCATCTTTATTGTTAAATATTTTTCAAAAACTCCGTATCTGTAGTGTAGTTTTTGCCACTTTCCATTACCATTTTCTACTTAGGTCACCCTCCTCGCACTACGTACTGGTATATCCCCTGCGCCCCGAGCCAAGGAAAATATACGAGAATTCAGCCGCTGAACGGATGTAAGAAAATGCGCTATCCCACTGTGAATATATACCTACGTATACTCGCATTGTCTTTCTCATCTACATCTACACTCACTCATATAAATATCTATATCCCACTATGTACCCTCGAGCTAAGCCAGATGGATACCTACGCCAAGTTATACCGCGTCTCGTATATTTTTTAGACAAATCGAGCAGCTAGTAAATCCTGCTTCAACTATTGCGTATACATAGAACCTCAAAAATTAAGGACTGTAATTTTGAATGAAAGAAGTTTCGATATCGTAACGTCGTTCGATTAATAATCCAGTGGATCTGCACCGAAAAATTTATGGAAAATTCAATTTTTTTTTTGGGAAAAATTTTAAATTATAAAAGACTGAAAACACAGAGTGCATCTGGTCTATCATTTGTAACGCCCTATTTATACATTATGACGTTACCAGGTCAAATTTAGGAGCCAGATTTTCGTACATATATGTATATATTATATATATGTATATATATATATATATACGTGAGAGAACATCGCGCTGGTTCAGATTCCATTTGTTCCGGTTGTCACCCCATGACGTATATCCTATCCAACCTCGACTCTAGCTCTGTCAACCCCCCACTACAAGAACAGGTGTTATACACCTTGCCGTACTCTAGTTGTATGCGTGGAAAGTCGAACGTTTACAAAAGTGTTAGTGCGAACCGGGTGAGAATAGCAAATTACTATAGGGGTGCAACGAATAACTAAACGCAATTGGTTCGCTGTCATCCGAGTTGGGTTAATTAGATGCCAGATTTTATTTTAATTGCCTTTGAAAGCAATCACTCTCAGTCGTATTGTTAGAATATAATTCAACGATATTACAATTGGTAACGATTAATGAACGGTAATTATACCTCAAACTTTGACTGATTTACATTAACTAGTAACAGTGCCTAATAGCTTCTTATTCAATGAACTAGAACACGATTGTGTACTTTGCTCATTATTGCTTTGAATTTAAACAATAAAATTCATTTAAATTAATACAAATTACGGAAACTAATCTGCGGATTAATTATCTTCGGTAATTCATTCGGCGCGTTAATCAGAGTACGAAAGGATTCGAATTCTTGAATAATTTACTATACATATTTCGACTATGATGTATATCGACAGAAAAATAATTGAACAATTTGAAAAGTCATTTTCTTCGTAATTATTATCATTTATTAATACATATAAACGCACTAATATATGCGGTGTGTGTTATTTGAATAGGTTAGCAATGGCAGAAGGGTTAGTTAACGATGTTTGAAAGGGGTTAGAGTGTCACGTCCACTAAATATCTCCACCCCCGACAAAGTCCCTACTGTAAGGCTACGAGAGACCCACCCTTGTTTATGTTATGAGCGATGTTTAGAAGGGCGTACCGCTGAGTTAGTATCATGAATCCTCGATACGTTGCTTCAGGAGAGCACAATGTCTGCGTATTATTTTGCCAAATATTTCGCACGTGGGTAGAAAAAAAAAAAAAAATATAGAAACAAAAAAAAGAAAAGAAAATTATGTAATGTTTGCGATCAAATAAATTTTTCTCGAGTATTATTTTCCGGATGGTATATAATATAAGAAGAAGGGCAAGCGAGAAAGGTAGAGAGGTACGTGGGTATAGCTACGTTCCTAATTACCCCCAAGAGCACGCGCCGCTGAAGATGATCTATTCGTGGCAGGGAATTCCTCTAAGTGGAAACGAAAAGGAGGCGAGAAAGCGAGAGAATTCAGAAATAAGAGAAAGCGAGATGTAGGTACGGTGGGGGGAATGAGAGATGTAAGGTAATTAAAGTGAACGTGCACCACCTTGTAGGAGATTTAAAAGGTCGTAACTTTTTATGATTTACATTCCTTTCATTTAGTCTCACGTTCGCAGATAGTAACGCCTTGACAGTCACCCTCTGCAAGCTCTAAAGATTATACTGGCTGCATTTTCCACGAACACGACAGCGCGATTTCATATTTAATTCATCAATCAAAAAATTGTATATTTAGGAGGGTAGTTTTTACGGATTTATTACTCTACCGTGAATTCGTTCGACTCAAGTTTACGCATCGGATCAATGTACCCAGTTTAATTATTATCGATTATTAACTCGGTTAAACTAACAAGACAAACGCTCTCGTATTTCAAATTTCAATAAATTTAAACCTCCAACATTTGAATTTGGCCAAACGATTTACAAAGTGACGGTCGAAGGTAAAGTTTAATTTCCTGTTTAGCTCGCGCAAGTTCAACTTTCGGATAAATTTCTATATGTATACCCGCCAGCTCTGGAACCGGGATCCTGAAACGGTTCGTATCGCATCATTCCGCTAATAGACTGGAAACTGTGAAGTATTTACACTCGATTCATTGTATAGATTCCCGTGTATATGATACCGATACACATGGTTTAATATAGTAATCCGTAATATGCTCACACACACGTAGTACAAACGCAAAATCTTGGCTCTAGTTTGCCCGTAGGAAATTCGGTAGTACTATATAACTATGAGCAAGTTTCAACGCATTGCCCCTTATTAACGGAAGAATAGGCAGACAAGGGGATGGACAAGGGAGTAGGCAGACAGGCTGGCAGGCAGACTCTAAGATCCAAGATGTCTGACAGTATACAATGGAAACATTAAAGACGCATAGTGAACAAGGATTATAGGTCCGAAGAGCGTAATATAGAAATGTACTGATAATTATATAACCCGTGAAAAAATCGCGATTAGTCATGCAAAATCTAAGCAACAAAAAAGGAAGAGGTAAAAAGGGCGCGATTTATTAATCTCTAATCTGCTTAATATAATACTAGTAATTATTGATACAATGTACTGCGGTAGGATGTTAATCAATTCTGTAACTAGCTGGAAATGTATATTTTAGATGTATGTAATATGCATATATGTATGTGTTTAAAATTGCAGTAAGAATAACGGCAGAAGTTTATTGCACCACCTAGTGGTTAAATACCACAAACAGTGATAAAATCATGGGATCTAGTAAAGGTATAAAACAATTCAGGGACAAATAAAAGCCCTCTTAATGGGCGTATTTCGCAAGCATTAGCGGTGCCCTGCCCGGGACAAGATAAAAGTGGTAGCCATTCGTTAAAAGGGACAGACGTTTAGACCAGAAGCCCAAGAGCCGGTTGCATTCGCACTTTTACTCGATGGTAATATCCTTACCGAAGAATTTAACTACGTAAGATTCTTTGGCGATAAATCGAGATATTTAGAGACTAAAGGTGATGGGGAAATCGCATACGTTATGACATAAGTAATTATCATTTTTTAATTTACGGTGCTTGGCACGGGGATCGAAAAACTTATGGGTATATCAAATGTGATAGTGCGGTTTGATATCGTGTTAGATGTATGTATGTATATATCCTCATGTGTCGATAAAAACCGCCCACGAATGAATGGTTACTCGAATATTCCATCAATACACGATACATACGACGAACAAATAAATGAAACAATACAGAACGCACGTATGCGTATCTCGCGTGTCTCCGTAAATACACCGCGGGCTAAACCGGAGGTATTGTTCCTTGTTTAAGCTCAGGGCGCGAACCCTTCCGCCACGTTACGTAAATACTACCACGTAAGGTGAATTAAACAATAGACTAATACATAAATACATATATGTATTTCTAGAGCGAATACGATAGGGTATAGATCGTGTCTATAATTCATATAAACCTGAATATAAGCGGGTGTACCCATATCTGTATAATTTCTAATCAAAAGAAGGAGAAAGAAATCTGAAGGGTAAAAATTTAATCGAATTCGTTGTTCATTTTATGACGAAAATTCAACAGAGCAGAAACTATCCTGTTGAAAATTTTCAGAAAATTATCTGAGTCGTTTTAGAGACTTTTTCCACCTTAGTCGTAGAGCACACAATAATTCTTGATAAAATGAAGTGTAAACAGGATTTCTCCTCTCATGGAGGAATTGCTTCGCTACTATGTGCAGAATTGGCTAAGTTTGACTGCGATTAACCATTTGCAGAAATATACATACGTGAAAATTTGATAGATACTCTACGATTGATTGATCGCGGTACCTGTCTCCGTCTTTTTTCTACACCTTTTGCACGAGTGTTGGTTATTGAAATATTCATTTGGCAGTATTCTATAGATCCGAACCGTGGCTCTACCCCGGGGACAGAAACTGAGATTTTTCAATCCACACGTATATGAAGTACGTGTATTTGTTTACTCTGTATAAACAGATACTCCCGTCTCTATTGGCCATCGGGAAAGATTTATTCGGTCAAAATATCAGAGCAAATTGATCGTAAATCGTCATTCTTCAGGTATCGGGTGTCTCGCAGATAATATTATAGCAACTAATATTACGATCCTGGCAAAAAGTGTGACCTAGTTGTTCGTGAGATTTTAGCTGGCTGAAATCCATGAGGGAAAATTTTCAGAATTTTTGCCACTTTTATAAGAATTTATACAATAATTTGGGGATTTTTCAAGCCCCTAGCTCACTCAGTAAATAATCAATGTATATTCAGTCTTCCTCGCTTGCTGATTTTCGAAATGTGCCAAATGGCGGTAAGACATTGCCGATGAATTTTTACCGAGAGAATTCGTCCCGGAATCAATGAACGATCTGATTTTCGGATGCACTATAAATTCTGTAACGAATACTGACTCGTTTAATCAAATAATGAATATTGTCAGGTAATCGAAATCGCAGACTGTAGGATACAGCTTTAAAAGCATTGGCTAATAAACCAAGCTATCAATAAATGGGCAGCTCATGTCTGCTAGATAAAGTAGCTAGGAGAAAGATAGCTACCAACAATCTCAGACTAGAATCAGATGAGAATAAACCAATCTCTCCAATCCCCTAATATTTTTCTTCGTTTACTTTTTTCTTTTTCTTCTCCTTTTAATCTTCATTCTATATGTAGTATAACGCTGAGCACTGCCTAAAGGTCGAATTTCAGTGGCAATATAATTAGCCCTAATTCTCCTTGAGACTTTCGACGTCGTTTGAACAGAGGAGATTCATTCTAAAAACACATTTTAACGCTTGATATAACAGCTCTAATGAGTCGATGAATATTGGTATTGAGGTTCGTAGAGAATAAAATGAATAATCGGTTACTTTTCAACGATTCACGATGTGTAGAAATGAGGTAATACACAGGAGATTCAATAACCGTGAGTTTCAATGGTTCTTCTACGAGCCATCGAACTAGTCTGGCAGAAGTAAAAGTTTAAACCGCTTTCATTATTTACTTCAAGGATTCGAAGGAGTTCGTTAACAGGGATTTTTCCCTGAATTTATATAATTCTTAGTCAGAGTTAGGAAGGTTTTTGAGAAGGCACCGCAAGGTACCAGTACCCGGTACTGTAGTAAACCCACTCGAATTCAGACGGATTTCTGACGCAATTCTACGGGCCTCTCATATTTCACCTCGCGCGTAAATCTTCTTTCTCCGTTGCCATGCTCTCCGCTATACTTATCGCGGCCATTTCCTCTTTTAAGTACTGCCCGGGTTGTTCAAGGTCCAAGTGCCATGGACCATACTTTGGCCCTTCTTCTCAGGCTCTGCAAGTACCTGACCTTTTTCTTCCCAACTCTCACTGCCCTCCCAGGGCACATTGCTTATAGAAAAATTTCCCATCTCTTTTTTTCCAAACTCTGCAGGGGATTCTCCTTGGTTGAGTAAATTTCAGCAAAATTTTTTGGCAAAGGAAAATTAAAAAAAGAAAAAACTGTGCGACCTGATTTTTTCTTAATTTTTTTTTTGTTTTTAACATTTTTTATATGCCAAAGTTAATACTCCATCGAATTCCACGATTCACACTCCAGGACCCTCTAAATCACCACGGGGATGTCGCGGAGTTAATAACTCTCGTATCCTTCCTTACACCAGGGTCAGCAACCCTCCGGTTCTTAGCCTTTAGTCTATACCTACGAACGTCTTGGTTCTAAGTCTGCTGACCATGCTTCGGTCTCTCACTCACCTACAAACCAAGAGCCACACATCCTATATTCTACTACCCACGTCCCTCTTTTACACCTACAGAAATACTGGCCGGTTTATGGATCGACATGTGTACGTAGGTATGTATGTATGTATAATACCAACTACCCGATCCCCGCGAAGGACTAATACTACCAAACATCGATATAATCCCTCGCGCTTGCCTTACGGGTTACCCAAGCGGCAAATTAATTAAACTTCTATTTACGATATCGCTGAATCAGCGATATTACTCTAGAAGCGATACAGACGGATTCCACAGATAATAAATTTCGGGACTTATACGTCTTGGCTAAACTTTATCATCGATTATCTGAGTGTAGTGTATACCTAACCAGATTTTTCTCTACTCTGCGAGGCCTGCGAGGCTATCGAGCGAAACTTCGAAGTACTCGATGAAAATTGATATCAATTTTACGAATTTTCTTCAACTGGTATATCATTTTTACCGAGATTAAATCGTCTGAAAAAAAAAAAAAAAAAAAACGAAAATAATAAAAAAATCTGTTCGACCCTATTCAACAAATGAATAGCGAATTTATCTTCATTTTTCACACAATGCTTTTTAATCCGGAAGAGCGGTTCTTACGCATATTTAACTCGCAACCAGTTTTATAAAGCAATAACTGCGTTAATTGCTGTTCAGAGTTTGAAAATAATTTAGTCAAATTGTATTCTTTGTGCGAGTTGACCAATTAAATGAAATATTTGAATACCTTTCTTCAATTGTAAAGTAATTATTATTTATTTATATGGGCTAAAAATGTACGAGAAACTCTTAGTGAGGTTTAAGCGTTGACAGAGATTAGCGAAAAGTATAGAAACACCCTGGAATTAGATGTAGGTACCGAGCTAAACAATTCGAAGAGATATTATCCTTGAGACGAGGAACTCGAGACCGAAGTACTTTTTGGTGAAGAATTGAAGGAAGAGGTATTTAACGTGCCGTGTTTCATATCCGCTTAAAAAGATCTTATAACGCTTCGAGAATTTTCTTGAATACCAAGAATTATAACATCTTGAAATTGAGGAGTCTCAGAACTGCGGAGATTTTCAAACCGAATTGGAACTCTCTGTGTACTTCCAATTCTCGTAACGTACCGTCATCACCGTCAGCTAAATTTATTATAACCTGAATAAAAAATCTACCGAAATACGTTGTTTGAAATTACCTGTATCTACCAGATGCTAGGTAAATTGTATCTACATAGCTTCCACGTACACGCATCTACCTAATATCTCTATATAATATAGCCTCATGTACATAAAATGCCCCTGCCTAACAGTGACCACACAATCCGACACACCTGGCACGATGCGGCGCAGTATGGCTTGACAAACCACCAAACGGTTGCCCCCAACGTAGCTAATTTCCTTTTTTTATTTTTTTCTCGATTTTCTGCAATTTAGATTGACCAGCCAGCAATAATTTATCAATTTTTGTCTTTATTTATGACGATTTTCATCCGTTCGAATGACTAGACTTATACTTTAGTTCGCGTTAGTATAAAGTTTTCGTAAAAACAAATCGAAATGTTGATCTTTCGACGAATTGTTCAACCTGGGTTGAAATGCTTTTTCATTTCATTCCATTTTAAGCGGGAAACAAAACGTTCTCCGGATTAGTTTCAGAATCGCTGGGTTATATCCAGTTGACCACATTATAAACCAAATCGGATAAACTGGTTGGTCGGTGTTGATCAAACTGTGTGTCGGTTGTTGTAAAATGCTAAACAAACCGAGGGCGGCCATTCGAATAATGGTCACTCTACGCTTGACTAAATAACCACACCGTGTCCACCGAATCTACCTGAAAGTATGTGTGCGTGCGTGTTGGAATACGTTAGTGCTTGGTCACTAAAATATCGCTTGTTAACTCCCCGTGGTAAATTACCATCGCTTGCTTCAGCCTAGGATCACGAGAACTAAGGTCAGGTCAGCTCACACCCAGCTCCTGACCGACCCGTCTAGTTTTTTATTACTCGATACTTCGAAGCCGTACTTTCGGACCCTTGCCATACTACATTACTAAACCTACAGGTCACTTATCGCTGCGTTGCCTAAAGCTCAGATATTGTCAGCCATTAATTTCTCCGTGCAGAAAAAAAGCCCTTAATTGTCAGCACGATATCTCAAACCCCGTTTATCTGAAGACCCCTTTAATTACTCTCACTCTCCATCCCTTCATGGGTACAAGAACTGAATCTCATGATTGATAATTAATTTTAATGATATTTTGGCCCACGTGTAACCAGTGGACGTCCCCTTCGCACGGAGACCTACATCAAAGACCGATAGGAATATATCAGGGATTGCAGAAATGCGACGTACACTGATCTGCAAAGATCCCTTGAGGATGCGGTTCGCGAATCGTGAGACACTTCCGAATACCGGCGTGCTCGGCGCCGCTACGCCATTTCCAACGTGTGTCAACAGACTCGGCTAGCGTCCCGTCGGGGGAACCAAAGGTTAAGGCACTCCCGAAGAACCTCAGACCCTGATACGTGACCGGACTTGAACCAACGGACTCCTGAAGAATTACGACCAAGTTCTTCTCCGCACCCTACCAACTCGCTTTGACATCGAGCGCTAACTTTTATTCCTAGTCAAAGGCACTCGAGCGCAAATGCATAGCTACTAACCACCAAAGACACCCGAAGAACTACCCCAAGAAGCATCTCCCGAAGAAGAAACTCATGAAAATAACAAAAAGCTGATATTTTGTAAACTGTTGATGTAAACTTGTTTGCTCGCTTTCGCAAAACGATTGGTCAACCAAGGTGGATATTTGGAAGAGAAAAAGGCCCGATTCTTTGGTATATCCCGCGGACTAATTCGGGTTAGGAAAACGTACGTTATTCGAAACGATAAAGGCAATTACTAAGCCGAAAATTGAGTAATCCTCGAGGAAGGGATGGAATCGTTTAGTGATTCCATAGCGTAATACGAACCGGTTCGCGTATGTGTATTCGCATGCGTTCCAAGCATCTGGAGTGTGGATAGACGTGTTTGAACAACAGTAGGTTAGAGGTTGGTATATGCCACCTAGTGCAGGGTGGATACCCAACGTTCTAACGCAGACGTGAGCCTCTGGGTAATGGATTCATAATGCTATCCCAAAACCCTATCCTGTCCGGATCCGTCGGAGTTCCTGGGAGTTCCTGCAGGGAGTCCTCCGAAATCCCTAGGACTCGGAGTCAGACCCCCCGTATCTGCATCGCCCAGGAATAACTCGCTCTGAACCGTGCGGTGCGGATGGTTTCCCTCGCCTCGGCTTGAAACATATCTTGGTGTACTAAATTAGGGTTAGTCTGACCCATCGATTGTGCCACTTATCCAAAGGCATGTGCCTCTGACCAACAGGCTGCCACGTTTCACCCTCACCGGCGATTATCTGATCGAAATTGAATTGATTTTCAATCGGACGTGACCGTAAAGCATCACGCTCGATCTGAGCCAATCATGCCGAGCGTTGACCATGGTCGAATAGTTTTTCCTCTCTAAACTATCGGTGATTTATTTCTACTAGAAAGCGAAAATCGGATCAATTTTGATAAGGGAAATGGTCATTTTGGTGAAAACGATTCGTCCGGTATATTGCGAATGCCGTCAGGAATTGAAATATCTCGCGGACTAGGTCTGGTCTTGGGATCTGAAATCGGGTTGTTAGATTTTCCTTAAGCGAACATTTCATTGTGCCGATCGATAATTGTTGAGGGATGTTTAATGGCTGGTTTACTCAATGAGTCGGACAAAGAGAAGAAGAAGAAGGAGGAAATTAACGAGTAAAGTAGGTGGGCACCTACCTCTTTGCGGATTAATTCAACATCCATACCAGGTGTAAGTGGAAATTAGACCTTATTACGAAAGTGATATAAAGTAGGCATAAATCAGGTTTATTTACAGAGTATTTGATAAGAGGCAACACCGCGCAACGGCACGACGGCCTTGTACCTCTACTACTTGACTCCAGTGCACCCGTTGGGGAGGCGCGAGCGTTAATTGGAATTAACGTAAGCGTGATCTCGAATAATTTAGATCGAGATTACCTTCCTCGCCAGCGCACCGCGACGGACGACATTTGTCGGAAAAGCTATTCCCCGCGTACTTGGTTTTCCTGAGAAACTATAGCTCGTGCGGTGTATTAGAAAAATCGTAGTTTGATATAAGAATTGGAATGAAATAAGCGAATCTTCTCCATTTTGACTTTTGTCCGGATCTCTAGTGGGTAGGTAATCATAAATGTCTTGAGATATTCAGGCCATGTTTCTGTCAAGTAAATTCGAAGAATAGATAATCCGGGATCCGTGACGCGCAAGATATGGGCTGGAAATCTTTTCAACTTGACGAAGATTTACGCCGTGAGAAATATATCGTCTACAGGTTGTCCTTGCGGAATATAATACACATCGAGAGCGCGAAAGCTATTGATTTGAGAAATATACTGTGTCTCTGATGCCGGAATGAGACCTTCGCATACCAACGAATCTCTGGGGAAGTCGTTTCTCGATTTCGAAACACATCGGGCCTAAAAGCAGTCAATTTATCCGATTCTAAAGCTACGCCTTCCATTTTACTCTTCGAATCACGAGTCTCGATCCAGCGTCAGAGGCGACGACCATCTTTGCCCTTTACTCGTGAATCTTGACACACAACACTCGCACATCTTTACCTGCACTCTCATTCTTCGATAGCTATTCTCATTTAAATCGATTTCCAAATGTGATCGAAGTACTTTCGGAGCCGGCCGTACGAACGCGCGTGATCTTCTTCCCTTGTTTTCTTTCCCCTCTCTAGTATATCTCCCTCACTTGCTCTTTGCCTCTTTCCAGGATCTGTTGGTTTTAACTTTCAAACGGCAGACGAGATTCCTCCGAGATTTAGTAGGTGAGAAAGTCTTAGGTAAGGATTCAAAAATTGTTGAGATAGAAAACGAGCTTTATTTGTTTCTTTGGGTAGTGAGGCTCTGGTCTTTTACTTTTGTTTTTTTTTTTCTCAAAGCCTCAAAAAGTTTTCCACGCCGGAATAAATTACGATTTATTTACGACCGTCCCAAGAGGTCAGGGAAGAGTTCCTGCAGATCTTTCTCTGTCTCCTTTGGCACAGGGAATTTTAATATATCTGTTCAAACCTTCCCTCGACTGACCTGCCCACCCAGAACCCAACCGAACAGCTTTTGAATGCTAATTCAAATGGTTCAACTCCCTCGATGATATTTTGACGTATTGGCCAACTTGGACCATTCCTTTGAATTATTTACGATCCTGAAAAAAAAAAAAAAGAAAGGAAGGGAGAAAAAGGAATCCTAACTGTTTACTTCTGACGAATTGTTTCAACCCTACCTATACATTTAGGCAGTGTCCTCCGGGTTTTAAAAGCAGCCAAAACCCGCCTCATCAGATATTGTTATTGGTCTACTTTCTGAATCCTGTCAGGATCTCGGGACGACCCACTCGGGATATTCTGATCCTCAAGAGTCTGTGTTCACCCCATCGTGATCTGTGTCCAAAAACAAGTATAACAGCGTACACAGTAGCCCACGACGATATTCACGGATAAAAACTTTCTTTAAATTCAGAACAGCTGTTAAAATCTGGATTCAACAAGCGTAATACAATCCCATAATTATATCAAGTTAATTAGAGGCCCAAAACGTGATCAACCTGATCCAAATGGTGAAAGCAGAAACACGAAAATAACGAATGAGCATAGAAGCAGCTGAGAGAAGAGATGAAATATTGTGATACTTTATTTCACGTATACTTTTGACACGAATTTCAGAACTTTATATACCACCTGAAAGAAACAGAAGTATCATACCTACAAGTTTCTGACTTTCGAGTTTCTTGTACTCTTCTCTTCCCCGACGAACAGAGTACATACCTATAGTATAATGCGCGTTCAGGTTTGGTATATTTAATTCGTTGGCGGCACGGAATATTTAGATTCCTTCAATTTTTATGGGAAAAGGTTTTTCACCCCTAAAGTCATCGGCCAACAATAAGGAAGGAAGTGAAAATGAAGGGCTACCGGTAAGGTAAGAGCTAACCGCGATCTAGACAAATGGCCAGTGGCCAATGTAATGCTGGTTGTGGTTAGCTGTCGGCTATTTTTCTCTCTCGCCTTAGATTGCAGGTTTTCGTGGGGCATTGTTAATAGCAGCCTGTACACTGCCTGATAACAATCGGTGTCATTTATTTCTCACCAGTCAAGGGTTTTCACACTTTTTTACGTATTTAGGTAAGGCCAGACGTTACGGTTTCCGCGCTCGTTCCCGTCCCCCATGATATATATATCACTGCAAATCGAGAAAATTTAATCTCACCATAGTTTCACTCGGACCAGAAGCTTTCACCGTCTCTTATACTATACACCCTGCGCAATAAAACCTAAGTCAAATAGGAACGATTTTTTATCACAAAAATTGGAACATATAGTATAAAAATTTCAGTATTATTTCGCGGTGTTAAAGTTCATGCATAGGTGGGAAAATGGTTGTGAAGATAGAACCCCCCGTCGCAGGGTGTGACTGAAAAGAAAATAATGTTTAACAAACATTAGCCTAATTAGAAACACCGGTAAGCAATCATATTCTGCGCGGAACTAACCCAGAACTTGTGTAATTATGATTTGTGGTAGTGGCAGGTGGTTAAAGTCAAGAATATAGATCATCCCTTCATTCTCTCGTATTTTTTGCCCTCGTTTTTCCGCGTCTATCTCCAGGTGTGGCGGCGTTTGATGAAAAAGGGAACTACGACGGTGCAGAAAATTTCTCACAAACTTTGCGATTCCAAAAATCCCGTACTAAATCCGAAATTTTTTTTAACGACTATATCGATACTAGGAAATATTCTGAAAAATTGTGCGGCTAAAATTGAATTTCATTTTATCGAGGTATAAATCTACTCTCTGAGCCAAGTGCATCGTTCTCGACCGTTCGATGCCGAACACATGTAGCATACACTGTGTGGTACACATATACGTGCACCTATCGGCAGGAGAGAAAGGGAGAGAAGAGGGCAAAAGCTGCGGAGCCTGAGCGAGGGAAAAGGGGTGAGTGAATATAGACGGCATGGACGTGTTGTCCTAGGCGAGTAACCCAGCCTGCACGCGACTGATTTACGGCCCCAACACCTATACGTCTAGCCATCGAATTCGGGGGTAGATGTGGCGGATGGGGTGGGTTAAGAGACGGTGTTTCGAAGAGGATATCCGAAGGAGACTTAAAAGTGAGGAAATACAGGCTGTCTTAGTTTCCGCCAAAAATAAGATCCACGGGATGTCCGCGTCTCTGAACACGCTCAGCCACATTAATTGACGATTAAAATTAGGGCGAAGAGGTAACAATCTGCAAGAGTTAATCGACGTCTATTTCCCAGTATAATTCTCCCTTCAGGATACGGCCAGAGTCAATTATACGAGCAGAGGTAGACGATGACTGTCCATTCCGTGTCAATTATCGATTCAAACGGTAAAGTGGTTTTCAGTAAATTCGTTAACCCGTTCGGATATCTGGGATACGATGCTTGTACCTAGACTGGACATGACGCTTTCGACAAAATCGAGATCCGATCTCTAGCCGTATCTGCGATTGCATGTATATTCGTGTTCGGAGTAAGACTTTGCCATCTATTATGTTACCTGTAATGATTTTTTCCGCTCAACTTTACTCGAGAAAGTTTCATTTCTGTATCAAAAACGAGTGCATCCATTTCCACAATTATTATCAATCATTTTTTATTTTTTTTTTTATTACGGTCAGTGTTCGTATTATATGCAAAAATTGTTGCAACGTGTGGCTCGTTAATATACCGTGTATAAATGGTCCGTCATTACAACAGCTCATTAGCAACAGGAGGTGACGTATCTTAAAATTATTATCGTTATTTCGAAATCACTTAAGCCAATCACCGAGGAGCTTAATGCCCAAGGTTCGTGCCTAGCATCATCTGTTAGACCTTAGAATGCGCTCGCAGAGTCAGGCTCGCATCAACTATTTATAACACTAGTACATACGTGTCCGACAACACACAACAACATTAACAACGATATTTATTAGACAAAGTTGAAAAGGTCAAAGCTATTTGATGCGTTTTGATTTGTTTTCTTTTTTTTTTTTTTTTTTATATATTGATTATATTTTTTCAAATAGTAATAGCATCCGGGTTACCAATTCTTGATGAGCGAAAAGCTGCTAATCATTGTAATTCCAATCTCTAGGCTATCTGTGATCCGTTATCGTGGGATCATGCGGGAGGTCAGAATGTCGTACTGTTTGTAGCTGAAAGGATAATTGATATCATTTCGCATTCGACGTCAGACGTCATATTCAGTGAATAATCGCGTCCTTCATTTGCCACGATAGATACATGATAGATATGTTTCTTCAATTTTTTCTATCCTTTGTCGCACCTATAATTTATGAAATAACTGCTCAACACTCTGAGCCTTTGAAACAAAGATTATATAATTATAAAAGCTCGAGGGGCGTTTTTCTATTTTTTGACTAAATTGTGAAAACAGATTATCAAACGGCTGAGATATCAGGAAATAGTTTAGGCTCGAACGGTGCTTGGAGATTGTAAGCCGACAAAAGCTAAGCCTTTAGAAATAAGCCGGAAAGGAGACCCAAGGGTGAGCTTCTGGTAGCAAAGGGGACTCGCTAAGAAAGCCGTGCTCAAACCGTTACGACGGAAAGGGGTGAGGCGGAAGAGTTAGGGGATGGGAGGAAGACGGGACCTCTGGAAGCCGTTGTAACTGTAATTAAAGACACCGATGTTTGCTAATTTAATAATTGTTTCTTCCACTCGGTACAGCGTCCTCAGAGGTAGGCTTCGCATTGTTTCCTATACGTATTAAAGACGGGGTTAACCTTAGACTGTATTTTTTTATATTTTTTTTAACCCGGATTTCATGCCGATCGAAATAAATAGTATAGCATAAAAAATGATGTCAAATATGAGTGATATCGTAGAGCCGGAAAAGGAGTTACCAACTTGTCGATAAATCCTGCGGATACTCAACTTTTCGGAAAGACGGTTTCCCTAACTCCGCGGTTATGATCGATGAATTCCTGTTGCCTATATGTAAGAAGAATGTGGGAAAGGTATCCATGTATACATTTGTCCGCTGACAGAAGTCACCTTTTTTTTTTACTTTTTTATTTTAGTTTCAACGATTCGACATTTTTCTTTGACACTCCATGTACCTATCAACGCGGAGTGAGTAGACACCACAGATTCAACGGACTAGCCACCATTATTCTTCCCTGTAGTTATCTGGGCAATATCCGAAAGTGCATTTTTCCGGATATCGGAGCACCCGAATGCGTCTGGATAGAAAAAAAGAACGGAACCGTCGAAACGTTCTCATCAGCCATTGTACGGATCATTTGGATCCTTGCATTCAGAGCTTTTCGAAATAGTCGAAGGCGGCTAAGGGTGGATAGGGGTGGTCGGCAATAGCCTGGGAAAATCTGATCCTATGACCAAGGAGTGTCGTTCAGACGTGGGATTCTGAACAAGGACCAAATGTCCTCGGAGTTTTCGGGCTTGTCAATCGATGTCTGAAAAAATTAGGATCTAACCGTGACGGTCTTTCTTAGCGCTATCATTTGACGGATATATCGATCTTTTCGAAGCTGAACATCTTCACGCTCCGCGTGAGGGTTGATGCCCAAGAATTCTGTGCTCTACTCGCCAAAATCTAAAGGTCAGCTTATCTTCTTATTTATGTCCGGATTTATTTATTTGTTGCTTCGTTCCCAGGGCGAAACTGAATTCCTACGCATTTTTTCGTATCGCCTTCTCGCTGACTATATGATGAAGAACACTGGCGCGTCTCCCGAAATCTGTACCGCAACGCGTATGGCTCGGCTGACATAAGTGACAAAAGCGTTAAATTGAATTCGCGGAATGGAAAAAAGGAAAAGCCGTAAACATTGACGGACTAATGCCACAACGTCAAAATTCTGACGTAACGGAGGCGGAGCAGTGAAACGTGAACGGTGAATATATTGCAGCCCAAGACGCGATGGAACGGAACAGAACAAAGGGGAAAAACGAAACTGAGACATGAAACACGTAACTTAATTGACGAGACCAGGTGGCGCTTACATTCTAACTATTGAATTTTGTACATAAGTGCCATTTGATCGATCAATCGATAGATTTAGATCCGACTACTGACTTTACCTTGTCCGAAGAAGAAAAGTTTCCAAGGATTTCCGTACCGAAAAATAACGCGAAAATCGGCAGGATTTGACATTTTTTATTATTTATTTTGTAGACGGAGAATGGGCTGTATTTGTCATTTATTTATTTATTTATTTGTGCAACAAGAGATGCAAAAATGAGAAGGAGACCATAAATACGGAACCAGAAAATACTGACAGATGTTATTTCAGTCTCAAAATAGCTAAAAGCTAATTTCAAACTTCTGGCGAACCAAAAGCTGTTTTTTCATTTATTCTCAATTTCCACCGCAAGAATAACTCCGCTTTTTATCCCTCCCGCAGAGTCGACCATCGTGGGCATAAAGCTGAACAACTGAAAGTACAAAACTGTTCGAAAGTAAAAAATAAAGAAAGAAAGAGAAAAATGAAACTCATGGTTACGTTAATAATAATGAAAAAAAAAAAAAAAAAAACAATTCCAGGTTGCCTTTTAACGAGTTGTATCCCAACGAGTATGCGATCAAAATATCAACGAAAATTACTTAAAAAAAGAAAAAAAAAAAATGGTTGATCTCCCCGTTTGCAATTTTCCGATATTTTCAATCAATTCCTCAACATATCTTTTTTTTTTTTTTTGGTTCTTTTCTCTCCGCTTAGGGGTGAATTACAGGTTCTATAAGTATATTTGGACGTAGGGTCAGTTACGACATAATCCAAGCGCGTATAAAGCTTTACTTTTTTATTGCCCTCGGCCACCGGGTGCCTGTCGGAAAATTAACGACCGGTGACACACTGCTTTCCGCACGTTTTTCCAAGAATTAGTCAAGGGTTCTGTGTCAAACGTCTAAACGCCCCGGTCGGTCTGTCCGTCTGCTTATACCCGATCAGTTTACCTCATGCGTCCTGAAAAGTGGTAAATCTATCAAGGAAATCCGATAAGAACTGAAAAAAAAAAAAAAAAACAGAAAAAATTACCCCAACGAATTTTCTGAGAAGAATAAAAAGTCCCGCGCACATCCAACTCCCTCCCCGGTATTATATCATCCGATTTCAAACACAGTCTTACCGAAGGTATCAGGTGACGTTAAATTGAAGTACGCAGATTGCAGTGCTTAAGGTGTGCTGCATAAACGTGTATGATGATACCCTGTAACTTTATCGCAGTTGGGTATTACGTAGGTGGCATAGGAAGCCCGGGCTCCTGTGTTATGGAGAAAAAGCGATGGGTTATGGTGTTGGTGTTGCACGAACTGGAGCACCGTTCCGACTATTAATAAATCACTTTCAAGTGTTTGTTATAGGCACAACCGCGTCGGGTTATAAGGCATTAAATTAAATTAAAACCGGCATTTTAATTTATCGGCCATCGTATTCCTGGAACATTCAAACTACGTGTGTTACGTACCTGCGACGAATTTTCCAATTTTCTAAAAATATGCTTACGGCACACCTGCCCCCCGGAAAGTTACAAGTCGCATCTTCTAGCTGTGCGTTTCCATCCTGATCCGCGATTAGATCGTCAAATCGTGACGGTGTCGTCCTGATCGCAGCAAGTTGTGAAGGCGATGAATTCTACATGCGAAAAATGCACCGAAGTAATTTTTAAAAATTTCTTACCATATTTGGTGATGCACAGTTGTTGAAACGGGGCTGAAAATCAGCGGGAAAAATTGCCTCCGGTATCTACTGACTAGGGGTTGAAAATATTTTCTATCCACCTGAAGTCGGGTGCTGGAATGATCGCGACCGCGACGCTACGTTACGCTACGAATCAAGTTGGTACGCCAAATCGTTTCCAAATCGAAACCGACTTTACTGGAATTACGTGCAACCAAATGCGGGAGCTTTTACCGACGATCAGTTACTGCATAGATCTGAAATATGGCCTAGGCAACAGGCGGAATTTTCCGTCACCAGCACCGAAAATCGCCCATTTTTATTCCCATAAATTCCCATTAATTTTCATGAATCTTCATTCCGGGAGCTGGGGCGTCGGTTTCATTCTGGAATCAGGGAAACTCGAAACTTTCAACACACATGATAGATACTAGACCGTGTGTGATGCCTCCGTTATTTGAACCTCTATAATACAAGTCTGGGTTCGTGGCGGCGGGCAATCTCAGAGAGTTATTAAGGTAATTACAGACAGGTCGTTTGCCACACTTCAAAGGACCAATTCCCATTTTCAATCTACTTCCCGGAGGTTGTATTAGGCGCAAGGGTCTGCTAGCCCCCAATGAGCGATTCACATTTTCATAAGATAACGAATTCTGCCACTTTTCGCTTCCATATTTGCTCTAAGCGAAATGAAATTAACACGGTACCTATAGGATTCGAACGGTTCATGCATTGCGCAAAGTACTTTCTCATACAGAATTTAGGAATGAGTGAAAACCTCCCGTCCGCTATACCTTCATGTTCATTCTTTTCGTGGCCCTCCAACCGGCCCGGTAGTCGTGTTATAAAAAATGTATTTCCAAGAGGTCAGGAGGTTCTGAAAATATCGGCTTTTCATAGAAAAATATTTCCACTAAGATGTTGTGTGCTCAGTGTGATACAGGAGTGGTTGGTCGTCGATTAATAATTTCCTATATACTAACCATTTGAAAGACTAAAACCAATTCAATTACCTCAAAGGCTGAAAGCTACCGGGGGGTATACCAAAGATTTTTCACCAAAGAAATACTTCGACGTTACATAATGCCTACAGACTTGAGATGTATGTACATACATACGTGGCTGTACGTATACATTATACGGTATCATAGCGGGCACCAATTTCGACTGAGAATCTTTTATTAGGAGTAGAATACAGACGATACAATCTAAGTTAGATGTTGATTTGGTTTCGACCGTGACGTATGGGTTCCTATTTATCTGAACCTAGGCACCAGTTCGCGAAAGGCCGTTCGGTATAGTAGCCAATAAAGTATAGAGTGAACGGAGTTCAGAAGGAGACAGGAGACATGAGACAAGAGACAAGGGTACTGAATTAGTACTGCCACTTGGGACAAGCGGAGATTGATGATTGTGTGCTCGAGTTAGCGTTTTCAGGCTCAGATCGACAGTGCAGCCTCGATCATTGCTCTGTGATACTTAATTTTGAATCTTAATTGATTTTACCTCGGATCCGCAACACATCGGGTACACGGGATGAGTCGGAAATGATTTGGAACTGAAGAAAGGAGGATTATGATACCGTGCATACATTTGATGAAAAATTATAAATCCGCGATTGAAACTCGAGGGTAGAAAATTTTCTGCAAGGATGATATATTGAATATCTCGGATTACCCGATTGAGATAATAATTTTAATACTAAGAAAGAACTCCCATATATTCTAAGCGCTGGGGTTTGAACTGACAAAACAGTTGATATGCGGTGATATAGAGCTGCATGAATAGAATCGAGGGTAGAAGTCAGGGTATTGCGGAGAGGGTAAAAAGCGTGGGGGTACGAAGGGGATCTCGGATGGCGAGTTTGAGAAAAGTCTTGCCGAAAAAGAGGAAATCGTGGAGAAAATGTCCAAGCGAGCCTGATTTACCGCGGAGGGAAATCGAGCCGAGGAGTTATGCCTAGTCCTCGAGATGTCATCCGTTGCGCTGGTTCGTCGTATCTTTCTTGAAATATTACGTTTTATTTTCAACTTTTATTGGTCGAATGCACGCAATACGGGGAAACGCCTGCTGCAGGGCGAACCTCTCATTCCCAGAGCTAATCTCTCGTGCTAGATACATACGGCCGCTGAGGAAATCTATCGAGCACTAGGTATCGTAGAAATACATAAATCAAACGTCTAGTCTGAACACGGGTCACGGGTCGTTCCGAGTCAAATAGAATTATAGCTTCTAGCTAAGAATATCACAATTCAACTCTTTCCACTCTACCTATACATTCGTTATTCATCGAAATCCGTAATTCATTCAGTTTCGCCAAACTCTTTTAATCAATCACGTCACATTAAACCCATTATTTTCAGCTAATCAAGGAATCTTCTCACTCGGTACAGAAATTTTATCTTTTTTATTTGCCCTACCGAGTTTCAGACACACATGTGATGATAATTTGGAGATAATCGAGGGTTACCGCAGGTGAAAGCTAATTGGAGGTTGAAACGAGTTCGAAAAAATCAATAATTTTTATGAATATGAACGCGGAACACGCGGGGTGAAGTGAATGCGGGTAATTTTTTTTTTTTTTTTTTCATTCATTTTCCGTATGTATTGAGAAAAAAGATGATAACTTGTTAAACATTTGATGATTATAGTGATGAAGCTATTTTGATGAAATTTGAATCGGTATATCAGACGAATTTTTATTGTACTTCTTATTTTCGATTTGGCGATACATTTCGTAAGATTGTTCATCCCTGTCTGTACCTCTTGTTCGTTTTAGTTATTGCAGACAATTACCGAGTTAATTAGCAATTAACAAAAACAAGCTCGTATTTCACCTTAAGGCTGGTTCTACAACCCCTCAAACCTCTACCGGCATTCCGCTATCTCCAACGAACAATATTTATCTTTGATTACCTCTATGATGTTTGCACGCTGGGGGTAAGGCTGAGCGTGAGTTAAAACTACACCGTTATACGACTCGGTACTTCGTCCAGTAGGCAGGTGAGTACGTCTGTCATTTTAACCCGGTAAATTGAGTCGGACAATGACTCGCGCGTTTCTGGGCTCGTTAATGTCTATTCCGCGAAATAATAATGCAAATTATATACGTCGTGGTTGAAATGATGTACTTGACCCGATTTACCAGCGACATTATTTTTGTTCAAATTATATATTTTCTGGGGGCTCAGATTCTCCATCTTTTTCATACAATTAATCGGGTTTTTTCGTGGCTGTCGTTATATACACCCGGGTTGTTTTAACGTCCGAATTCAGCCGCTGGTCAATAAAGTTACAGTACAAAAGGCCAGCATGAAACTTTTGTCATTTTGGTATTCGCGGTGCTTTGGATTATACTCGTTGTCTATTCGCATAAAACATATATAATTTACTGACTAACTATAAGGTAGATAACAAGCTTCCAAAACTAAGACTATCTAGAAACAATAAAAGTTTTCTTTTCCCTTACGCGTATGGAAATTCGTTGAGCGAATTATACAACACAAAACTAAGCTGTAGCTCAAGATTGGCTTCGTACCAAATTGTGGGAGAGAATAACGAGCTTTCATCAGGGTAAATATATCTCAAAGAAGAAATTTTTCAAATAACTTGTTATTTCGCACGATTACCTTAGCTTTTTCACCATTCAAAAAGCCATCGAACCTAATTGAGTTTCATTGAAATCAATAAAAGTTATTTCATCAGTGAGTAGTCTGAGGCATCTTGACGTCTTATACGAATGATCCAACGATTAACCCCCGAATACAAAGCAGACAAGTCTAGATAAACTTGGGGCGTTTAGGTTTAGGATACATTTGTCAAGAAGCTGTCTCCAGTCTGATAATTTATATGTGAGGAGAGACCCGGGTAATGACGTCTGTTACGTAAAGGAAATGAAATCTTACCCGAGGAAAATGATACAGGCATGTATGGGGCATTCCATGCCAATTCGACCTGGGCCTGAAGAAGAATGATACGAAAAATCGCGGGCCAGATCTATGAGAGGTCGAGGGTGAGGCCCAGGTAGAATTGGTACGGAATACCCCATACATATGTCCTTCTGTAATTCCTTCGGCTATCTATAAAGCCGCGAAATGTTTCATCCGCAAGTTCTTGTTGCGTTAAAATCATGTGAAATCGTAAAAATTGCAGCTATGTAGTCGTCGTGGCAGTGCAGGTCAACTAGCAAGAAGCGTAGTTCAACGTTAAGCACAAGGTTCGTAGCTCAGCATTCTGTATACTACATATTTAACCGCACCTGCACACGTTATTCCAATTATAAAAGAACTTCAATAGCAAATTGCAACGCCCTGCAAGCTCCAATACTATACATGCAGCAACGGAGGTTTAAAAGCGTGGAAAATTTTACGGCATTTCGTTTACCAAGTGAGACTCGGTGTATAGGAACTTGCCACATACTAGCTGCTGTAGAAAATAATTCCGATTCTTCAATAAATAATGAGTTAGCTCATCACAGTGAAAAATCGAACAGAGTCTGAGGGTTCTTATTGCTCTTCGTTGTTCTTTCGTTACACAGGAAGCCTCTCATCAAACTCTATGCTTCGATTTATGATCGTCGAATAACGGAAAAAATTGAAACGAAGATTGCGAAATCCATTATTACTGTCCGTCTCGATTCTTAAATCATTTTGCAGCCTGGATCAAAGTCCCGTTATCTGTTTCGACGTGTTACATATGCGCCGGAACAAAACGGGATGCAGAAAATGAGGTGGGGGTTGAAAATCTGCAGGGATCCATATCGTGCATGGTACTAGAATCGAGAATCTGGTCAGATCAAAACAATAGAGAACGGAACCTGTATCAGTGACAGGCTAGTCTATGCGACTGATACCAGTCAATGTGCTAAATGCATTGGGGTCCATTGAAAAGTGATTCATCCCAAACATACCACCTTCACGTTCACGTTCACGTTCACGTTCACGTTCACGTTCACGTTCACGTTCACGTTCACGTTCACATTCGCATTCGCATTTACCTACCCCCAACTCCACGTGGTCCTGCAACGTTTCACGCTCTCCGCACTGATAGGTGACTGACATCTCTGATCATTCACGTTTTGTGCACGCTGCACGCTGTACGCCGTTGATAATGATTAGGATTTACTGATCTATAGTATTTATGCTCTGCACATATACCGTCTGATTGGAGATTGGCTTGACGTTTATAAGCAGGATTATTTCAGACCACAATTTTCGTCGGATTCTAAGCTGAATAGAAAAGCTCCGTTTGGCATAAATTCAGGGGATTTTTATTCATTTTCGTTGGGGAAAGGAATTGGCGGACAAAGAAAACCCCGAAAAAATTCCCACTCACCATGTGTGGCGACCAATGATGAGGCCACGTTCTCGTATCGTGTCCTCCAGTGTTTGGTTGACTTGCCAAAAAGACGACCCGTCTGTCTGCACTTCCGGTTCCGGTAGTCGCTAGAAGCGCCGCTCTAGCACGCGAACCTCCCAAGCTTAGCGTTGGCGAAGTGTCCATCTTCTGTGTGAGACAGTATTGCACAACACGTTCAAAGAGAGGGTTTGGCAGCACGCGACTTCAGCTCTCTTCACCCCAAAGTACTAAGACACGTGCTGAATTAATTTCAAGATATTTCACTAACTCAAAATCTCTTCAGATTCGAATATATTTTATATACTTTAGTTATATAATTATTTAATAACCGTTTAAAAAATATCAAATTAAAATAATATCTTTTGTTAAAATTGGTTAGATTTCATAGTTATTTTCAGACACCTATATTCATCGAAAATATACAAATATTTTACTAGATTATTATTTTGATTTTATTTTATTTTATTTTATTTTATTTTATTTTAGACAATTAATTGGCTTTTTATGGGGCTTTATTACACATCTCAACACCGATAATTAATTCCACTATACTTATCAGCGAGATGATATTATAGTTTATTACGTTATTCAACACAGGCTTGTACTTCGCAATTTTCTAACACCAAACTTCATTGATATGTGTCATATTTGACATTATATATATATATATATATATATATTTTTTTTTTTCTCTATAACATTCAACGTTTTCTATATTATTTGATTCTATTCTTTACATGAACATTAGTTGATATTTTTATTAAATTAATAAATCAATGCAGCGAAATGTGATGAGTTCGGAAATTTCATTATTCGATTAGATCTGATCCGATATCCCATATGTTTAAAAACAGTTTTTCAATCCGGAGTAACACTTGGGCCGTATTCATCCCGAAGCTTCATAGTTACTTTTCATATCACACATTTTCTAAGGAGCATCTAAATCCTCTAATCAAAGTAGTTTATCAATCAATACTTCAAATTAAACAATATAAAAGTTACATTGCGTAAATATTTAGCAGGTGCTTAGTTATTAATTCAAATTATTATTTTACGTTTTTTTTTTTTTTTCAAGCTTCTCGGTCTTCCTCGTTCAAAGTCATTCAATTAATCAATCAGCGCGAGATCATTATCGTTTTTATGACCAAAAATTAGTTTCGTTATATCCGCTCTAAATTAGACCTTTTTATTTTGTCCTGATTTTGACAATTTTACTAATATTACCTAATCTCATTAATATTACTGCTGAACACTGAGGGTCACAGTATAATAAAATATTAATTACTTGAAGTTTATTTATTGTATAATATATCGATACATATATCGTTCGTACGAAATATATTTTCAAACTATTGCATCGTAGTACAATAACGTACTATGCGTATCGTGAGTTATCTCTTCACCACGCGTTCAACCCTTACTATGTACAAATTAATTTGAATATTTTTTTTTCTTTTTCTTTGGAAATACGATAAGCGGCCCGTTCTAAACTTTCCACGTAATATATCGTATTAAAATTTTCGCAAATTATTCATTCATTAATTAGGATTGTTAATTACAATATGATAAAGAAATATTCTCGCCGTTAGAAACTCGCATGACAATCCAGATATGCTGTTCATATATACTCCGTTTTAAATATCATCATTTTAAATTGATTCACAATTTATTTGACAAATTTTCTAAATCCAGGTGTTATACCAAATTGAACTGGCACTTTAAAAATTAAAGTGGCATTCGTGTGTTCTTTAGATGCTAAAGCCCGCGTGAAGCTAAAACCGTAAGTCTTGTATTATACGGTTTCGAATTTATTTTTATTTTTATTTCTTTCTAATGGTACATAAAATTCGACTATATACATGTATGAAAAAATTTATTCTTGAAACCCATACGACGGTGCAGAAGCTAAAATATAATTTTTCTTTTTCGTTTTGTTTTGTTCTTTATTCCTGGGCCAAAATCAACCCGTAAATTTATAACCACGTCATTTTTAACATCTATGAACATTTTTCCATAGCCCCGTAACCCGGAAAATAGTTCATCGCGTATAGCTACTCAGAAATTATAGTAAGTCCGGGTAAACCTTGCGTCGCGTATAAAGTCGCGCGCGGCACTGAGCCTCGAGACGTCGCGCTTCGAAAGCTCACCACTTTCGCGGACTCACGTGGCCATTTCACCCGCCTGCGCCGAATTTCGCGCTCACTCCCCTGCTCAGTTCAACCCTCTCCATACCTCTGCTTTCCGTCTGTAGTTTTCTCTCTATTTCTCTCCCTATCTCTTATCTATCTTTCTCTCTCCTTCTCTCCCTAGCGCGTACTAAAG
This sequence comes from Tenthredo scrophulariae, assembly GCA_963978835.1. Classification (NCBI taxonomy): domain Eukaryota; kingdom Metazoa; phylum Arthropoda; class Insecta; order Hymenoptera; family Tenthredinidae; genus Tenthredo; species Tenthredo scrophulariae. The sequence goes on from OZ022232.1 coordinate 9,221,456, forward strand.
TCAAGCTTGCAAGCACTGGCTTTCTCTCGCTATAGTTTCAGCCACTAGGAATGGCCCTCACTGCAGTCTAAGCCATTGCTCCAACGCTTCCTTATCCTCTTGTTCCATCTAGACTATCTTTGGCATCTTACCGGCTTATCGAGGAAAATAAAAATTATTATACATCATCGAATCCTGAAGGAAATTATCGAACGGTTTGGAGCTAGTCACGCATGGCTGATTGGTACGAAAAAAAACAAAAAACTGCATCGAAAAATTCGAATTTCTAAAAAATAAACTCATAATACATATTCGCATTCGCTCGTCATATTGCGAACAATAATGAGTCATACTGTGCTTTATTCAATTAATTTCTTCTTTTTTTTTTTCGATCTCAAAGTGACTAATGATTCTCATAGTTTTCTAAACCCATTAGTTCGAAAGAAGCTGTGGGGGGGTTTTCACGTGAGACTAGATATACCTAGCCACTTGTTCCTCAAGAAGGACTTTTATTTTTGTCTCGATAGGAAACATCATCACTAAGCTTTCCCCAACCCCTTAGAACCTTAATGTCTTTAACGATTTGTAGAACATTTGAGACGAGAAATTGGAAAAAATAGGTGATGCTTCGTCTACCATATCTGATGTTATTTATGTTAACCATGTATGTATGCACTTGCCTGATCAATTGCTCGTGTCACGGTTTTATCATATACACGTGTCTACCAAATTTTTTGTGTTATTTCATCGGAATTATATTTGGCCACTATTGTGGCTAATAATTAACATCTGCTACGGTCGTAACAAAACACGGAAAGTTTACTTTTGGTGTAAACTGTTCGAAGGTAAAAACTGTTACCGTTTCGAGAGCGTGCATTAATTATGACGCTCTGAGTGTTTTTGAGAATCGATTAATTTATACGGAATAATATGGTATGCTCGGTCTATTCACAGCAATTCATATTTTCACAAGCTCTTCGCCCACTCTTGAAATTGTAATATTATTTTTTTAAAACAAGAAATTATAATTGAAAACTGAAATACAACTGTTTAATAAAATATAAAGTAGAGATTAGAGGATCCTGTAGTTCCGTCGAAAAATACTATGACTTTTATCCTCAAAGCGGAATGTGACTTTAATTTTCTCCTGAATCTTTGACAGACGTAATAGAGACTGGATATATAGATGTATGTATAATATATGCTCTATGTACTGTGGAGACGGGGGATTTTAACGTTACACGAAAGTATTTTACATTCAAGTACATAGCCGTTCATCTTGGTTCTTCTATATTTCATGGTGTCTGCATTTCTCGGCATTTCAAACGCAGCTTACCGGAAACGGAAATACTTTGAGCTGATCGTCGGATGTCGGCTGACTGCTACTCCAGCGATTCTCCGATTGTACCTCAGGATTGCTTTTATATTGTTGAATACGTCTGACATTGTGCAAAAGCATACTCAACAGAGAAACACGAATACGAACAGGAACACGAACACGTCCAAGCATCAGGTCACAGGACAAACCCTTGGCCACTTTATCGTCGCTCGAGTCGTTACCACCACAAAAGAATCGGAGTCACTATACTTGAGGATGGAATTCTAACAGTTTCAAAGCAGTATGTATGTGCTATACCTTTTTCTCAAACCACTGTCTACAGGTGAAAATTTCAAGCATAATCTCTGACTTTTTTCCCCAGGTAAGAAAAAGATTGCGCCGAGCTGGTAGCTTCTTGTAAGTTACTAAACGGATTAATGTACACCGCGTAGATACTCGTTTTCAAATGGTATGTATCTGAGAGTGAGGTATGTTACCTGAACATGGAACCATATAGTTATCTGTTAATTATGTTAGGAAATGATATGAACTGCCCTTCGCTACCTACCTCGTACCTAACCATTCTTATGTAGGATGTTGGTTCAGGGCCTCTTAAAGGTGCTGAATATTTGAAGACGTTTCGGGGCTCAGCGACCCTCTGGTAAACCCATCTCCGCTCACAGATACGTACCTTACCTACTTCTCCGTCCTCACCATTCTAAGGCTACCTTCATAATCCCACCTTAAGCTAAGACCTAAGACTTAAGACCTCCTTCCTCTAGCCACAGGGCTCCTCTCCGGCTGTAATTGATAGGGGACATCTCAGAGATATAGCAATGTCCATCTCGGCTTATGAAATCGTTAGATGAAAACTGACCCCATTGCTTATGGTCGTGCACAAGCGAGATGATCATTACGAGATCGGCTCAGTTGGGAAATTTTCTTCAAAACTATTTTTGTCACAGTTGAAGATTCACAGTGAGATATTCGAAGGAAGACCCGATGACATCCGTATTTTCAGAAGTGGGGAAAGGCAGAGAGTTGATATATATATTTTTTTCTTCTGATACCGGACTGCGAGGGAGGTAAGATAACCCTCGTGACCGGGTCTTGGGGCAATCTAGATTTATGACAATTTTATATGATGCTTATTGGAGATCCGTGCGTATCTCGTGCTCTTCGCGGACAATTAATGTGAAAATGGGTCAAATCTTAAGCATCGCCGTCTGCCAGTCGATATCCCGTAAACAGCCAGTTTTATTTCTTCCATGAGCAAATTGAAATATAAGCCGATCATAAGTCGGGTGTTATTTTATTAGAGGCAGACGAGACGAGGCACCATAACTTCTTGGCGCTATATCAAATCGATATTATTTTCCACTTCCAATTAATAAAACCTTACGAGCTAATATATCACTGTGGGTATAGAATTTTTTAACAAGATATTTACTGCGCTATGAAACAGCCGCGGATGATCTACGATTTGAACGCTTATTTTTTTTTACTTCCTTTTTCAACTTATGAAAAAAATTCAAAACTTCCCTACCTACAATACAATTCCAAGTAGCCCCACCCTGTATTTTGTAGTTAAATTTCTCTCGGCTGTCTAGCGGATAAAAAATCGTACGATTGGTCATAATTAGCACTAAATCCACTCAGTACTCATTAGATGTAACATCTCTCGACGTTCTACGTCAATCATCGAGCACGCGAGACACCCCGTCAAGAAGTGACCTGGTTCACGGTTCTGAGGGTATCGTCTTACACCCAACTGACTTAATTACTCAAACAACACCTCTGACTGTTACGAATTGTAGTAGAAAGCCATAAAATTGAACCCGATGCTGTCCTACAAAGATTCAGGAATTCAGAAAAAAAAATTGTTGCTATCATACCGAGATATCGATTTTGATCATTTTTTCGAAAACTCTTCTGAATGAAGAGACGATCTCTGCGCTATAATTTTGTACAATTTGGTTACAATCTGCCAAAAACTCGAAATTGAGATTCTTCACGGAGGAAATCCAAATTGGTGCCTATGGCGGTGGACATACCTGCAAGAACTAATGCTAGTCAGTTTCCATAGAAATATCTGCATGATATCTATTATGATAGTAAGTATTTAACTATTCACTCATCATTCAACTTATGGTTGCAATTTTCAGGAGAAAGAAATGAAAAACTTCAATAAAAACGTCATATTTTCATATGCATTACATTTGTAGTGATTTTCCAAAGGCTGTTGGTGTTTCACTACAGTTTTCGAAAAAAATCTTTTTTCGATTCTTCATTTTCTTTTACGGTTTTCCGTACTAGAATGAATAAACATTTTCTCGACAATGATTAAAAAGAAGACGGGACGCTTAGTGGTAGGGAAATTGAAACCGCGAGACTGCTAAGAGATCAAGAATTCCGTTGTTTTTATATTTTTATTTTTATTTTTTACTCCCTTACCAAGTTTTTTTTTTTTTTTTTTTTTTTTCACCCTCTGTTTCTCCTACCGCCCTACTTTTACCGCGAGTTCACATTCTCGGATTGAAGAGAGCTTTATGCCTCGACTCCCTCTATTATTATGCGTGCATCAGTGAACTCGCACGTTAACGGGCCTAACCATTGTGAGGATAATGAAGGCTAGACTCCGCGAAAGGCGCAGCTATATGCCTTTTCCTTTCCTTTCCTTTCCTTTCCTTTGCTTTCTCGTTTAGTCTTTGCCAAGGAGAACTTGGTCTGAAGTTCTCTTTTCACTGATAGCACCAGCATCGATTATACATATATTTGTATTCAAATTCTTAATACGGATCTACCCGGGTAACAATTTCAAGTGGCAGCCATACGGCCATTATATGGCCATCCGCCTAACCGATGTAACGGCCATGTTGACCGTAGTCGGTTCTATCTTGGCTTTTACCTGGCAACGGCGATCAGCCCATGCCGCTTATTGATGACAGCTCGCTGGATAAACGACATGATTCATTTATGGTTTTCACTTAGCAGCGGCATCGCAGCGCTTCCTCGCTGCTATGTCATAACTATAGTTGCCAGTAACTTTGACACCTAGCTACAACGTCAAAACTATGAAGAAACCGTGAAGTTTCACGAGCTTGCTATCATGTAGCGGTCACATGAGTTGGTCGTCGTTGCCAAGTAAATTCCCAATGATAACTGCAAACCTATTTCACATGACGACCACCTATTGTTCAATCCCTGCTGCTACCTAGTCGCAACATGTGCGTTTCCATGGCTAAACTATGTCAGTGCCACGTCGATACTACCTGGGTGTCAAATAGTCTTACGACCTAGCTGCCACCTCAAAACTGTGTAGAAACCACAGGAAGGGTCAGTAGCTCGTCGCTACGTAGCGGCCACCCTAGTGTTGAATAAGCGCTGCTACTTGGCTACCGCATGTGAAGTTTCATTGTTGATTCACATCGCTGTGCCTAATAGTTTTGTTTAATAAAAATGAGGACGATGCACGTCACAGCTACATTAAAAATCTAGTCGTTACATGTATACGGTTTCGTGAACAAGTCATGTTTGTATGACCAAGGGGGCCAAATACTTTTTGATTTTGAGAATGGAAACTACCGTATGGCCCAATGTAGAATCTTGTCAATTTCATGCTTCTTCATCAAGCCGTTTTTGATATCATTCAGGGAATTTGTCGAAGAAACCGCCATTTGTCTAAAAATCTGTTTCTCGGATGATGAAGCGGTGTAAGCGTATAGATTCGTTGAATGTGGCAGGAGTTACATTTTCGATGAAAACCAATACTGTTTTTAACTAACCGATGGTGTGAGCAGCCCCGCGATTTTGGTAATTCATAAATTTCTTTTTTCGACCGAATTGTTTTAGCCACCCATATGTTCATACTGTCTTGCAAAAATCCCCGACTCGACCACGACTCCCGGGAACTAAAAAAAAACTTCCGATGCCAGGTAAAGACTCAACATGGGACATTTGGAAGCTACATCAGCTACCCATATAGTTGCCACCTCGATTCAACATTGATCAACTATACATCGATTGGCCTGATGATTGCATAACAAAAACAAATATTGAATCGATGTTTCTGCCACATCGTTGTCGAATATGGACCTTTAGTATCGTCTGCCGAAACTATTGCCATGCTAATGCCATGTGGCATATCAACTGGCCATGTAGAGTGTCACCCGGCTGCTTTTTCAGCAACATATGCCACTCACTGTTGCAGTAATTAACAGCGTGGCATACAGGCAAGATTATAGCTATATTTCACAACCTTCTGCATTCCCATGTGGAAAGAGCAGCCACCCTATCTAGAGTTTCTGCTAATTGAACAAGTTCCGAGATAATCTTTGCCCCTTACAAGTTACAGTTGTTGGAAGTGTCGGTGCCCCGATGAGAAGATTTACATGTCGCTTGATCCTTGATATGAATTTCCGTTAAACTGCACTGAAAACCGAATAAATTAGTTTAACAAGAGCATCGATTAGGCAATTTTTTGACGATTCCTAATCGCGAGGAAAATTGATTGTAGTAAAAGAAGAAAGAAACTTGTTACCCACTGCACCGAAAGCTTTGAAGCTCGTTTAATAAAATACCATTTTTTTTTCTTCTTATTGAATTGGAGAGAAGTTGATTGGAATTTTAAAGTTTTATTAGAGAGGGTTATCCCCGGAGAGAAACCTACCCTCTTGACAAAATTCATCTCATGTCTGAGCGTAATTTCATTAGAACTAATAACTCGACATTTCTGAAGGAAAATCGACAGATTAATATTTGACAAAGAAATAGTATTCGTAATTTAATTTAGCTTTGTAATTACTACCTCGCGAGACATTAGGCTGGTAATTTATACCTACTACTTGTAATATTTTGATGACAATTGTTATCGCTGAATTGAGCCTCAGTGAGGAGTACTCTTGATATCATGGAGAAAGTTGAAACATTCAAACGGTTTATAAACATTTGTGGGACACCTATCGCTGCTTGTACACTCCCGTGTTTTTAAGCCTATCATTTTTCAGCATTTGTCCTATACATCAGCCCGATCTGACTTCGAATTTACATAAGCTAACAATCCTACCTTGTTCGTAAAAGTTCCACGTTAAAATCTCGCAAAATTTGTAATTACTTTTTCTACATTTTTGACTAAAGTCATTCAACGCGGCCTCAATCATTTCATTGTATCTTCTTTTCTCCAGCATTTTATTCTCTCTTTTTCTCCTTCTATATTCTTAGTCCTTATTTCTTTCCATGAGTGACGGTACGTCGAGATAAAAATTGCGATAGAAATGGGGATAGTTATCTTAAGGGCCATCATTAAGGCGCGGCAGGATATAAATAGAAAAAAATCTAATAAAACCCGATAAGGTTGCTTTTTCAATGCCATTTTCCACAGAGTTATTCTAAACCGTTGGAAAAATTTGCTTTTCATAATTTTCGTTTATTTCAATTATACCTATAGCCATAATTTACTCACAGTCGAATACAACCGCCTAAACCCTCACACCGTTACCAACCCTCTATGTACCCTCCAGAGTACCCGCACGCACTAATTCGCTTTTCATCGCCCAGTCGGTGTGACCACGCAACATCAATTTAAATTTATTTTTAAGTTTTATTCATTACGATGTGGGCAGTAACCACGGAAAATTTTAATTCAATATTTATTGCTAGCTAAAAATGACACTTAATAAAATTTTCCGATGTATATTATAAACTTCTTCTTTCATTGCTGGGTGAATTCATTTTCAAAATTATTTATTACAATATCGATGTGATTAGCCATATATTTATCGCAAACGACAACAAGATCAACAAGCCACTAGTTTGATTGGTGAGCAACGAACATGCGTGTAGTAATGTAAACCTCCATGGACAAATGTTGATTTCGGAAGTACGATGTTGCCCGTTTCGTGGTTAAATAGACAAGGGAATTTCAAGAACTAATAAGCGATGGACAAGACCTCAAATCTGTTAATAGAAATGGAAATATCGTAGGGAGAAACTTGGTAGAAGTCCATCGAAGGAGATATCAATAATATGAAATAATATAGAAATGATAATTATGGAAGAATTAGTGTGCGCTCCATTTCCCACCTCATCGACAAAAAAAATTGAGAACGTATCGTACTGAGAATTGTCAACTTTTGAAAAGTCAACCTAGTTCCTATTTTGAATCCAAGAATGATGGGGGTTCAGAATGTTTTGTGCCATATTTTCATACAATACACCATTTTTCATCCGGTTTTGACCTGAATTGATCCAGTAATTTGTCAAAAATTTAAATCCAAGTTGTAAACGCTGATTCCTGTTTCTCAGTCATAATAATGATGGTATAGTGAAAAAATGGGAGCAAATAGAAGCTCGACCAACTACATAAATATCGTTTATAACGTGGTGCGCTGATGGCCTCTCATCATTTATCGCTTGTAATCGTTTAATCGCTCAAGATCCTCGCTCATCTGCATCGTCCATCATTTTGTGTGTGTCTCATGAACAAAACCCCCATCCTGTAAGTGTTCTTCATTTTCCTCGCACTGACACCGATCCTGAGGGTCTTTCCTAATCCTAATGCACGGCGTCTTATTTATGCAACCATAGTAACGCCGCTATGGTACCGCAGCGCTGAAGACCTTAACGGCTTTCAATTTCCGTTGGCCATCAATATTATTTAGTTTAGTTTGGACCACCTTCTAGCTACCGTTCGCACCTCTGCCCACCATTCGCCAAGGTTTCTGCATGCGGCTCACGCCTGTCCCAAGGAAATTACTTGTCCTCTCTTCTGTCTCTACGCTATGTTCTCGCGAAAGGATCCCTCTTACAGGATTCTCTGATATCACTAGAGGTCCTCGAAGACCCTAAGGCTACGTTGATCAGACTTGGTACACAAATTAGAAGACTGTGCTGCAACAAAAACGAGAATACTACCACCTATTACGAGGGAAATTTGAAAACGCAAGGAATGTTAGAATTTTTACATTATGCTCCGTATTTTTTTTTTTTTCGGAATACCGGATCCGAGATTCAAAAATATATTCATTTATACCGCTGGATGATGTAAGCTTTGCTCTGGTTATATTTTGATTAGCCCAAGATAATTCCAACGGCTTTAGCCATTTGAATCGACTACCCTGACGGGGGGTTACTTAACGACCCAGGGAGTAAAGCATATCTGGAGGATGGAATAATTTTTATCGAAGGAGCACTACCTCCAAAATGTCAGGACAATCCAATGAAACCTTGACATTTTGGTGAATGAAAGGTTGATTCGAACTCTACGCCATGTGAATTTGCATTGATCAAAAATATTATCTCATTACAAGTCTAAATGAGATTAGTTCGAGGTACAAAACCGAAAGAATCAGAGCATAAATACGACTACTCGGGCATGTATATATTCGACGATATTCGCAAGAGAATAGAATTATAAACCAATTGAAGCAATTCTTGGTAGGTTTACGACTTTCGAGGATGCTTCGGGTGCGTATCACAATGAAATTTACCATCCCAACTTGTAATATCACTTCATCGCCATTTCGTTTGTAATTTTATCACCCTTATCAATCATCGCTAATATCAAGAGTAAAGCTAGTCAAAATTTCTCATGGAATGATTTCACCAGTGCTAATCAATGTTCGAATGAATTTATAATCTAGATCGTAAAATCGTTTTTATGGACCTCTTTTATTACCGGTCATCAAATGATCGCCACAAACCAGTCCTTGTAGGCCATCAATCAAATCTATTAAACGGCTCGATTACCTAAATTAGCATTTCCTATGTACTCTTTAGCCCCTGCAGGATTGGCTCGTACATCAATGTCTGTGCGAATCCTGTGCGGCAAACAGGAGCAGGAAATATCCGGAAAGGCCAGTTTACCGAGTGGCGTTGGTCATCTGCGGATAATCCACGTTTATTGCTTTTCAGATTAAAATCTAACCCCCGTGGTGTAGAAACCCGCGACGTACTGGGCTATAACATTCAAATATCAACACCTAATATATAGATATATAGATAGGAGAGTGTAGAGGAGGGTCTGGCGGATAGGACTGCAGGAATTGTGTCGAAACAAAGGGCGGCAATTTCAAAAGATAAAGGCTTTCTTTCCCCGTGCTCGTTGCGTCGCGATAAGCGGCCATGCTGATATTACGAGGCTTTTGGCGGTTCCGGGATCGAGAGAGCAAAAATTGTTGCTTTTAGAGCCCAGCTGAATTTTTATTTTCTCACTTTGAAAATGGAAATTCATTTTTTCCGAATGAAAAATAAGGGGCAACAGTTCAACTAGCTTTGAGTTTAATGCTGGATTGATGTCATATTCGAAAAGCAATACAATGTTTGAAAAGAGAGAGAGACTTCCTCAGAGATAGCCTCACGCACCAAGGTTCTCGTTTGTTAAATAGACTGTCCTTTGTGTCGGGTAAGAGTGACTTTGGCCTTAATAACGCCGGATAAAAATGCTCAAGGCTTGCGCAACCTACTGCTTGGCAATCACCGTCGTCCCAAATCGATTTTTTTCTCAAAAGGAAAGCTCTTTTAACGACCTACCAACAATGCCTTGGGACTGCTCGTTCGCCAGCCAAGACTTCCACTCGGTTTTGCCAAACTCCAAAATCCAAAGTATATAACTACTAATAGTTTCTGAAGTCTCGTTTTCCATTCGGAACCATTCAACGAAGTGGTTCCCTAAGCTATACAACAGTACGCCTCATCTGTCCAGTTAAATAAAAGAAAAAAAACGATGAAGGAAAATGAATAGAAGAAGAAGTCGCCACCCTCAGTGCACTTATTAAGCCTTACGTCTATGTCATCCTTCGTTTCTTGGTTATATTTTTATTTTTTATTATTATTTTTTTTTTTCCCCCCATTTTCGTATTATTTTTGGTTTTTTTTTTCTTGTTTTTTTTTTTTGTTGGTTTTCAAGCCCTGCTTTGACTAGAAACACAGGAAACCGTCTGTGCGGTATACAAGCACGTTTTCTCAGACCGATACTCGTAGGACAATGGTGTACTTTGTGGCTCCATGATTAAAACAAGAGGGGCTGGACGACGCCGCCTTCGTCAACGCCGTCTCTCTTTTCAACAAAAGCGAGACGAAAACGCTGGAGGAAGTATAGGCACCCACGAAGGGCTCGAGGACTCAGTTTCGGGGTTCTTTTCATTACCACCGCAAGCTCACTGCTCAACGTAACAACAATACACATTCAACCTACTAATAGCTCCTATAATCTACAAACAGTACCTACTACTCCCTGCTAGACCCGCAGGTATAGGTCCTTGTAGATACGTGACTAACAATTTCATAATTATACTCAACACGCAAGGTCCTTCAGGATTGATTGTACAGTTCAAGAGACCAAAACACTGTAAGTGAGTCGTGTTATTATACCCATAAATATTTTGGGCTCATTCGCTACTGTTTCCTTCCTATTTCGAATTTTCTTCTCTTCTCTTTTCTTTGTTTTGTCTCGTTTTTTATTTCAGTTCATTTCATCTTTTTTTTTTTTTTTTTTTCATTGTATAAAAGGGGCAAGGTTTTCATTTAAAACGACTTACAGTTAATAGAGGAAAGAAAGAAAACGAAGAAGGAGAAGAAGACCAAGACCTTGGTCGTTACCATTTCGTTGGTGAAACCTAACGCTGCTTTGAACTTGGAAGACGTTAACCGGAAGCGAGATCACTTTCATTACTCCAGGCTCACTCCAATCAGGTTGCAGCTTGTGTTTTTTTGTTTTTGTCTCTTTTTTTTTTTTTTTTTCTTATCATTACACGGAAAATACCAGTTTTTAAAGCCAGACGATTCATTTTTGGGACGATGGTGAACTCGCGGGACTTTCTACTCTCTGCGACCATTTTTAAATGCCTCGAGCGGATGGGGTAGACTAAACGTAAGCGAAAAAAAAAAAAAATAATAATAATAATCACAAAGCGAGATAGGGGAATGATCAACAAATCAAAGAATCTTTCTTTTTGATCAACGATATATGGTAGAAACAAAAAAAAAAAACAATATAAATGAATAACGGTAACATTTTTTTTTTTTTTTTTCATCCCCTAGTTCGATTACAGGCATAATCATACATGTGAGATAATTGGCCTGATAAAGCGTCAAAGCAAAATAATCAAGACTCCCTTTCACGCGTTAGTTCGCGGTTTGTCGTTAGGTATGTAGAAGTATAGTATACCGTAGATACGTAGGTACCCTATATGTACGTGCAGGTTTTAACCCTCTCTTTCTCTTTATTTTTCTGCATATGTGCGGTATACAGATTTACCGAAGCACGCATATGCCTCAGTCTCATTAGTAAGTCGTTACCGAACGAGTGCAGTCGTTCATCCGTATACGCAGACCTTAAATGCTCAAGCAAATATGCTAAGCTGACTAAAAACCCTCGCTATAAAATTCACCTTAAAAAGGATTTAATAGCTTTTCACACCGTTCCATTAAAAATAATAACCACAAATTAAACTGGAAAAGTATGAGAGAGCAAGTTTGTATAAATTTGTTGATGAAATGACCACCAATTGATCATACCATCAACCGATTCCTTGATTATCCAGTGCCACATGAGATTTTGATTTGTACTCTCTTATGAATCAACGGGGTTAAGTATCCGGCTAATTATCCCCTACCATCAACCTATCTCCAGTAATCAACTTGTAGTATGGATATAGTCGACGTACAGGGTGTAACGTTAACTATCGACCTACTGGCTGCAGTCCATCTACCCTTTATTATTCCGTTATGTATGTAGATGGTGTACGAGATAGCGGATGATTGAATCACGTACCGTCCGAACACGATAACCTAATGAACCACCTGAATGATGATAGCTCGGTGATTATCTGTCCATTGAATTGATTTTCATTCGCCAGTTTCACGAGACATTGTCAAACGAATGATTACACAAACTTCATGTAAACCAGTAGATTTTTCAACGTGATAATTATTGCTTGACATCAGAAATTACACGAAGACACTGATATCACTCCAATTGCCAATCGCCGGATATTAGGGCGAGTAATCTTCCTTCTTATACGGAGTTATCGGAGCTAATCTTAGGTTACCACCATCTTAAGCTGATTAAGGATACCACGTAAGAAATTTATGAACAAAGGTATTATTGTGGTCAAATATCTTTGAGAGGATAAAGAAAATTCGAAGCCACAGATAATACCAAAAAGAAACGAAACATCTGACAAAGAGAAGAACCGACGATAGAATGGACGGGCAATTATGATCAAGAGAACGATTTGTCTTATGATATGTATAAGTGGGTATAGTTCGAAGGAAATTATTGTCCAATTCAATTAGTTTAACGGAGAAAGGCCATTTCTTCGATGTAATAATATCCGGCTATGGGGTAGAATTCTTTTAAAACGTGAAAGGATGGTCTGTACCAGAGGCAGACCGGATGGAGTGGGGGCTAAGTCGGCCTTACACGATATCTGCCGTGCACACTCCTCGCGGCTACTCCATTTCGTTCTGTAATACTGTCCCATGGTACCGTTACTCTAAACCTCTCTATTAAAATTGTACAATACCTTAGATATCTAACGCAACTTTCAAAAGATTCAGATACACGATAAGAGCATTAGTACATACCCAGCTAAACGTAGCTTAAGAAAATTGGTAATCATGTCGAACGTAAGTAGTTTTTGCATTTTAATCGAAGAATTTCAAACGAATTATGGTTCAGATTTTCCGTCCGTATATTTGACAGCCATAAGCTAAAGAAATTTGTGAAAAATTCAAAATCTCAAAAATTTGTGACATGGAATGTGCTCTGAAGAGTATCTAGCTTAGAAAATAGTACAATGTTAGTGGGCACGCGAGCATCTCATAGAGTTACCTTACTTCCGGCACTCAAGATGGTTCTGTGAGACCAAAAGGCTCTCGGAGGATACCTTCACGCGGGTATTGACGAGAGACCGATACAGCGATGCTTAAATTAAACCGTTAACATTTACGATCAACTTGGTTCAGTCGTCTACCAACAGATTAGCCGATCGCTCTGAACAGAATACGGCAGCTAAAGAACGTCGACGTTATTGCTACACTCGATATTGTCGTTTACTTTTATAGCTGCGTTTAAATTTTGTTTATTTTTCTTTTTTCATTCGCTCTTCTTCTCTCTTTCTTTCTATCTTTCTCGTTTTCTCTTTACAACACCTCTGTGAAGCCCCTTGCTTTGATATTATTTTTTTTTTTTGGGAGGGAACATCGTTACACACCTCGGCTCGTTGGATCGAAGGGTATGAGAACGGTGAATCCTGCAAAGCCGTTCCCGTGGTAAAACATTGTTTTCAATAACATCCCTTTATCTTTTAGCGCTTGGATCTCTCGTTCTACCCTTCTATCGTCCCCCGGTTTTTACCTCTCTTTCTATCTCTCTTTATCTCTCCTCATCCCCTGTCCTTGGCAACGCAACCCAACTTCGGATATTCCCATGCCACGTTGAGGTAGACATTTTCCCCTCAGTTTTCCCTTCCACTTTCCTATACCACACCCTTTCCATGGGGCATGGCTCGTCGCATTTAAAACATAACAACTTAATCACGTCCGTAATACCCGGCGCACATAAAAACCTTTTATAATGATTTCCTCGTATAATTAATCACTTGACGCTTCTCCTGCAAGCCAAAGAGAAAAAGAAACTTCTTTTTAGGTATATATGCGTCTATGTAATGGGAAAGGATTATTATGTCTATAACGTACCTAAGTAAAGATATTTTTTACACGTACTCGTACCGAGCAAAGGACGTCGTTCAGAGGGGGCTAATGTTTTCTAGAAACTGCAACGTGACTTTAGAGAAACGCTGGCTCGTGACAGGGTGAGAATCATGTTAGGTCAAACGAAAGTACACGCCACGAATGGTGCCAAAAGATTGCGGAGAGAAAATTGACGCCCTGGGTAGGATAAAAAGAAAAGGAAAAGAAAAAAGAAAAAAGGGACAAGTCATTACACGCTCGAGCAATGAATATACCACCTCTGGATAATCAGGACTATATAAGGGATGTTATGTAAATCTTGCCTTTCTGAAACTTCCTTTTCACCAAGTTATGAAGTATACGTGTCTTATTCAAGTTGAGCAAAAAATAAATAAAAAATACACACTCTAATTAGATCCAATCTTCAATCTTGTCAAACCAAGAATCTTATCCAATTATCAAATTCATTTTTTTCTTTTCTCTTCTAAGTCAGTCAATTATAGGCATATTCTTCAGAGTATTGAGAGCCATTTCCTATGTGGACATAGTTTTACCCTGTTTCGCCAGGTCAAGTACATTCCAGGTCGTGGCTAGAGCCAGAATACTGTAGTAACCGAAAAGCAGTACAGCAGACAGCTTCGCCTTTAATAACAGCTTTCCTAGAACACATTAATCGTTTCCTGTCGAGTTGTGGGTCGGCATGAAATGCAGGTGTTTCCGGAAACGTCCTAACAAACACGCTATTCCCCGATATGCCCGATCATGTGGTCAATATTACGTTTCATTGGGCTGGCCAATTCCATCGGGATGTTTATTCTGAATGATCATTATTGAAGATCGGATATTTTATCGCGTTGATTTAGCTTTCGTATCTTACGATGATAGGGTGAAATTAGAAAATTATAAAATGAAAGTACTTGTTCTACAGCTCATATTATGAATTCTGGGAAAGGAAATCTCAGAATGCAGCAATATCACGATTGAATGACTCAGTCTTGAGCAATTATGAATTCCGGAAATGGCAATTCTGGCCTTATCGAATTTCAAACGGAAGTGAGCAATCTCTGAACGCAGATTAGAAATAAATTTTAAACCAAATCGGTACGAATGGTTGCACTGCCAGCCGGAAATTTAACAATTAACTGTTTTGACTTAGGTGGTTAGACCCTCTACGTTACATCTGCAAAGATTCCGGGCCACCCCAGATGGAAAAAATAAATTCCAGAACCCGGGGGATTTATAATAATGGCGAAAGTCGGTGCTGGGTGAGCTTTAACAAATGGTGGGCCGAGTAATCAAGCCGTGAACAAAATTAAAAAATAACTCAACACTTAAACTCACCGTCTTACTGGGCAAAGAGTTCAGTTACCCCCACTTGGTGAAAAGAAAGATGGATAGCTCCCATGCATCCCTATATCAGCTTATTTTTAACCAATTTTACTTTCTTTTCTTTTTTTTTTTGTCTTGCTACGATGAGGGAATCAAGTTAGACTATACACGATGCCAGGGCTAATTGGGTATGACAAATATTCCGAAAATGATAAATTTCGAAACTGTACAAGAAGGTGTGAGTCTTTTATTCCCACGATCGAATCCTTGCCTATAAGTCCGTTTAGCAATCAATTTGGACGCTTCTAGTTTATAACCTGTGGAGGACAGTGCCTCTCATTTCCCTGCCGGTGGTCCAAGCTCCGGAAATTGAAAGTCTGTGACGTGACTTCCTGTCAGACATGTTCCCTTCCCTTCGTAAAAGTCAGTCACCTCATCCTAGCTAGTAAATTTGCATTAACGACTTCGCACCAAATACAGAACTTCAAAATTATCGGTTTTCGTATCCGTTCTGCGCATATTCAGATCTCACCGCCTGCGCCGTCACATCCACTCTCAGTATTCGTAGCAATAACAAAAACAAGAAAAAACTGAATTCACTTCATCCGGTGATTTTCCTCCCTTCAATGAACCGAACGCATGCGAAATGAGAGAAACTTTTATCCGACTGATATAATTGATAGTGAAAATTGAAAAAAAAAAAAAAAAAATTGTCGAAATATTTTTAACCATGTGAATAACGAGTGGCGATATTTATTTCAACGCGGTCAATTTTCTTATAGCTATTATTTTTATTTTGTAATATTATCTTCGTGAAGATATACTCTGGGGTACTCTGTACTTATTTGCCACATATATCAAGTTGCATTAGGTTAGTGGCTGATGATATTATATGGAGCAATTGTCAATGTCAATTTCTTCCAGCGACAACATCCTTGTTATAATCGATTCAATATAATTACGGTTAGCCTAGCGTTGTCTAAAGTTTGTTAATGTGAACATAGTTGCTCGATATACGCCAAAATTAATTATTATAATACATAAGCCAAATATACCAACCAGAAATTCTCCGTTCTTTGAAAACAATTTCACAATTATTTATGGCATTATTTACGGATTCATGCAAGTGCATATATTCGGAAAATTAAAAACCATTGATAACGTTCAATTGTGCCTTCCGATGATCAAGCAAAATCGATTCCGAAATTGTCACCATCTGAATTCTGAACTGATGATATCGGAACCGTTTCACCGATCGAAGTATCAAAACCATCCACGATACGTTTCGAGGGAAAAAAGAAAGACACAAACAAACAGACAAAACAAAATGCTTTTATTCCAGAGATAACTCGTATTCGAGCTCGCATTGGTTTTACAAGTGGTTAACGCGGATATAGTGATTGTATTTTCGGTCAAATGTCTGCCGATTTTTGTCCCTCGTGTGTATATTACTTCACGCTATACTGTATACAATTCTCTCCACCCCTTGCCCCATCGCACTCCCTACACCCGCACCCTTTCATGATATTCCTTTCTCTCTTGCTCTACCTATTTTTTTTTTCTCTCCCTCTTATTCACCCTCTACCCTCTTTCTCTTTCCTCTTCATCGTCCATACCCCATCCCTCTTCACTAGCGCGAGCACCCATCTACTCATCCATCTGTCTGTCCGTGTGTGGCTGATTGCGTCCGGCCGAGATGATTGCTTTCCACGTACCGATGTGCAGCCGGACACAAGGTACACGAGGATAAGGGACGGACAGACACCCAGTGACTAATTATTACGGATGCAGATCAAACTTTTCAATATTCCAACGGTTTATTACTATCTGCGGCCGCGACATATTTCTCATTCGATGACTTACAATTAATGAAAAGAATTTCTCTCCTTTTTTTCACGTAGTATAGAAACAAGGTTCCAAAATCTAGGCGTGTACCATTCATTTTTGAGGACAAGCAAATGGCAGAGAAAGGTATTCAAAACTCGTTCGAATTGAAATTCGCCATTTTTTACTTCAAATTTAGATGGCAAGGGTGGGAGAATTAATTTTACCTCAAAATAGCTAACGCATTATACTGCCGCTGCACGGTTTCATATTTCCGTAACATAAATCAAGCGGGACTGCAATACACACAGTGGACAAGAAATTTCAATTTATAATGAGCGGAATATGGGATTGAAATTTCACGTCCGTTTGAAAGCCATATTTTTTATTCGCTTTTCGATAAACCGAAATTAACGAAGAATCAAGGATAATAGCTTATTTCTCATTTTCATTCAGCTGCATAGCTCCGCCAATTTAGGGCTAGAATTTTCACTGCAGAATTAAAGAAGTTCTTTCGCTCTGAAATTTTGGGTAAATCTTGTAGCGGACCGACTGTACCTACGCAAGATGGTACGCTTTACGCTAGAGGTAAGACATTGCATATCCATGAGCCACTCGCGGAACTGATCCTAATCCTTAATCCGTCGTGTTTAGCCCCCTTCCGTCTGTTCTCTCTCAAGGTACTTAGTTCACTAGTGTAAGCGAGAGGGATATAGCAGAAGGCACTTATATTCAAGGAACCAGTGTGCGTCTTGCATTATCTATGTGTCTCACCTCGATCCATCTCCTTGACTCCACCGCCGCTATAATACGCATGGGGCTTCGATGTACGATATGAAATATTGCTCTCCAAATCATCTCACTAATTATTACATCAAACTAAGACGAGAGAATCACTATTCAATGCTAAATATCACCAAAACTGTAGAGCTTGCAAGAAATAAAAAGCAAGAATGAATTAAATTTGAATTTTCAATTTAAATTATAACCAAAGTTTGAGTCGATTTTTCATCTCATATAAATATATGCAACCATTTTTATTTTTTCACCTATCTTTTTTTCTTATTCATTTTTCTCATGCATTTCTCCGCATGATTGCTGTATTTTTACAACGGGATTTCATTTTCGACAAATCGTCGAT
Organism: Tenthredo scrophulariae; assembly: GCA_963978835.1. Classification (NCBI taxonomy): domain Eukaryota; kingdom Metazoa; phylum Arthropoda; class Insecta; order Hymenoptera; family Tenthredinidae; genus Tenthredo; species Tenthredo scrophulariae. The sequence continues at coordinate 9,239,740 of OZ022232.1, forward strand.
TGTTATGTAAATATCTGGCGGAACCAGTGGATCGTATCTTTCGTCGGGTTCTGGTCACCGTAGCACGTCATTCAAGCAGTCAGACAACCAACTGTGCAACTGCAGTAAATTTCGTAGTATAATTATCAAAAGTGAATAATTATTTCCTAATTTATTATCAACTTTGAATTTTGAATATTGTTATAATATTCATCGATCGTCATTATCTTCATCAATTATTAAAATATCATTTTCTTCCGGAAGATATTTAATCTATTGTATTATGTAGTACGTCGAATCTACTGGCTTTGCTGGCGTCTGGCCAGCCCAGGAAACTATCACTTCAGCGGGATCCACTGCCGCCTAACCAGTCAAAGAAACTACCACTGCCATGCCTGCCTGAGCGTAGGCTTGAGTAGTAAGAGAAAGTATGGTCAGACACCATTGATTCCATTCGGAGGAAGATATCGTAAGTATTTTCACACCTCTTAGTATCAGATATTCCGTTATTAATCGTCTTACAATTAAATAAATAAGCTATTGTATTTTTAAGGTAATATAATGATGTATACGAACAACGTATTATTTTTTCTGCTAAGACTAACAAGTCCATTAATTATTTAGCGACTCGAACAAACGGGCTTGGGGGTTGTTTTTTCACATTTGTTATGTTGTTGTGTTAAATTTCAATTAATTGTTAGATTATTAATTATTTGATGAAATATTTTAAATACAATACGAGAATAAAATTGACTAAATATTATTTTGAGAAAATTAATCAGTCGGATTGGTATGGTTATTGAATTTGATTAATTATATCAAGTTTAGGAAAATTCTAAAGGGTAATTAAACCAACACCTCTCTTTTTTACAACCAAGAAATAATAATTTATACAATATGATGTCTATATACGGAGATATTAAAGCGTTGGTTTACACTCAGTCAAAGCCAACTCGGCACACTCCAAGTTTGTCGTACGTTTATTGCCATCCACTTTTTTTTTTTTTTTCGAATCGATGTCTTTCGAAAGCAAATCAATTCAACCAGAGAAAAAATGCAGATGGTCGGCCTGCAATAAACAGACGAAGAACCTGGAGTATGCCGAGTTGGCTTTGACTGACAATGAGTGGAAACCAACGCTTCAATCTCTCTGTACGTCGCAGTTTGAGATGAACGGCGAGTAAATGAATAACTTTTTATTAATCAACCTCGACTTTGGTTTTATGTTCATAATTCTCACATTTTTTTCGCCAAGAAAATACGAGTCAAGGTGTTTCGAAGTAAAGACAACAGCGCGATGGGTTTATTGCCGCTCGCTCGCTAGTTTAGGAGTTTATATATGTATAGACACCCACCTACTTCCATCTTGGGAAAGGTTGGCGCGGACGGTACAGAACCGTATACGAAGCGGTGATATAACACAAGTATAGTGGTTCTACTTCAGTGGTAGCAGCCGCAACGGTACCGTTGCCGTTGCCGTTGCCGTTGCCGTTGCCGTAGCCGTAGCCGTAGCTTTCGTCGCGGTCGGCGTCATAGTCGACAAGCCAAGGTCCGCCATTTTTATTTTATTGCCATGACGTCATGTCTTGTTATTATCTCTTTTTCAACCTCTCTCTGCTTCCGGCGTTACCTCAGCCATTTCCTTGGGGTTGAACGTTTACCCCGGCTCTCACTTGACCTCCATATATATCTAGGAGAACTTTATTAAAAATATCGGTAGCTACGTACCACAACTAGAAAACTTTACCCTCCGACAGAATGACCAGGGAAAACTATTCCCCTGCAGTAAACTTGAGATATTTTTAACTATTTTGCGATTCCTCTTCTTCATATCGGAATGGTTCTACCAATTGTTAATTAATAGTTTTTCCAAACAGATTCCAGGCCTCATTCATTAAGTTTTCAAATAGTAATCAAGGAAGTTGAGCAATGTGCAAGAATTAATTTGAATCAATCTGCTTTACTAATTCGATAAGTATACCTATTTACTCAGTGGCCTCGCCTGAACGTCAGGCGAAGTAAAGCTAGGAAATGCGGAAATTAAAAGTAGACAGAATGGTTTGAAACTCCGACGTTTATTAGACAGTAAGTATAATACCTGGTTCGGTGGGAAGGACAAGTATTCAGTTTAAGGGGTGGAGGAGTCGTCATATTAATTTTAGTAATTCTAGTAACTTGAGGATCTGCTTTAGATATTTAATTAAGTTTACGCTGACAAGCATCCGACTTCCTAGTTCTTTACTTTGATCTGACAGTGTGATATCTAACGCACTGCGCAGTGCATCAACCATGAATTGTAATTTATCCTGCAATTATGAGGTATGCAATATCTACGGAGAAAATAGCGAATCGATTTAGTATGATAGAGACTTCTGGTTTATCAATTTATTGTAGCTATATCTCGCGCGTTACTTTCCGACTTCTTATTTCAAGGAAAAAGATTTTAGTTATAGTAGCCAATCGTAGGACACTCGAAAGTCTTTCTTTCCTCTTAGTTGCATGCACTATCTTTCTATTGTCTGTTATTGGAGCCAAGATTTTAGTAGAGCAGTATATAACGTATCCAGACGTGAATGTGGTCTCCAATCCGATTCTATAAAGTATGAAGCTATCAAATCCAATGGTCCGAGAAGCCTGTGGCATTACCCATAATTCTTTGACGCGCTTCGTTCTACATCTCTTACATTTTCGAATGAAAATAGTTGCCGATGCTTATTCACTAGTGAATATCCTCTTCTTTACTCATGTACATTTTTTTTTACTGTACAAAATAGAATGAAAAAAAAATCTACAAATTTTACTTTCCTGTAAGTGGAAACTGTATTATTTGGCATGCAATAAACAAGTGATTCTACCTCCGCGGAGCAACGCGAGTAAAGAGAAATCACAGCGTGTATATTGCTTCCTAAACCAAAGACAATTGCCTGCAGCGGTATCGCGGATTAAGTATTGAGAGTGGTGTGTAATTATGTGAATTCTGAGAGGACGTTATATACGGATGTTGATTGCCAGTATTGGTAAAGTATTAAACGATTATTCTATGCGGAATCTGTACTTACGGATACATATAGAAATACAGACGTGAATCCCGAGTGTAGAATCTGTAGATTTACTTGAACGAGACTAAGAGCTAAGATGAGACAATATATTTTCGCGTGGTCGGAAATCTCGGGCTAAATAATTCCGGTTTGAAGATTCAAGACGGGAACAGTAAGAGCAGCGGGATAAGAGGGATAAGATCGTCTTACTCCCATGGGACGAGGTGGGCAGGACTCGTGGACTCGTACTTACCAGTTTCAAATCTATCCATTGTTTGCACAAATTCAGAGACATCCGTGTGCGTTCATATTTGCGCTTTCATACTCGAAAGAAACTCAAGTAACCAGAACAGATTCCACTCAAAGACAGATATTGTGAAGTGGAATTGCAAAGACCTCGACCTACTGTATCGCAATTTGAAAAATCATGAAATATCAGTCCACGATATACCCCTAAGTAAATATAATTATACATAGATTTATTTTATTTTATTTTGGCGTCTACGTATATTTTCTATTTCGATACCTACTTGAATATCGGTGAGTGAAATTTCATTTTTCAATACAGAATATCAAGTTATTGGTGGCTGCGAGTACCCAGTAACTACGAGTACATCATGGTGTATCCCTCGCAGCCCTATTGGAGCAGGCAAAACAGTTTGCAACAGAATATTGTCCCGCCTAAGCCGCTCTCCAATATTTCATCAACTTTCTTGGTGCTTCTTTTCTTCAGGAGATTCTCGTAGTCCCGACGTCCTGCTGCAAGAGTAGAATGGAGCGCGCAAAGTATGTCTAAGTATTTTACAACAGTCCATCTGTAAGAAAATGCTGTCTCTTGGATATTTTCTCGAACAATACAACAATATTCCATCCTTACCGATATTAATACGCTTCGAGTAGGACAGTACCTCGGGAGTTGGCCCTCTTTAATATATAAATCAAACCGAAAGGAGAATTACGATAGACATATACATATACATATATACTCGTCACCTTATCGAAATACAGAAAATACCTCAACGATTTGGCAGTAATATTAAATCAGCACAATTACATGTTCAAAAAAGGAAATTAGATCGAGTGCAGTGCAAGGAAGCAAACGCGGCTTTAATAATTGGTTCATTATTGGTTCAATGATACTGAAATCCGGTAGATGAATGTAATTGGCACAAATATTCGGAACACTTACACCCTTGTGAAAAGAAGAAGAAGAAACTGTTCAAAATACTATTCCGAAGTATTGGAAGACTATTTAACATTGAATACATGAACATTTGCTTGCTTTGCGGCGTCTTTTTTTTTTTTTTCAATTCTTTTGTTTGGTAAGGGCTGATATTCGTATCCGAGAGAATGAGAGATATTTTATTAATTAATTTTGAACTGGGTCACACTTGAGGGATGAGATCGTTAATTTTTTCTAAGGAAATTCTAGTGCTCATATCTCTGATTATTATGAGAGGATTGAATCTATAGATACCTTGACCTCCGACTGAACCGCGTAATGAATTTAGGAGAGATCTAAGCGAGGTCAAATGCCAGGCTTATACACAGTCGCCGTGAAATATATTGCCCTGCGAAATGATTCCCTTTATAAATCAGCCACCATACATTTCAACGGCTGTCTCATTCCCGCCGACCGAGGAAAACCTTATTTTTCTCCGTAAGATCCTGCCAAGAGTTCACGTGAAGTTCGAGAGTCTGGCGAGTAGCTAAACGCAAGTGTGAAAATTCTTCAAAATCTCGATGATTTTGAAATAAAAATGTATGTGCCGTAGTACAATGTATAACCAATCTTGTTCTTTTTTCAATATCAAAGTCTTGTACCGAAATGAAATGCAAATTTTCTCTTTCACTCCTGTCTTTGACATGAATTTCAAAAGAATCAAAAGGCTTTGTATTCGTTAATTAAATGTAGAATCAGAAGCGCTTGTGCAATTAATTAAAAATATAATCATTATGATAAAACAAACCTTCGTGTATATATACCCAATGTAATACCACATGCATATATAGGTATATATCTGTACGTATAATCATTCCATCTCATTTATCCAATGGTATTGAAGAAAAAAGTAAAAAGGAAGAAGAAAAAAACAAAGCGATCCGAGTCACATATGATTCCCATTTGAAAAAGCGACTAGTAGGACAGTTAGTGGTTGTAATACGAAGGGAAAGAGGAATTCTATACGGAGCTAGGGGTCGGGGGTTGGCAAAGGTAGCTAGAGAGTGAGAGCAGGGGGAGTGATTTGGTCGGCAGCGGCAAAGCGAATAGGGGGTATGGTGGTGGTGTAGTAATTTGTCGGCTTGGGGAGGTAGCTGGCTGCGAGCAGATAACGGGGGGCGGTCCATCCCCTTCTCATTCAACCCCCAACCTCGAACCCTCAACACATAAGACGTCTGCCGCCCTGGCTGTACGAGAAACTCAAACGCAGAAAGAGATCCTTCGCCTTTAAACGAAAAGCTAGATGTGGTGTTCAACCGTGCAGCTCGTGGTCATTGAACCTTCACCTTAACTTCGGTCCCAATATCCTCATAGTCGATCCCATGTTATTATTGAGTTTAAAATACATTTTTCAAAATATCATAATTGTCTGAGAAATAATATTTTTCACAATTAATCGAGCCTTTTGAATCCGGCATTTTTTCAGCTATTATGCTCAAGATCGTGGAGGGTGAAACTTACAGATACTAATTTCTAACCAATGTGTCTTATAGTCTTGGACAAGAGCGCCAGAAGATCTCTACGCCAGATTGTACAATAGAAATAATTAATCCTCGCCCCTGGAGTTTCTGGGCTACGAAGTGAAGCGAGAAGTTTTGCCTTGTGTAGAATGTGGACCGAGGCAGAGATGGCAGCTAGACAGGCCAGGCGGATCGACTAAGAAGACAGTGTAGATTCAAACTGCAGTACGAACAGCTGAACCATTTTCTCGTGCAACGACTAGGTAAAATCACCTTTTCACAACCCGGAATCGTGCCGTACTGAAATTCTACGATTTACTGATTGGTTACTGAAAACGAAGTTTGCTCCCTAATCTCGTTCCTCGCGCCTTTCTTACTCGAATTCGCTTAGGAATCCGCGATTCTATCCCTTATTCTCCGTCCCTTTACCTCGTCTTACTTTACCCCCGACGAGTTCGCAGGCTGGGAACTGCTGTTCGCCAATTAGTTTAACATTACCTACGAAAAGTTCTAATTACTCTATGTGTACCGCATAGCGAGTAGTTCACCAAACCGTTTTAATACTTCCTGAATGCCACCGGAGTGATGTAGCATTGCTTATTTAGTATTCCACAATGTTTAGATGAATTGAATTTCTTGTCTGTCACTTTCGAAGTAGGAAGGACTAGAATTTTTCTTTTCTCTTAAACTCGCTGATCCATCTTCGTAATTTTTTCAAAATTTTTCTCCGGATGCTGGAGGATGAGAAAATTTGTCCAGAAAGCTGATTATATAGAGCGTTGAAACACTCACGACTGCACGACCCTGTGGTTAAAAAGTAGAAACGGCCGATTTTTGCTCTTTTTATATTATTTTATGGTCGAAATCGCGGTCCGTGGTAATAGCCCACTTTTCATTTCATAATTCGATGGTTTCTGGATTTTTACAAGTACGGGGAAGTCGAGACCGCCGGGTTGACTTAACTATTCACGAATCTCCGTCTTACTGTGTACTGAGAGATCAGCCAAGCGTCAGTCTCAAGAGAACTGAAAGCGGCAGGAGCATCCCCTCGGTGACCGTCAACGTCGACTTGACCGAGACGCGACACGATTAGTTCAAGATTGGCCAAGACGTACAGTCGACACTGGCCGAGTGCGGCCAATCAGCGTCGTCTTGACGGTGCTTTGTCCTCGTTCACAGAGAGAAACTAAGCTTCCGGGTAGGCCGGGCTTTATTAGTCCTCGAATACTTGAGACTTGAGTTAATGACGTCACAGTGGTATGCGAGATTACGTCGTGGCTAGCGACGTTCACTGGGTTTAATTTAACTGCGTCAGACATATTAAAGATAGTAACTCACAGCTAAGTTGAGTGCTAACTGCGAGGATTACTAAAACCATTTCTGCAGCACACATCGTATTATGAAATCTCTTACGTCATTCGAAACATCGCTAGTTCGTAAAAAGCATATGAGTATGAAAAAAACGTATGAGCATTGAGTACATCAACGAGGCACTTTCACCTGCAGAAAAAAAAAAAAAATGAGAGAAAATTTCAATCTGTGAATATCTTATTCTAGAAATGCAGATGTTGAAGATTTTTCTGTTCAAGAAACTCACGCTGTACTAGGACAGAAGGATATAATCTAGTCGTACTTCTTGGTCCTACCCTTCTTACACTTTGCGGTAACCACGACGGTCCAATTTCTTCGCGGAAACAATATGGTGAGTGTTACTGCGACATACACTTTCAGCATGGTAGCACTCGCGTTCCTCTTTCCTTCTTCATACTTTGACCAAACCTAGACTGGTTGTTTCTTCGAAGACATATTTTATCGCAACTTTTTTTTTGCCCACAATAATGTCATTTTTTAAACTAGTGCGAATCGACCCTGTGAAATTGAGCCTCGGTTGTTGAATGAATCTATCAGGAGAAATCAAATTCGAACGCAGTTATATTACCTTGAATTTGTTTATCACTCACACTTATGATTATCGGTGATATAAATCACAAATTTCAGGAATCAGGACATAAATTTATCCCAAAATTGTCTCGCAAAAATTGCGCATGTATTTAAAAAACTCTTTCAAGTCTGTGACAGTTCGAGAACAGTTCTTATCATCTTGGAGGAAATTCATCCTTGTAGCACGCATTCAACTATGATATCTGATCAGATGGACAGCAGATGTCCTATAGTCGCCGATAGACCAGCTTCACAGTCTAGGTTGAAGTCGAACTCCAAAAGTTCTACCCTACTTAGAAATTCTCTACTCAAATATGCTGCACCGCAACTAAACCTACACCTTTGAGTCACGAATTTCCAATCGTCGGATTGCACCCTAGAGCTTTTCGCTGTATAAACCAATTCCGAAGGATAGCCTGGGATGACTTATTCCTAGAAATAAAAAAAGGAAAATACAACTGATTAGAATCGTCAACGAGCACTCCTCTTCACTGAAAATATTGATCATACTCGTTCATTTGAATATTAGGGGTGAAAGTGAAAAGTAAAATGCGTTTAAAAATAAAAAATACTTTACTCTACTTGCTGTTCGTATTTTTTGAGCTGAGGTACCTAATGGCGTATTATTTCATCAATTTTTTGTCACAATTCCATCAACTGACTCGTACGGATCTTATAATGACGCATATTCTTCCATCGTCGAAGATACGAGCAATGTATCGAGTGAGGTAGAGTTGATATAATGTGCCAGTCTGCATCGGCAATGATAAGTCTACACGGAAACTCGAGCTATGTAGACTTCAAGCCACAGGGATTCAAACTAAACTTGGACCAAGAATCGTTGAGTACATTTGATCTTTGCATACGACATTCACCCATAGATATAACCATACTACTGCATCGAGGTATAACGAATTCACGTCCTACCATGAATTAAAAATTGAGGTGATACGTCCAAGGAAAGGAATACGGTATGACAAATTATTACAACTAAAAACTATGTCCTTTTTGTTCTTTATAATCAAGTGACAATGGTTGAAAACATGTTTTCAGACTCTTGTATATATGTATATCTGGGTTTACTCGAGTGCTTATAAACTTACGATGGCACTTTGAAGCGAATTATTTTCGTCTCGTTGTTTCATGGCTCTTTCACCCCCAGAATCTAGGGAGATGGCTGGTGACGTAGCGCACGAAGACCGGAAGTGACGGCAGCTGAGACGCCGGAAGTACAATGGCTGGAACACTGCACTACCTCTGCAGCCCGTAGCTACCTCTCCAACGTTTCCATACCTATACCCTCCACCTATATTCCTTATAATAACAAAATTAATATTATTACGAATTGCTTCTTGTTATATATGTGCGCGTATAACACGTGTGCTAAACCGTGTATATTTAGGTTGTTATTTGCATCTGGACGCACAGCGGTTTACCACTAAACTAGTTTTACCGGATACGAACACAACTTATCTATGTGCAATATCCTGCAAATCTCGTTTACCACCGAACAAATTCTACGCGACAAGAAAAATATCTAACAAATTCATGTGCCTGAAGTTCTGAACGTTCATTTGAACGAAAAGTCATCAGCAATATGAATGTTTTGAAAATCACTCCAGACCCCGCTAGTTTATATTTTGAAAATACCCGACAAATAGATGTTCAATTTAAAGACCGGTCTGAATCATCGCCGACCACCGTAACCCATCCCCACAACCACCGCCAATCTAGAAAATTCTAAAGTCGACATTAGACCCCGCTAGATTTCAGTTTGAAAATACCCTTCGAATAGATGCGGAACTTAGAGACCAGTCAGGATCATTCCCGTTCACCGGAAACCACCCCACAGCCACCCTGAAAAAACACAGTTTTTAGCTGATCGTCGGAAGTTTATTTTTTTCGGCGATTCCGGTGAGAAACACGAAAAATTTTCAACTCCCAGGAAATTAGGATTTAGGGAGGGTTTTGGAAAGCTCTCGAGCCCCACATTACGAATTGCAACGACTAAACTGGGAGAAACGATCCGGACCAGCGATAAAAAAAAAAAAGAGAGAGTCCCGGCAAATCGCGAGAAATCTGTCAATTTCATGGGTTTCTTTTTCCATTTTTTCGTCGAATAGAGGAGAATCGTGCCGATTGTCGTAGCGATCCTCAGTCAGGGTACCGAATACTTCCGAAAAAACACAGTTTTTGGCTGATCGTCGGAAGTTTATTTTTTTCGGCGATTCCGGTGAAAAACACGGAAAATTTTCAACTCTCAGGAAATTAGGATTTAGAGAAGGTTTTGGAAAGCTCTCGAGCCCCAAATTACGAATTGCAACGACAAAACTGGGAGAAACGGTCTGGATTAGCGATAAAAAAAAAAAGAGAGTCCCGGCTAATCGCGAGAATGTGAAAATTTATTGAAAACTTGGAAAATATTTTTGAACGCATCTTCAGAGTCCGATTTCAACTTTCAACAAAATGGCCCGTTACTATATTGTAGACCAGGAATTATTCACCACTTTATGTAATTATGTAAGGCACTGGTATCTGAACCAAAAAGCAAGTGACGATATCGTCAGAATCAGTTGTCACAGTTCCATTACGCGCACGACGTAATTTCAAGACTGCCAATGTACCGTTTATTACAATTTTCAAATGAATGGACGTAGAAAGAAGTACTTTCTTTCAATAAATCAGATCCGATGTAATGAGAAATATATATAAATTCTAACGATAATGGGATCCATAGAAGCGTCTCTGGGAGTGAGGGAAAAAGATAGCAGCATGTAAAGTACGCTGAAGCGCGCTTCTTTTATACGAGTTGATTAAGTTATTAAGATAATAACACGCCTCGTAGACAATCCGAATTAATTAATTGTGTAGATAACGTAGGACATGAATCGAAATAATCGATACGTGCCCCAGAGCTTGCTTTGAGTCTATCGGTAACAACCGTTATAGAGATCGTGAATAATATTCAACTGATAACACATAGGAATATCAAGACTAAAATTTTCTTATCAACTAATATCCTACGTTGATAATAGACTATGTAACAGCCGTTGAAAAATCAAATCGTCGATGAAAAAGGAAAATGTTGGCATCAATTTTACCTAGTGAGGGTAAAAACCCTCTTCAGGGTAGATTGTGCGGTTGGTAAGACAGAGATCCTTAATATTTCACCCTTGGCAACGAGCGACCCTCATGTATACGTTCGCCATCTTGGAATATTGTAATTTAAGTTGTGACCAACGAAGTTAAAAATAAGGGATAAACCTATCGTTATAGATTGGTGAGCTTTTGCCGAAATTATTCTTCACGAAATTTGCGTTTTATTTTTGTGGTGGCGTAATGCACCCTTAAGGTATCTTTTGTTCGTTTGGTAAAGAAGGAATTCAATCGTGAAGAGATAATTGCCGAGAGTATTTGTTTGATCGATAGTCGACGGTCAAGCTTCTGGTTTCACTTCAAATAGTAACAATATATTTGATATGACGTTTACAACAGTTTTGATAAAGTAAATATTCCATTCCGAAATAATACTACCGGACAAACTTATTCTGAAAATTTTTCAAAATGTGTGATATGTCGAAATCGAAATCGCCAGGATACTATCGTGGCAGAAATACCTTACGAACTGTAACCACTACCAAGTAGGTTCATTCGTGAACTGATTTTAATTGTTCCATTCTGCCTTATGGCACAAAGTAACAACACTCGTTATTCATAGTATTAATAATATATTTATAGTTATTAGATTTCTCTACTACTGAAACTCATTTCCATAGTAATTTTTTATTTTTTTTTAAATTTATTTTTCATCCATTTTTCAATTATTGTGTGTTTTTTCTGTAATAATGCATTGTGCAGTCTTAAGGGGAGGGTCTACCATATTTTTACCGACCCCGTTTAATTTCTCGAATTTCTCCGAAACATGGCTATCAATCGTGTCCTTTTGGCAGCAATGCTTGACGAGGCATGAGTTCGGCCTAGCGGGAGAAAATCAATTAGATCGATTTTCTTTTTTTTTTTTTTTTTCATCGCAAGGTGTGGGAGTGCCACTTATTTGGATCATTCCAAAGCCTACGCATCAAAAAATACAAAAAAGCATTGCTGAGCCAGATTCTACATGGAATTCCGAACACAATCATCCAAAAATATCTTTGTTTTCGAAAACGATAAAGACACGGCACGTATTCTACGCTTTTACGGTAATTAGCGATTGCCAAAGGCTGGGAGCGGCCATGATATTAGTTCCCGGAATGCCTGTGAGATGGCCAATCCGATTGATAGCCTTATTCCTGATAAATCCGCGAAACTATATACGGACTCGGTAAAAATCTGGTAGACCCCCCCCCCAATGAGTTCTTTCAGCTGCACTGTATCGTCTCGCTTATTGAGACAGAAAATTTGCCGTAAAATACTTGCACGAGAATAAGATCCGGTTCCTTTTCATTTTATTTTGGTGTTCCTTCATGCAAAATGTATTTTAGATGGGAGCTACCGATTCCTGGTTCAAAACCTTACTGGGACAAGATTTGTGACGACCTCGAACGCCGCAAGGAACATGTAAGTGACTCTTCCAATCCTCCTTCACCCTCGTCCGATGGAATAACTGATCCTAATATCATGCTAAAGGGCTATGAAAGTACTTTGAGTAAATTAAATTACGTCGTGGAACCAATCGTAAAGATTTCTCCACCTACACCGATGCGAATGGTGACTCGAAGTCGTGGATTCACAGTTGAGGATAATCGGATAGTTACCGAAAATGAGACAGGCCATGACACTGATGATACTAATTTATCAGATGTTTTTGGTCCTGTTAATGTAACTGGAAAGAAAGATGTGAAATTGTACGAACTTTCGGTATGCATGACGGAATTTTTGAAAAACAGTAACGTGCAGACTAAAAAATCTTGTCAACTTCACAAAAATTCTCCGCCACTAAAAATATTTGATGATAATCTGAAGAGATTTTTGCCTAAAAAAATAATGATTCATAAATTACCTCGCACTAAGATGTTGTCATCTACTGTATTAGATTTTTCGAAATTGCACAGAAATAAGTCTTGCCCATTGCGCAGTCAGTCTGCTTTGAAAGATCGTATTGAATTCGGCGTCAGCGTAACTCAAAATAAGAATAAAATCTTGCCTACACTAAGGAGATCCAAAACTGAGGACCAGGGTAAGAAAAAAGCGAAAAGTAATTACGATCAGTTTTTGAAGGTCCCAGAATCTCCTTACGTGAATATGCGTTTGAATTCGAAATATCAGATACTGGACAAGAAATCGAAATCCAAAATTCTTACATCCAATTTAAATTACATGCTCAGCATTCCGAAACTGGACGAATTTAGCGTGGATAAAAATTCGTTAAAATTCAGTGAAAATATGTCCAGCGAAGAAGCAAAAGCGAACTCAGAATCTCACCAAGAATTTCAAGCCATTTCAACTGAATACAATGCGCAAGTAAACTCTTATCGTAGACGAGAACTAGATGCATCGAAATTGGATTTTTCTCGATCTGATGAAAGGCTACAAACTTGTTCTATGACCGAAAGTGTGACACCGTTAAACTTTAAACCTTCATCAAGTCATTCTATGAACTTGCCAAGGTTGTCTGAAGAATTGTCAATGGCTTTAGATGAAGAAACTAAGAATAATGCACTAGGTATTACCAAAGGTAGAATCAGTACTATAAAACTTGTCGGCCAGCCGGAAAAGGACTTTCTGAAAGTACCGAAATTGGGCGCGATTAGCTCCTATCCCAGTTTCAGCAAGATAACATCTGGAGACAGTGTAGAGGCTGAAGAGAGTCATATGCCAGGGGTTCAGGGGTCGACTGGAAGTGTCGTGTTTCAAAACGTGGAAGACTCTAGCCAGAAAATAGACTCGTCTAAAAGGGATCTGTTAAAGGTTCCAAAATTGAGCATGATGAGTTCTTATCCCAGTTTCACGAGCCTAATTCCGGAAAGTCTCGATAGCGACGACAATGCATCTGGCGCTTCAGATCTGGTTTCTAAGGGCATGGATCACGAGATGGTAAGCAACATTTCGACTTCTAGTAATTTGAAATCAGCACAGGAAACGTCCATCTTTGCAGATAAACCCACCCCGTCTAATGTGAGCGACGAAAGACACAATGAAAGTTCAAATCTGGCCATAACTCGTAACGAAGAAGTTACTCTTAGTATAAATTCATCGCAGACTGAAAAACCCAAGAGACGACAGTCTCTGAAAGATTCAGTGCGGTACGCGTACAGAGCTTTGAAGTTCTTGACCCCAAACAAAAATTTGGATTTTCAACCCCACAGTTATCATCCACCACAAAAATCTGGCTCTTCAACAGAGTCTAGCGACAGCTCTCGTGACTCAAAATACTCGAAATTCGAACCAGCAATTAAACTTTTGACTTACGAAGATGTTAACAAAGAATGGCCTCGCGTACGGTCAAATAGTTCCAGCACTTATGGGACCGTTAAATCCAGACTTAGACAAAGTGCTTCGCAATATCTCGGATTCGACTATGTTCTTCCCAGTTCGAGAGTCAGACCCGTCACACCATCCACGACTATTCCATCATTAACTAGGTCGACTTCTGGTCCTACTCTCAATTTTCAAGAGCCTGTTTTTAAAGGACCTTCCGATAAGATTTTGAACCAATTACCTAAGATGTCGGTTTTCCCAAGGAGAAAGTACGACAAATGCTTTGCCTGTTTACACGAAGCTTTCAAAGAACCTGTCAAGTCCCGAAGAGAACTACCATTAGCTACCTTGAACGCAATCGCGAAAGAGACTATTCCAACGTTTTCGGAATCCGAATCTAGTTCGATCAATCTACCGGACGTGAAGGAGCTTGTCGAATCTCAATCTGACTATGAAGATAACTGGACGGAGGTCCTAAGAAACACGAAGAAGTCGTCACTACTGGATAAGGCTGAATGGAAATCATCGAAGGGTTTTTTCAGGACAAATATTGATTCGTACAGGTCGAAACAAACGCTCGCTCGAGCTTCGGAAGAAAGCCAATCCTTGAAAAGTGACACAAGGATAGAAAATTCAAGAAAAAATTTATCGTCGAAAGATTCAATCGCGACAAATACTCTTACCAAGCCATTGTCATTGTCTTCTGAACATTCGAAGCCTTCGTCACTAAGTGGACATAGCTCAGAATCAGAGGAACCTCAGGTTCAGATCAAGCAGGCAGTACCCGCTTCTGAATGCTTTGTATCTCCTTACGCACCTTTGCATTGGGCTCCCAGTTTGGAACCCCTCAAATCTTTGAAATTTCGTAAACCCGTGTCTATGCACGGGCGTGCAGCTTCGATTACCAAAACTGAAGACGATAGCACCTCTGATGATAATGGGAACGATTACCGCAGCACTAGGAAAGAAACCAAATTGAACAATGCATCAACTCGAAAAGTGACTGATAAAACTCAAGACAGTGCTACCGTCGATTCAACCTCTAAATCGGTTGCAAAATTTGGAGAAAAATCAAATCTTGCGAAACAACCATCCATTGTTGCTGGAATCATAACTTCCCAATTATTGACTGTCGCTCATGTCGCTAAGAAGCAATCTAAAGCTGATCTTCTTTCCAATGATTCAAAAAGCGAAAATCAAATCACGTTAGCACCGGATACTGGTGAAAAAATCCAGAAAGAAACTTCAAAGGAATCGCAAAAAGAAGATGTCAGCTTGCAGGATGAGAAACCAACGATCTTTGATGCAGATCATAAGAAGCAACACTCCGAAGCACAATCTGTTGGAAGATCATTCACAAAGTCTCCGCTGCCACAGATTACCGAACAATCTATTGAAAATGGAAACCCTATGGATAGAGGCAGGAACGAAAATTTGGTAGCTAGTAAATCAACAGACAAAATGCTAAACGGAAACTACAGTGAGTTACAAGAGAATGAACTACACAATG
The DNA here is from genome assembly GCA_963978835.1 of Tenthredo scrophulariae. Taxonomy (NCBI): domain Eukaryota; kingdom Metazoa; phylum Arthropoda; class Insecta; order Hymenoptera; family Tenthredinidae; genus Tenthredo; species Tenthredo scrophulariae. The sequence goes on from OZ022232.1 coordinate 9,255,307, forward strand.
AAGAATCAGAAGCTCATCCCAGAGAAACATGTAAAATTTATTCTAATGAAAGAGTGATCAAAATTCTAGAAAACTGTGCCCAAGAGAATAAAACACCTTTCGAAATGCTCGAAGCACTCAGTGCTATCGCGACACAAAATGATCCATTTACTAGGAAAGAAACGATAAGCAATCGGGAAATTGCTAGATCAGCTAAAATAGCTAAGAACTTAATGAAACTGTTGATAGATTCAAAAAAATATTTAAATCCCGATACGTTCTCCCCAAACCTTCATTTTTCCTCTCCACAGACCCCTCTTTGTAATCCCCGTCAACTACGAAGAGTTCTACCTACCAAAACCTACAACTTGGTAGCTCGCATATTAGGGATGCCAGAAAATCCCGTCGACAAATCAACTGATCAAAAAGTAGGTTTTAAAACTGGACACCAACCCGAAAACCCCGTTAGATTCGAACAAAATCGAAACAGAGGACTAGCCACCGATTCTTATGACATGATTGTGAGTATACTTGGTAAATAAGTAGACATGCATATCAGACAAAATTGTATAGGTGCTATGAATTGTGTTTCATCTCTATATATCGTGAAAACTCGTTTCACATCACTTGCAAATGTGTTTATGTGACGAATACAGGTCCATCCGCCTTCTTCTCGAGGTAAAAGAAGGCCCACAATCGACGAAAGCGATTTCGAATACCCCCAGCAAAGCCCGTACGCCTTGTTCATGAATAAACCCAGGCGAAAGGTGAGTGGCCGACGTTTGTGTCATCGTTAGTTAACAATTTATCAATTTAGCAACATTTCTGTACAGGCTATTAAATGGAGGCCATTGACAGAACGTGACATGCTAGGTTACGACCCTGAAGCTACTCTCAATATGCGGGCAACAAGAGTAACGAATAAAATTTGCGAAGATTTTTGCCAGTGGCTAAGAGGACTTGGAGGTGGGCACAGTGAGGATATTGACGAGGAGGTCCTGAGAGATATGTTCCAAATTGAATTCACTGCAGAAGCATGCAGGGCGATGCAGGTACTAATCTACTGCGAATAAAATCCTATTCAGAGTGCTAAACCAACGATTGATTGAGTCATTAATTGATTAATTATTCCGTGTCAGGTTCTTATCAAGGAAATTCCAATGGTTCCAATCGCTGTGGCACTCGCCAGGAACACGCCAGGAGCGGGAGAATTGGCGTTGACTCGTAGACACTTGATAAGAGATGCAAAGGCTGAAAGTATGCCGAAGAAGATCATTGGTTTTGGGTCCATGCTGCCGCAAGCTTGCCGATTTGTGCCGCCGAAGAATCGTGTAGAAGAAAAATGGCTACAATGTGAAAATGTACCGCGGGATCTTGAGACCATGGACACTGTATGGAAGGGAATAACGCATCTGGACAGTGTGAAAGGGTTCTTGGCTTGGGTTAAAGCACATCCTGGGGTAAGCAGCCCTTGTTCAACTTTCTGTATTTCTTTGCGTAACGTAAATGCATTTTACGTCAAGGTGAAGCTACCGAAGATCCTGGCGGAAGCATATGCGAAGAAAGAGGCTCTCATGAGACAGCCATCCATGGAAGAAGCGGGTGGACATATCGAGTTGGAAATGGATCAAATTGAAAGCCTTAAGGTCGGCGATGTAGAGTGAGAATGAAATCTGGAGTGGTTCTTGTTTTGGAAAATGAAATACTGTTCCTAGGTACTTGTGCCAAAAATATTTGTTGAATTAAATTCTATTTTCGTTGAATTTGACCAAGTATTCGTCCTTATTTGAAATCGTAACTTTCCAAATGCAGTTTGCCTGGAAGCCCTGCGTTATGATTCAACGGTTTTCAGATACGCCGAGACATTCAGTAAAGATCATCATTTTATACAATAGCCTTTGCACCAATACGCTTTATTATATGAACCCTACAGACCATCCTATGATATGCAACGCAAAAATTGATGACCCTAGAGTATCAGTATAGATGACATAGTTCCATTATATTCTGTACAAGATATCACCAGCGATGAATAGTGGTTTCAGAATAAAACTTGATGCACTTAACGTTGACTTTGTGTTATCTCGTATCATAGTTTTCGATAGATTCAAGCTTCTTACTTTACCAGCCCTTCAAAGCTCTACTTATGATACCAGACCAAGAGACCAAGCTTGCGTCTATTCCAGCAGAGGGTATAACAATAAAAAGCTCTTGTTCCAGGACTTACCGCTATTTTCGACATGTGGTAATGCGGGCATATCGATCAGTTCTCATGAGGGGCTAAAGCTACCCTCTGAGTGCGAAATAGCACCTACGTAATTCATCAACACCCTTAATGCGATGTAAAATATGTTGAAGGAAATTTCAGGAGGAATATTTGAACTCTGATTATATTGACAAGATTTTTTTACTTCAATATTTACAATACTTGTTCGTTCATGACGTTAACAACATAATATGACAAAGAATTTCTTAAGAATTAGTTAACAATAATATAATTGTCTCAAGAACATGCGTTTCATTGAATAAATTGAAATTTAACAAATATTCATTATCTATACGTATAACTGTAGATTAAATTGATTTATGGGGACAGATCCACTGAAACATCTAAAAATTTCAACTGTGGGTATAAATTATTCAGGAATCTCGGTATATGCGTAGAGTATTGCTCAGTTATTTCTGTATATCAATAATTATGGACATTCTGCTCTTCGAAGTTAGTTTTTCTAATGGTGACTAGACTCTTCTGGCTCGTAACCGCTCTTCCAAATATCCGCCAAGCAAACTGAGCTGTGAAATCTGTAGAACATGATCAGAGGTACGGTCATGTGTTTGAGAATAGTCCAGAGTACAACTCCATAAAAATCGTATCTGTCGTCCTTTGTGTCTGTCGATTTTATCTCGAATGTCTCAATTATCCACAAGGCGACGTTGCAGATTATCAAAAATGTGATAAGTTCACGACCGGGTCTTTTGCTACGTAGCTTCTTGGCGTTCGCACAACGTCTCAGACCGTCGATTATCAAGGGAGTTTGAATCAAGACTTGAATGACCTGAAAGGACCCAAAAATTAAGAGTTTTAATTGATGACTCGTGTTCTTGTTGCCGCGGTGAACTTACCCCAGTAATAATTCCACATATTTTCAACCAGGCGTGCTTTTGAGCTGCAGGAATTATGCTGAATAAGGCGTACAAGAAAAATGCCGGAATCGCAATGAATAGTAAAATATCATCGAGTAAAGATACTGGATGACGATTTATGTCCAGTAAAACTATTTGCCGGTAGGCAAGCAAGGCTGCCAAAGTCATTATTGACAGTAAAATCAACTCCGTTGCTTGGTTGATTATTTGGCCAATATCTGTGTTCTTCCTGTAACGAAATAGGAAAATAGTTATGGTAGATGCGGTACCAGCGATTGTTCTACCTACTCTTATTTTTCGAGAAAACAAATTCAACAATTTACTTACGGACTAGTTATTGCAACGAAAAATAGTATTATTGATACTATCGACGCCACGAGTACCAAAATTCCTGCAAAAAGACCCCTGTTTGCATGATGACAATCCGCATAGACAATTATGTTGCTCCCAGCAGCTGGTCCAGCCAACGGAGGGCAAGCTTTTCCTTCGGCATAGCTCTCGCGACCCCTTTGGCAGTTTCCAATGTTGTCCCATATTATATACAGAATACCAACTGCAAACAGACACCGAACCATCAGGTGAATTATAATTATTCAATAATAGCGTATTGTGCTGCGAAGCATGATTATAAATGTTTACGACATGTGAGCAGACGTAGACTGCACCAAACCCATGCTCTCTCAATTCGAAGAAATTCTGCGGATATGAATTGGAGAATAGGAAGCTGGAAGTCGTCGGTTATTGGCAATGAGCAAGCACAGAGATGACTATGACTCGAAACTGATTAATTCCTTGAAGTGTGTGAAAATGGGGAGGGCTCACTGTGACATGCAGCGATCGAATCCTAAGTAAAACCTATCATTGCCATGATTTGAATGATGAGTATTTCTTACCAATAAGGATGCTGTACTCAATGGTGAAAGGATAAAGATAGGGAGATACGGACTCGTAGATTACGTTCAGGTCAGCGTGTTGACACTGGGTCTGAAAGAAACTTCCGTTCAAAAATTCCAAAAGATCTTTTGCCCCTTTCTGGTGGTAGGAAGTTAATGGCAGAGCCACAGTGGCCTGTCCGTCCTCGGAGATGAGAGCTGTTATTTCAGCTGTTTCTTCGTCATCCTGATGAAATGATTGTTCAATTAATGACACAATAAATATGAAGTTTTTTTTTTTCCAAAATATTCAAACGGAATAAATCGCATATTCACCGAGTCAGTAACGTTCGCATGTCGAACCACAGAGTCAACGCTCTCTCGAAATATGGCCCACATCCAAAAACAGAGACTCGCCGCAATCGTGTGCATAATTAACATCCTGGCGGCTTCCTTGCAGTGGTTTATTATCACCTGTAAATTGAAAATCTTTCCTCGATATCTAGTCATATAATTGTGTTTTATAAAAGCTTATCGCAAACGATGGGAGCATTTATTGATAAAAAGTTAAAAAAAAAAAAGAAATTAAGATAAAAATTCATGCGTGAGTATAATGTGTGTGACCAGTGTGCCAATGCGGGATATATGCTGTTCTAGGTGATAATCTATTTATATAAACACTAATAATTGATCACAGTTTAATGCGAGTGACCTGGAATTTGGCGAAATCAGTTGCATTTAGCAAAATTATACTCGTTGCGATGGGGCCATTATTATTTGCATAAATATTATATCACCTGGCAATCATAGATATACTTGGATGAAATATATTCAATGAGTAATAAAATGAGAGAAATTTTTCGTACATTAGCTATACGTGGGAATGATGCGAAAACTGTTAATAATTGGATCTAGATATACATTACGTGGGGAAAAAAATCAGATACATTATGAATAAATTTATTTATTATAACCAGTTCAACTTACGTTGGAATATTTGTAAATGAAAAATAATAAAAAGAAAGAATAAACGGGGTATATGATGTCGAAAGCCAGAGCTATGGGACTGAAGCATTCGTAGAATTCCTCCGAAGTGAGAAACACAACCTGAAATTGCAATGAGGACTTCAGATCAATAATTACAAGAACAAAAAATATGAAAATAATAATAATAATAATAATAATAATAATAATGAATCGAAGACCTCGGGCCTCGACACAAAATCGTACTCGCCCCAGGTGATCTTTTGAAAAATAACAAAAAATAATATCTCCTCCTCTCTACATCGGTTTCATACCTCGTAAATCAGCATTAATCCACAGTGGATTAAATGACCAAAGCAGAATACCGCGGCACCAACTTTCAAGTACATACTACCAGCATGTCTTCCCAATACGAAACAAAATTCATGATTTGGTGCTGGAATATTGTTCGCCTTCAGATCCACGGAATTATCACCGTCTGCAATGATGTTGCTTTTAGTTTAATCTTCCTTTTCCTTTTTTTTTCACTACATACTCATCAAATCTTGAAAATTGATGAATCTACACTTTGTCTTATCATAAACCGTATTTCGTAATTATTCGCAAAGGTAGAAAAAACGTTATAACAAAAATCACACGACTTTAATGATTTCTGAATGTTCCAAGTTTGTTAACAGTTTGAAGTATGGTCAATTTATAGTGAGCTACGGCAATAAAAATTGGCTAACTCTTAGCCGAAGATTCGAATATAATTTAAACATTATTCGAACGTAAATTTCAAGGCATATTCTATTATGGGGATAACAAAGATTAGAAATAGAAAATATTTTTTGACGATCCAATTTGTTATATACTATTATAATTTATTAGTAATTAAATGATTTTAATATGATCTGACCTTCTTTATCGTAGTTGGTTGTAGCTTTCCAATGCTTTTTCCCTTTGCAAACGTAAGATCGTATGTTAAAGAACAAATAACCCAGATATACGAATCCAACTATGACCAAGTACAGGTTGAACGTCTGCAATGAAACGAAAAAAAATGCACAAAATTCATAATTAAATTGACGCGAAATGTTCACTCGCAATTTCGTCCAAAAAATACCTCTGATTTTTTCAATCACAAACGGGCGTTCGAACTTTTGAGCTGAATGTAGGAAAATGATTAAAAAAAAAAAAAAAAACAAATTAAGTGTGACTAAAATTCATTAAAAAAATTAATATCCGCATAACGAGGGACGAGAAAAAAGAAAAAAAAAGTACAGGTACTACAACTGCCGGTATAAAATTATAATTATTGGAAATACATTATCTCACGGGTAAGCAGAATATAATCATAACTGCTGCAGTGACACAGACAAATTTAATATACAATTGATTAAAAAAAACGAAAGAAATAAATTAAAAAAAAAAAAAAAAAATTAATCAATTTCAAAAATCTCTTCACACATTTCTGCTATGTAACCGTAGTTATTATTCCATCAAACTCACCGCAGCCAGCGAAGAGTCAGTGGTCATAAGGTCTGCTATGTAAACGACCAGGCCCAATGGGACCAAGAAAACTGCATAAATACAGGACATGATGACGGAGATGAAACTCCTATAAATACAGGAAAAAATAATGATAAACGAATTGAGTGTTCGTCCGTTTTTCTACACTCGGATATTCTACTATGCTTACGATTAGTTTTTCATTTTTTTCATTTTTTTCTGTTTCTTTTAACTTTCATTTATTAATTGGGTAGCTGTATACAGCTATTGCAATAATAAATTTACTTCGGTTTTCTCACTATTATAGTATACCATTTACTCGGCAAGTCTTGCCAATATATAACGAATACAATTCGTGAGAAAATAAGTCGATGTTTTGCAATTATTATAGCAGACCACAATCAATATTTCCAATACCAATTGCGAACCGCGTGCATAGATAGCTACTAAAATATTACAAAACATCTACCGTCCTACAACACGTTACCGTAAATCAACCCGTCTCTGGTTTCGACAGTCGCGAAAGTTTGAAGTATCGTTAGTTTTCCTCATTTTCTTCATTCATTCTACGGCTGCTTACTATTCAAATTCATTTCTTTACCGGCTGTATGCAACTATAACTATACAAAACTCACCCCTCTGCCTTAAATATATATATATATTTTTTTTAAGTTCTACGACCTGCGATATTATAACCAGCAAAGAACTAACTATGCCCAATGCCATGTAGGCACTACACTCCAGGACTTAATTATCTTAAAAAAAAATATGATTCTAAGTAATTTTATGAAAAAAAATATCCAGTTAAATTAAAAGACAACCCATCACCTTGCACTTTTCTAAGAATGTCTGATTTCAAGATAAAACATGTCTGATTCTAATGATGTGTACCAAATCTGAAATTTTTTAATGTCCACTGCAGTTTGAATCGGGTTTATGATAATCGGTTGATCGACCGCAGATATCGATCAAGACTAGGATAAGCTGAGCTAGGATATACGTGCAGCAATTAATCTTCGTGTAAAAAAAATAAAATAAAATCAAACTTTACCAAACGTGACTTTGATCCCGATCAAATAACGGATTAGGATGCTTAACGCACGAGATTTATTACGTGCTGTGATATATTTTATGTACTGATTTAATAGATAAAATTATATCTTACCTAAACATGTGCGCCTTTTCTTCGCTCGAAGAAGGCGGAGGATAATGCCCATGCGAGCTTGCGGCTTCGCTATGCAAACTTGCAGAGCTGTTAAAGCCTCTGTCGAGTGCAGGTGACTTCGCAGAATGTATTTCGCCATTTCGACCTTTACCGCCATTCTCAAAACTGATGATACTAGGGGCTGAAATATTATTGAAAATTTTGAACAATGAACACTTTCCTAATTATGATATTGGCGAATTTCAATATTTCACCGGTTTTCGGGTTCAGGCTTTAGACTATTCAAAATAACGACAAAATGTATGATAGGGAGTTTTTGTTTAGCTTCGAGGTTTTGTTTGGCTTGCAGCTTAATCGTCAAAGTAATTTGAATTCGAGGAAAACCTTGAATCCAGGTAATTTTCGCGTTATCGTTGCTCTGTCCAGTACAACCAGATTTTATGACAATGCGAAACCCTCGGGCGCTAAGTCAGAGAATACACATTGTAGGGACAAGTGTAACGGGAAACATTGACCCCTGAACTGGGTCGAAGTCGCATGGATAGCTTGAGGTATACTCACTGTACGTGTAATATTCGCTGTTCGGTAGATCGGTGACTGAAGGAAAATTCGGATTGTTGGAATCCTGTGAATCTTGTGTCATGTCCCTGAAGGCGTTCTGCGGCAGCACCAGCTGCAGTACCATGCTGCCATTACTGCTTACCTGAAAATTATCTCAATTATAATTCGTTGTTACTATGCTGTAGCGATTGTTTTTTTTTTTTTTTTCTCAAAATTGGAGATGATTAGAAGAAAATTTTAACCCCGTAAGAACGAGATTGTAAGATGAAATTTCGGAAGGTAGGCTTAGAGCTTAAATTAGTACCTCAGTTTTTGTTTCTTGTCTTTCACAAAGTATTGAGATTTTCGGAAAATCCGATTACGAGATAATTCGTCAAAGAAGAAAGCGGAGGAAACAATTCTAAGGGAGTAGCCTGTTTTTCGTTGGCGAAGAAAACTTCTTGAAACTTTGCCTTATACAGTTATTTGCTTTTTTATATCCTTTAGAGAATTCATGCTGCTTTCTTAGATGTCGTTTCTCCAAATTGATGATCTAATTCAATTTCAATACTCCGGTTGTTATCATCTTATAAATACTTAAACTTTCAACTAGGACAAACATAGATCTAGAATTGTTCAAAGAAGCAATGATCTCGTGCTTAATAACACAGTGACGCAATAATGACACGTACGAGTATCAAATTTTTTGGCAAAAAGTGTGAAATAACAAGGAGAACGAGTTTACATGCGGTTTAATCATTCAACTAGACGTTATCTAATAAATAATTATATCCAACGTACCCATGTCGAAACTGAACCGAAGATTAGTATTACTTTCTATTAACGTAAGCACGAGTCCATCTGGCCAAAGATGGTCAATTTTGTTCACCCTAATTATTACGCATAGCAGAAATGTATAGTCAATAATTTTCCACACTGGAATAGAATTTTCGCTTAGAAATTTCCCGATTGAGAAATATCGTTGGAGAATAATTGACGCAGAACTAAGCGACAATTAGTCGCAATCCAAGATGTTGACATACCTCTTTTCACAGGTATTCGACAGCGCAACTGTCTTGCGATAACGTCGTGTTTCGTTAGCGTTATTCCAAACCTTAGTTTATGGAAATAAACGGGATAGAGAAATCGTGAAAAACTGCGTAATGCTGAATGCGTATTGGTACTTGAAAATCATAACAATAATATTAACAATCACAATTATTCACGTGAATCAATGATTTATTCTAGACTTAGTCCACCGCCTCCTTATAAATGATTCAGCAAAAATTTGCTTCCAGGGCTGCATGACTCAAAAACCCAGTCGAACCTATTTTCTGCTACTCGATTTGAGCCCAGCTTTCTCTGACAACGATAGACAGAAAAAATGTTCTAAATGATAGATAACACAATAACTTTTGAGAATAGTGCAATCATCACACATTCGCACTGAAATCAGTTCACCAATGTGAACGTTGACGTGTGAGTGAGAAAGGATCATTATTTCCATAGGGTAAATTTTTTGGCGAGTGTGCTGCTGATTAAATACGAATGGTTTGCGAAGTGGTGTAAAACGTAGGTCGTAGGCGACAATTCTTTCTATATTTTTAGTTAATTTTCGACAAGAGTAGAAAGTCCCCCAGGATGCGCTCCACTTCTCTGAGGCGTTGAAGCGCGAAATGTAACAAGAGGCACGCTTCAGGCCACCGGGCATCGGCCAGTAGGTAGATGACGTCCAACGGGCAGCTGATGTCCGAGACCAAGACTACAGAACTGCACCACCAAACCCGTAAATAACTACCAATACCTACCAATCCTATTCTGCTTCGTAGCGCGGATTTTAATTACTTCAATTTGCGCGCGGCCTTTTCCAAAGCTTCAAAGACGAGATTGACGATTCGTGGATAATTAACGTACCATGGTGTCGGGGTGTCATTCCCCCATCTACATACTCAACGTGGGCTTACAAGCTGCTGAAACAAGCCTGCAGTTTAGGGTTGCCAAAAAGACGAAACGGGGATAAACAGGACACGTACACACATACGTATAGAAATGCGAATATGCGTCACACAGTTTCCACTCCAGATCATACAGCAATGCCTCACGCTCTCTTTCGGAGATATGCCTACCACAAGTACAAGTTATTAGAGAGGTAAAATTCTCCACCAATTACCTCTGACCCAGTTCGGTAGTTAAGAAGGTAAAACAAAGGCGATTAAACTTTCAAAATTTTCGGCATGCTTAAAGCTTATTAACAAATGATTTCTCCCAATATCTACCAGTCAGATCAAACCTTATCAAATCGCCATCATAGATCTATGGAATGATTTTTCATCCCATCAATGATGAGTCGGTCAAATTCTATATCGACGGTGTCAAAATGCTATCGAAGAGTGCGAGAAACCATAAAGATTTGAATGGTTGTAAATATTTCTTGGGGTGGGTCTGAGACAACATATATTATGTTTTATTCATATTTGTCACACAGAGTCCCTTGCGAAATTGTAATACTTATGGAATAGGCGTTCATCGGAAATGTTTGTTAATACGTAATCCTTTATCATATAACTATCCGGAACCCCTGCCAAAATAATAGACCCCGATCACCGCTACTATAGGAGTAAGTTCTGTGATCCTATAGCGAAACTTTGTACTACATCCCGACCCTCCTGATCCTGACAATGAGTCCAGTGATGCGCGTAGGATTTGAACATTTAAGGAATCGGAGAGCATCGGATTGACGTTATTCGTTAAATAGCGAAATATATGTTGGGGATGAATATTAACAACTTACAGCGTGTCATTGGCGAAACGACCATCCTGCCACGGCGTTAATTAACCAGGTTTGATTATACGTGTAATCAATATTTAAATTCAAACAACGAACACCTTTTATTGTATTTCATAACTTTTCATTCAACTTTTTACAGATTATCATCGAACTGCTGTACATACAATTAATTATAATTGTCTATCAATATTTTATATCATCGTATTTCACTTTGACAAGAATTTGATACTGGTTTGATTGCTTCTAAGATTTGACCACTATCGATTGACGAACAAACCGCACTGACCAATCTAACTACGAGAACTAAGCTAGACCAACGTTTGCGGCTTTCGCTGTCTTGACTTTCGCTTTCCACAAAGACGAAGCGATCCATGATTGTTCTGTAGAGAACAGATATCAGGCGTACCTATATCATTCTTTTCGAATAAAGCAATCCTACACATAGTTCCTGTCTGGTACTTTTTTTTTTTTTTTTGTCTTTCTTTGGATTTTTTTCTTAACAAATCGTGCGATGTTCGGCAATGAGAATGGTTACTACCTCGAATGATGAATAACCCGAACGAAACAAGCCAGATTTGTTCAGTTTCTTTTTTTTTTTTTTCTACTTCTGTGAAAGACTGTAAAAATTAATTAAACTATTTGGTTTTGTGTATTTTTTAATAACTAAATCGATATTCGGTACATTATTTAAAGACCAAAAATACAGTTAGAGAATCGGTGTAGCCTATACGCATCTATATTTGTATGAGAGAAATTTGAATCGTGTATTTCGCATTTTTTTTTATTTACTGAATGCTGAATCACGTTGAAATATTATCCCGAAATAACAGAAGTCGATTTTTAAGATAACGTCAACCATGTTCCAGGTGACACTGCAGCAGGTACATTAAAAAAAAAAATACGTCTCACTGGCAGATCCTAGTTTAAAAACAACTCAACTTTCTTTATATATATTTCTCTTTAACTCTAAAGCTAACGAGAATATCGACTTGTGAAACTGTACGTGCAACATCCCGTGTACATATCTATACGTATATACGGACGTAGGATATACCTGGATAGGTACCTACGTTGGTTCGGCTTGGACGCATTTATTTTTAACAAAAAGTGAAACTATACGCTTCTCTATTTTATTTGAAAAGATTGAAAAATCTATTTGCAACAATAATTACGGTATGAGAAAGCCCGTTTATATTTCACCCTACTTTTATACAAAGATATTTTCTTATCATACTACATGACTACGCATACGCGAATATCTAATACAGATGCAATCTCATATTTAACTTCGCATTGCTTAGATCAGTGTTGAAGTACGAGAACGGAGTGGGTACCCATAGTTGGTTGGTTAACTAATTTACAACAACGTGTACTTCGACTATATCAATAAATTTCAAACGCTGATATTTCCCCCATGCGTTATTGATTCTTGATTAACTCCGTCAATTTTCAAATAATTTCATATAAATTAAATATGACAAATATTTACCGCGATAGTCTTTCAGACGTTTAATACCTAAATCATTCCGCAAAATGTTATCTCACGAATCTCATCGCTCTTTATCTGATTTCGATTGAATCAAGGTGACGGTGTTAATCGGTTTTTAATCCCGACTTAACAAGCGGTATTAATGTACGTTGCATACCTCACTTGTTCATTCATATAGGTTTATTAAGAAATTTATTTTTCCTTGTGTGAAATGGAATCGTCAATCTCAAATCATAATTATGTGCTAATGAATCTCTATTTCCCAATGTTAAAATCGAAAAATTATTTAACTTACATTAGGAAACGAGTTGACTCTGTCGAAGTTGATGCTTCTCTGGCTGTTATTATCTGGCTGCAAGCTCATGGGTCTCTTAGACGTTCTTTGAATCGGTTGACCATTATCCAGTCTACGTTTTTGCAACCTAATATCAGGACTTCCATTATTTTGGAGAGGCTGTAAACGGCGTGAGAAATAATTGAAGATAAAATGACTACAGCCGTGATTTAAGTTAACTAAAATCATCATTACCTGGCGAGGAATCCGCAAAGCATTCGAATCAAATGCATCGTTTTCTTCGGCATTGAAACCCAAGTTATCTGTACCTAAATCCAGCTTTGGTCGAGGGTGAAAAGTCACCAAAGCTGGTCTTACATCGCCACCATATTTATAAACTCCCTCTGGTGTTTCGTTCGGTGTGCTGTAGCTGTGGAATTGTCATTTATTTCAACTGGTATTTCCTCTCTCGTGTTTTTCAATGCTTTTTGCTATTTGCAATCCATGTTCAATTTGGAGACATCTAATCAATCATCACATTTGATCATTACAAAATGTAAAATACATGCCTGAGGTATGGTTCTTTGGACACAGCTTCGGGAGTATCCAGTTTTTTTCGTTCGTCGATACTTTCTGGCTGCTCCATTGATGAGTCTTTCAATTCACCCTTTGCCAAGTCAAATTTAGAACTGTGATCACCGAGGTCTTCGAACGGGAATTCGGTTTGAGGAGAGACATGGGAACTGCACAAGCCGCAGTAACAAGGTAATTTACAAAAAGGAAACTCAAAACTATGTCAAAATTCGAACAAATGAGAGTTTTGAAAAAGAACTTTGCACGAGGAGGTGAATTAAAGCGCCTCTCAAAGGCACCATTGATATCCTTGGAATGCTACTTGCCTTCTGGATACGAATCCTTCGTAATCGGGTTCCAGATCGGACGGTTTATATTCGCGATTAATCATATTCTTCACTGAGAATAAATCACCCAATTCTTGTTCCCGGACAAATGACAGACTGTGGCTTTTCGATCTTCACTCGTGCCTATGCATAGTTGCGAAATAAAATATCAACCATACCAGGTACGTACATGTATTGAACTAACTAACGATTAAAAATGAAAAAAACAATTAGGCAATGAGATTTCTTCGAAATGACGCAGTGAATAAAACCCATAAGTCAGTTAATTAGATACAAGTCAAAACGAACTTATGAACGATGACAAATGACCGTTTGTTAAGCATGAAATCTTTGGACACTGCGACGTTGTGCCAACTCTTAAAAATAGCAAACCCCCTAACTCGGGTGCGTCTGCCTTAAGTCCTTACGCATTATCGCAAAATAATAATTGATCTGAAATCCGATCGATTATTTTTCAACGCGTAACTGATAACGTCGGTATTTGAAAAGATTTCTTTTCAAAAATTCTCATTCATAAGTACCCAAACTACGTCTATGTTTATTTATTTACCATTCAATAACTGAAATCTTACTTTATTTCAATGTCAAGATAACATAGTGTGTGCTGTGAGGTTCCAATGTTACCTTGCCTTGGTCCAATCGGTTAACAATAATCAATTTGACACGGATGACGGATTCGATTGAATCCGCTTCTTTTTATTCCTGAAATTTAACGCGAAACCAATTTACAAAGTTAAATAATTTCACCGTAATACTTGAACTATGTTTATTGTATAACTAAAAGGGTGTCGAATTTCGGAGATAATTACTCCGGATAATATAAAATCAGAATTTCCTACTTCGTATGGACTTGATCGAGTTCTCGTATACTTGCAGTCTGTAGCTCGTACCCCAATGATGTTCCTTTCCACGTTCGTAAATTTTTTATTAGCCAAAGATAAGTGAGTACAATTATCATTGCGTGAGACTACAATGATATATCGCATTGAATATTTTTCACTATCCTAACCCCGTATCGGATCATTATCTCGACGAAATATTAATTTCCAATAAAGTTTCAACGCATCCATTTCATGGATTAACTCAAATTGACACTGATCGAGAATAATGTAGAAACGTATTCGAACCTTGCTTAATATACCAATCTTTTATATCAATTTCATTTTTACTGTCAATCGATGACATTTTTTTTCTCGTTTTTTACACAAATGTACAAATTGTTTGACTTTATTTGAGTGATATTCGTGGATGCACCGGAAGTAGCATTCTGATTGAGTTGTTGTTTCAGTAGGATATCAGTCTGCCGCGAATGCGTTAATATTCAGATAGTATTCTAAAGTTTTTCAGAAATCCAGGAGATCATTCAGCGAAAAGGTTTTGGTCGGATTTACATGACGCTTTATGCAAAATCCGAAAGCCTAACATCGGGTTTCCGGCTTTCTGACAAAGGGGAAGAAATTTCGAGAAGGTATGAAACCCAATGGTAACTGATGTAAAAATTTGAAACCATTTTACGAACGTCATTTCATGGACGAATGCACGAGCTTTCGCGATAACAGGGAATTTTTTTATTCCCGATTCCGCATGTATTAGAGACAGTAAAAACTGATGGCGTTTTGGTGTTTGTAACAAACGAATGTAATGTTTCATAAATTGATAGCTCAAATTTATGAAATTCGTAAAAATATCGGAATATATTTTATACAGGAATAAAATAAGTTATCGATTTAAGTTTTGAGTTATAAAGGTGATGCCACACCCACACCAGTCCACCCCCTCGATAAATCGGATGTAGCAATGTTCACGCGGGCTGCACTTTAACACACGTCGTATATGTGCGCTTAGGTACGTTCAATTCAGTCAGCTAGTTTCATCGACACACCTCGGTAGTCACGACACACGCATTCAAAATTCAGATGGGAAGTGTTTCCTGTTGGCCATTCATTCCCTCAATGCATTGTCCTGTAGTTCCTATGTTTCGACTTTTATTATGTTTTTACTCTTTTAGTCTGGAATCGACGGCTCGTAGCTTCGCGAATACATCGAATCCTCTTCGGTAATATACTTCGAAAGAGTAAGTGAATTTTTACGTTTCATTAATTCATTCATTTTACCATTGGTTTATGCTGAAATTTTCAGGTCAACTTACAGACGTACAACATATCCGCTGATGGACGTCCTTATCATATTTTGAAGAGACATCAAACGCACAAGTTTGGAAAGGACGATTACCATCAGGCATAAAACAACCTGGAAGTAAAAGCCCTTTTTCTACCAACAAATAAGGTCCTAATCGTCAAAGTTTTCGAATAATACTATAAACTATCGCCGGTCAGATACTGATCTTAAATAATACGACTATGACCGCGAGATAGAGGTAAATTCAGGGGGCCGGGTTGAAAGTATGAATTTTCAAAGTTCCAAACGGTCCAAATTCAAAATTCTTTCGACGATTTCGAATTTTTAGAAACGTTGAAGTTTGGAACATTCAAATTTGGAGAAGGTCGGAATGTAGATAACTCAAAACTCAGAAAGTCCCAAATTCCAAAAATTCTGGTCTATTTCTCAGGATGTGAAGACAAACGACATTTCATTCTGGTCGAAACTCTCTTTACGGAAATCCATTTTGTCCACTTTTGAAACTGTTTTTGCAAAAAGTACATCTCAAGACGATCAATTTGACCACTTATTGATTTCGATTCGATCGATACAGTCCAAGTTATTAAATACTGAATGAATACATGCGTGAATTTTAAGTTTTTTGAAATTTTTAACTTGGGACTTTTTAAATTCGAAACTTCAACCCGGCCCCGAATCCAGGTGGTTTTTTACGTGCAGTTATTATGGGATGAAAAAGGAACAATTCAATGAAAGAAAGATTCTCCATAATCGGATTCCTCGTCAGGCCAGAATTTTTGGACTCTCCGAAAAATACATGCGGACAAATTTTGAACTACAGGTAAAAAAGTATATATAGATATAGGTGATGGCGAAAGTCGCCAAGGTAGACACATTACCATAAATTTTCACCCCTCGCCGAGTTTTGTACACATTTATGTAGTTTCTTTTTTGTTTCGTGTGTGTGCTTCTTATCTTTTCTTTTCTTTTCCTTTTTTTTTCTGTTTTTTTTTTGTTAGTCTCGGCTGTATCCTACCAGACCTTAGCTTCGCTTTGCCACACCCTGCCCTCCTGTTTCGTATACCTCGACGGGAAAAATCTTAACGAATTTTCTGCAACACCTTCAGTCTGAGGTAGCAGAGTCCGCACCGATCTACGAAGAATAAAGCTCCATCAGAAAAGATAAAACAAAGAAATTCATCCCCCCGATCAAAACGGCTCAAGTTCGACACCACCAGCCAGGACCTTAGTCTTTAAATTTCCGACCCCCCCCCCCGATTTACGGGGAGTACTTTTTACCCAAGTGCTTTTCATTAAGTATTGATATAAGAAACCATGCAGTTTCACACCTTTCGACCCTTCTATATTATCTCGATACATGGCGTAGCTGTCGATGGAAAGCTTGACTCCTAGTAAAATGAAAAAAATTTACATATTTCTCAGGAGGAAAAAGTTCAGCAGTTTTCTCAGCTTTTATTCAGAGTTCTTTTTAACTTAGAATTTTATCTTAATTTTTATTTTATTTTTTTCTTCGTTTTCATTTCTTATTCACCGAACTCGACTTTCCTTTCGTTAGAAAAATTGTGGAGGACCTCAGGCTGAATTCACCGATGTTGAATGAATTATCGCTCCAATTGGCAAACCAAGATTCATCGATACGACGATATCAAAGTACACGATGATGAAATCGCCGCTTTGACTCATAGTCGTTAGAAAAACGTCGATTATGCCTATACCATGAATACACTCCAAGTACCAGACGACAATAAGTTACATAAACCATATCCGGTCTCTGTCACATCTGTCACATCTAGTCATCCCGCCTTTTCAATAGTCGGCATAAGTTCTTAAGGACTTTGCCAAAAAGCCGTACTTAGGTACTGGGAAATTGAAATAAACAGAAAAACATCTCACCAAGATGATTGTCCAGGTCTAAATGATTATTACGGAGAATCCAGAGCGCTTCCGGTCCCACCCGGAAGGCCGCGCCCGTCACGGTTGGTTCCATCGAACTCTGGGGGGCACCTCGACAAGGCCCATAGCACCAATGCTTACACAAATACGAGATCGCATTCATCGTCTGTCGTGTATTCATACTAAGTTTGTATGTAGATTATTCAGGAAGGATTTTATACTAGCACTGTTAACGCTGTGCTCAATTCCGAACGTCAGTCTGTTGGTGTACGTTGACCAGGTGACATCATTTCGAAGCGATCTCGAGGGGGTTCAAATGTTCGGACTTCCCGTGGGCGGGAGAAGACATCTCCAACTACGAAGGTGAGTAAATCGAAACCGTGCGATAGTTTTGAGTTTGAGTGATATATCGGATTCCAAAATCGCGTCAAATTTATTCTTCGTATTTTTTCAATCGTTTTTGGGTGTCCTCTAGCCGGGAAAACGCCTGCTACGAAATAGCGTGAATGAAGTTATCTACTTTCGAGTGAAACGGCAAAAAAAAGTCGCGACGCCATTTCCGATTCGCCATTTTCAAAAGCGAGCAATTTTCTTTTTCATCCGCGAAATGACATCACGTTTCAAACCAGTGATCCCTGCAGCTACGCCACAAAGAGCTATAGAAGGCCTTTTCCATACACATGCGGCCGGAACTAAGCCTCTATGCAAAGTAAGCAATTAGACAAACAGACAGAATCGAAGTGGTCACACTTCTGGCCGGTTTAACCGAACCCTTTTCCTTCACGTGGCTAACCAACCCCTCCCTAGCTCGTACTCTCCCTTTTTTTAAGCGTGTTTCCTGCAGGAGTAAGGGAACCAACGAATGACGACGATAGTAAATGTAGGCCATCCACAGGCAACTGGACAGTCAGTCTTAACATGGCACACGCACTCGAACACTACCATAAGGGTTGGGTGTTGGGGTGGCTTAAGGGTAGACTGAGGCCGCAAAGTGTATTTGCATTCCCAGCAGCGGTCAAAGGCTTTGCTTAACGCGAGGCACGTAACTTAACCCGCCTTCAAAGCTTGTAGGAAGATGCCAATCCTAAGTCCGATCAAATTCCGAAAAGGAAGGTGCGTTGTTTTGTATTCTTTCGAGCACTCGGGTCCTTTTGTTTTTTATAAAAACACAAGTTTAGGAGAATTTATTTCGAAAATATTGCCTGTATTTCGTCGAGGGGAGAATCCCACATCATTTTTTGAACATCTTTCTCAATTTTGAAACAGGAATAGCAACAATTGTTGATTCAAAACGATGAGCGAGGAACGATTTTTGATGGTCGCGCTGTTTAATGCATCGCGTGTTGCTACTTCGAAGGAAGAAAAAATGAATTCAGTAGGCAGTGAAATCAGTGGTTATCAGTAGTAAAGGAGATACAGTGTGGTATTGAGCTAGCTGGGGTGAATCGTGAGTCGAGGTCCTCTCTGGTTAGGATGGAAATTGAATTCCACCCTCAGCCATTCCTCATCTCTCTCTCCCACCCTCGAAACACCCCCTCAGCCATCCCAATTCAACCCCACGTTCTCGTACGACTACCGTTCTACCAACCCTCTGGTGTATTCCACTGAATCTCAAGGATTTGGGTTACCTGTAATAGCCGAACAACTTCTATCTAGCTCAACCATGGATACGTGGATCTCCGATCGTGACACGTCGCGTAATATCTACGTGCTTATACAACACGCCGTCCTATTCTATCAAACGGTGCAACCGGAGCTGGTTTCACTAACTATGCTAACTAAACAGTTTCCTAGAGCAGTAAAATTTACACCAATTTTTTTTTTTTTTTTTTTTAAACTAATGAATTATTATACCAAACGATCAAAAGAAGAGATTTGATTTTTCGCTCAATTATTTCATTCTGCAGCTGAATTCGAACCGATTTAATCGATTCTCCTGCCGAATTATCTGAGAGACATATTAGCCACAACTGTCCAACTGATAGTCAGAATATTATTAATGAAAAATGAAAGTGATTCAACTTTTCGATTGCTTAACGTACAAGTTTCGATGATTGAGAACAGAATGGCTGTTTATACACCCCAGAATTCGTACGTCTAAGATTGTGAAATTGTTTTGTAAAATTTTGACGACAGAATTGGTATTTCTCTACGGTTAGAAAATATGCGGTTGTACTTCAAACTAGAGCACAAAGGCTTCGTGGAGGTGTTACAGTTGAGATTTATTTGCATAATATCATTCAGTCCTTTCTAATATTTAAGGCTGCGAGAAATCTGAGTACGAGTCGTACCTACCTTGATTCTTTACATTTATATCGAGGGTATATCTCTTCAGAAAAATCCGGTGCCCATTCTAAGGGTGATCCTCTGTAGTTGTGGTATCGGTGCTGGTGATGGTAAACGACAGAGACCCATACTCGCGCGTTTCCCAAGGCAATCTTGAGCCCGATCGAAAGTCGAAAGTCGAGGGTCGAACGTCGTATTCTAAGCCTATAACCCAGTCGGATTTTGGACAGTTTTATCTACCCTGAGAAAATTTCATCGACCAACTGTTAAGACTTTTGATTTTTTTCACGGAGAGGGAATAAATGGCTGTTTACACCTGTGATTACACACATGTTGCCTTTACCACACTCGTGTATGGGCAATATCTTCCACTTCTGTCCGATTCATAATCGAGTGCTTCTTTTTTCTGTATTATTTTATTCATAATCGTGAATAGCAGATGAATAAAAATTGCATACGACCCTCTGAGGTATTTCAGATATCTGGTTCAATTGCTGGTAGAGTTACCAAACTTTTTTTCAATTTTATTTACTGATGAATAAATTTCATTGAAGAAGCTGGTGATAACTAAGAATCAAAGGTGCCTATTGATCAGCGTATCCACGTCAATACGAACTTCGAACTTCAGAACATTATTTCTCCCCCTCGACGTATCAAAGCGAAAAGGTTTCGTTATAATTATAGTAGGTACGAAAGTGGGTAATTAATTGCCAAAATTTTGAACCTTACATTTCTTTCCGCAAGATAGTGAACTGCGTTTTTATTTATTTGAAAAACAAGTAAAAGGGTATGTGGCAACATGCGCTGGGAAAAATTGAGTGGATTCAAAATGGTTTATTTAGAGTTAACAAGATCATGGAACAAGTAATTCATTCAACTGACACATTCGTTCGTTTCTCCTCGTTGATCTTTCATCATGCGATCGTTTATCACTCCATACTCACAGTTACTCTTCCTTTCTTTCTTTCTTTCTTTCTTTCTTTCTTTTTTTTACGCATAGCTGTACGGTTGTTATATACAATGTTCGAATCGATCAGCTATGTTCCATAAAGTTCGTTCGTCCGTTACCCTTCAAGCTGGACATAAAGCTCTTGAATTATGGAGGCGAAATATGAAGACAAGCTGCGTAGTTTTCGAGGATCCATATATATATACATATGTATGAAAGTATAGAATAAGACACGACGTGAGACGATATCGTCTTGAAATGCGAATCTCTGGGCTCATTTTTTCGCGATTTTCCTTCGGTAGGGCCTCGAGGCTGAAAGGCCTGCGGCTACAAGGATGGTTGTAGAGAAGGTAGAGGGTTCGGGTATAAGGAAAGGCAGAAGAGCGAGGGGGGTAATTGCGTGTCGGCGTTGACTTATAGCGTCTAAATCAGTGTCATCCAACCCCTCACTTCTCGTCTTCTTCCTCACCCTCTTGCTCTCGCTCTTGCGCTTTCTCGCCCTCGTCTCTTCGTCCTGCGTTCTCCAGAGCCGCCGCAACCATTATGAATACAGCGACGGCTTCAAACAAACACTTGTTTCATCCAACGTTCGAACTGGAAACAAGAAAAATATTGATAGATGTGTAAAGACGTACACAAAGATACGGAGAAAATAAAGATATCCAAATAGATAAAGAGAGGAAGAGAAAGAGGACTATGCCGATTGGGAATTAGATCAGGCGCAGATAAGGCGAGGATCAGGAACAGATCGGGGGAAAATCGAGTCGGGCCTCAATCGATCCGTGACTCAGACCTAAGCACCCTAATAGATAAAAAGTGTGACAAATGAAGCGTGCGAAGCGCTAGTGTATATTAAATGAAATACGCTCCTCTTTCGCTAGCTTTTTCGCACCTGGTCATTGGCTTTAAAAGCGTTTCCTCCAATGCTTTAAGCCAAAGAATTATGCGACTTTAACAATTTTTCTACTTATATTAACACATAATCTGAAAGTGGAATAACGCAAGACCATTTCATTTCTGATAATTTACAAAAACAGATGGAACGTAAATTTTCGTTTATTTTTCGTTATCGTTTAACCTTTCAATTTTTATCGGAAAAAACATTTGCCAAAAATATTTACGCATAAATTTTGTTCGAAATTTGCTAAATATAGATCGTTGTAGATACAGACCGTCGCCGCTCTATACCAAAGACCGCGCTTTCCGCCTGCTCGACGCGTATAGCTAACAACCCTTAAGGCAAACTTAAGGGTATAACTTTATTAAGTGATATTTCTCTAATTATCTTCCGCGTACCAGCATAGCGAAATTCTAGAACATCTCGGTGTACATTCGGGTAGTATAGGAGAGTTAAGGCGGGTGGGGATGTCGTTATGTAGGCGATAAACACGTAGGAAGATATCAGGCTGTAAAGGTAAACATTAGAAGCAATTCTACCGAACTTCCGGTTTCTCTGTAATCAAGGCACGCGTAGAAAAGCTAGCCCCGACTCTTTCTACGGTTAAAAAGTTATACTTTCATCTGAATAAAGTTTAGAAAATTAAAAATGATCTCGGAAAATACCTTAGTCGCTGGGGTTATCTCCCCCGGTGTTTATTGGTTTGATGAAACTTTGCTAACGTTAGGATAAAGGTGGCCGTGGGGGTGGAGGTTTACGGTGTGAATGTAGCTCCTATAACGGCGAGAGTACAAAGAGATCTTAAAATTAAGTCTATGGGCATGGAGTTTCACCCATAATAATTGCGAACAGAATTCAACGAGCTGTTCATTTTCCGGAAACATCCATCCAGGCGTTCAATCAAGCGATAATAATGTTAGAATTACGTCAATAGAAAATCGGTTAGTATTAATCAATACGAAATATATTACAGGTAACTAATTTAGCATTAAATGTCACACACTGTCATATTTTAAACGATTATAGAATAAAATAGATGGGTTATATGGAAAATTCATGAGCTATGAGGTGAACAGTGCGAGGTAATTACATGTAATTTATATTACATAGCATTGACATGCAAATTTCGTGACCTGGGTAAATCCAACTCTATCATTCTCTCTCCTTTATGTTATCTTTTCATCTCTATCTCACCAGGCGCGAGTAGCCGACATGGTGTCAAACATTCTTCGGAAAATAATTTTCCGAGAAAATTCACGGATAAAATATATTCCGCATACTTCAAGTTGAATTATAAGCCATTCATGGATTCTCCAGAGGTTTCAAACCCCTGTAAAGTCTCGTCAATAAATTAACATGCGTATTTAAGACTGGTAATTATTTCAAACTTAATTACAGACTCTTCTGAGAATTGGAATTACACTTTTGTACCGTTAACTATTCATTATCTAATTGTAATGTAGAGGTACCTATTTGTACAGAGAGTGAAGAGAAGAATGAGGGAAATGGTTTTTTATTTTATTTTTTTGTTTTTTTTTTTTTTTGGGAAAGAATAACGTCATTTGCAATTTTACTTAATCACAGCTTGTACATGTATAGGTATATCAAAGAGATTTTCACGCGTGAAAGTGATAAACAGCGATAATCGAACCGTAAAGTATTTTACAGAGGATGCGGGAGAGCAACTCGCGTAATTTAAGTTGTAGGTTTGGCAAGCTAGGGTGCCTAATTAGGTGGTAGGCTCGGCGGGGGTGCACTACCCCCGTAACCCCCAAAGTTACTAACACTAACATCACCTCCTCTCACTCTCTTCTCCCTTTTTCACCCTAAACAATACCCTCCCTCATTAAAGCATCCCACATACAAACCATCCATGAAAATTAAATACAAGGGTTCTATTTCCAATTTTCATGATAATGATGCCACCAAATTAACCACGACTAATGGGCCAAGAAACCTACCTCATCGTTTAACAATTCTATACGCTATTTTGGATTTATTTACAAAACGCAGCCCAGCTGTCCACATGGTCAATTACAACACGTTGTACTCCGCACGTACAGAGTTTAGAGTTTTTACGTCAGAAACAGGGAAATTTACCCCCTAAATAATGGTAGGAAGTTGTTATCTTTCAACGAATTACAATTACATTGACTCGTCGGTTAATCGGGATTCAGCACCGTCTCCTACTCCATGCTGAGGGGTAACTGCATTCTCATATTCTGAATTGCAGATATTGACAATTTTTAGAAAAGTCCATTTTTCTAGCTTCAAGATCTCGATCAGAAAAATTGCGCCCAAATTTTCGAGTCAAACATATTAAAGGAAATAATACGAGTTACAGGGACGGATAAAATGACCCACATATTCAACACACGTGGATTCCAATAGCTCTGAAAATACCCAGATCTTATAGCTTCTCGAATTGATTCGTTCGCAATCAGATCACACGCTGAATGATTGCTCACCGCCCCTGGCAGTACCGGAGTATCGCACACCAAGTAAATCGCTTCACACCGTTTACCCACCTATGAGCTTATGTGTGCCAAAGGTAAACTTTACTTTGGCTACCTGCCTGCTTTATAAATATACATTTGGTCGGAAGTATTTGAGTTTTGTTGATTGATTGTAGACCGTAGTGCATGCAGAAAATTTTCAAAAAATTTCACTACATTTTAATATCATTTCATTGATTTGATATTCCCAGTCCGAATTATTTCCTGGGACCTGATTGTACCTACTAGGTGGCAAGGACGATTCACAAAGAGTAAATAAGAAGTAAAAAATTGAATCCAACCTCTAGGATATAAATCATCAAAAGCTCACAAAGATCTCGACGTATAAACGGCTACGAGATAAATCCGAGTGTCATCAACCCTCGACCTAAGGTAGAGGTAGTACATGAAAGAACGTCGGCAGATAACAGCCCTGATCTCTTCATGAATTTTTCTTCTTTAACCACTTAAAACGTGGAAGTTTCTTTCTTTAGCAACTTCAGATCTTTCGCATTCACGAATTACATTAATTTTACACATCTTTATCGCTCGACGTCAAGGTGCTTAGTAGTATACATATAAAGATCCCACTATTACAATGCGAGAATAGTACAGGAATATCGTTTCTCGGGTTGTAGCAAAAAAATAATATTATCTTCCGATGTTTTTAATTGGGTCCCCTGGATTCCAGGTACAAGTGACACTCAAAAATTCCTTCAACTTTTTGTTAAGGGTTCAGGCCAATGATTATTTCCATCTTTTGACAGGACGGAGATGAAGTTCAGAATTTTAAAAGTCCCGAACGGTAAAAATCCCGAATTTGCATATCACCGACTCACAGTTTTTAGCAAGGGTCCCCGGCCCCCCCGGAAACCTACTGACCCGATTTTCAAAACTCTGAAACAAAGAACAGCGAAGGTTCAAAATTCCGATGGCTAAAGATCCGAAACTTAAAATGAATTCCCGCAAGGAGGGTCTCGATTAGAATGAACTATTTTTTGTCTTCACATCCTGAAAAATGAACTCAAATTTTCGGACCTTTGAGCTCTCGACTTTCGGAGTTTCGAGGCGTCTGCATTTCTACCCTACAGTATTTCAATGTTCTAAACTTTGCCGCTTCTGAAAATTCGAAATTGTTTAAAACAAATTCGGAATTTTTACTTTTCGGAAATTGTCAAATTCGGAAATTCACCCGGCCCCAAAACGATGTAGTGAATTGAAGTAGAGAAGATAGAAATCTTCTAAAAATTGTTAAAATCCTTTCGTAGTGTTTCATTCAATGATTCCGTTACCATTGATTATTATGAAAAAAAATACGACGAAGATTGGCGTTTAACGATGATGATTAAAATAATAATGATAAAATTTTATATCGATGGCTATGCTGTTAAATATCTGACAGCCTTCTCATTTCACATTTTGGCATGTTATAGCACCAAAACAGTCGCGACAGGAGTATACTGTATAGATATAAGCTTAGCGAGTACAACAGCAGCTCGAAAGCCCGACTTAAACACGGCTGAATTGACCGGCAGCCAGAGTCTTTTGATCTAAACTAAAATATGAACCCGAAACAACGCTGGACCCAGGGAAAACCCAAAGCAAATCTGTTCAAAGTGTTCACGTATCTTCAAAGTGCTCGATGTAAACTGTCTCTTACTATCTTCCACGCGCGTCACCACATATAGCTCAATGACCAATTATCTTTGTATCTTTGCCAATAGCTACTGAACCGCAATTTAACCGACACTATAAAAAAAAAAAAAAAGAAATAAAAAATCAACAACAGAAAAAAAAATCCATTTCAAACGATACGTATATTTATTTTTATCATTTTACAAAATTTTTTATTTCTTTTATGCATCCATTTTTTCCCTCTTTTTGTTTTTCTACTTTTACGTTTACTAAAGTCAGGAAGAAAGTTTTAATCAGAAACATGCATGTGATTTTTTCAGGAAATTCGATCCCTTCGAATCATGATATGAGTCCGAATGACAGCGAATCATGAATTAATATCGTTTTTTCTTCTTCTTCTTCTTCTTCTTCTTCTTTCTATCATCGTTTTTGTACTATTTCATTATCTTTTGCAGACATCCTGCAGGATTGTGGAGTATAATAATAATATCGTGGAAGGTTTGAGCCCGTTTTTAAACGTATGTATCTGTAGCTGACTGGCATCCTACGACAAACAACAAAGACAATAGAAAGCTAATGCCGGCTAGGACACTCCTGTCTTCGTTGTATCTTTATCTTTTCTCATCTCCTCGTTGTCCCAGCATTTCCTCTTGCCTAGCTTCACATAGTCTAGCAAACTCCACTTTGGCTATATCCATATATACCAGCTTTACCATCCGTGGCTGTTCACTCCCATGGATCGAGTACTTTGATCTCGATCGAGCTTTCAAACTGGCTAAATAATTTTTTTTTTTATATAAAACTGGATATGTTTATGACGTCTAACTGCAGTAGGTGAAATTTCCATATATGAACAGGGAAAGCCCGGAATGTGTAATAAAAATATCCCATCTGTTATTTTTTTCGTTACTTCTTTTAGCGAGGATGTAGATAGAAACGGAGTGCGATAAGCTTTGCGGATTTTCCTTCTCTAAAACTCGTTATTTAACTGTTTTCGTTTTATTTTACATTTTTTTTTTTTTCTTTTCTTTTCGTTCTTTCTTTTTCAATCAATACGAAAATTTTACGAACGATTCTTCCGGGGCTTGATTCGTTGAGAAGATAATCGTCGCTTATATATGATTAATATGAGACACCGCGTAGTTATGATATGCATGTACGCGTTATCCACCAAGTGGAAATCCTTGTGTATATATAAAAATAATAATAACGGACCGGATAACTGAAGAGTCAAAATCGAATCCGTGCGATGTATGAAAAATAAATAAAAAAATAAAATAAATATATATATATATGTGTACTACACATGTATTGATGGATTAATCCGTCTCCCAGAAAGACGATCTCTCCAGCTTCAAGATAAATTGAATGTAACAGTTTGACAGTATCTGAAAAGAAAAACTCTTTTGTTGTCCTGATTATTTCGAACCTGAAGCTGTATATATGTATATGTAGTAATTTTTTTATTTATTGTCTTCCCTCTCTCTCTCTCTCTCATTCTTATTTTTCTTATTTTTCTTTTTCTCACACGCAGAGAAAATTATTCGAAAAACTTGAAATTATTTCCTGAATTAAATATCCACCTTGGATACCACGACCCCTTATCCCTTCAACTAATAATACAATGAAAGGGCCGGCGTATTTAGTGTCCATTTGTACAGATCCCTGCTGAGCTGAGTGCTTCTGGACGTGACATTGTTCATCTGCCATCTCTTCGCCTTGATCCTTTCCTTCAACCTATTATAATAATATTGTTCTTGACGTATACGCAGACATTTGAATGGTAATATCTAGTAATCAAGCGTAGAGTACCATAATCAATAATGAAATACTAATGCCGATTTTTCAACGTCATAATTAGGCAGCTTCAATATTCGTCATGAGATGAATGGCTGACTTTTTTTCATTCAATAGACGAAATAATCAACAAGCTATACTATATCGTGCCGATTCCGATCAACGAAGACTCGAAATCAGTGCAGTTGCCGGTTTCGCTTTATCGAGAGACGCACTTTTCCCTATTACATACCGATCCCTATGCAAAATGTATTTATACCTATCAAGACGTAGAACGTGCACCTAGAATGTGAATGTGAAACGACGTAATCCAGATACTGGCGCATATATACGCTGTATAACCATTGTGAGGTCAATTTATTGTTCTATATGTTACGTGAAGTTGAAAAAGTATTGATAAATCTGACTTGGAACCGGGCACCTCGTTATTCCGCAATACTGTACATATGTATCAGATGATGAAACCGTAGCTGTCTATTTTATACCTGCGTAGGAGACGCAACAAACTGAAGTGTCAAATCGTCAAAGTTCAGTGATAAATGAATTCGCGTAATTTTCCGGAATATGTATACGTGTACGAATTTGGGGATAGTCTGAAAATTCGAAAAAGTATGGTACGATGAAAGGTAGAGAAAGTCGCCTTTACCCGTGATAAAAATCCTGTATAGGATATAAAAGCCACCGAGGAGCAACGTTATAACAGCTAATAATAATGCGCTATCTTATTGCGTGGACCTCTTTCTATTGCGATGCTGTACTAATTCCAAATTGGTTTCGGCCACGACGAGGTTCTTGAACGCTGGCTAGCATAAAGGATCACTGATCCAGGCTACCCAGCTTAGCCCTGTTGTAATTACAGGTCGCGGCGGAGGCTTAGACCTTATTTATACGCAAGCCATGTGACGGTTTTGGTCTCACACGTTTACTACCCCTAGTCTGACGTTGGCTGTCGCAAGACACCAAAATGACATCGAGCTGTCAGTGTAATTTTGACTTTTGAAAAATTTAATCCACGTGTGTATCAGGCGTTCCGCGTCACTTTAGCCACTACATGAAAAACCCCTTACGAAATTACAAGAAATCGGGTTGTACGATACGAACGAATTCACGAGATTTCGAAGCGTTTGAAAATTTTTTCGACCGAATATTCCAGCTTTTTCAATTTTCATTTAAACAGTGATATCTCGGGAACGGCTGATCGTAACGACTATGTTAAAAAACTAAAATCTGCTGCTTTCAAGGCCTACAAGGGTGAAATTTATTTAGATTCGACTGAGTAATTCCGACTGACACTTTGGGCCAAAATCATCGAAAATTTGAAAGTTTCAAGGAAACTACGCTCGACATCATCACCGACATAATTTTTTTTATTTCATTTCGGAAAGATTCAATCGTTCGAGAATTATTTTTCTTCGATAACTCACAAGAAGAATAAGAACGATAGATGAAATCAGAGACGCGCAAAATTCATGAGAAATCGTTTATAGGGATGAGGGGTACACTCGATGTTTTCTGCAGCTATTTTTCAGGTAATGAACATCGCTTAAGCCGATTTTGTACTTTGGTCTTTGTTATTCGTAAGGGAGATATTAGCCATTAATTCACTGTTCCTGTCGCAAGGAAATATTAACTGGACCAAAAGCTTTAATAGTTGGTGAACAAACTTAACCCTTAAGCTTCCGACTTTACCCGATCACCCGTATAACTTTTGGGTTCAAGTCCATTCGAGGTACTAGTAGGTACATATTGTAATAGATTGAAATCAGATCGATAATAAAGTAAGGAAGTAAATAATTGAAATAAACAAAATGCCAACCATAACAATCATTGATGAAAATCTAATTACATGAATATCCACGTATCATGTGGAAATCGAACTAACATTATTTCTTATATCATTTAGGCGACGCGGAGAGCAGGTTCTTTGACAACTCACTGTTCACCCGAAACTTTCTCCGAATTTCTACTCTCGCGGGAAATATAAATCTTGTTTCATCTTTCGTTGAAAAGATTCTGTGGAAAGACCGTTCACGTAATTACCACCAAGAAGCAATATCGGTTTTTCGTATACCTATATGTCTTTATATGTAACATCTTTGATCTTTGAAGGCAAAACATTTGGGAGAACAGAGAACTCCGTCTGACCTAGTGAATAATAAAAAAAAAAAAAAAAAAAAAAAACAAGTAGTCACAATCGATGAGCGGAAAAGAATTTGGTCAATTGGATTTTGAGAAACCACCCCTGTTCACCCGTTTTTATTATTATAACTATATTTAAAAGGCGGAGGGCAGCGATGTGCAGGAGCTAGGAGGAGGCCTGCTGCGACCGCAGCTCGAAACTTGTGGCGCGCGCAACCCTTAGGGGTAATGCAAGGGTGGAAAAGAAAAAAGGAACTTGTGGTGGACGGAAAAAGCTAGGACCCTGGTGCAGGAAAGGAAAGGAAAGGAAAGAAAAGGAAAGGAGAGGAAAGGAACGGACAGGGAAGGGAAGGAAAGAGAAAAGGGAGGAAAGGGTGTTGTAATGAAGCTGAAGAGAAACGCGACACGAAGCGGAGTGCGAAACCGAGAGAGAAGGGGCGTGAAGAGAGGGTTTTAGAGGGGCGGAAAATAGGGTTGGAAGGGGATGGAAGAGAGAGCAAAGGGAGAGAGGCACAAGAGGGTTGATGGTCGCCCAGGGTAGCCCCAGTTAGTCAGTCGCGCGCCAATCCTCCGAAGGCAAACACGTATTCCGTGTGAAAACGCATCCCTTTGCAGGAGTAACTTGCGGAGGAAATTTCTTTTTTTTTTTCCATTCAAAGACTTTGAAAAACTACGGAGCAACCTAACTATTATAACGATTATAAACCATAGAGAAGGAGAAAAAAACACGGAAAAGAATTCCCCGTAAGAACTTCTGTGAAACTTCCATCCAACGGACGATTAACGTGGACCACTACAGAATTCTCATTAATCCGTGGGGATCAAATTCCTATAACCATCCCCGCGCTGCTATACTACTACGGTAAGTCTGTAACTTTTAGTTTTTTTTTCATTTTTGTTTGTTTCATTTTATTTTTTATTTGTGTTTTTTTTTCCGCAGCTTTTCGTTTACGAGTTACACAAAACTCGGGAAACTTGTAAAAAGGTGATTTTTTTTTTTTCTTCTGGTTGTTAGAAATCCAAAAAGCATAAGAATCTAAAGTAAATCCGTTTTTTCTTTTCCCTTTTTATCACTTGCCTTGAAATCTTGATGCATGATTCATTTTCAGCAACCCTCGTTTTTTTACATTCGTAATTCTGATCAAGTTTTAACATTCTCCCGCTGTAGACGTGGGTGGTGGTGGTGGTTCGAAAATTCTGATGAATTTCGGGTGCTCGGAAAATGAACTTATTTAATACGACGAATTTAATACTGATATTGATATATCTTTTGCCTTTGATAAGATCAAGGAGATCTCGAGAGCTGGCCTTTACCTTCTCAGTTAATCGATTTTCCGAAGTCGTAATTTGTTGAGAAAGTAAATTTTCTATATCTACAATCAGTTCGATATCGCCTTTAGCTATTTATAACTGTATTATCAATTCATTACTATAGAATAGAAACCTGGTATCTGATTGTAGAAAATCACTTGATTTATAGCGTTAATTATTCACGAACACTTAACTATACGACAATAAAAGTTTTCAACAGGCAAAAGTTGTTCGAAAAATTCGATATCTAAAGCTATTGATTAATAATATGGATAAATACCTCGTGGAATTTTTCTCCTTATAGAAAAGCTCTCATTGTGAAGAATAGCGTCTGAATTGTTACGGATTTTTCAACGTCGAGGAAATAGGAGTAGGAAATGAAAACGCGGAATCTTACGATTCGCAGATTTTGCGCAATGGAAATATCCGTCGTTAGGTAGAATGCCATTGATAACAGATAAGAATTGAACGAAAGCTTCGAAAACAGTTTGACAATGTCGAAGTTGACTCGCACATACATCAATGAAATGTATGAGTTTGAAAAATGAAATAAACGTCGAACACCGTGATCATGGAAATGGCTTGTTATTCAAAGGGTGTGACTTGCGAGCCAATATTAACGTAAGGGTTGTTAGTGTACCTAAACACCTCGTTACCAAGATTAAGTGCCAATTAAGCTCTTACCGCGATGAAATTCCGTATAGCTATTAAAAGTTTTAATTTAATAAGTGGCTATTAATATTATAGAATCGAGCAGCTACTCGTACGGGTACAAAGCTTTCGAATGAAATATTTTCCCCGCTAATAACACCCCTTGATTTACAAAGGCACACTCTGCGAGTTACTTACAACCGGGGTGGTTGGGTATACTACAGAGATATATACTATATATATATTATAGTTTGCAGTTATCGTCTACTTTCATTTTAATATTATGCTATGTATGAGCCTACTGCAAGTGTAAACGAAAAAATTTAGTATGATAGATCGATTCTACCTGAGGGATGAAATTTTTTTCTTTTTTTTTTTTTTTCTTCTGCAAGTTCATCACTCTACAACTTGATTTGATTTTATTAAATTTTTATACGGAATGTGATTGGATTTAAAAACGGTTCAAAGCTCGCTCTTTTCCTCGCAAAAGTTACGCATTCCTGAAAGAATGATAATCTTTGCGCTGTTTCACTTCTTCTTCGTTTTTACGTTTATATATTTCCATTTAAAGGCTGGTATAATGGATAAATGTTTCAATAAAAAAAAAAAGCTCTTCCGAGTCGTGCATTGGACACGTGTCTGACTGATAATAGTATCAATCAAAAGCACCTTTTGAACCTTCAATTCTATACTATACCGATCAAAGGATGGCCGTAATAAAAGGACAACGAATGTGTTTGGGATCTGTGAATTGGAGATAAAAAGGGAATGTGGAGTATATATTCTGGTTAATTGACACGTAGCGTTAAAGTGAGTTCGTTTTAATATGGTATTTTAAAAAGTGAGGGAAAAGCCTTGTTCTCTACTTCGGTGAGCCAAACGACTCGTCGCGTCGTCGTCTCGCTTGGCAATTGCAAAGTCGCAAATGTTATTTAAGAAAATCTTGTATTAAGTCGAAGCCCCGGTCGGGCGGCTAGCCCAGGGCGCTGTTTAACACAATTGGGGCTCATTTAAAAATCCCATCAAAAATGTACTTAGAATATTTCTATCTCTGTTCGTCGCGTCCCTCGCTTAATATCGTTGGCTCTTCCTCTACCTCCACCTCCACATCCACATCCACTTCCAGCTCATCCTCAACCCTCCATGCTCACGGCAAGCCTCCGAGGGTAGACAGAGAAGCGGGGTGCCTGATTGGATTGTAAGCTCAATTTGCGCTAGCTTCAGTTCGGTCCTTCTTTTTTCGAATTTACTGTAAACTAGAAACTAGAAACTGAAAACTGGAGTCTTCGGTACCATGAGATATACTAGATTTCGTCGAGTACTCATTTTTCCATTAGCTATAATTCCGTGCCAATTTACGACGTCAAGTTTTTCTAAACATTTAATAATAATCGAAAAACTAATAGCTATACCTGAATATATACCTAGGGTTGTAAATTTTCCGTTTAAATAGACTTTAGTTAATTTCAATCGGCATTTAATCAAATGTCAATTATCAGAAGAATAAATAAATACACTTTATCAAATAGATATACCCGATGGATTGCAGACGACGCTACGCGGACGCGAACGTGACGGTGAACTCGTAATAGTAGATATCGCAGACTTTACTCATTTCGTATAATACAGTATAGAGAAAGACTTTCGCATGATTGGGAATAATAAAGCGAGGAGGTTTGTGACTAGGATCAAATCAAGACCCATAAAATATCATGATAGCATTCACTTACGACGGTCCATTTAAATAACCCCTGAACTCTAAGGGTGGCAGGGTAACAGCAGTATACACTTTGGGAATACGATAGCATAAGGAAAAGGCCGTTTCGCACAAGGAAACCGATAGCGATATACTGTATGTGTCATTTATTTGAAGAATAGGATAAGCAAACTTATACCTTAAACTACGTATTTTGATAATAAAGCATTTTTTTTTTAATTCTTTTTTTTTTTTTTTTAGTTTGCTGGCTCTTCGAAAAGCAGATTTATAAATCTAAAGAAAATTTAAGCCTAGATTATGAACGGATTAGAGTAGAGGCTTTATTAACACTTTCGTCCTGCCGCAGGACGGGTGTCCCTTTTAAGCCAAGTTTCTAACATTAAAGTATCTTAATCTTTAATTAACGCGCCTCCCTTAATTATGACGTAATTGCAATTAGATGCTGTAGCTCTGGGTATCACCCTCGGTAAAGTTTCGCCTCTGGGGCTCACCATCGATTCTGATACGTATAATTATTATAAACCAATATAACCAGGGCCTGCAGTTCTTTTTCTTCCATTTTCCATCCACGAAGGAATTAAAACTGCAGCACGTTATATATCCTAAAAAAAAAAAATTTAATTTTGAGTAAAAATCATAACCCAGATATTAAATTATTACCTTCTCTTCTCTTCTCTTCTCTTCTCTATCTCGCCTCGTCCGCGTCGTTATTTTAACGTCAAAATCATGGGTACTAGTTTTAAACCAAGCTGTCTTACTGAAAACTAAACTTACTAAACTGTAACTAATTGTAATAGTTACTAATAGTGCTTGCTCCCAACTCGTACTCGTACCAATCGTAATTTAATCTCAAACTGAGAAACTAGTTCTTCCCTAATTCCAACCAACGAAAACTAAGTTTACTAAACTAAAAGTTACTAAATGACTAGTTGTAAAACTTAGTTGATAATGAATCTCTGCGAATACTACCTGCTACACTGCGTTCTTTTTTCTTCAATTTTAATCACAATAAAAAATTAGAAAATTCGGTAAATCAAAACTGATAGTAAATACTATTATGTATTAGCATAAAGTTAGTCTCGTCATTATTACTAGGATCAGGATAATGACGGACCGTTTCGTTCCATTGAAAGAGTATCGGACGAAGCATCCATACATATTGCTACTTAAAAGTCTATACACACGGTAGATTAGCTCTAGCGTCTAGCCTCTACCCCGATTAGAAAAAGCAATGAGCCCTTTACGAGGCTAACTGGCTGCACGGGGATTCCCCGGAAATGGGGAACGTAAGAGAGCGTAGATCGGCCTAAATTGGGACTGACAGAGACGCAGATAGTCGGAATCACTATTACCTAGTTACTTCAGCTCTTTGCACACGAAATTTTTCAATTCTATGCATAGGATAAATTTTCAAAATTCTACTACATCTCTTCGTGTACATAATGCAGAAATTTACATATAGCCTCTGCCTATGTATAGTATTATTACATAGGGCGACGGGGGAATCGTTTAATTAAAGACGCAGTACCTGATTGTAAGACTTATAAATTTACCTCTTAGTCATTTCTTTCGTTAATTTTAAAATGAAATAAAATTTTACTCCTTACTTGTAAGAATTTTTTTATTTTTTATTTTCATTTCCTTTTCTCCGGGTACTAATTGATGGTTTAAAATGTTGAACGAAAAATTGTAATTTCTGTTGAAAGTTGATAATAAGATATAATCGTAAAACAGTTGAGCAGATAGTTTATACAATTTTCTTATTCCTAATGAATTTTGCTCGAGGATTTGCGTTGCGGAATTTAATTCGCGTTAGCTAAACACCAATTTAACAAATGAAACCGTTTCCGTTTCGTGCAGACGGCAGCTTCTGGTGTAGATTAAAACGATGAGCGTGAACCAGGTGATAAAACCATGTCCTAACCCAACTACTAGAGCTTCGTTCTCCTGGGTCATCAATCTCCGTACTTCTACTTCCAACTATGGTCAGTATATCTGTAGGTATGTGGTAGCTGCTCGTCTCTTCTAACCACCACCATAAAAATGGACTTACATCTCAAGTTTCCTTTTTTATCACGGCTTGGCTTGAAAAGCTTGAATTACAAGACTCTGTCTAGGTATATATGCCGATAAAATGACCAAAACTACTCTGCCCACATATATATTTATATGGAAATTGAAATCGAACTTGTTCAGCTGAATGTTGTACGCAAGCTTAGGCTTCGAGAGCTTAAAATAGTGGATGGACACTGAGAAAGCTCCAGAATCATAGATTGTACAACTAAACAAGCGATTAATGTTAGTTTACATGTAATTTTAGGTTCACACTGGTACACATGTATCGGTGTTGAATTTCATTCGGTTGAACATGGATATATATATATATATATATGGGAGAATTGGCGATAAAATTAGAAGCAAAGCTTGAAATAAAATTTCATTTTATTTGCTAGAAGGCAATTTTAGCCGGAACTACGCGCTATCTGGGTTGAGCCTACCAGCGCATTGAGGTAAATACCATTTTATATAGCTCGTGTATATAACGGGAAGAAAGCACATGGGCTTTACTATGGACACTGCAGAAGAGGGCGAGGAGGACAGTAGCTAGCCAGCAGGGAAGGTAATGGCTGCGAACTATCTACCAGAAAATCCCTTTCGTTGAATATAATGTAATATATACCTAATGTATAGGATAGTATGCTATAATAATACTACCTGCAATGCATACCAAATTATACTCTGCGCTGTTCAATGCCGAGGATGCACCGTCCTCATCCCGTCTTTTCATAAGCTATTATCGGTCCATCCTGGTCCTCTTATCTGTGGATAACAAAATCGCTGATATTTTACTCGGTATCAATTTTTTGTTCACTCCGTCATCGACTTGTCGACTATATTACAATTTTGGTTGAGAATTTTCAACAACCTTTTGAGGCTGTGAACGAAAATAAATGGGGCTGGGTTAAAGTTCCGAATCTTGAAAGACCCGAACAGGGAATATTCAGAATTTGAATATTTTAACGACTCACAGTTTTTGGAAAGGATATTTCAAAGAGTTTGAAACGAAGAACAGCGGAGGTTCAATATTCCGAAAGGCCAAACCTCCGAAATTTAGAATGCACTGTTTGATAACTCTTTTTTATCCAACTATTATAAATATCTTGTGTTTTTGCATCCTGAGAAATAGACAAAAATTTCGGGGATCCGGAATTTCGCAGTTTTGATCTGCCTGCATTCCGATCTTCCGAAATTTCAATTTTCTGAATTATCCTCTCCCAAAATTCAAAATCGTCTGAAACGAATTCGAAATTTTTACCGTTCGGAACCTTAGATATTTTTATCTTCGACCTGGTCTCAGTATGATGCAGTAAAATTTGGTTTTTACGTTTCAAATTGCAAAGTATGTATATTTAAAAAAAAAAAAAAAAAAGATATATTCGGGGAAGTGTGGCGAGGATTATTCTACTTTTTTATTTATTTTTTTTTTTATTGAAATAAAAACTCCTTCTTCATGATTTCGCGAGAACAAATCTACAGTCTAGTACCCGACGGATGAATCCTTGTTAAATCCAGTTCAAATCGAAAACTCGTAAATTGTGCAAACACCATTACTATTTCATCCGCAAAAATTAACGGTTAATCCCTCGGATAAAATGGCAGTAAATGACCCGTGATCCTGGTGTAAGCCCTACACGAAGCCAACAATCGACAACCCCTCTTCAACCTTTAGCCCCCCTCCTATTCGTTCGTTCTCGTTATCGAGGAACATATTTCAGTTAGAGGAGCTAATAAAACGGTCTAGTATCTTTATACTAGTTTTTGCCTCGGTATACCTTGCGCTTTTTCAGCCCGCGTATACTTTTATATTATTTATTGAATCAACGGTCAGATTACCTTTATAAACGGGCATATGCTATATAGTATATATATATATGTGTGTATTCTCGTACCAGGATTATATTTCTGCTCAGATATATCGCGGAAAGAAATTATTTTCATTAATTTCAATATTCAGATGGAAGAGGATTGATTCTGAGATTGGCCATTTTTCATCCCCGGGGCACTTGAGACACCTTAAAACCTCTCACGATTAATATAAACGAGTCAAATATCAGGTATTGCCCCTCCATACCCTCGCCCTATGTAATCAATCCGATCTGAAAGTGGGAGATTTTTTTTTTCTTTTTATTTCGAATTCGTAATAATTCTCATTATATTTAAGACACGAATTGAACCAATCCACCCATAATATAATTAATATCTAATACTCAAGAATCGGGGAAAATCTATACGAGTATATGTATGGACGTGCACTAGCTGTATTTCTACATACGTAAAACGTGTGCGGAAAAATGGGGCGGAAAATCGTTCATAAGGACGTCTATAGAAGGTCAGAAAAGATCTCGTTAAGTGGCAAGGAGAATTTCCGGTCTACGTATATAGATCGCGAAGGTCTACTTCCGGTCTCGCTGCACAGGTCTCGACGTCAATATATAATTGAGGAAACGTGAGGTGAATTTTTCCAAGCATTTGTGAAGGAAGCGATTTTCCCATTGCCTCGACGAATTTTTAGAAGGACGTTAAAAGCAAATGTGACAAGGCTCCAGCGGTTGGCCAGGATCTGAATGCGAAGGAGGCGAGAGACCGAGTTTTAGAATCGTAAAATTTGAAATTGCCAAGAATAAATTTGCATTTCACGTTTTGAGGGGCCGTTTTTCGCAAATTTATTCCAACACTTCGCCACTGACT
Source organism: Tenthredo scrophulariae (assembly GCA_963978835.1). NCBI lineage: Eukaryota > Metazoa > Arthropoda > Insecta > Hymenoptera > Tenthredinidae > Tenthredo > Tenthredo scrophulariae. The sequence continues at coordinate 9,293,612 of OZ022232.1, forward strand.
TAACTCCTACCCGAACGCTTTAAGATATCTACAGATTTCTCGTTTCAGGCTGACCTCAGACGAACCATTACTACTTGAATTCATCGCTCCGAGAAAATGCTTGAATAGCTACGACAAGCCTTTGCCATATAATCATTAACCAATTATTTTCGGTAAATCAAAGCTTTATGAATGCGACATATTCCGTAAAAATATTTAATGGCTAGAATCATCGAAGTTCTTTCGAATTTCGTGTAAAGTAAAAACAGGAAAGCCCGGTCTACCTTCTTATACATTATAGCACCCAATGAAATTTCAGCCTGAATAAGTATTCTCGTCGATGGAAGAAAGCGAATTGAATATTTCAATATATATATATGGTTGAAATGAATAATAATTGTGGTTATCTGAACTGTTACAACTCTCGCCCGTCGTTGTCTTGCGTAAATTGAATCTTATTAAACGATCGAATTGATTTTCTTTTGATTAAAACAACGAGAGATTGGGGTGCGCGTCTGAATTCATTGGCCCTCGGTAAATTTCCGTCAGTAAGTTCTTTCAGAGTTGTATAGGTATCATTTCCCAAATATATCTACCTTCCTACCTATGTACGGCTTGTATAATGTAGAACCATTGCAGCAATCAAATACGCTAGATATCTAAATTCATTACTGTCTGTTTCCAGAAGTTTAATTAAATAAGAAACAAGCGTACAGCGTAAATACGAGAAGAGAAAGAAATGGGAGGGGCGACTGGAGGAAGCGAAAAAGGAAGGGCGAGGGCTTCTTACATATTTCAATCGAGCGAAAGAGATGAGAATATACCGATTGATGTAAGCGTTTATAGAGCCAAAAGATATTCGAATGATTACTGGAGGGGGATCTCCTATTAAAAATATCATTTCAAAGAAACTCGAAGGCATTAGAATCTCGGATCGATTATGGGAATTCTTATATTTCTAGTTCAATCGTCATTCCGATTTAACGATTTTAATAACATCATAAAACTTCTTAAAAATAATGAAAAACGATTGAATTTAAGGAACTTCTCCAACGCACAATAACTTCTAAATTCAAAATTCTTCGATTTCATCGTACAATTGAACGCTTACTCTTGGAACTGATTAATATGTATTTATATATACGTATATATATATATACATATATATTTTTTTTTTTTTTTTGTTCATCACATTCAGTGAAGTTTATTGACCTGAAGGATTGGGCAACTCCGAACCGTGTCCTTGAATTTGAACGTTTCATTTCTCTCAATTCGTGTAATAATATTTATCGAGAAAGTATAACTGATCTTGAGTATCTGAAATACAGATTTACAAATATTCTACGGCATTATTGGAACGAAAAAAAGAACTTTACATTCGCAGAGGTAACAAGTAATTAAAAATGATCCACTTGAAGTAATTGGTTTTCGTAATTGGAATAACAGAAACAGCCAGAATTAAAATCACAATTTTCGACTGTATTTAGTCTCTCTAAATCTCTTGATTCTTCCTATGGGGATGTACCACGTATGTATATGAGAATGCAATACGACAGTGGATATTTTTTCATAGTTATCATTATTGTTATCATCGTGAATATATTTTTCTTCAAACTTGGCCCTGTAAATAATAATTTAGAGGAACGTAGCTCGTTTTTAATTTTCTCACTTTTTTAGAACTTGGGACTTGGTAGAATAAAGTTTTCGTGGTAAGACGACGCTTCATACCCTGGAGCGTTAACACCCTGCATAACGTCTCTTTCTTTCTTTTATTTTATTTTATTTATTTTTTTTTATATATATATATATATCCTTCAACCCCTCATCTCCCACGCGCCTCGCAAATTCATTCTTGCACCCGCGTGACTTTGCCAACTCCTCCTACTTCTCGACAGAAGAACCCAGCAGTAGTTAAAACTTGAATAAATTACTTTTTTCTTCTATGCTTTTTCGCCCCTACAAACCAATTTCATTATGCACCTGGCAATTGAACCCTCCTGCTTCTTCTCCCGACACCACTGTCACACTAGAAGCTAGCTCTTGGACTTATCGTCAGTTGAAAAAAAAAAAAAAAAAAAAAAGAAAAGGAAGAAAGAAAAATCAAAAACAAATACGAACTATCTATTAAGAAAGTTCAACCCCCGTACAGATAGTTTCTTACATACGTTTACTTGTGCAATTCAATGAATTGAATAATATAACATCAAAATATTCATTATGTGACAACTTAAACATTTCAATTAACTCAATCCATTTTTAATAATAACTTACTAATTATTTTAAAAATGTTCATAAAATCTATATCGAATCTTTCCAGTGTCATAAAAGAAATGTCAAAATGACATTTTTTTATAAATACCAAAAAGGTAAAATAATTCGAAGATAAATCGATTCAGGTGAATAATAACTTGATTTTATTTCCTATCTACGTATGAAAAGAAAGAAAGAAAGAAAGAAAGAAAAAAAAAAACGTTCAAATTTTTTTTCCAACGAACATGAGCGACTCGGTGCATTTTAGCGAACAATGACTGCCTTGCAAAGTTCTGTTAATATTGTGCGGTTGCCACAATGAAGTCGGTATACAGAGCCGTCAGATAGGGTATGACGTTTGTAAGATATACCTATATGTGTTTATACACATCGCATCTCTACCTCAGCTGTACGTCTATATATGCACATAGATCTGTAGCCAAAGTACAACTACAGCCAGAGATTGAAGGGTCTTCTGTTCATAGTGAAAACGGCGAAAGGGATGCCCGCGAATTTACCACTGACTCGCATCTTGCTTATACGTATATAATACACGTTTAATACATAACTTTGTACATGTGGACCGTATAGTGAGACACAATCGTATCGCGACCGGAAACCGGCGTCGCAGGCATTGTTTTGAACGTCGACGTTTGACGTCGGAACGACGGGCATCGCACCCCCACAGCAGCTGTGATGATATTTCATCGCCTCCCTTTAAGCGGTTTGTCATAACTCGAAGAGTTTCAGTTGATTTAATTATATCAAAAAATGAATGAGAAGGACGTATCACGAAATAACATTAGTAAAGTGTACCATGGGTTTATCCAAAGAGATACTGCGAGTCTAAAGACCCGAGGCAATGATGAGTTGAACAAAGCAGTACGGTAACATGAGTTTTCATTTTTCGAACTTATTTTGGTTCCTGTTTTCCTTATATTATTTGCTTTTCAATTTTGACGAATCTTCGCATTCGTTGTTTTTCACTTTTAATATTTCTCTGCTCCGAAAAGGCGGAACTGATGAGCCTTTGATGAAAATTTGTCGCTTACCCAACTCCCACGAGAATTAATAAAACAAACCTTTGTTCCAGGAATCCGACTTTGATATACAATCATTTTTATATATTTACTTATTTATTTATCGTTTGTTCGATATTAATATTTTCGATATTAATAGTATTTTCTCAATTGATCCGCGGGGTAAAATGAGACAAATAAAGCTATGGCCACAGCTTTCATCCCTTAAAAATTTCAAATCATTTTCATTTACGAACTTGACAGATTTATATCCCGCAATAATTTCAACAATACGTCAAGCTCTATATGGCTGTTATAAAAATGAAAGTACTACACCTTCAGGTGCTAATTGTGATCCGAAATTAATTAAAATGGTTTAGGAGTCGTAGAGTCATTCGTATGGTTAAATTTTCACATACATTCGTCATCGTTCGTATCTATCCCCTGGTCCCTAGGTTTGAAAGGGTATAATTTTATTTTATAAAATTCGGTCAAAAGAGTGAAAGGCAGGGAGCATTAATTTGGTTAAATGAGTTGTTTGCTAACTCGGTTAAATGCGCGTGGAGGCATGGTCGCTTCGGCGGCGTATAATGGTTTGACATGGTTATTGACGTTTTAGTCTGAAATCTAATTATTCTATATACGTGCCTGTCTGCCATCGCCGTGATGCGTCATCCTGCGTCTATAAATCACATAGGTACGTAGACTTACTCGTACCAATCTACATTTGTACGTAGATATAGGTTCTACACACATGACGATATTGATATGGAAGTCTCATTACTCGGAAATAATTGCGAAAGATGATTCGGACCAAAGCTTCTCAGTTATGCGACGGGATGAACGAAACTGATGGTGAATAGAGCGAATTTGGAAACAAGAAAAAGTACGATGAAATTTTTTACGAAATTGTGATAATTATTTTTCCAATATAATTTAGGTCTCGAGATTATTTTCTATCTATAGGTAGTACATATAGGTACATACCTACAGGTGTATGTGTATTTCGTTACGTGTTGGGAATACGGAGTCGATTCTGTTGGAAGAACTGTTGCAAGTGAAGTGAGGGTATCAGGAAGTAGAAATTTACATACCAACCAATAGCCTCTAGCTATTGAAATACTTTGTACAAAGCAAAGTATTAAGAGAGATGGAAAATGGAAAAAAGAAGAAAGAAAAGCCTTGACTTTGTGAAAAGCGCAATTGGCAGCTGACTACCTATTACTGCATGACAAAATATCGGAAAACCTCTCACTATACAAAGTGATAAAAGCAAACCATATTCATACCTCAATGCAGGTTAAATTTCTAGTCATACATACGTATCGTAAGTACGTGCAGCTCTTCGTGATTCAAACTCATACATATATCTTCTCATCCACCTGAGTATCGCAGTGCTTTCAATTGCCAATATATCGGAAAGGAATCCGATCAAGGGTCAGCTTCGCATTGGGCTACTGAAAACTAATATAAGTTTGTATAGTTCAATTATTTTGGGAAATTTTTTATTCCCCTTTATACTCCCTTGCACTTTGATTTAATGCATTTCGATTGTTACCTTTAGCAAAAATGGGTTTAATGAACACCTTCACCTGACGACTGAAATTTAACTGCCGGTCGATTTCACTCAAAAAAGTAACGCAATGCTCGTTTTCCCGCAAACAGCTTGATTTTAAAACCACTCGTTAACACAATTGACCGAGGCTCGTGGCCCATCGAGTACTCGCTGGATACACATCAATTCGCAATCGTAAACCACGCTCTAACGATCCCTCGTAACGGGAAATTCCAAAAAGCACAATTTACCAGGCTACTTGGACCATAGGAGAGCTAGGCAGCATCGAAATTCAACAAAACCTCATGAAACTCCCTCAAAACAAAAAAAAACAAAAAACCAAAACGTAAATAATTGTTGATTAATTCTTTAAGACTTCACGGTTTCTAATTATCTTAAACATTTGGAACATTATTCATCGGGCCGTTTGTTGAAATAACGTGAAGCAGAGACAGCCTATTTATTATTCCTCTTGGCAGCCCTCGTTTTCTTTGAAATTGAAACTTGAAATGAAACACTCCGTGCGGTTTTTACGGTTCAATAAATGTCCCAATGTATCAACGTTTTATTCTTACAAAAAAGGATCCGTTCTTTTTTTTTTTTTTCTTTTTACATCAGCTTTGGGTAAGCCACGTCCAATCATTCTTTGAAATGAGTTACATCTGTTGAAGAATTTCAATATATCTACTATTGATTCAAATATTGAAACAGAGTCGAAATAAAAAATCCCAAAAATATATTTCGAGACATTCCACGTCCATTAATGAGCCCAAAATTCTATAATAATTATTCATATCTCTTCTCCATCAATCTGCAATAATTTTCTCGCCCTTTTGTTGCCAGGTTTAAATCATCGACGAGCACCTGTACGCGTGGTGCTATCATGAAATGGACCAAATCTCTGCAGATAACGACCGGACAAGACCTTAGTTAGAACATGCCCATCTGTTTCGATTTCACAGGTGCTGCACGCCTTGCCCAATCAATTTCACGTAACTATGTACCAAAATCGATCTATAACACCATATTATGTACACGTAGCATCCACGTGCACACAAATGTATATTTTCACATACATAATTATATGTAGTAGAGTAATACGTATAATATGTGATAACTGGCGAAAAGAAAAACTGAAGGAAAAATTAGGATAAATAGTCAGTGAAATTAATACTTTTCAAATATTTGGTAAAAATGTTGATTTTTTCTCAAAAATATCCTGATAAATGATAATTTGTTTATTAATTAACCAAACGTTCAACTGAGAGAAAGGAACAGGAGAATTGATATATGTGTTGAAAATATACGAGAGTATGTTTTTATTGTATTAATATTTGATTTTAGTTATACAGTTTGATGTAGTATTATAAATATTTATTGTTCGTAACAAACCAATCTGGTTGAAAAGCAAATTTACCACAGAGTTCCAAGCATCAAGCGGCTACTATACCTGGATAGTTTACCTTTAGAAGATAAAGTGCTACGCGAACCTTTGCACCATAGTGGTTACAAGGCACACCATATTCTAATTATGTTAAGTACACTGGTACTGTTGCACAAACTATAGAAACTAAACCAGCGTATACAGTATAATATATAGGGAGGCTATAACGCAGTTACCGAGTGTAGCGAAACACCAACCTGCACCCTTGTGATCAGACAGTAACTAACTGCTTTGAATATATATATATTGCTTTCAGACCATCCACTTCCCTATATATCTAGATATATATACAGATACGATATACATGGTCTGCGTATACATAACCATAATGTTGGTCTATCTCTGTACCTTAGATGCACAATATACATCGATATAGTATGGATAGATTGTATGCATGGGGTATAAAGACGACATATACCTATATACAGATAGGGGTGCAACGTGGAGACCCAATGCTCGTTAGATATTTGTTCTTCTTCTTTTTTTTTTTTTTTTTGGGTATCAGTTTTTGGGTGATATCGAATTTTCTCCACGATGTATCATGTATAGTATATTTTGTTCAGTGCTACCCAACTGAAGACAAGATAAAATATATAAGGGTATCAATTGCTTCCGTTCTTCTTTGTCTGGTCCTGCGAAGACACTCTTGACGAAACGATTCCTCCCCGAGACAACAGCATACTTCTTGCTTCTATTTCTTGTATTATTATTTTCATTTCATTTTCCATCTTGATGTATAATGTTACTCTTCATATTTCACAACGATACAATTTCACAGCCGTTAAGATAATAATGTAACTTTCGTGTCGAGATCAAATTCAAAAAATAAAAATTATAATTATACTTTATTCCGGCTGCAGGGTGAGAAAGACGTTACATCAACTTCTTCCCACTTTTTTTTTCGAACCAGTAAATCTTCCGAATACAGTGTTGAGTAGTTTCGAAAAATCTATCCCTTCGACCCGGGCGAATCTTTTCCTTTTTCATAAACTTAGATTTCCTGTCTTTATAGTATATCAGGATAAACGATACTTGCACAAACCAATAAGACATTATATGAACGGGTTCGATAAAAGTTTCAGCTAAAACTTTAAAGAGCAGATACTTGGATACACAGAATGCCCTCGAAGCAATTAACGAATTATTTCAAATCGTCTTACCAGCTTCCTTACCCTTCCCTTCACCCCCGCGGATTTTAATTATGGAGGGGTATCGCGAGGGTGGTTGTGTAGGTTTAAGGTAGCTCAAACCATGGCCATGGCTGTGTGGGCTGCGGCTGTGGCTGTGGCTGTGGCTGTGGCCGGGCTAGGCGTGGCGGTATAGTAAGGGTAGTAAATTTATACTTAAGTCAATATACCCTGGGGCGTAAGGGTCGCCGCAGTGCTTCGTTACAGGATCCTTTGGAATGGAATGAAATGAAATCGTGGCATCCTCATGCACGCACTGAGAAAATGAGAATAAAATAAAATGAAATAAAATGATGAACGTTGCTGAAGCCAAGCTACTTCGAGAAGTTTCGAATTTTATCTCCTACCCTTCGCTTCCTCTATCCACTTATTGCGTATAAACAAGTTTAAATATCCTGCCATGATGTTCTACGATGAGCTTTTACCACATTTTCATTTTTTCCTCATTCTAGACAATTTGTGATACGCGTTGATATCTTCGTGCACTTCTCATGATCAAACATCGGCTATGGTAAGTAATGAAAAAATGAAGGAGTCAACCTTTTAGGAAAAATGATGGGATGAATTCATGGAGATCGACGAGGAATAAAATATCGCTACAGACGTCCGGGTTTCGAGACATGCGAGCCGTTCTGTAAAACGCTGGTTCGTTGTCGACGAAACCTGCACGATTTGTGGCTACGTCAACCAGTTACGTCGTAAATTAATTAACAACACCTGTGCGCGAACTACAAGTATGAAACACCCCGACGGGTAGAAATCACATGAAGGGTGGGAGAGAGGGGTTGCCCCATTTACTGTGAGAGAGAATCCACCTATTGTCTGACATAAGCTACGTCAGATTTGAAACTTATGGTTGAAATTCGAAGCTCTAGATTAGGTCGCACTATCATTGAAAGGACGAGCCATTGTCAGAGAAGATAATTATGTCCGTTGCAGTACTATATCAGTTTTAGACGTCAGAATTATGTGTACGGAAAATCTCCGAGCGATAACTCAATTTATAGGCGTTTATTTAAATTTTCAAAAATTTACTCCATTTAAACCCTTAATAATAATAATTTAAAGCCGGATTTAACTGATCAAAATTTTTCGATTAAAAATTTGAGCTTAAAAGGATTTTGAACGAAAAAAAAAAGTAGAAAATACAATTTTGCAATTTGAGATTAATGGAATTAAGTACACGCTAGGAATTGATGAAATTCGTTTATGTGCGGGACGGAAACCCTTGCCATTTCAATTATATTTTTCATGTTACGAACGACAATGATAATTCTATCGATGTATAAGGAATGAAGAAAGAAAAAATTTTACAAGGTTCAAGACTTGTAGGGTTTTAATAAATGTGAAATTCTATAGCCTTTGACCACACCAAGGAAAAGTATAAAAAGAAGGGACCTGGCTTCGATGGTCATACCACAAGGTGCACACTTTAAAAAAATAAAATAAGAATATAATGCGAAGGGATCAGATCCTCGCCAGCTCGCTTGGACATAAGTGATTAATTATTACGATACACGAACATGTTTTTACCTCACTCTTGATTATCTTATATTATATTTACACACCTTCGATTTTACCATATGCGGCTATTAACCGAACAGTGCTAAAAGCAACCGATCGATGCTCTTCCACCTATTATTACACCTAAATACATATTAGATAATAACATATGAGCGAAAAAACATTTTTAACAAATTAACATATTTTCTTAATCAGGGGGTTAAGACTTCGGAATTTTTTAGTCTGAATAACGTTGCAGTATTAACTAAAAGTACTAAGTCTTAGATCAATCTAGCTGCAGCCGTTGGTAATAATAATTAGTTCGCAAGATACCAAGCATCACCGTAGGTCGGGCTTAGGGGTTTGCTTAACTCGAGGTTAACTTGAGATTAACTCACTTAGAAGGAGTTGGCCCCCGGGGCCTCAACATTGCTTTAGGCCTCTATTAGTACGAGTATTGCTATTAGTATTAGTATCAAAATTAGTATCAGTATTAGTATTACTACTGGTATTAGTTAACCCGAGCAGCATCGTCTAAACGCATTACGCTCCCGCGGATTTGCCGCCTGTTAATTCAGACGTCAACTTGCTGAGAAATATGTACGTTACAAATGCGTACACATGGGGCTTTCCACGTCAGATTTTCACCCCACTTCCCTCATCCCCTTAGATTTTTATCTTTTTTTAACATGATGTTGTTACCGACTCGAAAGGGTCGCGGAATATTTTTCAGATTTTTTCAGCCACCAGTGAAATTTGAAAAAAATATGAGAAAACAAATTCCGAAAACGCGGTTTTTAAAAATATAAAAGAACATTCACACTAATTCTGTGATTTAAAATATCATTTTCGAGCACCGCACGATGATGGGATATCAATATTTACTATTTTTTTTTTTTTTTTTTTTTGCAAGGTTTTAGTCTTTTCATGTCGGAACTCGAGCTTTTATTTTTGTGACCGGTCACGATGGAGAAAAATTCAAATTCATTAATATTTGATAAAGTCATGACGTTACGTTTCTTTAAGTTTGATTCGCATGACGTTACGTTTCTTTAAGTTCATTCGTTGATCCCGTCCGCTGATGGACTCCACACCTACCTGCAGTGTAGCCATAAGCTGTCAAACCGATGATCTCCTGCGACCTTATTTCACGTGTTGAACAGAGTTATCTCGAGTTGTGATAAGAGAATGAGAAAATGAAGACATCTCAGATATCGACTTCTTAATAAGAAATACAGAGTCGGGTAAGCAGATGCGGCATTTCATGCGGAATCGACCTGAATCTGACCCTCGACCTTTCGGATTTGGTTCACGATTATTTATGTGTTCATCCCAACTCTAAAAAGAATTCGTATTTTTTTCAAATTTTTGCAAAAAATTATTATTTTTTTTTTTTTGAACTGCTTCGATAAAAAAAAATTGAACAAATTTGGAAGCACAAGTCAAAATGGGCCTCCGGAGCGTAGTGGGACCCATGAAAGTTTTTTTGTTCACTTCTTTCCAATTTTTTTTATCGAAACAGTAAAAAACAAAAAAATGAAACGAACGCAGATCGATTCGGTACGGACTGCTCCATACACAAAAAGAATACCTTCTTTCACATCGTTATTTATTTATTTACCAATACTTCGAGTGTCCCAGTGTCAAAGTTTCCAAAATTCAAACATTGAAGCTAAATGTTCGGAAATAACCATCGCCAGTCGCAATAGGTATGAAAACTTTGTGTATTCTACACCTCAATCGTATATTATAACAGAGAACTTACGTTGGTATGGAAAGTGCTTGATTAAATAATAAAAATTTATTTTTTACTTTGACCAGGGTCTGGGATAGCGTTTTAGTAACGATAAGTGATCAATTTTTAGATATAATTATAAAAAATGTGAATCCAAGACCGTGCTTGAGATTTTTACGAACGGATTTTCGTGTGTAAACATTTCATTATCTTTCGAGTAATAACAAATTTCGGCACCAAGTTGCCGAAAGTTTAAACAATCTTTAAATATAGAACAACCTTTTATGTACATAAATTAAAACTCACTGATCAGTGGTCTGCAGTTTCGAAAAAATAAACAGTGCAAGAGATGCCTATGCGAAATTAATTTTTTTTTTAACAATATTCATCAGTGAATTCTTATTGTTGTTGAAAATGTAAGTTTTTGTGTCAAATTGGAATAGTTTTTGACGTTTTCCTCTTTTCATTTTTATTTCTTTTTTTTTTCTGATCATTTTTTACTTCAATGAAACTAAACTACGAGCTTAGACTCCGATAGCTGGCGATGCGTGAAATTCGAAAAGGACAGAGCACTGCGTCGATAATCGGAGACCCTACGAAAATCCCTGGGAGGTTCTTCGCAGGCACCAGCCACCAGGAGCAACCGCTGAGCCCTCGACCTCCCTGTGCGGAACTCGTCCCGCCGTCTCAGTCACCCTAAGAGTCAGAAGGGCGGGTGACGTGGGTGACGCAGAGTGAGCCGTCTTCGAGCCTCGACAAACTCTGATTCAAAGATTACACTTCGAAAATCCCGGAAAAGTCGCACACCGAAAATGTCAATCCTTTTTCTTTCTCTTTTTTTCCCTCTTTTTTCGTTGTCCTTCTTTTTTTTCTGGCGATGGATTTTAGGCTAAATTTAAAAACATTCCGTTTTAGATTTCGCTGTTCTAATACCAGCTACAGCTATCTTGACGCTGTTGTCATCATCTGATTTGTACCCCCATCTCGTCTTTCCTTTTTTTATTTTTTTCAACACGTGTTTTCCAAACTCTATTTTGACGTGAAAAAAAAGATGTATTTAAATGCCCGTTAGACCCACAGAATTCTCAAGATTTTCTACCCTTCCCATGCTCTTCCCATGCTCTTTTCCATGAGTGAATGACGTATACTAGGTAGTACAAGGAACTCGAATTTTTATTATATTATAAACACAAATTTGAAACTAAATGTTGTTAATGAATTTTTTACTGAATAAAAGTATTCAGTTTGCAAGCAAATAGAATTTTCACAGAATCAGGAGTGAAACGATTTAAGTTAATTACGCTTTGATTTGACCCGACTGATTTACTTACTCACAGAGTTTCTCTTCCCGTTCGTATACAAGCACTGCTTTAACACGTATATAACCGAGGTAAATAATACCTACCTACCCCATGGGAATATAATTTCATACGCTGATATTCTGTAACGTAATTTTCCACAGCGATCTTTTTATTTCGTTACACCAAATATGTTGAGTTAAATAATTGATTTTTACCCTGTCACAAGTCACGGTTTAACGAACCAACTCTCAACACAATTTTATACATACATATATGTGTATCTTTTGATTAATCGCCTGTAGGGGAGAGACAAAAATTGACATTTAGTTATTATAGGATAATAAAAACGAATTTTCAGATGATAAAATATCGACAATTTATTTGTTCGACATATCCAGTTATTATTATTGATAATTAATAAACTAAAGTAATTTTTTGTTCGTTTGAAAATATGATTTCAACAATATTTACATGCGCCTTACTTACAGGTATATAAATCGGTGTGTGTACATGGGTAGGTATACGTGATAAAACTTTCAGTTTGAAACATGTTCGGAAGCGAACCATAACTAGGATGAATAGGAAATCATCGAGCGACCAGGGTTATAACGAGGCGTAATGATCCTTGTCTATCACGCATCTAGATATATGTATATGTATATATATATATATATATATGTAAATGTGTTCACATACGTCACCGTAGTGTTCAATGCGTTAACCTCTGACCTGTGATATGCGGTTTCATCAACGTAGTAACAGGTAAAGGCTGGGAGTGTAATATTCGTCACACGTATACCAAAATTAATAATTTATAGCCCCATAACACATATTGGTGAAATAATTATTGACACCTTATCCTGAGACGTGAGGGATATAATGTCATCAAAAAAGACAAACAACATGAACAAAGAAAAAAATCTCTTTCGATTTTCTTATAATGAGAAAAAAATTTCAAAAATCTGCATTTTTCTTTTAATTTAATTTTATTCTTCTTCGGGTAATTTATTCATCGTTACGAAGTACGTTTATCCTCCTTTATTTCGCGTTTTTTACCAGTGTGAATAATTTTTTTTTTTTCTTCTTTCCGAAAGACTCACCAAATTTTTCATTATATTAAATTTTATAATATAAACCCACCTCTGAGGATGTGGTTTTCGTCAATGAATTCAATCGAGTTCAAAGATTTTTTTTTTTTTCATTTCCGTCAATTTTTCAACAAAATGGTAAAAAGAACCGTACGTTAATCCCCTCAAGTTATGATTTATATCCCTGAGGGATTGTGCGATTAAGAGAAAAAAAAAAAAAAAAAAAAACAATAATAATAATAGTAATGATAATGATAACAACAATAATGAAGAGGCATGAAACATAAACTAAGAAAATAAAAAAAATAAAAAAATACGAAAAGTGCGGGGTAAAAAAAATTGAGGAAAAAAGGAAATACCTCCGACCCGAAGACAGGTTCCACCGGTGCGATGCCGCGAGAGATTAATGTCTCCTTCACCGTCGACGAAGTTGCTTCCCTGCGTAGTTTTTTGATTAATTGTCAAGATACGTCACTGAATGCGTGCTACTTTGGTGAAGAGTCTGCCGGGTTTCCCTCTTTTCGAGACATTTTTTTTATTTTTTACTTTTACTTTGTTTTTTTACTCATCCTGCCTCATTAAGGTTGCATCTTCCCTTAAACGCGAGGGATTTTTATGAATTAGCAAGAAAATTTTTCAGATTTTTATTAAGTTAACGTCGTCAACTTTTCGACAATTTTTAACACGTCATCAATCAAATTTCAAGATATTAATGAATTTATTTAAAAAAATGTGCTGCTCTACTACCACGTATGCAAAATAATTTATAACGAGGTACTTGACCCTTCAGTATATAACATATTAGAATATTAATTACATATTAATATTATATATTATTATAAGATATTTATACCTGGGATGTGATGTGAAAATTTCAATCACGGAATATCAAATCATTGCATTTCAACGAAGCTTTATTACTCCAAAATTATAATATTTCAATGAATTCAAACGGAATGCAGCCTATGATTGAAAAATCCATTTTTTTCATTCACTTTCGATCTGTATGCAATTTTTATTATAGAGTATATTTTTAATTTGCATTTTTTCAGTTTTTATTTTTATAAGTTCGTTCATATTTATTAGTAATATTGGACTGTCGAGTCAAATTACCTGGTAGCTTGTCGGGCACGTATGGGGCTACCGATCTTTGTCCCCCTAACGGTAGGTGACAGCCCTTCTGACAGGCTCGTGACATCTGTGGCTAGCTCTTCGCTATATACGCATCTAATTATTGCCGGCGAACCTGCGAATTGCAGTGAGTCTGTACCGGGTGTTTGGTCGAAAAAATTATCCTCGTTATTTACGTAAGGTAGGCAACTATATATTTCGGTAAGAAATCATAAGGATACGGTGCAGGTCTAGCGATGGACGTACGTTTCAATCCCGATATTACGCACATCAAATCGAAACGAAAAAATAAAATATCGACATATGAAGTAGAAAGAAGTTGGAGTCGAGTTCTCAGAAAAAAAGTCAATTTTAAATTTCACAACACATTTTATTGAAGGAATCGTATCAGGAGAAGGATTAAACTGTTCCAAATGTTTCTTCGTTAAAACAATTATTCTACAAATTTGAATGAGCCGCTAATCCCGTGCCGAAATTTCGTTCCAAAATATTGGCCGAGAAAGAGCAAGAGAAAACTTCGTAACTAATGTGGACATGGAGTTATATTCGCCAACTGATCCTTAAGGACCTCCAATGCATCTGCATAGCGGATCAGAAATTAAACTACTTTACGCAACAATTTCAAGAAATCTTGAAGCCAGACGTCAAATATCGTTCAAATTTTCCTACAGTTTCGATAGCAATGATGCATTCAATTGTACGGTACTACCTTGAGTGCTGGCAGCAGACTCATACAGCTTGATTAAAGTTTAAGTGATAACGAAGGAGGGCCGAGAGCCGTATCAATTTTTTGCGTATGTGAGAGATTTTCAAATCTTTTTAAATTTTAAAAATTTCAAACTTTCAAATTTTTTCATTCGTGCAAATGCCTGAAACAATTGAAGGCCAAAATGCGTCATATTTTGAAGATGAAAAATGCTTACGAGATTATTTTTTCATCGTATTATAAAATATATATTTTACACCAAGTCTGTTTAAATACGCGTCTGTTAATTTCATATCGGTTATTGATAAAATACAATGACTCAATTATGCAGCAATATAATAGGCTCATGCGTGACAAGTAAATATTCGTTAGCGTGAAATTCAGCCATAATTGAAAAGTCGAGAATTATATGTTAGACGAAAAACGAATCTTCGAAAAAAAAAAAAAACTCCAAAGCCTAACGTCAGATATTCTCGAGATGAAAATCCCATACGTTCGATTGCCTCATTTCTCCAAAGCCACGTCTGATCTCATACGGTTATTTCGACTAGCTTCTGGGTGGGCATAAAACTGGAACGATATGTTTTACAAAGGAGAAACGAAACACAATAATTGTGTTTCTGTTTTTGGTAGTTACTTGAAATAAAATATTAAAAACTTTTCGTGACTGGGTGACTCAATCGAAAAACACAACTCTAAAGATCGCTGCAGTTTCGCTGAAGGAAAATTCTAATTTATCGTTTTCGATTGCTACCCGAATATCTTTCCTCTGTAACAATAAGGGACTCTACGTTACTGGTAAACCCAATATTTACGAATTGATGAAAACGTCGGATCAGTTAAAATCACCTAAACTTTATTCGCGTCATTTCTCTGGACTGTAAATAACGGAATACGATAAATCTATATAGGTAGGATTATTTACCTAGGATGATATTCTATACACGATGTAACGTGACGTGATACTTTATTGTATTATACAATCATAACGAAGCAGAATTCAGTTATATTTTTACCTTCGTGAATTGGTGGAGCGTTGTTCGTACACACCACACGATATCGCGAACGCCGCTTTGTCTAACTTTAATTGAAAATATTGGAATAAATTTCTCCCATATAGAAAGAGGGTTGATATAGGCATACGGAGTCTCGATTGATAGACATTTTAAACAGAGTTAGTTTCGTCCATTATTATTACAATAAAAAATTGTGTCACGGTTCAGTCGCTGCAGTCATATTCAAACGATTGAAAACTAGCCAGACGATTTCGTTTCTATATAGTATATCCATTATTTGAAGCCTTCTATCCTATTGTCAAAATTTCCATCAACACTACACAATTCAAATATACATTTTACATTAACACCTTGATGCGATTAGGATTTATCAGTTCATAATGAAGAGCTAAAAATTAGTGAAAATTTATCGTTACTCTGACGAATTGTGGATCTACGTAATGAAAAAGGAAAAAATGAAAATAGAATTTCTCTAGAAATAAGTGTTTGATCAACGACATTCGATTCTATGCTAAATCGATATCGCCCATATATAGACGGGAGGAGCGATAGAGTGGAACTCCGCGAGAGAGTGAGGGATGGAAAAATGCAGAAACGAGTGTGACCAAATTGATAGCGGAATTTAGTTTGTATTTTGTAAACGCGGGGGTTGATGCGGAAGGTGGCAAAGGGTGAGAGCCAATTGGTATACGCGCGATGATTGCGCCTACTGTAGTGTAAATATTTCTCGTACCGGGTGTCAAAAACTAGTATGTTTTCCCTGAGAATATCATTCCGAGTTAATTTCAATGTGCCCAGAAAAAAAAAAAAGGAAAAATAAACACATCGATTAACACGAAGATTATAATTTTCAAGTATAAAAATAATTGTCGTTAAATTTCGATCGTATAAATATTTCGACGAGATTTTCCTTATTACGTGCATTGAATGAGACGGAAATCATATTATGTTCCGTGAAAATATTTATTCTTTAATTCACAGCTTATAAAGGATTATTTTTCATAAAAAATTTTCGCTTATTATCCTGCTAATAATTCCACTCGAGTCACCGTTCGAGAGCTTGAACCAGCAGACGCGACGATTATCGGAGTCGATGATTCAATTTCACGTTGCAAATTGTTCGCGCCGGAAGCTCATATCCGGGCACTTCCGGTTCCCCTGTTCCCCTGCTCCTGCCCACTGACGCAGATGAGCGGTGAACTGACTTCCGTTGCCTGCCCAACTCTACAACCCTCCTGAAAGCTCTGTCTAGCTGTACTTCTGCACCTGGGATTAGCGGCCTTCGATTGAAAAGTTTTCTCTTCTTCTTCTTTTTCATTTTTCATTTCTATTTTTTTTTTTTTTGTTTTACTTCTTCCTTTCCGTTTTCAAGTGATTCGAACGAATTTCTGCCCTTTTCTTATTGGCCTAATTTTTTTCTTTTTTTTTTTGTTCCTCCGCGACTTTTCAACATTTCTGTATCTATTAGGGTACTACATAGAAGGTGAAGATGTGTTGCCCCCGTTTTTTTTTTTACAATCATTATTTACCACGAGAAGTGAAGGAAACAAATTCTATAGTACTGTTTCAGAATTTATCAGTAACTAAATTTGATATTTGCATACGATGTGGCCGTATAAGTATACTGGAAATTATTTCACTTAACGCCTGGTCGATAATTGGTTCAACTTGTCTGACCAAATATTTATTTGGATCATGCGTCAATTGCGTTTAAGCTGCTATGTGCATTAGTTTATTTGTTATTCTTATAGATAAATAAATGAATATGGTTAATTGGCGAATGTAATATTATGTACAGCGAGATTTGTCAACTGGAACGAAATTCAACTGAAGCTCACATTACACGCGTGTTACTGTGAAAGTCAGATATCAGCCTATAGAAATTTTTCCGTTTCATATCATCGTCATACAACGAGTCGAATGTAACACATCGCTGAAATTTCAAACCTTCAATATTTTTTTTATCTATCTAAATAAATGAATAATTCGATTGTACGGGTTATGAAATTTCTATGGGAAATGAAAATTTCGTGTATATCCAATAAATTGAATCGTACCTCTTTCAATATCGAATATAATATTCCGTGTTCTTTGTCAACTAACAATTTATTATGACCAATTTTTTTTCTACAAACCTTTTGAAAGAAATATTTCTTTCGTAGAATAACAGATAGACTAGATTTTTCTATAAATTTGACAAAATATTTGTAATTTGCACAAAAATTATAGAAACAATTCTCGCATCGCGGGATTCTCGTTGTTCATATAAAAATGAAAGAGGTTTAAGACTCATTGCACGAAATATATGCGTTCAATTAAATAATTTGCATGTGCAATTATTTGTGCCTGCTTATCGCCACAGAGAGTTTGAGTTTGAGTATCGAACCAACAGGTTTGCCGAAGGTCTAAACAGAATTCTGCACGTACTATGTAGAAATTCGCTATCTATCCTTGCGAAAAAGAAAAAATTCCGCCATGATGTAACCGAGTTGGCTTCGTGGGGCAAAGAACGAGACACGCTAATTTTCGAGGATAGACTTAGCTTACATATTGACGCGACTCGGACGATTTCGCATTCCAATTCGCGAGTTTAACTTAGATCTAGTCTTACTCGCTCTCACCTGTCTTCGACTGTACTTTAATATATGTATAAGCAACTCTGCAGGTTTTATTTCTTGAGTGGCTAGTGCAGCGTTAGATTTGAAAACTTGGTGAGAGAAAAACCAGGGAATAGACTAAAGAAAAAGCTGAATTTTCATCGAGGAATCCATTACCGAAATCTACATTCCAAAACAGTGAGGAAAACTACGGATGTGGGTTGTGAACGAACGGTTCAAACTTGGGGGATGATCTCTACTTGTACTACTGAAGGGTGAATCGAATTTTTCCATACCGTTACGGAAAGTCGTTCCTGTTACGATCAAGAGCTACAGATTTCGAAACGAATTCTACACTCACAGTTTTCATATAAAAAAACTATTTCCATAAATACACCTACCTACGTCAACGATTTAACGAACTGGTAATTTGGTTTTTTTTTTTTTTTTTTCTACTTTTTAACGTTGAAGCTATAATGAAATAATTCAAAGAGTACCGTAGAAATTGAACCCGTATTCAACTGTGTGATGATAATTTATTATATAGAATATTTGATAAGATATATATCAATATTTTTTACAGTTAGAAGCGAGTGTGCCTCTGTTTTGCGGATTATAATAGGCAAACATGAAGAAACACCCCTAAAGCAAAACAACCCGTGGTAAAGTGTCGAGCCCGGTGCAAAAAGGGGCTGATAAAAATTCAAAGAGGCGAAAATTCGAAGGAATAAATTGAAAGTTTACCTCAGAAAAAAAGTTGCAAGTTTCTAGTCGATTCTGAAGTGACAAAAAAGTTTCACCACTTCGCATTGTCGAGGAATAAACTTTAGAGATTGTTGACGCAAAGATTCGTCGGCGTAAAACCTAAGGAGGAAGAAAAAGGATTCTTCAAACATCGGACGAAATTTAGAGAAAAAAAAAATAATATTCAAAATTCCAATCCATACTTAATCCGCTTTGATCCTTGGAGAAGGATTTGCTAATCCGCGTATAACGAGGAACTCGACCGACTGGATATCAAAATGCCCCACTCGTTGCCTTCGTAAGCGATTTTTCGTACTTACTCATTTTTAATTCTAAAAAAATTGTTTTTTACTTCGTCTTATTTTTTATCTAGATAAAAAATTTCATGCCCCAAATTTTTGCCAGTCATTAAAATGCTATGATAAATCGTATTCGTGGGTAGAGGGGGGTCGGAAGTTTTTTAGAAAACCGTTTTCATCAGAATATTATTATCTGTGATGACTTTCAGCACTTGATAAATAAATCGCGAGCCATAATCCTCGAGTATATTTAATCCCCACCTACTGTATACATCGTAGAGTGTTGAATGCGAGTATTTAGTGACTTGCTAAGTGTCTGTTTTTCGAGGCACGCCTAAGGACACTAATCAAGGGTATTGATTTGTCAAGCAAAGGCGAAAAGTCACGCGTTATGAATCACGAGAACCAAAAATCGTTCGTAATAATTATGCTAACATGAACATGTTCACGTGATCTCGCATGTCTGTATTATAAACAGATAAGCACACAAAATTAATGCAGCCTACGAATTCGAATAAATTTGGAATTCTTTATAGCAAAGGCAAAAATTAAATCATTCCTTTGAATAAAATAAACTTATAAATATGCAGCTCCTTTTCGAATAAACATTTATACCCAGTCCCTGAAATATCCTAGTATTCAAATTCGGACAAATTCTTTCAATCGAGAAACGAACCTCCATTTCTCGGAGTCTCATATACCTACCCCACGTTTATAAATAATTTTTTAAAGGATGTCTACGGACCCACTTCCGATTCCACTGCCAGCTCCGGGCGACCATTCTGCCGATATGAACATCAATATGGATAGAAGAGATGGTTCGAAACGGTTAAGCCTAAGAAGACAAAGTATTGCTTTAAACGCTGTCATCAATCAGAGAAGAGCTTTGCTGGGGTAATTATGCGGATGCGTTGATCAAATACGAAGTCAACTTATCCGTTTGAACTGAAGATTCTTATTCGATTATCATTTTTCACACGCAAAGGTCTTTGGGTGTTAATTTGGGACAATAATTTATAATTCTGAATTTTACAACACAGTTCGGCAATAGGGTATCTCATGCTCTCCGCAATAGTAAAAAATCATGATACTATTATGTGGGGTGAGATAGAGATGATTGCATTAGGAATAAAAACGTGTAAATTGAGTAAATAATTTCTTATGAAACCTCAAAGCTGTCAAGTTAATCAATTTTGGTTTACTTCGTTGTAAATGTTATTAAGTCAGAGTACAAAAGCTAGTCTCATTTGAGCCCAGACAGAAATGCAATCGATACGAGATGCGTTTCACTTTGTACCTTTACAATACGGTTACATACACGTACATACAACACCGATATATATGCACCAGAATAGGTATGACATAAGATGCTAGGATGTATGTCTACAGGTTCATCATCTAATACAGTATCGCATGGAAACAACGGCCACAATAATAGCCTAGAACTGTGGCATAAAGCGATAGAATAGACCTTAGTTCGTTCAATCAAGTAAATACGAGACAATAGCTCAAGACTTGCATGTAGTTTTCCCAGCAGCATTCTCCTCGGTACGAAGGGTGGTTCATTTCCACCCTTGTCGTCGAGAAAGCGGTATAAGACAAGTGCGATAAATAAATAAATCCAGCTTACTGCTATTGCAAAAGGGTGAAATGTCAGGGGAACCGACTAGTTTACTCTATCGTATTCGTTAATTGGAAATTTAATAATTTCAAACAATTTCATTCACCCATTAGCCATTGAATTTATTGAGTGAGGAAATGATTCTCTCTTATTTTGCACCGAAACCAAAAATTTGTAATTCTCACCCCGACGGAGTACGCCTCTCAAAAAATATCCAGAATTTTTTTTTGCAGTGCGCTTATCAACGAAATAGGAAGTAACATATCTCTACCGAGCTCTATGTCGCACGATCAAGATTTTACATTAACTAATGCGAACCACATACAAATGCAGCATCTTCAAGACCATCATCAATTGCATGAACATCATCATCAAAGACCGTCCTTCCTTCAACTTACACCCGTTGGGACGGCTGTAGGACCCTTGGTAGGAATGGACTCACCGAAGTGTAAGTATGATGCATAATTATTATTTTTACTGATATTAAACCACCCTAAAAAAATTCATCACCTAATTGACAATAAAGAAGTGCAGTTTTCTCTATTATGTCGACGGAAAAAAAAATTGTAAAAGATACTTTCACTGTTCAAATGTTGATGAGGATAATTTCCATTCTCAATAAGACTTTTCTTCTGCTGGTGATTGGGGCAATTTATTGATTCATAACGTATTTACGATTCATTTTTTATCAGCATTACCCGCCCCACCTACGCCTTCGCCAGAAAAAAAGTACCACCATAAGTACCAAGAGCTTATGTCAACCCTTAGCACACTTTATGCAAAGCTTTTGGTTGTCGTTGGTGTCGCTATACCTGTAACCGCCAGTGTTAGCCAAGGTGTACCTGCAGCTTTTGATCAGGTTTGTAAAAACAATCTACCTACCCTTTAGAGATGGTGAAAAATAGAAATTCCTAATTCGAAACGTTGTTTTAGTATCTTGATCTACGAACTTAATTAACCCTCTGAAACTACGTCGATATTTAACATTCAAATTATCCCTTTCTGTTTATTCAATGGAAAAATGAGTTCGTTACCAGTTTATTCTAGCGATAAATTATAATAATTCATCTGAACTTTATCAATAATAATAAAACTGCACACCTTCTCGACAGGGATACTACCTCTACTTGTACTTGGGAAGTGTTGCATTTGTGATAATGCTTTACACAACTCTTATGCGGGATAAGGCAGTTAAGAAATTGTTGATAAAACACAGTAAAGAGGAAAAGACCTATGAATTTTCTGAGGATTCAAACAAGCCGGCGATTATTCAGGTATTTGTTGTTTTTTAAATTTATTTATTTTGCTCATTCGATCGTAGAATGAGAAACAGACCAGTGTACAAACTTTGGCTTAACATTGGTGAAAATTTTATCCCTACCAATAAATTCTGAATTATTTATTTCAAGTCTTGTTTAAGCCTGAAACACAAAACATGAAACTCTTTTTTTGAGCACTGTAATATAAGCCTAAGGTAGAAACACGCAATGAACAAGATGAACCCATTCTACAAAATGACTACCATCTTCTGCAGGCTCAGCAATACGGTAGCTTCTGTCTCCGACTTGGCGCAGTTGGTTTTGGGGCTGGTTCTCTGGTTTTCACAGGACTGCAAATTGGCGCCGAAGTCGCCTCTGCAGGAGCTTTACGAGCGGTGACACCAGCGGCTCGACTCCTCTTAGTTACAGCCCAAATGCATTTCATATTCCTGAATAGTAAAGACCTGGAACTGGCCAGACACGGAGCCTTAGCAAAGCTGGGACTAATGCATATGATTGCAACAAATTTATGCGAGTGGTTGCAGGTAAATTGATGAACTGGTGAATTACAAGCTTATTTTATCCCGTTGCAGGGCTCTGTGTCGTCCATCGACACCCTGCTCGTGCAGAATGGTATATACGCACATTGATAAGCCATCGATATCTGTGCCTATCTATTTCCTCGAACAAAGTCGGCGAAGAAACAAAAATACCGAGTCTCTGTTTAATTTTTACGAATTCCTCCCTTATATAGGCATTGGTACATGAGACACGTCACGAGATTAAGCAGCTGGAGCACGCACACGAAAAGGATAATGGGATTTTAACGCAGCTCCTGGCTGATGCGAGCCCTTTCCTTTTTCCTTGCACGATAGAATTCAGCTTGATTTGTGCAGTAATTCTTTTCGAAATGTGGAAAAGAATCGATGAAAAACCATCGAAAAGCGAAAGCCCAACTAGAGGTCTTCATCAATTAAGCGTAGACTGCAGCAGTGCTCATAAGCAAGTTTTATCCACCTTTGTATCCACCTATTTATTTATTTATCACTAACAGTTGTACGTAGGTTTACTAGTTCTTTTTTTACCATAGTAGTCAGAGCTCGTGAAAATTCAGAATTTCAAGTTGCGCTGAAAGTGGGGGTCGATAAAATGTATACTCGTCGACAAAAGTAAAGAGTGAGACACTCAACGCCCACATATTCGTCCCACACACTCAAATATTTCGTTTACTTACCCTCAAGCATGATATAACGCGGTGATAAAATACCAAACCTTTTGCCCCCTCGCAATAAGATATTTCAGAAGAATATTTACGACAAATTGCCACCAATTGACTTGCACAGCTTTATCCAATCGATTTGTACTCGATTAAAAAAAGACGATTGTTTTCTAACTGAACAATCAGCCATTGAAATGACGTAATAATCATTTTTTTTATTTTATCCCAGGGGATTATTCGGCGGCATATTGGTAATAGCTGCGACTATACTGAGCTTAATTATGTTCTTTGTTCTAAGAGAAGAGAAGCCAAATATCGCTGTGCAACAAGTGACTGTGCTGGAAGCGGCTGTATTAATGTTGGGTAAATCGAACAAAGAATTTCATTTGAACGGAAACTCTTACTCGGTTCATGACACAACACACAAAATTTAGGAGAAGCTTCACTGCAACATATTTTGTTTCGGAAAAGCCTTATTTCAGCTTGATACTAGATCAATTGAAACCTAATACTGAAGCCTGATAGATGAAGTTTTATTTTTGGCCAGTACAAACGTTGGACAATAAGCTTCCACAAACTGAAATTCCGTGTGGGTAATTTTGCACGCGGTCTTTGAAGCTTTCGAAAATATTACAAAATCGTTTTTCGAAAGTCACAAATCTGTGACGTTTCCTCAAGCCTAAAGCTCACACTTCGTTCGATCAATTTCGCTGATAGATACGAAATCAAGATATTCATCATTATTTTTTGATCATGAATCACAACAGGCAATGTTACCCAACAGGTATTATGGCCTCTGTGGGAGGTGCGATAAAGCTGCGACACTTGGAATCAAAACCCTTGAGAAGTGAAAATCTAGATGCAACCCTACTAGCTGCAGCTCAAGTCGGGGTTTACCTGCACTGTTTGTTCAGTGTTGTGGGAGGGATCCTGACCACTGGTCCAAGCTGGGGCCTCGCTTTGGCAGCTGATATATTGGCACTCGTTCAGAGCACTGTTCAAACCTTGCTCATTAAGGTAAATGACAACAAATGATACACAAATTTTCCCTTTGGACCTCGGGTTAGTATGACGTTGTCAAGCCACTTTGATACACGTGCAATGTTCGGTGGTTGAACTGTGCACACAGCTACCTACTAGCACACTGGTTGCCTAGCGCTTTGCCACGAAGGTTTTGCATTTCACAGCTGTGTTACAAGCTTAATATGTAAAGGACTTGGTTGATAAATAACTAAAAGAACTTTTTCACAGCTTCATTCAGGGCGTATACTAATTAATTCATAAAACTAAAAATTCCGACAATTAATAATAGGGGTTGAATTTTTCTGTCAAAAATTTATATGAGAACACCCCTTCCTTACCAATCACTTTGTTGCTAATTTCGCCGTTCAGTCTTCAATAAAAGCCGTAAACTCTTAGTAGTGAATCATTCTCAGCTTCGAGATCAGTGAAACAATGCTATGGTATCAAATCATTTTTCAGGTTGCTTGGAGGCGGCGTTCGGCAACATACGATAAACCTGGAAAAGAGCTAATCACTTTCCTGATAGTAGTGAACATCGCTCTGTGGTCTGTGAACACGTTGGAAAAATCTCGCGCCGGAGTTCGTCCAGAACACGTTAAATTCTTTGGAGTCTGGGCCTGGACGATAATCACCCATGTTTCTATGCCTTTGGCAATATTCTTCAGGTTTCACTCTGCCATTTGCCTGTTCGAGGTCTGGAAGAGCTGCTACAAGTACAGACCACCAGGAATCTCACAAACGCCATGTTAATTGTCGTTATATCAGTTGAAGCCATTGTATAATACGTACTTCGTCGTTTTTGACGTCAGCACTTTACAGATATACATACATAATTTATTACGGTCTAAATTTTAAGATCAGAGGTGAGCGTAGGTGTCGACATATTTCTTATTAACTGCAACGAAACATCTGGAGAAAAATGTCAGAGAGATTTCGCGGTCCGATAAACTTGCGATTAACCTACCCACACTCAATTTTCCACAATGGAAAATTCCTTGTACTTTATACACGTGGATAAGTTACGAATAAATTTCATTTCCGTATTCGAAGACCAATACAGACTGATTCCTCTATAAACTGAAAAGTTATGGTATGAGATTGCAAGCACACCTATCTTTGGGGATTTTTTATTTATAAAACTGACTGCATGCCTTATGTCTCGTGGATTTCGACAGACGAAAAGGTAACGAAATGAAAATATTGTAATGCTATATAATTTATAGAGTAAAAATTTATCATCATTTTACATACTTTTCATGAGTTTTTATTTATTCCGTTGAACGCGTTTCATTGTAGACCCTGATTTTTCTAGAGATAGGTGCAGAGAATCGGGATCCATCTCATACGTCTTAATAATTATACGTTAAACAACAGATCTTTCATCATAAATCCACGTATTCTGAATAGTTTGAATTCTGGAGGGAAATTATAGGAGAACCCTATAAGTTAGAACGGTGCAGTGTACTTCACATTCATTCAAAACCTACGAAATGGAAATTTCTGGAAAATTTTTTATGTGTTGATGTTTTTTGAAGCCTGTTTTTCAAAAAGCCTCATTCCAGAACCTATTCTTCCGCGCTTCATATATCCCGTAATACCGGAATCTCGGTGAATACAATTTCGAAAAATGAACTCAATCGACTTTTAAATTCCGAGAAAAAAGTAAGTGGGAATCAATTCCTGTCTAATACTTTCCTCGAAAGATCTAATATCGTATCACCGACACCCCCTCCCCCTACCACAATTATTATTTTTGAATTTTATTTTTTTCACTCGACAGACAAGCCAAGTTCCAAATGAGCTATAATCATCATCGAGTTTTATTAGGTCCTAAGTTTACAGCGATCGATTGCAACTGACATTATCATCGAGTGAAAACTGGCGGATGTACAGTGTAAACTCGAGCGAACATCGAATTGCAATAGACAAGTACTTGACTAGTACCTACAATAGTGTTTCTAACGCAAATAGAGAGTGCGAATTTCCGCGATAGTATATAGAAAAAGGTCGCGCATCCTTTTATCGAAGGGCATGGGTGGGTGCTACAGGCTGACAGTTTGATACAGTTTACGGTAAACACATTTTGGTAGCAATCACGTCAGGCCAGACGAGGCGGTAGCGAAGCTGAGCGCAGAATTATAGAAGGAGGAAACAGCGGAGGTCAGCGAGAGTGGTCTAGCGGTGGACCCGACGTGGATTGGAGGTTGACTGAGGGGTAGAATTGGGGTTGACTAGTCGAGGGCTCTTAGCAACCCTTTGCTGCCCAGCTTGGCTCGCCTGACTCGAAGGCCGAAGACCAGAAGACCGAAAGCCCGAAGTTCTCTGATTTACTTAGACCATTGAGTGCTCTTGACGTTGTCAACCGGTTGAATACAAGTGCAACAGTATTACTCGTGAAAAATCTCAAATTAATCTAGTCAAACTGTGTACGATCACCAGAATACGACTAATTAACAAAAAGTCAGGAACTGATGCGGTGTTCTTCATTTTCGTGTTTGTAGTACAATCTCAGTATCCGCCTAAAGTCTCGAAAAGAGATTTCTTGTATTTCAAGGGTCGTTTGAAGTTCTACAGATCTGTTCCTCTTGTACTTTATTTTCTATACTTTTCAAGGCTTTAGCATCGCTAAAATCTGAAGTAATTCACGAGCTCTCGGCGAGTTCTAAAAGCACTAAATAACAAGAAGAAAAAAGTCCCTCGACCAAACACGTCTGTATTCAAAGTCCAGCTGGAAAATTTGTAGATTTGCAGTTAGATAGACGTGTATACCTAGATGTATTTGGTGTCGGTTTACGTCTTTATGGTGTTGGCAGAATTCTCGATCTCTACGGTGTAAGTGAGAAAGAATAAAATTGACATGTAGAGTAAGAGAAGCGGAGAATTCTTGGCAAGTCAGTGTTAGTGAGAAAGTGTGGGTCGATATCGACCCCTCTTTCAATAGGACGTGTTTTATTTTATTTTTTTTTTTTCTTGGATCTAACGAGGATTTACAAGCACCATTTTCCCACCCACTGTTACTAGGTAGACATATATAACGTTAGCATTCCAAATTCTACGCACAGTAGGTAGAAACGAAGAAAATAAGCATCGGACCTGCAAGCTTGAAAAGTTTCAAGGTAAAATACTTCCTACATCGTGTGTACCTATACCTCTTTCATAGGGGTGAGGATTTTCACAGCCAACCCTCCTGACACGGAACGACGACAGAACAGATACAAAACAACGCTAAGAAACCTTGATATATCCGCCAAACACGGGAGCTCAAACGCTTCGCGGATTTATCGGGGCTGCGGATAATGGATGGACGGGTTCTAGGCGAGGTTTTAGAAAAAATAAAATAAAATAAAATAAAAATATACCTATATCCTGGAAAAATAAAATGAGACTCCAAAGTGTTCGATGCATGAGAAATTCACGGAGCCCTGTAGCTTTTCCTCGGTTATACCTATGTATATGTCTATGTATAGATATGCTTAGGTACCAGGTGAGAGATAGACCTTATTCGTTATATTCTTGAGAAAACGAGATAGAAAGAAAGAGAGAAAGCCGAAGTTCTGATTTGATTAAAAAATAGTTCACATCAGGTGAATGACGTGATAACAACAAAAAAAATCCAACGTATGAACGTCGGGTAGGTTTTTTTGTTATTCGAGACAAGAAAATGAAAAATTCTTCAACTCCTCGTTTTACCATCGCGTGAATTAATATCTATAAAGTACCAGGTGATTCCTAGCTTACATCACAGCGATGTGAGCAAGGAATCACCCGGCATACGTTGTTATCTGAGAATCAGTTTTATGTATGTGCTACAATTATGAGTACAAGTAACATTCGCATACGTACAGGGTGATTCAGTTTAACCAGGCCATATGTTCAGGATAAATTCTTCATCAAATTCTGAAACTGAATATTCTTTACCGGATATTGAAGGGACTGATGGTTCGCGAAGTACAAAAAATTGGAAATTGCCTAATTGATCATTCGGTTGCCCGGATTGGACGAATTCTTGCTAGATTTAGTTTTTAACTCGGCTAATAGATACCTCTAGTTAAAACTTTCTTGTAAAATTGATTAGATGAGGTAGTATATTATCGTAATACAAATGTGCTTCGTAATATAAGTTGTATGCCTGCTGAAAGCAAATAAAGAGAGTCGATCAATTGCAATGGGTGCACATTTATCATTTGAAAACAATTACGAATTGTAAAACAACTTTGATAGCCATAAAATTTCATTTTGTTATTTTCCATTTTCCCATTCCTACCACTTTTTATTCCGAATAAGCGATAGATAGAAACAGCGTACGATACATAAGAGAAATAGAAAATGAGAATTATTGCATTCTCAGCTACTTAAAATTTTACAACGACCTTCTCCAGTCAGATGATCCCCTGATACGATATATTGCCCGCATGGGACGAACGAATCTTAAGGCAAAAAATGCTCCTGGTATCAGGAAAACATCTGACCCGAGGAGGTGTTCTAAAATTTTTGGTGGTGGAAAAGAGTAGTGTATCGATACAGGCATGCATGCGCTGCTTTATGCATGTCGCTATAGGCTTATCTATACTAGCATTTTTAAGAGTTAGAGTAATTTTAAGTCGAAAATTGCTCCTGGTAGCAGGAGAACGTCTGACCGGAGGAGGTATGCTGAAATTTTTGTTTTTTAAACATCATTAAATCGTGTGTCAAATTGGTGACTCTATTTAGCTTACAGAATGGAATATTTTTCATTTCACAACCACCGAGGCCACAACAGAGAAAACTCTGGTGAGGTAGGATGTTGATGGAGGGTAATAAAGAGTAAGAGACAAAACCGACTGATTGGTCGAGTAACAGGAATGTATCTAATTCGATTGGCCTTTGCCAGCGGGCTACGGTAGCGGGCAGACGGGAGTTCTGTTTCCGGCGGAAATGAAGCCTTCGCGACGCTAAGCCATCTCCCACCTTCAGGGATGGAAATCGTATTTACGTTCCATCTCCCGCAGCAGGTAGGTAAGCGGTATGGAGAAAATGAGAGAGAAAGAGATGGAGAGAGAGAAAAAAATCGAAGGGGCAGAAGGGCGAAAGGGCGAAAGGCCAAAAACAGAAGCACGGAAGAGAATAGAAGGAGAAGAGAACCGAAGAAGAGAAAGAGAGACGCGCGATAACGTAAGCTGCGAGAGCACGCACGCCAGGGTTTGTGTCTACCAATCCGTCACCCCTAATGGGACTCGACAAACTCATTGTCGGATGATGAGTGTGAAAGATAAAATGTTCAAATAAGTTTTATACTTGATTTTCGATAATTTTTCTTTTAATAGTTGATATCAGCATATGTAATCATTTATTCATTTGAAATGAATTGAAAATTGTTACATCCGGGAGAGTGCACGAGGGCGCGCCTTATTTCGCCCACAAAAAAGAAAGAAAAGACACAAAAATGAAAAAAAAAAAAAAGGATACGACCCACGGAAAAGGTGCGAGCGCCATTTTCTGTTTTGTCCTCTTTTTATTGCACCCCGGATGATCCGATTATCTGCCCTGCCGCAGCTTATACTTGCAAAAGTTTTGGCACACGGTGCGGATCTAACCTTATGTCAAGAAACCTTACATCACGATCTCTTTTCGCTCTTCAATAACGCATGTCTTCAAAAAACGAAAATAAAGAGAGATCGGAAAAGAAGAAACAAATATTTACCTACTTACCTTCATTTCGCGTAATTTAGGGGAAAAAAATGCATCTAAAAATAATTCAACGTGGGAAGAAAGTATGATAATTATATAGAACTATTCATAATGTAATATGAAATATTTCCTTTGATCTTATAATTCAAGTTATTTCCAGTTTCTTTAAGCCTTTATTCAAAAGACATGATTTTTTGGAGTATGATATAACGGAATAAGTAATAAATAAAAAATTCTTGAATTTCTAGGTAGAAACTGTTATTGCTTGAAAAATTTTACGATCGTGAATACGAATGCAGAGGAGGATAAGAGTCGACAATACTTTTACCTACGGTGGGTTGAAATCGCGACGACTGGCTTCTAATCCTAGCATAGAACGAAAATTAGATCCTTAGAGAGCAACTGGCATTTATGAAGAGTCAAGGAGCCCTTACTGAACTCCCGATTCGCTCCTACATTTTCTCTTACCTCAAGCTCGTGCGCTATAGCCAGAGAAAAAAAAAGGATAATATATCCTCCTTGCAGCTTTATTCCGCAGATGCTGTTTTTTTGTTTTTTTTTTTTTATTTTTTTCTTCAAATAAATTGAAAAGAAAAAATATAACTCAACTTATTGATAATCAATTTATTCACTACAATATTTTCAGAATTGTTCTGCCATAAATGAATTATGCGATTAGGTTTAAGTCTATTTAATGATAAATAATCTCGTTACACTTCGTAGTTTAAATTTATTCAAATTTTATAATAACTACTAATTACAGAATAGTAATCGAAATTTTAATCCTAAACGCGATTAGTTATGATAAAGAAAATCAAGCTTGAAAAGAGCTTGTTAGTTAAGTCTTTCAATTTAACGGAGTTATTCGTACCATAACATAGATATGAACACGTGCAATAAGACGTTAAGCACTCAACGTACATAAGTACAACGATATAAATTAAAGAGAGAAAAAAAAAACTATCATTGGAAAGTAAACTCATCGTTGCAACATGTTATATGCTATTGTTATCATCACGCGATATACAATAGTGGTGATTTCGGAATAACTTTCAACAATTTCATCGAAATAAATTTTATTACACAGGGGTAGGGGCAGGGGTAGATCTTGACGATTTTCGAGGCTCCGTTATACGCGGCACCTGCGAGCATCCAGTTAGTGGCCATACCTTAAAAACACGAGAAAAAAATCCAAAAATGTTATTTCATTTTATTTTAATATTATTAAATAATTGAATCTGTTGGATTGAGAGATGAATTCATTTTCTGAACACGTAAAATACGTATCTTAAAAAAGTCTTAGATTCTGCTTGATAAATTCTAATCGCTAATTTTATCTTCAATACAGTTTTAATGAATATTTCAGTGCTGTGAAGTAATAATGTATGTAAAATCCGTATAGCGAAATACGTAAATTATAAAATAATAAATTGAGGAAGCAGAATAAGCTCTGATTATATTTTCTTTTTTTTTTTTTTTAATACTCACTTTTGGAATTCCCATTCACGATTGTCCAACGGGCAAACCTGGCGAGTCTTCAACCAACGAGAGATGCAATGGAAATGGAATGCATGCTGCTCAACGGAAAATATCTCGCATTAGTGTCAATAATTAGTAATTAATTGTAGCAAAAAACAAAAGTAAACAGAAGTCGAAAGATAATAAAAAAAAAAAGAAACTGAAAATTTGTACAAATAACAAACAAACAAAATTTGATCAAGCTCTATGTATTTTTGTAAGTTTGTGCAGCTGTATTCAAATATTTGCTTCTTAAATAAATTTGAGTGGCTTTTTATTAAGAAATTTCCAATAACTTGAGTTCATCGCAATGATTCATTAGTCTATTTCATATATAATCTGATAAAAGTCAGTATTGTGCCAATAAAAAGTGATTTCATATAGAATAAGATAAACCGATGTTTTGATATCTGATACTTTGATCTCTCAATTGTTCAGAAGCTAAATCTGTATCGAAAGACCATACGACTTTGAAACAAGTTCATTTATCCAGTATAAAACTCAAGAGAAAGCATAAACAGCTGATCAATATAAATTTGAGGTTTCTACCGCATGATAAGACAATTTATTACCAAAGTTATGCTTTCAGTATCGTCAAGTTCTCCATTTAAATGATTTAGAGGCCAAGAAATCTAAAATCTAATCAGCAGTTAATTTAAATCTTTAAAACAAGTGCTTTCATAGCTTCGACTCTTGAATTTTGAACATCTAGCTAATTGAACTCGAAAATACTGGAGAAACACTGCGATTGAATCAAGTTACTATAAAATTCTTTCGGGACGCAGTAGCCCTTCAGAAATATGCCGTTGATGAACGAGGCTTGTGTTCTTTTACAATACTCACGTTGCACACGCCCCAGGCAACTGTGCACTCCTCACTAGTGGCAGAGGCTTGATTAGCCTGACATTCGATGCATAAATCCATTATGTGGTTGCGACAAATCGCGCAATTGTCTACGACGATATCTACAGGAGAAATAGAACAAAAATCAAATTTACTTAGTCGTTGAATCGCTGTTCCATTAATCTTTTGAAATATAGTCAGTAATTACAAGTTATTTATTCATAACACAAAGTAAGTTTAAGTAAAACACACAATGTTGAAATTTTGCAGAAATTTTTATTTTCCATTTTTTGGTTATATAGACTAGAGCGAAATTTATTGATGACTTATAGTTATTATTCATACTGTTTCTTACCCCAGGCCCATAAAGCAACGGCATTCCACTGAAAATATACTTAAATTAGTTATTATAGTCGAATTATTTGACGCTTTTGTTCTTATTGGAATGACGTAGCGAATTGTAGGTTAGGCCGTGCGTATTTCGGATGTTTGTATCGTTGCGGAGAGGTTGTAATATTCGTGTAATATATAAACGGATATTTAATTCTCACCTTTTTTACTTCGAAACGTTTTTTCTCCCCTTTCCCACTGCTAGAAGTTGGTAAATCAATCTCTTCATCGTCGATGTCCATTGCCGACGCCATCTTTAATTTTGATGTTTGAACACAGATATCGATTGTATATCGATTCACTCGACTCTCCGACTTTCGATTGTTCGAGAATCGTAGGCCCCGAATTATCGCACCAATTTCAAACTTCATTAAACTATTGACATTACTATTGAATGCTATTGACAATACATGTCGCATGTTTTTAGATATTAGGTATCCACAATTATGTAGAAATAATTTCTAATATCTTGCGATCATTCCTTCGCTACAACATAATTGATTAATACTATTTATTGCCGTATCTTATTTTCAGAATTCATTTCAATTCGGAGTATTTTTTGAAATTTTGAATATCGAATTCTACTTGAAATTTTGAATATCGAATTCTACTTGAAATTATTCTTATTTAAATGCATTTATGTGTTTTATTTGTCTTCTATCCTGCTATCAATATTTTTATACTTGCTTTACCAAAGCCTGTAAAGCTTCGAGTCCAGTCGTCTAATAATGTACAGTTGCCCCTGATGGTTTAATTTCTTTTTTTTTTCCACAGATGACGATTAACGGAACAAAAATTTATTCTACCAGAATACCAATTTCGAACCTACCGTTTTTTTTTTTATTATTTTTTTTTTTTTTTTTTATGAAATACCTCCTTTTTTTTATTTCGAATATAAGAAATATTGAGAAGAAGAGAAGAATCAAGGAGAATCATGAAGATTGTGTTTGATTTTAGAAATACATTCATGTACTTTATTAATATTTTTTGTTTTATTTTATTTTTTTTTTTTTGTTTTTCTTATGTGAACATTTTCGAAGATATTTTTGTTTTGAATACAGAGAGAAATTAGGATGGGCCCTATTCTAAATATAGATGACGATTTGTCTAACGGTGTCAACTAACATTTATGTTTAATTTAATTTGATGAATAATGACAAATGGGATGAAGTGTAAAAAAATAAAGTAACAACATTAATTAATAAATTATCAGTTAGAATTTCGCTAAATGCTGTCAGAGCCATATATAATATAAGACTTATTACAGTGCAAAAAGATTTGCGAGATAAAGATCTAAATTTATACTATATGTATTAAAATAATTATTATTCTAAACGTCCTTGAGTATGCAATAATTAGAATCTTTTGTTATTTCTTATTTTTTTTTTCTTTTTCTCTCAACATGCTCTGAACTTATATTATACTGTTCCTAAAAAAAAAAACATAAATCAATTATAATATTTTTCAGAAGTTGGCAAAATGGGCCGATATTACATTATCAAACTGAAACAAAGAACGGTACATATCACAAATTTTTTTTTTCATTTTTTTTTTCTTCTTTCTTTTTCGAGAGGTCACATAACACACTCCCAGGAAAACCTACTGTATATTATTATTATTATTGTTATAGTATTGAATTCTACTTTAATGTACAGCGTTTATTATACTTATAGTCAAATATATTCAATTGTTATAATACACAGCTGCTGCAAGAAGACTACCGCATATCAAATCACACAACAACAACAACAACAACAACAACAACAAAAACATCAACTCTGTTCGATATTTCTTTCTTTCTCTCTTTCTTTTCCTCTCTTACTGTTTACGTTAATTAATTGACTTATCTCGTATAAGTACGTATTCGATTGCACGTTGCGCTTGAAAAAAAAAAATAAATAAATAAAATAAAATAAAAAATTCATACTTCTCGAAGGAATACATTTATAATAATATTATAGAATAAAATGTAAGATATGATATATACCTGGGGAAATAATTATACATAGTATAGAAATGTACAATAAGATAATTGTATGGAATTGATATGTGGCAGAATTCTGTTGTACGTGTTATTATCAAAAAACCATTAGGTAATTGGTATAACACAGCATTATGCGCCCGATTCGTTTCAAGTATATCTATTGACACTATTATCATTTCTAAATGCGAAAAATAGGTGAAAAATAGAGGCTGAAGATTATAATATACTATTTGGAGCCATAATAATGTAAATTAATAAATAATTATGGATAATCATAAATGAGAATATAGTAATAATACAATAATAATCGTATTAACATTTCACTGTTTTCTTATATGATATTAATTTTTTATTAATTTTACTTTTTTTTTTATTTTTTTTTTTGTTTTGTTTTTTTTTCATATAGATTTACTTTTCTTTGTCCATTCAACTAGCAATGAATATTGCGATCAAGTTTCATAACAATAAAGAAGATGTACTTCGTTTTTAATTTTTCTTCGGTGGTTTTTACTAGCTCTATAAATCTCACAACACAAGCTTTTCAAGCATTTAAACATTACAATATTACTTTACTAATTTACGAGAAAAATTTGAAAACTTTTATCCACCGACAGAATTTTTGCATGCTGTTTAGTTTTTGAGTTTTTTAGTTTTTAGTTTTTAGTTTTTAGTTTTTAGTTTTTAGTTTTTAGTTTTTAGTTTTTAGTTTATATCCAGTCTATTTAACATAAATTACACAACGAAAACGATTATAATTATCTCAGGAATTCACATAGCTTTAAAACTAATTAGATTCTTCAATCCTTGTTAAGTAATATGACAATTATCAAGACTCTTCGTAAATCTATAACTTACATATCATACATATAGCTATACTCTTTCTTTCCAATTACAGTATTGTAATTTTGAGGATTACTTTAAATCGATTGTGAAAAATCAATAAACTAATATATCTTTCGAACGGAAATAAAAGGAAATTAATGAAAATATAATATAGCCGAATAAATATTATAAAGTAAATTAGTATTTTTTGTATAAAAGCAGGCCCAATTATGATGAGAATACATTTTTGTCATAAATAACTATGACTTGGTATTGAATGAATAATATTGTGTACTGAGGCTTAAAATTATACCCATAAATTAATACGAAAATTGGAATTTGATCGTCCGCAAGCGTTTTAAATACTACCATATAAACATTCTACATATATGCAAATTCTTGAGATAAGTCATGGTATAGCCGTTCAAACAAATATCCCGGGTCTAAATTCAGAACGAAATAATATTTAGAATAAAATTCATGTATATCTAAAAAATAGATGTTGATATCGAAAGATAATTGAATATCTCTGATGAAGTACAGATTTCACAATCTTACGCTGAATCAAAGCCAAGAATATTCATTACTATTTTATGACCAGTATATGGGATTAATCGAAAATTAAAGTTTATTTTTCATAAACATTTATTTCCAAATATTAACATAACTTGTTTGCTAAATAATTTACGAATTTATCACCTTAGTACCAGGGAATTCATTTAACGGATACCCTAGACAGTCGCTAAAATTCATGATTCAATCGCGTTGAATAAAATTTGTAAGAAACGATATTCGGATGTGTGTATCGAGGCGCGTTATGACAACAGAATATAGAATACTGTTATTGTTTCATCAAATCTATTTACAATTGTTTTGTGATAACATTTCACATGTTATTATTCTTAATAATAATAATAATTATTATAATAATAATTATGTAATAATCACTAACTAATATTCAGCTATTTCAATTATTTTTTATAGTAATTACTATTTATTATACATAGTAAGTGTATGGATTCTCTTCCTCGTCACTTTACAGACTTTATATGGAGAGATTTTAACAAGTGAATATGGAAAAATGACGAATAGCCTACATTTAATTAACTGGGATTAAGATTTGGAGCCGATTATTTATCTTGACATTTACCAATCATTAGGATATGGTATAGACAAATCGGTTCAATTCTATTATCGATGAACAATTTCCATTTGCAATTGAGACGCATGGAAAAGCCTTAGTTAGCTTCAATTAAACATAATCCCATAAAACAGTTTCAACAATTTATATGAACACCGACTCAATAATTGAGTAATCATAATTAACGAGTCTCCAAAGATGATATTATACCTTTACAGATTAAATTTAATACAATAACCCATGTAGATAATCAATATGATACATATATGTATAATGAAACACCTGTTAGATAGTTATTATTGTTAGTATACCGAATTGAATATGAAATAAAAATTTTCAAGTAAAAGGAAACAAAAGAAAAGAAAAGAAAAAGGAAAATAATTTAGACTAGAAAATATCTCAAAGCTTTATCGGTTACCATACTAAATTTAATATCTTTTTAGGTAAAACGTACGTACCACAGGCATGAAAATTATAATCATAATAAAATTTGAACAACTATATCATATGCGGCTTGACGTATTTTATTTATTTTATTTTTGCTTTTTTTTTTTTTATCATTTTTCTTTTTCACGACAATAAATATCTCCTGAAATGAAGGAATTTGAATTTTATTTAAGGAAATAATCCTACTATCAGACAGCATTTTCTTATTAAACACATTTACAATACGCGTATTATGTATTATGGTAATTAATTAGTCAATTGAATATTGGATAAGATATTAGTAAGCGGGTAATAATTAGATTTAATTAGATGCCGACAAAAATTTCAAATTGATTATGTTGATAAATATTCGTTTTGTATTGCGAAACACAAAATACTATTTTCAATTTTCTTTAATTTGTATCTTTTTTGTTTTTTTCTTTTGTCAACTCAATTTCTTTATCCTTGCCTGTAAGACATATTCAAGAAAATCACCTTTGAAATCCCTTCAATCTATAATTAATGGTACGAACCATTGAACACTGACATTTCATTAAATTTGAAAACCTGTAATTAAAGACCCATAGGATCTCCCTCAACTTCTGTCTGCCTTAAAAACGATCAATTATTTCCTCCGAATACTTGATATATTCTTCAGACATGCTTAAATTTCAAAATTATGAATATTAAGTTCAAGGCTATATAATAAAAAAAAAAATATAAACCCCAACTGTTCGAGGTATTATATGCGTCTGTAAAATATTTTCATTCACAAAATGGAATCTATATATTGTCATAATAATGTAATCTTTCAATTTAAATAGATAAAACGTGAAGAAAAAAAAAGTTATCGATTTCTGAAAATCGAAGTAAGAATCCTATGTGGTCTTTACCATGCACAGGCTTTAATTTAAAAATGTTTTGTTACAACTAATAATAATCATAACGATAATAATAATAATAATAATAATAATAATAATAATAATAATAATAATAATAATCAATAATCAATAATAATAACTATTTTCATATGCCGAGGCCTATCCGTTAAGAATGTGGTAGATCTATAGTATGGCTCTCGTTGCCAAAAATTAAACGTAATCGTTTCATAGGAGGTGGTGGAGGGTTTAAATTTATCTCTCTCTTTTTATGCCGCCTTTCTCTGTCCCTTGTTTTGTGTTTCTTCCGGCGCCTGCCTTCCTCCACACCTTCGACTCTTAAAACTTCGTATTCCGGTTCATAGCTGTCTTCGCTAAGGCTAGTACCAGACTCAATAACGTCATCTAAGACTGGGGACCGCTTCATCCTTAATGTTAGTTTCAATCTTCCTCCTGTTCGCTCTGGAGTCGCAGGACAAACTTGACAATTTGAAGTACTCATTGACCATTGACAATCCATCGCTTTTCTAGTGCTTTTATTGTCCTCAGTTATCAGCCTAAAATCAAATACAACAAATAATGATACTTAATTCACAGGTTTTCTGAAACGAATCTTGAAAGTGATGCGAATTTGCTTAAACCTATTATCTTCGATAAAAGATAAAACGAATTCTCACCTGTCGTTACTCCCGCCAGCAGACCCTGAGTTTTCTTGCAAATGACTTTTTCCTTCCCAGTTGTTGGAGTTGAGTTGAGGATCTGAACCACTGGGCCAAATCTCCTCTGGTACAAGTGCAGGAGGTTGAAGTTGGCTGAACTCTTGGTTGTTTCTTGGCAATTGTAGCCGAGATTCTGGGCTGACTGATTGTCTGTCGTTATTTCTGCTCCGACCTATTGCTGAGACTTCAATGTCTTCCAAGTTGCTTTCCTTTTCATTAAACTCGTAAATATCGCCCTGAATTCCTGAGTCGTCGTCACCTACACCGACAACAGGTACAGCCGCTGCAACGCTTCGCTGATGTCCTCTTCGCTGGCTTCTGGTTAATCTTCCGTTTGTTTTTACTCCTTTTATCTTGTTTCTTGTAGCCGTTACAGTCCGCTGTCCACTGTCAGGTGAATCACCCTCAACCCCAGATTCAACTGATGGTTCGGTGAGCCGTTTGTGGTTTCTGCGAGACCTCAGGCTTATTTCAGAGCTCTTATTTCGCTGCTGAGACAATCTTTTTATCGTTATGTTACGACGATCCTCAGATTTCCTGAGATTCATGCTATGCGAGTTGTCCGTTGTGTCTTCTTTTCTTAGACAATTTTCATCCGGGCAATCCTTCCTGGTCAACAATTCTTGTTCATAAGAATTATCGTCGGAGCTATCTTTTTCTGTAAACATCGCACGAGAATCATGTTTCTGGTTTCTAGTCTCGTACAGACTTTCATGATGGCGTCTTGAGTTCGGCGCATGAGACTTTTTCTCCAAATTCATTCCATTTTGCTTTGTGATGGACGGATCATTCCTACCCTTTTCTCCGTTATGCTCGTCGCTGTTTATCCCGTGATCCTTTTCTACCTGGACAGAATCCTCATTTGCATTGGAAATAGTCATTCTGTTAAACTTTTCTTCGTGGAGATGGAACTTTATCTGAGTTATACGATCAGATTCACTATTTGTTTCGCTTATTTCTCGAGATACAGAACTGGATCTACTAGTTTCACTCGAATTTCCATTTTGCTGATTATCCAAGGATGTTTGACAGTCCAGTGCATGCGATCTATCTTCATCAATCTTATAACTATTCTTCATTTCTTCAGACGCAATTTTCTGTGCCATTAAAGCATCTCTGACATTTTCAGTAGTCTGTATTCCAATGAATGGCTTAAGTCTGCCCTTGTTTTCGTCTCTTCCCTCATTTTTGAGTTGCATTTCCTGACGAAATTCGTCGTTTATTTCAATTGATGAAAACTCATGTTTATCATGGTTAGAGTTATGATAATCACTCTTTGGTTGATTCGTCCCTTTAGCATCGTTCTGATAATCAAAATTTGTGTTACTCTCATCCAGGGTTTCTTCATTCCGTTTATTTACCTCAATAGAATTAATATTTGATAGACAATTGCCTATAGAATTTGCACACTTTTGACGACCATCGAAGCATATTTTCTTATTACTTATCCCATAGGATTCAGCGTCTCGAGATTTATCCTGATTGTCTTTATCGATAGACGAAAGACCAGAAGAGTTTACCGATTCTCTAGAGCTTTCAAATGCATGTAATCTCAGCAATCTATTTTGAAAATTTTTATTCAAGATATTTGATGCTCCTAAATTATCACCAGCGTGATCTGTCTTCGAATGAAGCCTCTGAATACTGTTTAAATTTTCGCTGAAAATATCCTTCCTAATCCCTTCTTCGGAATGATCTTTCTGGAGCCTAGAGAACACGTCGACATTTTCAATCTTCAAAGAGTCATTCTTGCAAAGGCTGTTCTCATTTTCTTCCGGACTATTAGTTGCTGAACTGCTAGACCTCGAAGATCTGTCATCCTCACTGGCCCTCGTTTTTTTAGTCTCCGTCCGCTTTTGAAGCCTGGAAGGCATGCGCGAGCATTCGATTCTATAGACCAATATCACAGGTTCACATTTAAAAATATTAATTTGAAAATTTTATTCAATCTAGTTATCGGAGCCCCAATTCGAAATACTAATTTCAAACTGCGGAGCGTGATTGGAGGCGATAATAGAGTACAACCAATTAAAGTACATTATTGCTCAAAAGATATTAAAAAATTTCGAGATTAAATATGTTAATTCTTATTTGGTTTGATTTTTGGTGTAGCTGTTTTCTATATTCTACAAATTTCATAAGTAACTCTGTGTAATTTCAATAAGTCAGAAAACATTAGAAAATCTTCGTATAGTATGGAGTTGCAATGTCGAAATTACCAGGATTTCTACCAAAGTATCCATTTATCATAAAATGTGAAAGAAATCAACTAGAGAAGAATGAAAAGGAAGATTGCTTGCAATAACAGCATCAAGAAAGGAACAACAAATAAAAATTGACTGAAATTGATGGGCCTGGGAGCCCTGAAATTGGTTTCCATAATTCAACTGATAAAATACTCAGCAGATTTGCTGTCGCAAAGTCTATTCCGAAGGCTCAAATTAGAGTTGCTTGACTCACCACGAGAAAACTAAGAGTTTTATTTGAATAGTAAATGATATACATGATTAAAGATATGTAAGGAATAGAATACGAGTCACAAGACATGAATGTATATGAGTTTATCAAATTCCTCAAAGATAATTGAACATGAAAAATCGCAAATGATAGAGTAATCTTGTAAACTACCTATTATTCTCTGGAATGATACTTACCATTTTTTATTAGTCTTTTAAAGACCTTTACCAGTTCAATAGAGATTCAATCCAGTCACCGACTTACCACACAACATAATTTGATGTTATAAAGACGATAAATAAATAAGATTCCACAAATTCGTACCTGGAAGCTCTGAGGCTTTGACTATTTTTGTTGTTGTTGTTGCTCTCCGTTCTAGTAGTTGATTGTGGTTTATTCCTGAGATTTCTAGTGCTTGTAAGATTAGAGGTAGGATGTTGTCGAACTTGTGGACTGTCGCTGTTATTATTAAGGTTCACTGGCTGCTGCGCAATATCTGAGAATCTACAGCCCTGAGCTATTAACAATTCCGCATCATATTTAGTCAATCCTTTACGACGAAGCTCTTTCATGCTAAGGGACAGAGGTGCAACCACAGCATTTCCAACTAACATTGCATTCTTTTCTACCAAAGAATTCTCCACTTGTTGTTGCTGTTTATTTCCAGAAGGAGGCTGTTGTCGATGTTTTGTACGATTTATGCGATTGTCGGTTTCTCGCAGGCGATATCCTGCCACAAAAATCACATGAATGATTTTTAGATTATAGTTTTCATCTAATTTCGAGAATCAATACATAAACACGTGAAAAATACACAGAAAGAGCAAATTTGTTTTCTCATCCAACAGAAGATACAGCAGCTATGATATTTGCTTTTGCTGTTTTATCTTTCATGCATGTATGCATCATCCAAAGTAAATAAAAAAATTCAGTACTTTTGCATGAATTACCAGAAGAAAGTTCTTCGCCTGGTTTTTGACTTGCGAATGCACCGGTGCCCCGTCTTTCGCAAGTTTCACATTCGCAGTAGCAGTTTGCATCTCCGAAAAAATCCTCACCATAGAAGCAAGTTATTTCTTCGCCTATTTCTATGTCACGCAATACTTTAACACAGGCAGTGTCTCGGCCAGTTGCAACGAACTATAAAATCGTTTAAAAGTCAACTTTTTGTGGCAATTATATTATTCAGTGACAATGTTTGGGTACAGTAACTAAATTCTGACGGAAAAATAACAGCAAACATCATTTATTCTCAATCTAAGCTAGTGATTCGCAGTATTTATATTACCTTGCAATTTGCTCGGCAATCGTGATTAATATATGCAGCAGGACCCAGCCAAAGCTGGGCGCAGTTTTTCCTACAACTAAACATGACTGAGAAGTCATTTTTTCCGGGATGTAATAAAGCCGCTTCCTCCTGGAATTATTATACATCGTCAAGTTTTTTCCATAGAAAAGCTTACTGTACAATGCCTAAAGCAATAATGATGTGTCTTTTACTTTTTGACAAATTGCTTTTTCTTGTTTTAATGCCTTTTCGTGTGGAAAGAAATAATCTTTGTATAAATAACAAGAATCCTAGTAGATTACATTGAATATTAATAAAAAAGAGAGAAGGAATAGCAACCTTTTCACTGAGTTCAGCTATACACCCTACAAGACATGAAATCTTTTCATGTTTCGGCCACCGCCGAGTCGCACATATTTTGGCACCTTTTTGCCCCTCTAGCGAATACCTGTAACAGGGCTCGATGGCAAACCCTGAATTCTTGTCGAATACTCTTATATAACGATAAATCTGAAAATAATTTTTGATCAAAGAAAATTGCACAATATTGACGTAGCTGGTGACAGACTGGAATGTAATACCGGAGTCCAGAACTTTCGATTTTTTTGATTCTTTCAGAAGAATAAGCGAGAATTTCAAGTCTGACCAAAAAGTCTGGATGCAAAATTCGAAGAGACTCAAGGTTAAAAAGATTTGGAATCTGATTTATTAATATTGATAATTGCTGTAAATCGGAGAATGCTAATTCGTGTATCTATCTTAATTCTGATAGTGTGCTTGTCACTGTGTATAATGGAAGAGGTACCTAATCTGTTGAGCAAGAAGACTATAATATAAAAAAATGTTATCAGAGATAATTAGAAACAATTCCTTTGATAGTGAAGATAGATATGGATAAATGTTGAAATATATGATTATATATTGCAGTGATGTCCATTGCTGATAATTTTATCCATTATAAGCAATACATACGGTAATCTTGCTAAAAATAAGGGTAAAGAGTTTGAATATTTGAATAATCAGTTAAAAATGAAAAACAAACAATCATTCTACATCTTTGACTAATGTCTTTGGATTGATCGACAAAGAACAAGGAGAGAATGTTTTAGATTCATACTTACGTGTTTCTCTAAGTTAATCTGCTGTTGTTTAGATTTAGTGTGAGGTAATCTTGCGCCCCAATCACCCCCCATTAATTTCTTGTAGGCTTTCTCATAATTTTGAGTTTGAATAAATTCTGTTATAATCTTGCGCAGCTCGTCTTTATTCGCTTTCAGAGGTCTGTATCTAGGATATAGAAAGAAAAAAAAAGAAACACCTTCGCAGAATGCAAACATCTCCGAATTTTCATGCGTAAAACTGTTCCCAAAGTCTTATCGATAGTTCTGTACAATATTTTCATTCTCAGAACACATCGGACCTTGTTGAACAAGCAGATGAAGAATAGGACTCGAAATTTCTCAAAAAATACCAACAAGATGGTCAAAGTGACTATTTCATTCGTGTTCAAGTCCCATTCTACT
Source organism: Tenthredo scrophulariae (assembly GCA_963978835.1). Classification (NCBI taxonomy): domain Eukaryota; kingdom Metazoa; phylum Arthropoda; class Insecta; order Hymenoptera; family Tenthredinidae; genus Tenthredo; species Tenthredo scrophulariae. Next base: position 9,337,944 of record OZ022232.1, read on the forward strand.
CTGTAAATGTTTAAATTAATATAAAAAATCAAAATAATTGACAAAAAAATATTCTCTTTATTATTTTCATACGAGATTTTAGTCGAGTGCATATCATTGTGCATTGCTATACTAATTTATACCTTATATTCATCTTGTGCGTAGTAAAACCTAAGTAAGGATCGAGGACCAGAGAAGTAGCGAGGTCGTCATTATCAGAGAGTTCTTTAGGCGTCATACCGCCACCGCCACCACTGCCTCCACCATTGGGTTGCATTTTAGTTCCGACTGTTCCGCCGACCCCTAATCTCCGCTCCTGCTTTCTCGCTACACCTGCTGTGCCCTGAACTGACAAAGAATCCACCACCATTCTGCACGTCTTTCTCTCACTAAAAAAAAAAGAGGAATAAAAAAAAATGTGAATAAAAAGAGTAGCAAAATGAAGAAAAACCGCTCGCATTTATTTTTACATTTATTTTGATACAAATAGAAATATTCCAAGCTAATTTTGTGTCCTCGTTTAGCGTTATAATGAGATGAAGAAAAACGTAAAATCTAATATTGAAAGGGATCAAGATATATTCTTCTTGGGTTTACTCGCCTTTATTGTTTCAATTCGATGCTTCTGTGGTAATATTTGATTATAATAAAAGAAAATTAGTGCCTTTTTATTGAATTGACGAAAAGGAGAAGATAAACAATAACAAAGTTGAAAAATTTTCAAGCTAATGATGAAGGAGTTTAAGATGTGGGAACAAGAAGAAACTCCTCAACTTTGGTGGAGACTATAAGCCTCGAATTTAAAGGCATATTGAGGTAGTGGGTTTTAGCTTTATTCAAAAATGTGTTAAGGGATATGTGTGTGAAATTATATTTGGGAATTTGAGAATTTGAGAATGTGTCAAATGGGACATAAAGTATCAACAATACTTAGTACATAGGTAACTCTATGAAGGATAAGTAATCTGTCTACCTTTTCCTACCGCATAATAATAAACTAAGTATATAATATTAAAATTAAATGTAAACTAGTGCTAAATCTTTCACTCTGAATGTATATAAAATAAAAAATAAAGTAAATGAATGAATATGGATGGGTAAAAATAATGATATTGTGACCACTGATAAATTCTCACATACCATTGTTAGAAATATGAAATATGTAAAAAATAAAAGATATAAAATAAGTTTAATTAAAAATAATTCAATAAACACAGTAGGAACATAACACTTGTTGTATTAACAGCTGTAAAAATGTAATCAAATCAATTGATGCTGGTACAGGGTCAAGATTGTACTATGTTAAATGTTAATAAAATAAGACACCTTGCATATAGCGAAAATAATATCCTTTGATTAACACGATATTTTATTTAGTGTTAAGCAGTATTGTTTATCGATATTAATCGCATGATTATTATCGGTCATGACAGCGGATTTAATTTATGTACAATTTGTTATATTTTGACAATTTGACAAGAGGCTCTGGCGACCATGCCCTAATGGCCGCAGACGAACCGAGTGCTGCTCGAAATTCATTGAGGATTTAATCATGAATTTAATTGTAAACGTTTACACAATATTATCATGAAATTATATTATGTGATTTTCGTATATTTATATAGTTACCGTAAAATATCCCTCCTTATAGCAGAGTTCAAGCATTTTAGGAATATTTTTCGATATTTCACAGCCCGGAGAAGACGCGTTCCGAGCTATCATGGCAGGTTGACCGCGATACGCACTTGGTAAAATTAAACAATTTTATTATTTCAGACGGTGAAACCATTCCGAAAATGGTCCCGTCTCATTCGCAAATATTTTCTGTATTTTTATAGTATAAATATAAGAAGAGTTTATACTATATATTACACTTAATATTGGTCAAACTCTTGTTTTGGAACTATAAAATATCGCGTATGCTTCTGTACCCACCGAAGTATGCCGATCTAGGGATATTTACAGGTGTACCAACTGATAAAATGTTAATGAACCGCGAATTCAAATACTCATTACTTTTCCGAGCTTGTCATTTTCTATTGATCATTTTAATAGAAATGCCATACACGGGAAACGATTTCTTTAATAATTCATTACCGTTCACCAATATTACTTGATGTTTTATCAATTTTTATTACAAATATTCATAGTATCATTCCTCAAATGGTGTTAGAACTGCGTTGCTATGACAACCATTTAGCGTTCTTATATGCAAATATTACTTAGCAACGAACAATAGCGTCAAAATGACTGTACGATGCCAATTTTTCTATTATCACATTTACTCAATTCCATATTACCGACTCTTACGCTCGTCTAAGATCACTGACACCGTTACTTAGCGTATCTTTGTTGCTTTAAAGTCGTTTCACTCCCTGGGCGTAGTGTAATATGCATAATTCATCTCCGTAACGGTATTATAGTAGAACTGGAAAATCGGAAGACGAAGTTCTCTCGAGTATTTGTAATAATTAAACATGTATAACATATGTTTGCAACATAAAACAGAGACAACGAATGGTGAATAAGATCTCATCCGTCAATCGAAAATCGGCGATTAAGCAGCAACAAAGAGAATTATGATTAACATACTTAAGTAGGCCATTCGAACAAATGATGATTCAATTATCTTTTTTTCATTCCGGGTATTGCCCACCTTTTCAAGACGCCCCTGAGGCTGAGAAAATAACTAGAAACATCTGTAGATCTCCTCGCTATATGTTACTACGCTACGTTTCAATTCCGACTGCTTCTTATCAAGCGGCATTCTTTAACATATTAACATAACATAACATGTACATCTATCTCGTTTTACCGGCGTTGTGTAGTACATGAATAAATTGAACGTAATATTATCAAGGGTACTAAAAACGATCAGTGAAATGTTTGCGTATGAATACGATAAGCCACACCACAATTTTCGTAATCATAGTACGCATACACATATGAGCTAGTATGAAATTTGACGCGGCCCGTGAAACCGTGGAGGTTATAATAGTATCGTAGTAGAGAGGGATCGTATTAGACCTCTCCGTCTCGAGATAAAGAGAGATCGAAGATCGCTTCAGTTTCGAAACACGTGTGGAATTAAAGAAGTTGCAAATCATTGTTAAAAGTTTATTTGAAAAGTAAAAATATGGCTATGGAACAGATAGACGGGCATAGAGATACTACGAAGAATCTCAAAGCCGGAGTTATCGACTTTACAGCTGGTTCTCTCGGTGAGAATTATACTACAACACCTATCGTCGTATGAAGGATAATCTTTTTATTTCAGTTTTAAATAAAGAAAACAAACACTGCTAAAGTAGATTACCGTGATTTTTTCTCATTATCATAACTCCTTCATCACAATTTCGATATTATATTCAAATAAAACGAATGTATAATATCCTGCGCGTTAAACTTTGGATTTTGATCTTTACTATACCTATATTAACTCGAAAGTAGATCGTCTTTGTCGTAATTGTTTGTTGTTCCAATTTCCTTATGTATCCATATACATTAGAGCGGCAATATTTTTTCGACTTTTGTTACTTGAAAGAAATTTTTTTTTTTTTTATGATTGAACGACCTTCAAACATCAATATTTTGACTTGAAATTTTAGTAATGTTCCACTACAATCCACATAGAAAACATTGAATGCGTGAGAAACTGAACAAAAAAAAAAACATGTTCCTCAATTTGAATTTTTCCCCAAAAATATTCTTTTATTTTTTACAGATTTTTCTAATTCATCTAATAAATTAAAAGAATTAATGATTGTTGTTGTTGTTATTATTATCGATATTGTTATTGATATCGTTATTGTCATTGTTTTCGATATCGATGTTGTTATTCTTGTTGTTATTGTTATTGATATCTATATTGTTATTCTTGTTGTTATTGTTATTGATATCTATATTGTTATTCTTGTTGTTATTGATATCGATATTGTTATTATTACTGTTATTAGGCGGAGTGGCGCTGGTCTACGTTGGTCAACCGCTAGACACAGTTAAAGTAAAGATGCAGACATTTCCCCAGCTATACAAAGGGATGGTAAATTGTTTCATGGTAACGTTAAAACAGGATGGTATAACCAGAGGTTTATATGCAGGAACTATTCCTGCGGTTGCTGCTAACGTAGCTGAAAATTCTGTCCTTTTTGCTGCGTATGGACTTTGTCAAAAAGGAATTGCTAATTTAACTGGTGATAATAGATTTTTCTTTGAAATATTTCAACCAATCGTTCCTATAAGTATAATAAATTTCATTTTATTTTATATATTTCTTCACAGGTATTCAAAAAGTTGAAGATTTAAGTCTACTAGGTAATGCTTGGGCGGGTTTTTTCGCAGCATTTTTTTCGTCCTTATCATTGTGTCCAACGGAATTAATAAAATGCCAATTACAAGCCATGAGAGAAGTTAATACGCAAAAGGCAGCTCTGGGTGAACGTGTTGTATGTAAAAATAAATGACTTTGAAAATGTATAATATTAATAGGATTTGAGACGATAAAATATCACTGATATAAATAAATACGACGATTACAGTTAATAATAATAATATCGAATTACAAATGTTTGATTTTAACAAATATACATTTTTTACAGAATTTCATAGGACCCTGGCAACTGACTAAACAAATTATTAGAACAGAAGGTCCCACCGGTTTATTTAGGGGGCTGTTGTCAACTATCGCCAGAGAAATGCCTGGATATTTCTTCTTTTTTGGTGGATATGAAACGACTCGTCAATTGTTGGCCAAACCGGGACAAAATAAAGAAGATATTGGCTGGATCAATACGATGATAGCTGGAGCTACTGGTGGTGCTATTTTCTGGCTTGTTATATTCCCAGCTGATGTTATTAAAAGTAGAATTCAGGTTAGTTCTCTTTTGTTTTTATAACATTTTCATCCCTTATTCGATCTTGAGATTCGTCGATTAACTGCAATCACAAAAATAGATGAGCAGAGCTTTTTATCCATCAATTCAAATCCTTTGATTAATTAATTTCATTATAATCAGAAAATTTGTCTTTTTTCCCAGGTTCAAGACTTGAGAAAGCCAGCTTATGTCATTTTCAAAGATGTTGTAAGAACGGAAGGTATTAGCGCATTGTACAATGGTTTGAAACCGACATTAATAAGAACAGTCCCAGCTACCTCCACGCTATTCCTTACATATGAATATTCCAAAAAATTAATGCACAGTTACTTTGACGATTGATATTTAGTCAATTTAATTATGAAATGAAACTGAAAGTACAATCGTTTTTCAATTTGTGCTACTTTTTAGAAGTAATTATCTATTCTTCAGTAGATACCTCATTTGAGTTTACACTAGTAAACTTATAGCTTTTAATCACCCTAAAAAAATAGCATGGAACATTATTTTCACAAAAAAACATGAGATCCATATTTTTTTATGCTCGTTTGTACAGTAAAAGATAAATAGAATACAATAAACTAGTACGTATTAGTACAATTTTAAAACTTGTATAGTTCATTTTCTTTTCCATTTACCTATTTTCGTTTTCTACTGTTTAAAAATATTGTATTTTCTTAATATAGTGTATATGAATAAATAGATTTGTTAAACTGATTATTACTCGAAAATGATTTTCTTCAAATAATTTTTCCTGTCTCTATCACTCGTCTTAACTGGCCATTCGAACCAGGGTATCTGTAAAATTGAATAGATTATGATTAGAGTAAAAACTAAGACCGATTAATTGAATATGATCAAAATTTGTCTGGTTGAAAATTTACATGGCCTTACCATTATTGGTTTGTAGCCTACTTTTTCCAGCTGCCTAATTTTTAGGGAATCCTTCCCTAAGAGTTCAGTACTGTTTCTAATATAGCAATTATTGGCACCCACGACTAAGGCAAGCCATTTATATCCATCGGGCGAAATTTCAGGCGTTCTTTTAATATCGCCAAAGGGGATTGCAGATAATATCGATTTAACTGGAATCGGTGAATTGTTTTCGTCCAAACATATTATAATATCAGCTTCTTTGTAATGCGGTAATATCCAATCCAAATGTACCATCTCAGAGGAACCAAAGATTTCCTGTAAAATACGAAATAGGATGAAAATAGAAGATCTTTCTATCTGCTAATCAAACATCATCAAAGAAACAGTTTTTTCTTATAAAAAAACCGACCTGGCAAGTATCCACTATTTCATACGCCATATGGTGTCTTGCGCTTAAACCCCTTGCAGTTCGATCATATAATTTGTTCACATATCCCTGCAAAACAAATGCATAAATAATACCGTGAATGATTTGTCTTCAGATCATTATCACGTTTTTCACCAAATTTCAACATCTATCTAATGAGAATTAATTCACCTTAGCTATAATGGATCGTGATCTATTATCCAGTCTTGGGCCTACGTAGTCTGAAACTTCCGCATCAATATTGAGATCAATGGCTAATATTGCCTGAGCTATTTCGAACGGTGTTGGTCCATAAGTTTTCTGAAGGTTTGCAGGATCCAAAGTAAACGCTATCAGATCTTTTGGATAGACATTTACCACGCTTAGATATTGTAATAAGTTAGCCAGCGATTTTTGATATCTATTTTATAAAAAATTAGAGATTTGAATTATGCTGATGATTATCAGAATTCATATTATTACAACGGTGTGAAGAATAGATTGCACCTTTCCAAGTCTGGGAGCCGATCTTTGAGGCTCATTTCTTCCACAATTGTTTCATAAATATTCGGCTTAATAGGAGGAGTGAAATTAAAGCAAGTTAGCGCCAGTGTTAAACGTTCCATATCCTTCAACCTGGCGTTTTTTATGCCCTCGTTGAATCTATGTATGTTTAAAACAAAATGACCAGAATTTAATGAATCTTTTCAATATTATATCCCTCTTTTTATTTATCACCTGACAGCGAACAGGAGACATGAAAAAGAGCGAAGAATGCTTCGACATCGAAAGCTTAAGTTAAAATAGATTGGAGTTAATACTCTCTCGTTAACACTTGAACTTTAATAATGTGAAACATCGAAAGGAACTGCTTTGTCTAGAGCCTAATCATCGCTTGTTATTCTTACTAATCTCACCTCTGAGCTACACAGGTCAATAACTCCGGGTGAAAAATACGCATCTTAACAGTTGTTAGAACGATGTGTATCAAAGCCTGAAGTGAAAGTCTGGGTATTTGGGGTATAGTGGATACGACCAATTCCCACAGTATCGCAAACTCATTTTGCATCGTAGATGAGTACCTGGTGATATGAGCATGTGAAACGAAGAAAAGTACGAAAGAAATATCTGAGAGAATACAATCATGCAATTATTCTCACCTAATAATTTTCATGAAAGCTGATAGACTTATTTCATTTATAGTATCAATGTCTTTGATGACTCGATGGATAATCTTTACCAATAAGTTAGGATTTCTGATGGGAGATTGAGATTTGAAGAATCCCATAGCCAGTAAAGCCAATTCGTCCAGATCTAGTTCATCGGCATGAATTTCCATTCTATATTCTAAATTGTACATATCCTTGGGATGCTTCCTTGAAGAATTAACGTAAAACATAAACTGTACTAGATTTTCAGCCGTCATTTTGCTCGGCTTACGACCCAATTTTTTGATAAATAAATAAGCAAACTCCGTGTATCTGAACAGTCTGATCTTGTACCAGTGATCAGAAAACAATAACAACTCGTCAACCGTCCATTCGGGAGCTCGGCGAACGCATTCTTTGTCCAACGCTAGATATAATGATTTAAAGATTTCATCATGTCTAGTGTATGTGATGGGCCAAAGGGTTATAGACAGTAACACATCTCTTAATTCATGGTCAGTAAATTGTCCGCAATTAGTGACTAAGTACTTGATAAATTTCTCGTACTTTTCGTCTAAAATATTTTCGTCGTTTTTTTGCGCGTAATAAGATATCCTTCTAAAGGCTGTAATGATATCTGGTATAGGCAGAGATTTCCAGCTTTTATTAAGGTAGTTATATACTTCATTATCGGTTACTTCATCCTCAATAACCGGCAAACTTCTTATTATGGTTGACCAGTATTTTTCATTACTTTCTAAAATCGAATGAGCGTACGCATCTTCGTGGCTCGTAAATACTTTTCGTGGTTTTGTCGTCTCAAGTGGTTCAGGCAGACTTGAATATTTCCTAAAATTAACTATGCATCTACTCATCTGTTTCGGGCAGAATTCTTTCGTTGTAGTATTAACATACTCGTTTATTCCCGGACATAACCTCGACGAAGCATCGTTGTTTATCTGACGTTTAGCCACGTGCCGTTTAAGAATGTTTACGACAGGTCCACGGCGCTTGAGAAAAAGGTTGAACATCATTTTAATAAATTATTACAACGTGGTGAAAATTCTTTTTCGAATTGATTTTGGGTACACTTTTTTTTTACAGTACATTTATTCTTTTTTATACGTTTGATTTACACCCGTTTAAGGTTATGGCTATTCGGCGCACGGGGTGGACGCCATGTTTCATTTCTCGAATCTCGACAAGACTTACTGCGCATCGATTATCCGCGCTGTACCACGTGTCCCGATATCATGACGTCATAGCTTCATTCAAAAGCTCTGTAATCAATGACACTCGGCTGTGTTTTACTTTTTCAAAACGTTTATTGATACCGAAATTTTGATACGAATGTGAATTTGCCGTTGAGAAAAAAAACTCTTCATTGTTCAAATATTGACTTTGGAGAACGACTAATGATATCGGTACACTCGAATATAAATAACCAGTCAGAATAGCTTTTTCGTATACGTCTGAGATTGCGCGCAGTAATATACTTGTCGATTAAGTATTAACTGCGCGTTAATAATTATAGTCGGATATCAATTGATTTACAAAGATGCCAATTAATAGGTTAATAAGTTATAATGTATTATATATTTCTTTTAGATTAATCATAAGGAAAGCTTGGACAAGTTTTACATATATACAAGAATTATTATTTTTTAATTTGACAAAATTAAGTCAATAGTTTTGCGAGCTTCAGATTCCTGTTCGTATTAATAATCTCCGTCGATGACATTTTTTCCCGCGTAATTTTCTTCAATCCAATTTTGTCTGTTTGAATCTGCAGCGCTCTTCTCCTGCAGATGGGCGAGGTACCAGTCGTACATAGTTTCCGGATTCAGACCCTAAGACAAAACGAACAGTTTTTCAATCATTTATTCATTTACAATTCAGAGAATGTAAAGATATAATTACCCTATTCAGCAGAGCGGTCCACAGCCTCGATTTTTCATAATTGTTGTTAATGCTGTTACGAGATCGCGAAGGATGAGAAGATTTCCGAGAGCTTTCACTCATTCCGAATAGATCTTCCAGTGTCTGTGCGTTAATATAGTTGGCCTCGTCGCTCTGAAGCGATGATCTTTTCGTTTGAGAACCTCGGCAATCAGGGTGAAATACTAATCTCCTACGACAGATAAATAAAGATTCGAATGATCGAAAGGAAAACGTTTAATTTATTTAGTCATAGTGAATTTATATTATAATAGTAGAACCATGTTCGAACTTACTCGCAGTTGATGGCCGCCTCTAACGAGCTCAAAGAATAGCAGACAAGAATTCCAACGACGATGGCACATCTTTGAAAAGTCATCGTGGCTGAAAAATAAACAATTATCTTTGACAAAAATTTCAGTTGGAGAAGGAAACTTCGTAGTTCTTTTGTCGATAAATCTTTAGATTTCTTTTATAGTTCCTAATTGATATCACGGTGAAAGTAGCCAATTTTTCGGTTAAACTTTCACAACCTTTTTCGAGTTATCTGATTAGCCGTTAGCCCCCAATTCCTTCACGTTGATTGGCCCTTCCCGATCTTTCCCAAGTCGTAACGAGCATTCTCTTGAATTCAATCTAATAAAAGAACTGTTTAACTTGATTTACCAAAAAAAACTAGTTGAGTAAATAAAGGTGGTTCGATTACAGTTGAAAACTGTACCTCAATCAGTACTGAGTTTTATTAAGTCTAGAACAATGAAAGTTTAGAATCTTTAGACTATCTTTCTCTATTATACGGTCCATTATGCTAGCTATATACGATAGAATACAAACCGATACAAACTACTCTGAGTATAATCTGTTATAACCCTGTAGTCTAGTGGTAATGGCTTGAAAAAGAAAAACAGTGGCAAGACAAAGTACCGTTGCACAAGATATTTACGATTTCAGACTCGTCGTCGCCGTTCTCGGTGGATACCGATGACGTAATTTCATCCCCTAGAAGCCTTACTACTAGGAAAATAAGGCTCTATATATATATTTCGATACGATTGTCAAAATATTTTTCGTGCATCAGATATGTATATATACATATTAGTAAATTGTTTTTTCTTCATCTTGTATTCTCCACTTGACTTCTAGAAATTTATCGAAAAAATAATTATGTCCAAATTACAAAAGCAAGGAAGGTAAAAGGTCTGTTCACAAAAATTCGACCGAGTATGAAAATGTAGAAAAATCATGTTACTGAGACGTTGCCCAAAGGGTTTTTAACTGCCAAGCAATCAGATAATTGTCGCTGAAGTATAGGACAGATTCAAAAGCAAGTACCCGAACCGGATTTATACATAGCTGTTATGTAGTCAAAGGCAGTTTACAAGCTTTGTAAAATCTCTTACAGCCGCGTTCACAAGGTTTATAATCGAGATACCAGAGGGTAGGAGGTTTTAAAAGGGGATTTTATACTCGAACCGAAGCCCTAGGGGTATATATTCACTGTCTAGTTTATTGCGTGCCGATATGCAGTTCTCAATATTCTTAAAGCGAAATTATTATTTAATTTTATTAAGAAATATTCAAACTATTTCCCGAATTTGAAGTATTGAATTGTTTGAAATTGAATTATTTTTATACGACGATATCTCTTAGTCATTAACGATCGGTTTTGGGTTGATAATAATCCTCATTAATTGTATAGTATAGGTATCAGATAAGGAGACTAGAAATTTACATTATCTAACGATGGTCGGTGTTCACAATATAGTTATTGGCGTTGATGCTTACATATTAATCAAAGGCAATAAGGATTATAGGTTGAGCTTTTATAATTAACCCCGTGGGAGAGTCTACAGGTGAAAGCTCCTGAAAACTAAGGATGGGCCGAGTTGACAACGCAATTTGTATCTGAGATTATCAATTCTGGTTAACCCCGGTAGGTGATGCAAACATCCACCCTTTCTCACTTGACAAAGGTGTAAGTAATTTTCAGGTATTTGAATTCGTCTATGGAATTTTATACGCACAATTTTATTGTATAAAAGCAGATGTATTTTGAGTAAAGAATGAAACACACTTTATAATCATGCCGCACGTCTCCCGGGGAATAAAATTGTATCTGAATAAAGCTATACAGAGATATTCGAACACGTGAAATATCTTATTTACTTATATCGATGAATTATAATACCTACGGGAATAATCTTTTCGTTAGGGTTAATAGAAATAATCGTAAACGTATAATATTTTATTGAGTTACAAAATGTGCGATTATTGTAGCTATATTTAAGTTACAAAGTTTAAGAAAAATTGTAACTTTTATTTTATAAAGATGACGAGTTTTAAAACTGCTAAAAATTAATCAATGTGCCTAATTCGCTCTTTTATGTATAGGCTTTCAAAGGGCTACGGCCACGAAATATTGAAATGTTTTCTGGCTGGTTAACGTTCCGTAAGCCTTTTCATTTTCAGATATAATTAGAAAGGAATATAGGATGAGGAAGGAGCGTAAAAAAAATTAAATTAAATATTGTAAACTCGTTGGGAAATAGTATACCTATGCTAATTGTGCAAATACATCGAATAAAAATATTTTGAGATCGAAAAAACCGAGTGTCTTGTCTGCGATTATGATTCTGTAAGTACGTCATGTACTGCCTCATACGAATTCTAGGGATTCTCTCGATCATACATCATCTCTTGTACGTATACGTAGGAGAAAGATAGATAGAAGCTGATGGCTACACAGTTTCGATCAAGCAATAAATAATCTTTTTTATTCGTGGCAGCAATGTTATTAATGTATTTATATGTTCATTTGTACAAATCAGAGATATTTTTTTTTTATCCGTTAAAGATATGTTTCTCCTTGCTCGCTCCTCGCTAAAAAGTCTAAAAATATACGAAAAGTCAAGAATATACGAAACCTTATATATAAGGTCTGCACTTTTTTCATTATTCGTCATTTACACTTTTCAGTGTATTTATTATCCTGTTGCTAACGCATGTCAATGGATACAAACGAAGTAGAAAATTTCTCTGATAAAACTTGTCCGTCACTTTGGGATCCTCCAGATGCACAAAGACATACGCTTCTTTATTGTCCGCAAAATTTGATCTCAATTGAAATAAAGGTGATTAGAAATCTCAATTCAAACGTGTCGAAAAGTCTTTTTGAAGCTGACATAAACATGGATACCAAAGATCTGTAAAATACACTCAAGAGTCAAGCATTCAAAAAATATGAATAAATAGAAGTTCGTACATTATGCTCACAAGAGTTTCTAGCTAAAGTTTTACTTCTAATGTACTGTAACGATTATCCATCAGTATACTCGAGTTGCTAATTGAAGTAGGTATTCTCAGAACCAGCTCTTGGATAGTAGTTACAAATACAGTTCGGGATAAAAAAATTTAAAAAAAATACAGTTCGCTTACACAACTCTTCTTCAATCACGAAAAGTATTAAATAGATTAAAAAAATATCCTTTAGAAGGAAAACGGTATTTTGTGGACGATTCAAATTTATTTCATTCATAAGTGGAACCGTATTCAACAATCCGGGAATACTACATATATAACAGAATGGTGGCGTACTACCAGAGCGCTTAATTGATTCTTGACGTATTTCTTCTCTAATATGCGTATATTGTGCGCTTTCTTAACAGTATTCAATGAGTTTCACATAATATATACTTGTGAAATGTACAGCATTTCAAAAATTCTATGAGCGACTACAAATGAAGCTTCTTTACGAAGGTGAAGCATATGGGTCTAATAGAATTTTGAAACTATTTTAATAAAAACAAGACGGAAAAGACAGTGTTTTTTCGCATTACTTTTCATCATTTTACAAACCAATGTGATTACTCGAAACAATATCAAGTACATGTATACAATCATCATTTTGTTATTTGCATTTATTTATAAAACAGCCTTTGATTTTTCATGAAACATACGTTCAAATCCAAATCGAACGAGGCATGGCAATTATTCATGCCCATTATCTTAATCCAAATTCACGTAAATTGGGGATTTTTTTATCTAGCTGTTTCCGAGATCATTGCGCGAGTTTGTCGGACAGACCGATAGACCGACATTTTTTTTAAACCTGTTTTTCGAAGTCTAGAGGATTAAAAACGTAAAGCTTCGTTGAAATGATCAAAAGTCACTTTTCGATCGAAACCAATACTTTTCTTATGTCACCACATGTGGTGAAGAACTTTATCGCCCAGGGGCTGTTTTATTCACTAGAACTTTTGATTTAATGATTCTTTGTCAGATGACTTCAGCTGATTATACATGTGATGGAAAATATTTCACGAATAATATAAAATATGTCTGGTTTATCGAACCCCTTAGTTTCCCAATTCCTCAGTTTTTGAACGGTATGCATACACGAAGGCGAGATCAAACGTGAAAAACTCTCGGTGATCAATCCTATTGTAGAATTTGATTTTTCTTATTTCAAATTCAATATCAAACGTTGAAAGACCTTTGCTCTGAACACGAAGGGACAAAGTAGAGTTTCCGAACATTTGTATGCTTTTTGTATCACCAATAGTATTGTTTGAAGAGAGCTGATTCCCGGTATATCGGGTATTGTCGAACGGCTAAATCACTTCGAATGCATCAATATATCTGTAAATACGTATATAATAGAAAAGAAGAGTCTCAAAATGCAATCATACATCGTCGAATAGACCTACGATGTCACATTAGGCAAGACCGTAAATCTGAAAGTTAGTTGCACAAAACGTCTTATACTTCTATGCTTGTAAGTATAGACTATATGACGTAGTCCAGCACGATGCCAAATACATAAGTTTTAGTCGTAGTGCACTTAGAAGCATAGCTAAAGCTATAAGAGTACAGGTTTCTGGAAACTACAAATTGTTCTGAACTTGCCAAAAAACTAAATGCATTTTTGCTTATTTTTTTCCCCTGTTTTCATAATGAAATTTCCCACTGCAGAAGATATTTTTCATCATCATATTGCGATCGAATAGTTAGGTTTATTTTTTCCTTCTGAATTAACGATATAAGACGGAGCGAGATTTCTCGAAAAAAAAATATCTGTGTCGCAGTATTATACTGCCTCGTGGATCTTGCTCGCGTGGATATATTTTCGTTGTTACTCAAAATTATAGCTCCGATTTTCAGAGCAGATTAACTAAAGTATACCACATGCAATTAAACAAGCAAGAAACTTCTAAAGTTTAGTCATTTGTTGCTAATTAGCTATCTAAGTATTAAATCTAATTCACCTTGCCATACACGAAATTTCTCACCATTTGCAAACCCAAAATCACATATTCTCCAGAGTTATTCTCCACGTGGCAATTGTTATTATTCATAATTCCTTTCTTCTCGTGCGTACACTATCACGTGTCTACGTGAGTTTTTGAAAATTTTTTGAGTAATGATACCATCGTAGGATCGGCATATATTACACATACGTTCTACGCCCCATCAGAAGGAAGAATTTCCCCGCCCACAATTACGCAGTTGGAAAAGGAATTTTTTTTTTCATTCATTTATAGAAGTCAAAAAGCATATTTCATTCAATAAATCTCAACCAGGGTGCACCTTGAGTAGGTATACATCGTAAAAGTCAGCCAATTTACTCAAATTGTGGATCGCATAATAGTCTGATTCTTAACTGTTGAATTTGGAAAAGATTATTATAAAATAGTTGAATAATTTTTTTTCGGTTGAGGTATAATAATGGTTTGATAATAAATGACGCGTACTTCTCTGCACTTAACGTGTTTTTTATTGTATACCGATGTCTATAAAATAAATTCAGAATTTATAACCGAATAAAGTGTAGCATGGTTTCAGCCCTTCTCAGTACTTGCACTAAAGTCTTATAATAGACTGCCAAATAATACGGTGTAAAAAAAATAATTAATCAACTCGAGCGAAGGCAAGATCATTTATTCCTTAAAAAAATTACCTACAACAGTTATTCGGATGGATTTTAAAACGCCTCGTAAATAACAGGTGCAGGGCTTAATCAAAACTCGATAATTTAATAAGAAATATACAATTTGCATTATTAAACCAAATTTTTTTCATACTTCGTTTGCGATCCAATTAATAATATAGACAAGTGCGTATTATGCCTATATTACAGGCCCAAACTTTTGACCATATAAAGGCAGATCTTTGGATTAGAATTCTGAATCTAAGTTCATTGTTTGAAATTTTGGCAATTTTATTTTGCAATTCAAAACCTGAGTATATAAGGAGTTGATTGATACCTGTGTTCCCTGAAGCTATTTTCAAACTAATATCTTACCTCGCGTGACTTAGAGTTGAATTTTTAATAAAGCACAAAGTTACGATTACCTAAAAATTTCCCACCTCCACCCCTCTTCTTTTCTTTCATAATTAAAATCCGTTGAGGCTTCAGAGGTTTGAGATGATTACGAGGAACTAAATTTTTCTATTTGATCTTCCAGTCGTCGATCTATCATAATATTAAGAATTCAACTCTAGAAATTAATCTAATCCATAATTTTTTTTTTTTTTTTTTTTTTTTTCAGGCAGGTGAATAAGTTTCCGAAAGACAGGTGTTTTCATCAATTTTTTCCCAATTCGTCGATTGTATACTTATACTAATTGAGAATATCGCGTTTTTGTGAAACGTTGGATTTCAGTTTCAAAAAATTCCAAATCCTTCGATGGAAGCTGGAATTGAAAATTTTATTCACTCGTATACATTATCATACATCTATATTCGGAATATAGAAAAAGATTGGCAATCAACCAGATTTTGTTTTTATTTCAAAGAATAAAGCGGGCACATGAATCTACCGCGAATAAATCGGCGTTAAAGTGATCAGCGTATATATACATATATATATATATATATGTATATATATATATATATATGTATATATATATATATACCTATATATATCCCATAACCGAAGGAAAAAAAAGAATTCAAAATATCAACTTATTCAAAAGTTTAAAGTTGATCGCAGAGTACAATTCCAAAAGTGCCGCTGGCGAAATATTCAGTTGAATCTAAAGTTCCGTAAGAACCCAGGACCAAACTCGATGGGCTTCTTTATCGAAAGGATATTAGGACTTTTGAGGCTAGCCGAAGGGCCTGGCAAGTGCCGCAGTCTTTTTAAACTTGTGTAAATTTAATTGACCGCTAGCGGAACACATTTTGCCGATACAAAATCGTCTCCGCACCTTCAACATGTATTCACAATTTTTTTCAATTTTTCTTTTTATTTTCCATTTTTTATTTTCTTACTTATCACTACGATCACAGTTTTACGAGATTTAATAAACCCGGAGATGAATTCACACCGTGTACCACCTGATTAGCTAATAGTCAGATTTGTCTATCGCGGAAGAGTTCCACCTGTTACTACAAGGCTTTTTCCATTTTTCGTCACTCAAATTTAAATGGAAACGATGAATTCAAATTTGCGGAAATATTTTAAGGTATCTGACAGGTTACTGTCTTAGGTACTTAAAATTATAGCACGAACGTCGAATAGCTCTTTTCTGGTGTATAGTAAATAATTATGTTCATCCAATGAAATTACTTGAATTTATAAACAAAAAGTTTGGCGATTCATTTCCATCTCAAAGTTCATTAAAAATTAAACAGAGATGCGAAAATGAATGTGTATATATTTCATACTAGAAGCGCTATACGTAGGTATAGGACAGGTTTATATCTATACAGCTGACATAAATTGAGTCGAAGAATTAGCATCTGAATTCCGGGTGAGAAGCTCCGCGGATTCTTTCTTACTTAAGACACAAGTATTATTTGCAAGAATTCGATAATCTGCGATTACTTATTCTACATATTATATGATTTGAAAAGCTTCATAATTCGGGAATTGCTTTGAGACGGAATAAGTATTCTGAAGAAATGAATTTTCAACGCGACAGTAAAAATGCGACGACTTGTAGTTCCTCTATGTTCATAAATATTCCTGAAATTGATAAATCCACGCGATTCGATTGATTTTCAAAAAAACATAAAAATTACTGGTCAATATTTGTGTGATAGTTGAGAGGAAGGAAAAAAAATCGTTTCATTGGAACATATTAAAAATATCGCGGCTTTAGAACGCTGTGAAAATAATTTAAAAAAAATCCTAAATCCTACCCGACAGACACAACCACCTAGCCAAGTGCGATTTACAATGAGAGCAGTGAATAATGGTATATAATAATTAGATACAAATTACGGAACACTGCATATAATAATACAGGTGGATATTTAGATATTTTTCAGGGCAATATGTTTATTCTGTACAATGCGTGTAAATAACGAGAATTGGAATAATGGTTTTGAAATGACGAAGCAGCTAGGAAGCAGGAAGCAGGAAGCAGGCGTTATATAGGCGAAAAATATTGTGCAAAAAACACGCGAAAATGTGTTATATACATATTTGTACGCAGCAGGTGTTTCCACTGAGGATGGGGACCTGGTAATTGTGAAATTTTGAGAGGTAGAGTGATCACATGTATTGTTTCATAAAATTCACAGCTTGAAAATCTTGAGAAAAAAATAAGATAAAATGGAAAAAATAAAGAAAAAATTAATAAAATTCCATCAATGGTCAATCTCTATTCGATATGTCGGTATATTCCACGTATAATATTTCCGATCTGGACGTACTGCGGCAGATCAAGCTGCATGAGTGGAACAATGCTTTTCTCATAAAACGTACAGACGGGTACGGGGTGCACGTACATCCGAGAAAGACGGGTAATAGGGAAAAAGAAGGACCGCTAGACTCTGCGAGATGTGGGGCGCCGTGGCGTCTTCGTGTCTGCATCCAAAAAGCAACCACCCGTCGCAATCGCCGCGTCAGTTTCAACGCTTATCGCAAAACTCTGCTCACCCTATCGATGACTCGATGTTAACGGTTTATAGAGTGAAAATTCATTATTATATTCAAAATATTCAAACGATTTTTATTTTTCCTCATTTTATCCGGTCAGAAATTATTCTTGCAGAATTTTTTTGCGGTTCGCGGTAAAATTTCCCCAAACTCAAATTGCATTTTGATAATTTTAGCCACCATCATTTTAATACGTTATCGATAGGATTGAACTTCGGAAAAGCCCGAAATCCCTGGAATTGTACTTCTCAAATCAAAATGCTCGATGATAATTTTGAATAATACAACGATTTGAAAAAATTGAAACTTCGGAATTTCAAAGATTTTATCACACTTCATATAGAGCTTAGACCTATAGACAACCAATTCAAGCAAATATTAGAAAATTTCAGGCAATGATGATCCGATGAAAGAAATTTTCTTTTTCAAATTTTCGCCGGTAGAAAATTCAAAAAAAAAACATTTTACCATAAAATTGGCTCGTTTATTAAAAAAATTATACAAACTTACTTCGTCGAGAGATTTTTCTTCTCGCACGGTTGAAACTTCTTCACCAAACTTCTGATCCGTACACAGAGGATATTATTGCGATTTGGTTAAAATACTTGCAAAAATGAGGGTTTATTATATAGAGAGCAAATTTGCACTAGGTTGACCAAACCGGGTTACCAAACCTTAAGGTTTGGAGATTGGAGAGCGAATGATTGGCAGAGCTTGCGCGCCTCCATTTATATACACGAGCCCCTGCTTCGCGCTGTTTCCGTTATATTTTGCGCACCAGTGACGTCATTTACGCCACAGATGATGTCATAGAAAAATGGTACAACCAGATGAAAATGGGGGTCGGCCGGTCATTAATTCCCTTTTTTAATTTATTACTATGCGATTATTTTGTATATAGCCTGAGTAAAGCTTCGGCGCAACTTTTGGTGACTATATGCAAATGAAACTCTTGAGATGTTGAATAAAAGTACTACGACGAGCCTCATGCTATAACGATAAAAACTTACAAGAAAAAAAAAAAGATAACGTAAAAAATTAGACCCTTGTGTAATATTTCGTTGAAGATGAAAACTAGGGGGGGGGGGGGGGGGGGAATAATATAGTCATTCGTAGGGAATGATAACTCGTCAAATATCTGTATATGTGTTGTCAAGTAAAATAATAAAAAAAAAAAAAACATAATTGATCAAACCATTAGGCATAGTCCAAGGCGCCAAATCACTTGGGTAAAATGAATGGTCGCAGAAATGCTTGGGGATAATCGTAAAAACAGAAGAAATTAGCAGACGAGATATTTTATTCGGCTATACGCGGCTATTTCATAAAAAGAAATAAAACAAAAAAAAGATACGGTGGATAAGTCCTATTTTATTTGACAGCCCATAATCCATCTATTCGCAGATTGATGCATGTGTTTTATCATTTCCTTTTAACGCCGCTATCCATCTGTCTTCCAAGATTATCACAGCTAATTCATATACTGCACCGAGGTGAGATCTAGCTAGACTTGTTTTATTTTATATTATTTTTTTATTTTAATATGAAAAAAAGATACGGCGAAAAACGTCGGAAAGTAACTTCAAGGGTATACTACCCAATATAAGAGGGGTCATGCTTCGCAAATCCCTGGCTTATCTTATGTCAAATGTCCGTCCCGATAGTCCGGATCTAAATATCTAATATTCGCGAAGTTATCCACGTAATGAACTTTGGGTTTTGGGATTATTCTGTCGGCTAAAACACGATGCGTTTAATTGATTACATTGAAAAGCTATTCGGAATATTGATGGGAATTATATATTTCATGAGCTTTTACAAGAATTTGAGTAAGCAAAATCAAACATTTATATTGTATATCATTGAAAGAATAAAAAATTAACTAAAACAATATAAATATATCAATGTGCATATTACCTCGTATATTTTATACTGAACCTGCACCATAATTCTGCCATTACAAGTTTAACGGAAAGAGAAAAAAAAAAACTTGTTGCTTCCGGGCCACGTCGACGACCAGACAGCTGCTCTCATAGTTTCGGCAACTAGTTATCACTGTAGTGATTTTGCCGCGATATCATAGTCCTAACTATACGTATAACCATCTAACTATTAAAACTTGACAAACTACAAGATTTCAGACCTTAGGTACACAATCTACAGGTATGTGTATTACGGTGGTCCTTGATTCAATCATTTTCGAATTTCATTGCCTCCATGGGCCAGGACGTCTCCAAATATATACAAAAAAAATGTAGCCTAAACCCCAGGTTCCCATCTCAATTCTAAGTACCGCCCCATCACTTTCGAATTTTCCCGTTTGAATGAAACACGATTTCTGACATTTCGGGGTCAATTTTTTTTCTTCCTATTGCAGTATAGCTCCGAAAATTTCGAAACTTGGTACACTCCTCACCTGTAGCAGTAGCTATTTCATGAAAATTCGTCAGACTTTGAACGGTATAATCTTCGAAGCTACAGCGCACCGAATAATAATTTTTTATCTCCAAATTGTGATGAATAAAATTTTGTCATTAAAAATCTGTTCATTTTTCACGGGTAGCTACTACTATAGATAAGAAGTGTGCCGAGTTTCAGATTCAGAGAAGCGATAATGCGATAGAAAGTAAAAAATAACCCAAAGTACTAAAAATTCTGGCTCATTTAAATGGGAAAGTTCGAAGGCTATGGGGCAGTACTTAACATTGAGATAGGAACCTGGGGTTTCGAGTACATTTTTCGTATATATTTCGAGACGTTTTGGAGAAACGTGAGAGCATTGAAATTCGAATATGACCGAATTAAGGACCACCCTAGGAGCTCCACTCGCAAATTGTGTTTTAATACTACGTTAATTCTGAGGTTTATTTTACCTAAAATAACAAATATATGTGTATGGTATATTGAATAAAAGAAATGTTAAAAATCATGAGAATAATTTGAGGCGAACTTCCACAACCCAGTCTCTTTCTTTTACAGTGATTTGTATTTTTAACGATATATGATCGTGTGATGGGTGTATGTATGTATGATTTTCCAGATTCATGCCACCGAGAATATTAAGACTTGTTTTTCTTTCTATTTAATTTTTTATTTAGAAGAAGGTATAAAGTCGTGGTATAAGTTTAATTCTAGAACTAACGTCAACGTCCTAGGCTCCTCATTAAAAAAATAGGGAACAGTTGGCAAATTCATTGTTAGTTCTACGGAACGAAAATAAAATTACGTTCAACCGATATAGAAAAAAAAAAAAATGCAGACGTTTATTCGTGACATAAATGAGAAACGGGTTACATTGAATTCATAGTTTGCCGAATGAATGATATTATATTAATACAGGCATTATTGAATTCGGACTCTGGAATCTTAAAGTAAGTTCAACTTTAAATTCCTGACGTCGTATATGGCCAAAAAGAAAACTGGAAAAATCAAATATTTGCCGTCCGAAATCAATTGTCTACTTCTGTAAAGTCTACGGATTGTAACTGTAAATTTTAACACATCCTACCAATATATTAACGTAGCTCGAAATATTGTAAAATTTGAGTTCGGAATTTTCATCCTTATTGTTTTTTTCTTTTTTTTTTTTATCTAACCATTTGTACTTTGAACCGGTGCACCCATACCTATAGTGAATTCGCAGAGGAAGTTCTCATGCGAACTATATAAATTTCTTCGTAAGTGCTTCAATCCTTCTGGAAGAAATTAGTCAAGTTTTAATCAACACTTCGTAAGTGCAATGCGTCTTGTCCAACTGTCTCATTGCGTGTCTGGGTAACGATTTCTTGTATCCGAGATACTGGCATGAGAAAAATAGAATTTCTGCTAAAAGCGGGAGAATTTCATCTCGGGAAAAAACAATTTCTCATTTTTTTATAAAATAAATTAAAATATATGATACTTTTCCAGTGATTGCTATCTCGATACCAAAACGCTCTGTGTCCAGTTACCAATAAATTTTCAACACCGTTCGTTTCTATATGATCGATTACTGCAGCCGATCAATGCAAGAAAATTGCAGCTTTGGGTTTCGAATTTTGATACGTCAATTTACTCGGTGTTCAATTCCATTATATAATTAAAATAAAAAAAGTAACCGGAATCACTTGGAAAAAATTCACAGGATCAAAATCAACAAAAATAATGAATTCAATTATTCTGATAAACAAGCTGCGAAATTTGGAACAGAAGTCGAACGAGATGGTTGCTCCTGACGATCAGTCCCAATATATTTCGATTTCTGTTATAATTATATATACATATGAAAAAAAAAATCGATTCATATTGGTGTATAATGAATCTTATCCTCTCATTTACAAGATTTTGTTCGCGATATTTTCACACAACTAATCGTGCTTTTAGATATAACTATTTTTATGTAATGTGAGGATGATTTTATGTGTCGTAAGGTTCAGGTCGTAAGGGGAAGTTACGAATAGTCCGGTGAAACCATAAATCCAGTAAAGAGTCAGGAATAAAAGCTTTCAAGGTATACCTACGCCACGCGATCATGACGAAATAGAAAAGCTCAATGCGTTTTATCTTACGCTCGAATAATTATTGAAGGAATATGTTGCATTAAGGACACGCGGTTCTACCTTGATATCAAAAATATCCGGCATAAAGTTCTGATAAAATATATTTCGGGCTAATTGAGAAGGGGAAATCTTACTTTGACTGAAACTCCAACGAGAAAGTTCCATGCGCCAATTCTCATTGTGATTTTTTTATTTCGGGTAGTAAATTAGTAATTTAAATAACGTTATATTAGCTTTAGGGTTGTTTCACTCGAATCTGGTTTCTGGGAACTACAGCTTTTGTATTTCGGTGATGTCATGTCTCACTCGTAGTTTTCCGCATTGGTTCCATGGTTTTTTCTTCATTTCTCGTATAATCCCCTGCTCACATATACGAGCGATAGATTTATATGAATATTGTGTAAAATCGAGGATACCCTGACCTCCCAGCATCCTTGAAATCGAAATTCTTCTGTAAAATTATTGAGCTTTGAAGTTTATACAACAGACAATAAAAAGATAAGAAAACTTTTCCCAGACGACGATAATTCTTCTTATTGTGAATGTATTTTTAGCTCCGAAAGTCCAGCTGCTTATGGAATAAGAAACTACAATCTTTAGCCAGAAACCACTACTGTAAGTAGCCGTTACGTTAAGACTTTCATGATACTGCATATAGTATAGAATCAGGAGAAAAACACTTTTTCTCAGAACTCTTTTGCATATGGACATTTATCAGGTATAGTCGTCCATGCATGTGCTCAAACGCGCTTTTGATCTTGCATAAATGAAAAGGAAAATAAAAAATTAGGTGAAAGTATGCAAGAGCATATTTTTATTTGTAGTATAATATTGTATATGTTGGGAGAATAATTTCAGACACAGTTACAATTTAATTTTCCGATCGATTAAGCCGTATCGAGAATACAACCAAAAACAACGGGGGCAGCGAATTCACATAGGAGCGAGTTAAGTCCATTAGCATTTCGCCAACAAGCATGAAAAGCTTTTTACGCCGGATTTAAGCAACAATTAATTTGGGGGAAAATTTCTGAGTAGATGATGCCAGACTGTACGGCGCCGGCTGAAAGACGCGGTCGAAACATCCGTCGTTATTCCTTGTATGTATATCTGTGACTAGATAGTCTTCTTCATTTTCTACTGTGTAGGCGAGTGAATGGTCGTTTTCGCGATACCCAGAATCACAACCAAACTCTCTACCCACGACCCCCTATATTTGTTCAAGGACAGGGTCCAAGATTATTACATATATATGTAATATCCGGACAATTTCAGACCCAATCGAGAACACTAGTACGTGTTCTGAGCAATAATCAGTTCTTTATAAAATACCAGTCACATTTTTATCCAGTATATCTTAGCATTTGACATCATGAGATTACTGCGACTATTCTACGAGCCCAGTGGTATTTTAACTGTAGAAATTATTCGACGGACTTGTACTGAACGTTCATTCTAAATTTGACAATTTTCCTAGTCAATTCACGAATGGTCAATTTCGAGTGAAATTATCTAGTTTCTGTATTACAAATTCAATGACCGTAATAATAGATGGTTTCCAGCACTATTTGACTTGCGCCTTTTTCGGTCCAAGGATTCAAAGATCTCAATGTACACCCCCACATGTTTTCATCAGACCTAGGACTGTGTTGACACATTAGCTCGAGTCAACAGACTTACCGGCGACCTGTCTCTCTGTCCGCCTGTTTCTAGATAGCTGGCATGTTTCTCCACAAGAAATCACCATGCGTCGAATGTGCCGGTCTCTTTCCTTATTTTCATTCCTTAGTTCTCGCCGATTTTTTTGCATACCAATAATATAAGTATACCTACTTTTACATTTTCTGTATAGCAATAGTTATTTTTTTAACAAAAAACGCGTCATTTTTTTCTTCCAATACTGACTACTCTCAATATCCAACATGTCTTGGTTTATTTCTTTCTAGAGTGTATTTTTTTATTTATTCATTTTTTTCTGTTCGAAAGAGTTTCGCCAGCTAATGAGATGACATTTTAATTTATAAATAACACATCTTTAACGTCCCTGTTATATACCCTTCGGCGATCTAAGAGTTTTACAATGCTGTATCCAGACCAGAACAAACCCCCTACAAGTTTAAATGAATACGCCCAAAGATGTGAGACTAAGAAATGATGTTATTACATATAGGAGTGGGATGAATTCTGTAATTACCAAACACGAGTAAGAAATGTTGAATATGTTTAGTCTTACATGCGTTACGTTGTTTGATTTTCCTATGATTATTATGAAAACGAAACATTCACAAATATAATTATATGCAATCAAACTAGAAGCTATTTGATTGCGATTGAATAATCAATTGATTAACAATCAAAGTCATTGATTAACATTCTTCATTCCTTAACAGTCGTTAACCGTTTAGAAAAGGAACCATAGTATCAGTAGAACAGAAAACTTTGAGATACTGAAAAAATCACTTAATTATACTCAATGTCTTTTTTCCAAAAAATTTTGAAATTTACAAGCTAGTAACAGGCTCGAATAAAATATAGAAAATAAAAATAAAGGGCGAAAATTAATTAAAATCACAGCTAAGCCTTCGGCAAAAGTTCTTTTCAAAACGACGATCTTTCTTTCCCACTGAAAAATGAATCTTCCTGAAGTTACGGCGCGGTTTTCTAAGCAGGATAACAGGACACTATCCTCATTACCATTCTTCAAGGGTCTCCGAACGAATATATTTCATCCAAAAAGTCCCAGCCATTACGAATTATAATTAAACTTCGCAGATGCTGAGTAGTAACGCGAGTATGTAGTCAGACTGGTCGTAAGTAGTATGTGGTGCCGTTAGTCAGACAGTAGAGCGAGTAGTAAATCCAGCGTTTGGTCAGACATTAGTAGAAGCTTGGGAGAACCGAGAGTCCGATAGAAATTAGAAACAGCTGAAATCTTGATGAATCAAGTATGTGTAGTATCAGTTATTTACGACTTCGGTTAATCGTAGTTTCGTAATTGATCGATATGGGTAATTAATTCCACTTATAAGACGTCTTTACGTAATGTTGAATAAGAAACGTTTGGTTTTTATCCACACTTGTGATAATGTTTCGAACAAATTTATCGTAGAAGTCATAATAATTAGTAATAAATCTAATTACGTTGAAATTTAAACGTGTTCATACGAGTATTATTTATCAAATGTTTGAAGTCTGCATAGTTTCGATTGATTTTGTCTCCTCGTTATTTTGAATAGTATACTCGACATTTGATTACAGAGATAAAAGCGAAGTGCACCAGGATGATTCAAGATGGGATTGAAGAGTTATTTTAAATTATCTAGAAAAAATATCTGCGTTGATCAACCCCGGTACTTTGAAGACGAGGCTCGTAACTTTAATAGATAATGATATTTTGAAAATAACCCTTTTTCAAAAGTTAAAAATCCTATAAATTTTAATATCCGGCTACAACTACCACTTGGGTAGCTGTTGCCTTTCGTGGGCGTTGAAAATTCCTTCGATAGGAAACAGTAACGGAGTGGCGAGACCTCGGAAGGGGAAAATATTTGGCGAACAATATCTCGAAGTTTTTTTAGGACCATTGATCCGTTATACGCGTTAGTAAAAGCAGTTGGTATTTTTTTAACCGAGATAAACAACACTTATGATTTCGTAGAACAAAACTGTTAAATTAATAGTAACTGACTTAATAATTGACATAAATTTACCCATAATCGAGTATCGGTATAAATTCTTCTTTCATTTTTGTAAAGATTTCAATCAATAATTCTTCAACTGTTTATTTCAACGCTGACATGGTTATAAGCAAGATTTTAAACTCTAAATTAATGTTGAATTAAATGGCCGAATTTGGCATCGGGGCAAGGGTGGGATGAATATCCGCATTGGTCCCCCGCTCCTGCTCCTCCAACTTACATTAGAGTTTCCATTAACATCATAAAAAAAAGACCCCAGGTACTCAGGTCGACCCTGTGTATACCTGCATGCGAACCCTCCGTTGCTGGAAGGTTGGAATTAATTTAAAGGATCAATGAAACAATGTAATGGACAAATATTATCAATAGGTTCGAAAATATGGATATTTCTGACCGATTGATAATTCTTCTGATCAAAATTCATTTTCTTAATAAGCTGTAAAATTCTATTAACTTATGGGGTAGAACTAAACCCTCAAGGACCGTGAGAAAATGAATGAAGAATAAATGCACTTGATGCTCGCTCGAAATGACTTCAATATCAAGTAGCAGATAAAACTGGAGTGAAACTATACCTGCCTCAGAAATTGCATTTACTCGTCATCTCATGAGAATGAGTAATAATTTATTCTTACATCACAGCCTAGGTCCCTCTTATTTGTCGAATACTAATTAGCAATACCTACATGAATGATGGCATATTGTTTGCGGTATTTCGCGTATACCCAATGAAATTTATACCATCAGAAATATTAATTTATATCAAGCGGTAGAGTTTCGTTGTCGATTGTTATTCTCAGAAAATACATAAGATCAAATGATCAACCAATTAGATCGTACGTTTAGTTTTTTCAGCGTCATTTTTTACGGCTGAAAGATGTCAATCCTTCTTCAAATAAACTTCTCTAGTTCTTTTCGAATACGACCAACAAATAGGTGATTCTGTTTCTATTACTTCCTAATATTAATTATAGAGACTCATTTACGTCAAGCTTGCTTCAATTAAAAACATATTGATCGAAGTAATTTCAAACGAATAAAGCAGGTTCGTGATGGCAAAGGATTTATTTGAACCTGTGAGACCTTGGATGAAATCATTTTCTACGAATCGTATACGGTATATCAAACATCGCAACCTACTCCATGCAAAATTATCAGGAACTTTGAAAGGAAAAAAACAAAAAAACATCGATTTTCACTTCATAATCTAAAAACTTCAACATATTTTAAGTTCGAAAATTTGGGAAAGCAGGGTCTTCACCACATTAGGGATTATTATAACTTCTATTACATATCCTCTGCAATTGTCCTGCATGGACAGGCGAGCGGTGATTAAAATTAGTTCAAAAATAAAAAATAAGGTGGTAAGAAGATTTCGAACTATTTTAACGCCTCTAGCGCCATAGATGGAGTAATATTTTTCCTGCCAATAGTGTGGTCGTTCAATTATTACGAAATCTCTGTTCTATCCTATAGAGAGACTATATTTTCGCTTCCCGATTTTTACCATCTCCATGGCGGAGGCGTTGCGTGGGATGCTGGCGCCAGGAAAGAGATAGACGATTCTATAGCACTGCTATACGAACGAACTGGGATAACTCAGATGGATTTGTCTATAGCTGTAAATAACAGATTTTCTGCATACAATCCCGTGAAATGCATTAGCTTGACCGTTGCGACGTACTTATCCGACCTTCTAAGACGAGTTGAACTTTTCACGATATCGTTAAATGTGCGTTATCCTCAAAAAAAAAAACGCTTCAGAATTCGTAGTTTATTCTGCCGGATCTGTAAAAATACTCAACATTTACGTTTCAACGCCTAGAAATTATGTAGCATAAAAAAGTATAAAAAAATGAGATTTCTTTATTATTTATAAAACCTTATCAGTCGTCGAGATTCATCATATGATAATTCAATTTTGTAACTATCACACGGCCAATTATTATTGTATGTCTAAAAAAATTCCACTGCAGATTATTGGCATTGAATATTTTCGCCATGTATATGCACATGTAAGTGTATGAAGTTTGGCAATTGAATATAATATGGAACAGTAAAACTTGAGCAGACCGTATAACGCATTAAATTTTATCGAGGTAGACTGAATCATCACTTAATGTGGCTCTTGGATAAGAATGTTAAAATGATTTGGTCGCGTATACCTCCTGTGTCTAATTGCAATATAGATTAATCCAAAAGTTCTGATCCAGTTTTCTTCTTCACAAACGGAATTGAGGTATTGAGGGAATAACAGGGCTGATAAATCTTATTATGTATAAATCTTTACTTTTACTTTTTCGTAAGAGATTCACTTGATTCTTTCGACTTATTGTTATCATAATCGTTAACCGCGTAAACAAAGATTATAAAACGTTACCAAAATCAAATAATTAATGGAGGAATACGTGCGATCCGTATTTTACGTGACTGCGCACAAGAGGGATCTAATAATTGTAATTTATATTTCGGAATTGCAGTTTGAAAATACATCGCACCACAATCACTATCGAATTGATCGTTTCGCAAAAATTAAAACAGCTGACGAATCGGCAATAAAAATAGTAACGTACGTACACATCAAAATTTAAATACCTATTCTATTATCCATTATCGTTGGGTGTTGTATACTATTGCATTTCGATCGCGTACGTCTCATTAACCATACCACTAATTACGGACCTTATGCTGGACCTGGCCTACTCTGTCCATACCCCTGGTCTTCGACTGGGTCAACATGGGTAGGTACGAAAATTTACTTCAATCGTGAGTAAATAATTACGGAGATGGTCATATTATGATATTCCGCAATGAGCAGTTATTTGTAATAATTACAAAGGCAATTGATGAGACAATATTTATACATCATGTCTTAAGGTAGTGTAACATTTTTGTAATACTCCTAGAAAACTGACGTAATATTATGAGAATTCTATAGCTAATTCGATAGATTTTTTCTCAAAATTAAGATCGATTGATTATCTGCTACACTGTCGTTGATAATTAAGACGGCAAGGTGCACTTGTTAAAACTATTTAATTGTTATAGCACTAGTCGGGCAATCAAGCCCGACTAGCATTTTTCAGCTCAGACTCAACACGATTAATCAAGATAATTTTATATTTAATATCATTATCACACTTCAGAGAAATAATTAGTATGCGAGAAAAATATCCACTCGAATCGTTGATTTTATACGATTCTATCAGAATCTAAGGACTTTATGCTTCCCACCACGTATACCTAGGTAGAATTCAGAAATCAGACAATGGGGAATCAGTTCCGGGTCAGTTATTAAAAATACGTGACTTAATTATTACTGAGTTGAATTCGCGTCTATGATATTAGACTTTACAAAATGATCAACTACAAGGTATACGTGCATATCTACGATCGTATATAAATTAACGTCTGCTTATCGTTATTGATAAAAATGAACGAATAAATTCTGCATTATTTTGATAATTGAGTTGAAAAAAGAATAATACAGTGTTATCGTGGCTTAGGATACAGGGAGTCATTTATTGTCTTTAAATTTTACGGTCATTTGAAAGAGTCTGCGAATCTGCAGTGTCAACAAATCTGCACACAATGCATAGCGGAAAATAATAATGAAATGAAAGAAAAAGAAATCTTCATTGTCCACGATATTCAACCTCTAGAGGTAGAATATGTGAAATTTGATCCTAGCTGCCGTAACGTCTACTGTCGCTACTATATCGGTTTTATAAACGATTGCGCAAGACAGGCGTATGTGTACATGTAAAATATTTATATTTATTTCTACTTCGACGTATATCACGCATTGTTATTCTTTCATTCAAGATTTTATCGATTCATCAGCTGTTTTACTATGCTTTTAGGAGAATCGATAATTCTCCGAATGATTTCACACGGTCAAATTTAATAAAGTTTCATCTCAGAACGTCGAGAGCGAAAACTAGAATAGTGCAGGACGTGTATCTGGCTCAGAAACACCAAATTGATGTATTTCTAGCTAGTTTTCGGCTCGTAACTTTCATATTATCTGTTTTATCGGTTTGGCACCTGTTGCAATGTATTATTCTATGCGTAAAAACATATCTAGATTGGGGTATTCCTTGAAAGGGGTGTTTCCGAATTTCATTTCTCCAGGTGAATCAATTGGTTCCGAATGAATAAATAAGACATTCTGCCAAAGGATTTTCCTCAATTTTGATTCTCAGTGGTCAGTGGTGCCGGTAAGCTCATTCTTTTTCCCATTTGGATAACATATGGGTTTTTAGTGTGAGTTTAATTATTATTTTTTTCTGAGCCAGCTAAGTGTTTGAAAAATCTGATGAGCACGGTAAGAGAGCTTCCAGGGTCGTTGAATCCGAATTTGATAACAGAATTCTAGGCTTTCAGAGTCCGCCATTTTGAATTTCGAAATTCTGTTGTTGAATTTGGATGGAACTAAAAAATTCTTAGGGACTAAACGACTCGCGGAAGATAACGATCAGCGATATTATACCAACAACGAACTTTCGGAGTATTTGTGAATACTTCGAGCCTGTTTTAAAAGTACGCGAAACAAATGAAGAATAAATTTCTAAATCTATTTAATAATATTTTTCGAAAAAAAAAGAGATTAAACTATTGAGTTCATAAATTATTCATATAAATCAGTCTTTTCGATTGATAAACAATATGCGATATAATGAAAATTGAATTCTAAACACTTGACATCATTTTGGATGAAAAATTTCAGATTTTTTTCGTCTAACGTCGCAATAATTGCTTTCAAATAGAAACTCAATAATTCAAGCAGTACAGGTAAAGATCGAAAAAAGTAATTTTAAATACAGTCTACATAATTGAAAATACTAATAATGACAATATGATGAAAGATCAGTTGAAATAATCAAAAAATTTTGAAATTTTATAATTCATTGAATTTATTCAACGATTTAGAAATATTTTGAATTCGCCACCGAAACTCCGGCCCCTGAGAACCAATGACACGGTCATGCTCAACTCGACAAGCGCCATCTCCAGTCTCAACAGTCCCGCGCATGCGTAGTTATAACTTCAGTTAGCCGTCGATGATCGAGGGGTGTGAAGCAGATAGAAAAATTACTTGACAAACATAAATTTCTGAATAATTTCGCCACAATCACGTGCTATCAGAAGTAATTCCAGAGGTGATACAATTATCGATATTTATATATTAGCAAACGGCGTTATATAACAATAATAATTGAAACGGTATAATCTAGTCAAGCTTATTCATGCAGTTTGGTGGCCGAGAGAATATCGTCGTTTAATGGACGTTGTGTGTCCTGTGTGTTGTGATATGAAATAACTCGTTGAAATTAGTTCGAAAAAATTCGAATTCCGTATTGAATTAGCGAGGATAATAATTCCGTCGTATACTTAGTACAAATTTCTTCGATTTCTATAATATTATTTTATTTTACAATGCGTATATAACCCTTGCTGTTAGACCTTGAACGAGTGAGAATCCCTTTGCAAGGTTGTTGCTGTGCGCGCCAATATTTTTCTACCATGTCATTTCTAAATATTCGTTTCATCTCTTGTCTCAAATATACGCATATAGAACTGAAAAACAATTTCAACATTATACGCAATATCATCCTCCGTCCAAATATTCTTCAATTCATTCCCAAGAAATTTATATACTATGACTAATACCCATCATAATATACGTATTAAAAATAATTTGCTTCTCACACGTTTTCCGTTACGAATATTATTCAGATTTTTTTTTTCTTTCTTTTTTTTCCTTCCGACTCTCAAATCAACATAAAGTTCGTTAGAAACTTCTATCCAAACGAATTTCGCTTCTATCTCAGTTCGAACGAAATAGGTTAACCCGAATTTGCTACAAATGGATAATTCTTTCGTTCATCACGAGAGAATTTGTATTAGTGATATTACATCCCTAAATTGCATGTATTGATAACAACGTGGTCTGAACTTCTCGAAAACTTGATATAAGCTTTTTTTCGATATGAAAAAATATTTTCGCAATTTTATTCCACTTTTTTTTTTTTTTTTGCATTTTATTTCATATTTATTTTCATTTTCATTACAGATGCCGAACATAAAGCTGCAGAGTTCAGACGGTGAAGTCTTCGAAGTGGACGTTGACATAGCAAAATGTTCAGTGACTATAAAAACTATGTTGGAAGATTTGGGGATGGACGAGGATGAGGAAGAAGTTGTCCCCCTACCTAATGTCAATTCTGCTATATTGAGGAAAGTCATTCAATGGGCTACTTATCATAAAGACGATCCACCTCCGCCAGAAGATGATGAAAATAAGGAAAAACGCACCGACGATATCAGCTCGTGGGACGCAGATTTCTTGAAGGTGATTTCAACGGATTATGATAAATGAAGTTTTTATAATCGGAATTTTGTTAAGAAAGTTACAGACATAATTAGGAATCGAAAATGAGTATTTTTTTTCTGTTCGTTTCTGTCATTTTTTCATTTTATTTCGCAGGTTGACCAAGGAACATTGTTCGAGTTAATTCTTGCGGCAAATTACTTGGATATCAAGGGTCTGCTCGATGTGACATGCAAGACTGTGGCAAATATGATAAAGGGAAAGACCCCGGAAGAAATTCGTAAGACATTCAATATAAAGAATGATTTTACAGCTTCGGAAGAAGAGCAAGTACGCAAGGAGAACGAGTGGTGCGAGGAGAAATAGATTGGAAATTTGAAACGAAACAAATTAAAATAAAATAAAATAACATAAAATAAGAAGAAGAAGAAGAAGAAGAAAAAGAAGAAGTCCTTAATTTTTGAGAATTTTCTATAATTTTGGTTTTTTTTTCTCTCACATTTATTAAGTTAAAATCGGAAATTTTGATTTGTCCAACTTTACAAATTCAAATATATACATATAAACTAATCGGTAAATTGCAGAAAGCAGAGAAAAAATAATAAGAAAAACATAATAAAAAAATTATTAATATGATTGAATGCCCAACGTTTAAAACTCAACGTATTATCTATGTCATAAATTTTGCATTTCAAAATATTTATATCAGTCATGACTTTCATCTATGATATATTACACTTCATAGAAAAATAAATAAACAAAAAAAATAAATAATAATAATAATTGTTTGCAAATAAGCGACGATCTACTAAAATCACATTTAACATGATATTCCAGATGCTATAATTATTTAAAGAAAAAAAATAAACAAATATTTCTACATAGTATTAACCACGCTGTACTAGATCAACAAATAAAATGTAATCACATACATATAACTTAATTTTAGCTCGATGCAAGAGCTTAGAGATATAAATTTATGCGGTTATTAAAAATGAAAGAATAGAAATAAAAACCCCATTTTTTTTAGATATGCTCGCTAAAACTTCTGAGTAGAAAAGAATTACATCCTCGAACAAACATCTTTCAGTGTTCAATTCATTCTGATTTCATTGTCAAGCATCGACAAGTGACCCGCATCCACGAATACTCATGGTACAAGACAGTCTATATTACGCTGTCATCGATATTGATAATAGTTCTCGTTAATTGAAGTTAATTCGAATCGATTTGTTGTTTATTGTCTTTCCTTCTTTCTTTCATGTTTTCTTTTTTTTTTTTTTTTTGCTCCATAGAGTTTATACTAGCCGCGGAGCCATTTTTATAATTCTAGAAGTTCAAACTTAGGATAATAGATGAAATGGAACTCTAACGAATTGCTTGGTACAATATATGATTAATATAATGTGACTGAATTTTAAAGTGTAATAAAATGAGATTTTTTTCTTTTTTTGTTTTTGTTCAGAAAAGTTATCTAATTTCCAAATCCTTTCTTATCAACACAATACCTGGGTCATGTTAACTTTCTAAATAATATTATTTCGCACTCGATCTTTTATTTCAGTCATACGGTATTCGGCGTTGAGTGTGAATGATTATGAATAAAAAGAAGCCATGAAAATAGCTTAACGTCTACTTATCATAGTTTCCCAACTCATATTTCTACCCTATTTTTCATAAGGTATTTCGAAATAATTACAAATACAGGAAAATTTACTGTCAAATTTTATCCCTATTCAATTTGAAATATCCCACGTTCATTCATTCGTATGCAGAATAAGTCTCCGTATTTTTCATTTTTTTCAAACCCAATATCGCGATCTATTCATTGGTTCTTTTTTCCACATATTTCGGCGGAAAACGATATCATCAGTATTACCTTGGCTGTGTTCCAAAACTTTACTCTAGTGATCCGAGTATGTTGTATCTTTCTCTATTGTCATGAGTGAAGAAAGGATAAAGACATACTCGGATCACTAGAGTAAAGTTTTGGAACACAGCCCTTGAGATCCGACCAATGACATCATCGGCTAGCCGCTCTTTTCCGTGCATCGATAATTTCGAGAATCGAGTTGGACCGCGGCTTTGTATACGTCAATTTTGAATGCATGCATATTCTGGTTTGAATTGTGATATGGCTCTCTTATTCTTATAACATATGTAATAAAATCGATATATGTATACCGCAATTTGTCAAAATCATTCTATACTTTATTATAAAATTACACCGCAAAAAATGACACAATTTATTATAAAAATTACGGTATAACCTCAAATCGTAGACAATAATCACCTCGCATATTGTACCGTAATATAATATATTTACCTACACGTTATGCATTTTGTATAATAATTATATCATACTCCTTTCCTATAAACTCCCCAATCCCCGTATCCATAAACTGTTTGCAATTTTAAAACGTAAATTATATTCACGCGACGAGATTATTCAACCAACAATTAGATGGGTATGTCAATTATTTATGGCCATGTATATGTAAACAATTAAAAACTGTTCTCTGTTTGTCTTTAATATGATTTTAGATACTGTGACTAAAGAAACAGAATTATCATCGAAAACTGAAGATACATTAAGCACGATCTGTGACTGGAATCGACCTGATAACGTAGCAATTGAATATCACAATTTAAAGACAGTTATAAAAATAAATTACTCCGATCTTGAAGATACAAAAATAAGGATCGAATCTTCGTTATCTTGCGTTAAAAACTACGGATTTATCGGAATAAATCATGATATTAAGACACACTGCGTTCCTGCTTTGATTTTGGGGTAATTATACAATAGAGTTCTTAAAACGGTGATTCTTAAAATTTTCAAGGTCTGGTACGTCTCAATCGATTCGTAATACCAAAAAAAAAATATTCCCCTAAAATTTTTGCTCAATTTCAACGGGAAAACGTGCCACAGATTTTGACCTTGAAAATTTAAACAAGCATACGTTTATTTTATTTATTCTGAAACCAAAATTTAACATCACAGTATTCTCTTCTTGTGTTTTTCACAGAATTCTGGCCCGAGGATGTGGCTTTATCAACCTTCCCTCAATAAACAACAGAGAAATATCCTCAAAGTTAGAAATAAGTTTCGTATTTTCTGGCTGCGTGATTCCAGATGCAGAACTCATCTGTGAACTCAATATTCATGGGGAAATAGTCAAGCTTATAAAACACAAGAGTATAATAGTCTCACAGAATTATTATTTCATCAAGGATAAATTCGCGTATGCTATAACGACCTCTGGTTCAACTGGAGAATCAAAGATAGTAAAAGTTCCCCACTGTTGCATAGTTCCTAACATTCTTGACCTAAGAGAGATTCTCTCTTTATCAAGAGCAGAAAAAATAGCTCAAATAACAACGCTGACCTTTGATCCCAGTATAGTTGAGATATTCTTAAGCTTATCAAGCGGTAGCACATTGTTTATAGTTTCAAACGATGTTATGAATAGTCCACATGAATTGCTGCGTTTGATTTTTGAACAGAAAGTATCTATACTTCAAACCACACCGTCTTTGTGGCAGTATAGATGGTCTCATAATGAGATAGAGACTACAATTTTTAGCAAACAGAGCCATTTGAAAGCGCTGCTTATTGGCGGTGAACCTTTTCCGAAATTCAAAACTTTTAGAGATTTAAAACACCCCGATAATCAAACTAAGATTTACAACGTTTATGGTATTACTGAAGTATCTTGTTGGGCTAGTATCAACGAAATTGATTTAGGTCATACTCACGAGGGTCATAATTTGGGAAAAACACTTTCACAAACCATTTTCCAAGTCAGAAATGAAAACGATGATGTCATTCGTAGTGGGGAAGGGTTCTTGTTCATTGGTTGGTATATCTTGGCCACCTGAATGATCCAGTCTTTCATAATGAAAAATGAATTTTTCACTTCTTCTATTTCAGGAAGCAATTCTAGGATCTGTGTAATTGAGAGGGAAGAATCTGTGTACTCAGAAAAACCTGTCTTCAGAAAAACAGGGGATTTAGTCACGGTACTAAGTAGTTTGTGTAATTGTTCAGAGATGATAGTTCGATTGTTGCACTTGTCGTAAACAATTCGTGATTGAAATTGAGATATTTACTCCTTTTAGATCAATGGAGACAACTTATTTTATAAAGACAGATGCGATAGGACTGTCAAAAGATTTGGAAACAGATTGGATTTAACTGAGCTAGAAATGGCTGTGTTGGAATTAAATTTTGTCAGAAATTGTCTCGCGTTATGGGACGAAGAAAGGCATAAGCTCTATCTATGCGTTTCTATTATTTGCCCGAAAAAGATTGACGGCAAATTTATCAACGATTTAAGAGCTGAAGAGGAAGTGAAGAAGCGAATTCGAAAATTACCTTCCTTTTATCAACCAGATAGGATCAAATATTTGAATAATCTTCGACTTAATGCTAGTGGAAAAATTTGTAGAAAAACTTTGGTCAAGATATTTCAAAATGCTGAGGGATGTTGCTCAGAGAATAGGAAAAGAAATCCAGATACTGAAACGGGGCGAGAAATATTCAGACAAATTTGGGGAAATCATTTAACGTTAACAACCCATTGTGGTTTCTTGGAAAACGGAGGAACTTCCATAATAGCTATTCAGATTTCCAATGAATTGTCTCTAGCACTTGATAAGGAGTTCCCAGAACTGATTGGCTTGCTTTTAAAAAATGAGCCCCTTACTAACTGCATCGATTATGTAGTAAAAAAAATTCAATCCTTCCGGGGAGAGAATGATTTCGATAATCCTACCTCAAGTCTTGGCACGGAGCAAGTTGGAATTGTTAAAAAAAAGAAACACGATTTTATATGCCCAGACAAACTCTCTGAGCCTGATAAATGCGTTTGGCAAAAATGTAGAGGGAATATGACAGGAGAAATTCGAAAAATTGATACCTTCCGAGGCTCGATTAAGTCCAGATTGGAAATTGAATATACTAGAGACTTGAGAAAGTGTGTAGACGCATCACCCACAGTATTCAGATACTCGAAGTACGCGGTTTCCTTTTTCCTCACCTAGTTTTCATAATATCAGTGAATTTTTTACAACACACTCATGTGTAAACACGCATCTTCATTCCAGCGGTGAAATTTATACATCCGTTGGTTCTCACGCCGGGGTAATCTTGACTAAACAATTAAATCACCACGAATCTAGCACTTATGAAGTCAATTTACCAGATAGAATTGAAGCTTCAGTGCTCGCTCTGAACGAGTGTAATGCGATTGTTGGTAAGGTGATCTACGATGTCTCCGATAATTTCTCTCTTCCAATATTATACTTATTCAAAATATGTTCATCTGAAGATCTTTTAACTCAGGATGTTACGACGGATACGTGTATTGCCTGAATCTGAAAACTGGGCAAATAATTTGGAAATTTAAAACAGGAGAAGCTATCAAGTGTACCGCAGTATTGAGCGACGATGAGCAAAGTATATTCGTTGGATCGTATGACAAATATTTTTACAATATATCTGTGAAGGCGAGGATTTATTTTTGATGATTATATCCGGCTGGTTTTTAGCCTCGTTGAGTGATCTTCAGTTTTACAAATCCCCTTAATATTATATCTTGTATTTAGGATGGATTAGAGATGTGGAAATTGAAAGGAAGCGAAGGCAGTATTACAGCAACTCCTCGTACTTGCGCTAGGCTGCATTCGGTAGTATTTGGAACTCTTGACGGGACTTGTATGTCGTTGAATCAGAGTTCGGGGCAGATAATCTGGAAAAACAAGTTCCAAGATCCGATATTTTCAGCCCCAGGAGTATTGGAAAATGGAGATATTGTATTCTGCAGTGTTTCTGGCGAACTAAACTGTTTTAACTTGGAAACGGGCCGGGAGGTGAAGTACACCAGTGAAACTAGCGCAGATGAAATCCTAACACAAGATTAATAAATCGTATATTTTCAGACTTGGAGATACAAAGTTGATGGCAACGTATTTTCTCATCTTGTGGTGAATAAAAATCTCAATGAAGATACGGAAGATGTAATTATTGGCTGTAATAATAGGAAAGTCTACTGTCTTTCTATGCAGTCGAGTTCGTCTACCCCAATTCTCAGATATTCAGTTGGTTTCGAATACCCAATTTTTGCTACGCCATATTGCGAAGGGGATATTTTAGCGGTTGCTGAAACCAGTGGGAATATAAGTTTGCTGAATGGTTGGAACGGGGAGATTTTAAACAGCCTAAAATTAAACGGAGATGTTTTTTCGTCCCCAGTTATAGCTGAAAAGTTTCTTGTCGTAGGATGCAGAGACAATAAGATGTACGTTGTTAGAATTGATGAATGATTCATTTTTAGGGTCAAGGATATTCGATGCTTTGTAAGTGTATGTCGATAATTCATAGCAGAGTATTTAATATAATATCATTTATTTTCGTATGCCTGCCAAATACAGTAATAAGTGTTCACTTTATCAATAATAATAAATGACATTGTTTTGTTATTATGAATTTTTCTTGTACCATACGAATGTTCTGTGTAAGCTTGACATTAATTTTTGGTAAACACAATTACTTTTCAATATTCATTTACTTAAAATTAACAGTATTGTTATACATTCACGGTAACAAAGAAATATTCGTGTTCGCAAGCTCACCTAATATATCAACATTTTTATTTATTTATTTATTCATAATTTTATTAATAATTGGATGATTCGCTGCTCGACAACCCACTATATGAGGTATAATTGAATATAGATATCGTGGTACCTATCTATGTATTAGCTTTCTCACAGCATTATCTATATCAATTTATATAATATTTTATATCGAATATTAAGCCCAGATGTGCTTACTCCTCATAATGTATTAGAAAACGATAAATAATTTGAAAATCTCCACCTATTAATACTATCATAATCTATTCCTAATTAGAGAGGCATGTATATATGCCCTAAATATTTTGTGAGCAGGGATTTTTAAAAATAAGTTCGTTAATCATGCTGGAAGCTTAACATTTCGTTTCATTTTCTTTCGTTACAATTATTTATTATGATAATACAAATTTATCAGCCCCTATTAATCAGCCTATTAACTAATCATTCAATTTTGCAAAACATTATGCAGGTAATTAAAATAT
The DNA here is from genome assembly GCA_963978835.1 of Tenthredo scrophulariae. Classification (NCBI taxonomy): domain Eukaryota; kingdom Metazoa; phylum Arthropoda; class Insecta; order Hymenoptera; family Tenthredinidae; genus Tenthredo; species Tenthredo scrophulariae. The sequence goes on from OZ022232.1 coordinate 9,377,744, forward strand.
GTATTCATAATATAATTATAGTGAGGAAAGGTTTTCTTTTTCTTTTTTAAGGAACTGAAAATATTGATACATGTATCGCGACATCGGTTACAGTATTATAATATGTAATATGAGAGTTTATCAGATGTAGCTTCAATTTTTTTTTTTTTATTTTCTGAGATAAGAAATTCTCTTCTGTTCTTTTCAAACTTTGGGCTGAAGAGCAGGTGGTTAAAATTTGTTGAAGAGTTTATATTTTTTTTTTTCGTATTTTGTTTTTTTTTCATACACCTTATGATACATACATCGTGTTCGCAGTACCCTATACTTAACAAAATTAAGAATAATGATACTTATAGTACGGGGTGTATTGAACCCTTTGGATTAGGCTCGAATCAAATCCAAGCATTGGATATCAATTGATTCACTAATTATGGTTACTGATCCTCGTCCCCTAATTCATGCTTTACTTTATTGAAATCGAATTCTTCCCCAGTAGCACGTTTGAAAATGTCCAAAACATCCAGGCAAGTTGTTTCAAAATGCGTTGTTGCATCGTAGCTTGTTGAAATGAATAATTGACTGCTTAAGCCGTTGTCTGTTGGCTCTAGGTAGTCTGAGACTGATATAAATTTCTGTCTTATTGGACCAAGCAGATCAATACCCGGCTTTATCTCCGCTTCTGGATTACTCGTCTCAACCGTTGTCGATACCATAGCTACAAACCATCCTTTAGCCGCGACTTGATGTGTGTGCGATACCAACGACACGTAGATATCAGAATTGCGATTCACCTGAAATGGGCAGTGAAAAAAAGTTATTATTTTTTTATTCTAGAACACCGATTAAGTTCTGATATGAAAATGGTTGAAGTTTTGTTAAAACTGCCTACCTGCTTCTGTGGAATGATAATCTGCGTCGAAAGAGCATCACCAGTACCAGATATCGGATGATCCAGTAGGCAAATGCACCTTATTACTTGTCCTACTTTACGAACTTTATCAGGAACGTAAGTGGGATCGCAAAATACTTGCTTGCATTTAGCTACCTCAGTCCCAGAGCGAACCCCGATTACCTAAAATATTAAAAATGTCTTAAATAATAGAGAAAGTAGATTAGATTTCATTACTCAGAAATTCATAAGTCAATGTTATACTGAAATAGTGGATTTACATCATATGCTGATTAATGCGAAAAAAAATAAAAGCAATGCTGCATGGCAACAGATATGAGATGAGTAATTCTGAGACAGAGATAAAGATAAATATATCATACATAATATTAGAATTATTTTCATATTTTATACAGAACGGAACTAATTAAGAAGTGAAATTGTTTACACATAATAAATGTTAAATTAATATTTAAAAGTTTCACCTTCCCATCCTCTACCACAATCTCATCTATTGGTTTATCCAGCATGTATGTACCCCCGTAGATGGCACTAAGCCGAGCAAAACCTTGGGGTAGTTCACCCAAGCCATACATGGGATAAAGATACGGAGATTTTCCATAACGAGCCAGGCTGTCGCTGTAAAGCTTGATTCTTCGAATAGTTCCTATGGCGCTCTGGACAATATAGTCGTCGTCCCTAATTTTGGAAGTAAATATTTATATAATAATAATGTAAAGAGAAATTTTACAGCCTTTTCTAATTTGCAATATAAAACAGGTGTTGGAAAAAGACTCTCGTATTAAGAAAAGAGAAAATTTTCCTGTTTCACTGTAAGGTAGACTTAAGTGAGAGTGAGATTCTTGATAATCATTGATGAGTCTTTACCTATATAAAGCGAGAGCATGACCGGTAAAGTCTTGTGTATTTTTATCAAGATTGAACTTATTGTACAGAGCTTGCATGTTGTTTGAGAATGGATCGAATCCATCCCAGCTCTTGGGGTCATCTTCTTGTACGTTTTGTACCCAAATCAAGAAATTACGGAATCGTCTTTTTTCAAAAAGTCCCATAAGATCGCTGGAGAGTGCTTCCTGCTGATCTATAGGCACTTTAGAAATTTTTCCCGACTTATAGACGTAGGATCCTTCTATGGATTTGAATTCCAAATATCGGGTAACACCCGTATGAATCAATAGCTTAACCAGCAGCCCATTTGCCATTAAAAATTTCGGGATCAAATCTACATTCCATTCTCTTCCACGTCCGTAACTTTCGTCAGGTGAAGGTGCCTTAAATTTACTGTAAAAAGAAGAAACGTAAATAAAAAAAATTAAATAATCAAAAGTAAAATAGAAATTACGACAACAATAAGAAATACATAATTATCAATTTATTCAATGATTTAAATACGCGAAGTAAGTTTTAATGATTTTTTAAAAGCCCCCTCCTCATGCCCCGGGGATATACGGCCCTGGTACCGGCACTGACTAGTGCAGTGGGGAAAAATTTAAAGAGATTGACCATGAAGAATGATTGTTATATTTGAAGCATCGTATTGCGAGTAGGGGGCGTTGGGTGGAAACAAGGGGAAGGAACGGATCAGAATGGTTTAAAAAAAATTCGTTGATCATAATTGATAAGAATATAATCGGCGCCGATTAGGGAGATGCGAGGTGAAAATAGGAAAAATGAAGAAAATAAATTGCTCATGCTCATAAATATGTATTGAAAATTTATTATAGGAAATGATCGACGCGTGACGTTGCGAACTTTTATTTGCAATTTTGTATGTATTGTGGATAGAACCGTAGAACGGTCCACTTTAGATCAGGTACGTAGCTATTAAGGAGGTGAGGTGGTGGTGTTCAAGGAAATCGATAAAACAAACATGCATGGTGTTTTTCCGCTATATGAGCGCGTAAGAATCCAGACTAACTGGTAATAGGTTTTACGAATGGAATTATAAACCCCACTTTACTATTTTTTCTTTTTTTATTTCTTTCATTCTTTTCTTTTTTTTTTTTTTTTTTTTTTTACTGACAACTCAGTGACGTTGGCAAAAAAGGGAAGCAAAATATTTCGCGTCCGACATCACGCTCAGTTACACCGTTATCTAAAAAGAACGATATACTCTGTATGTAGTGTACCTACTAGCGACGAAATTTCTTTATTCAGTCATAAAAATAAACGGAATTAAATGAAAATAAGGAAATGAAAAAATACTCTATATTTTATTAAATTCACTAAAGATCAGTCGCGAAAAATTGAAGCGTAATTAATTATCAGAGAAATGTTCTCCCTAGCCCCCACGCCCCGCTATCCAACCATTCGTAAGGTTAGTTTTTACGTTCTCATGAAACTTTCCGGTGTTCCCGAACGGTAGAGAGCGTGTCTATACTAGACGACGTTGTTCATTAATTTCTAAATATTTTCGTCCACGTATGACGGAAGCCGTATTGAGCGATATATGTATATCACGAGACCGTAACTCCAGGGAATATAGATAAGACGTACATATATTATAGAAACGTTACTGACTGTCTGGAGTTATCCATCTGTTAGTTTAATTTGCACATATAAAAATCAATATTGTTCCCGGCGTTTGTCTGACACCTTGACGAAAAGGAGAAACGGCAGGACGGCAAGGTCTGGCGATATTGAAGGGAAGCAGCAGAAATAAAGATAACGATATGATCGAACAAGGGGAAACAAAGATTTGAATAATACGATCGCTTGGTGATCATTATTTACAGACCTGAATAGATCCTCGAGTGGCGTTATGGAGGCAGATTCTCCGCCGTAATACTTGTTGCGATCTACGTGTAAGACCTTTTTCCCGCTAACGGAAAGCATTCCGCTAAGAATGCATTCCTTCAGTCCAGTTCCCAGGACGATAGCGTCGTATTCCTCATCCATCTTAGTGCCAAGTTATTTGATATGATAAAAAAAAAATAACAATTCGCTGAACTTCGACGGTATAAAACGACAGATCGAATTTACTTTACTCCCTTCGCCAACTTGCCCAGTCGCGCAAAACTATCTCGGAACAAGTACGGTCAGCGAACGAACGAACCAGCGAACGGACGGACGAACGGACGGACGGACGGACAGACGCCTGCCTACGTCAATTTTACCCTCTCTCCTAAAATCTTTCGTTATATCGGGTGTGTCTTCTACAACATTTATACTGTTCCGTGATTACCGGGAGGGCGTATCGCGCTGAACCGGTTGAACATACGGTTTATAGACTTGCGGCAACTCTCGAAGCTAAAAAGTACCTAGGTTTAATTCATCTTTCAAATTCTATTGTCATTTATTTATGAATGAAAGTATAACGCGCGAGTAATGGAGATGTTGTTTAATTATATTGGGAAAGGAACTATCAGGGGATTTACCCAACGGTAAAATACAAGGAATTAGAAATATCTGGGGAGTCTATATCTTGAGAATTCAGATGCGTCGGAATGTGGCGTATTTATGTGTTGGATGCAGCCATACCACCACACACATATACGTAGGTAGAATCATCTATACGGAATGCTGCAATCTCGTGTTACGGTAAAAAATAAAATGGGTATAATCAATATCAGAAAACTTGTTTACACCAATTACGATGTACTATTTATGCGACGTGTTATTTCCCGCCTACGTTCAAGGCCGAACAACTGTCATCGAGAATATGCGAATTAGAAAATATGTGAGTTATATCGAAATAATCGAAATAAAAACGAAATCGATACTCTAATTGGCAATTTTACTTTCAAATATTGATTTCCGTTCATAACCGTCGAATAATTTAATCCCCAAACTGAAAATATTCACGAAAATAAAAGTAACAGCTGTTCCATTTTGCAAGAGAAAAATCTCACTCGCTAATTTTGCGCCACCCGTTGTATTTATCCTAGTGATAAATTTCAACGGTTGGTCAAACTGGTTGTCTTGATCCAGCAGGTGGCGCGGACCGCACGACGCGCCGCTGTCAGTTCACTCGCCTCTAAGCTGCGAGTCAGTTGTACGCGTGTGCTTTTATCACGCTCTATTTTTTTTCCCAAACATTCCCTTATTTACACTATTATTATATCGCAAATACCTATGTGTAGTTTGTTTTTTTCTTTTCACATTTCTCGTTTCTTGTGCCGCGGGCAAAGTTCTCGCGGGTGTTTATAATTGAAATGAATTCGACAAGCAGCTAGATAAATTGACATCAGCGTATCATACTTTCGGTTGTTAACGAATATCGCATAAACATACCATAGGTTAGAACGCGAAGCACGAGTGCGCGTGGTTTTTTAAATAAACATTTAAAATCGTGAAAATAACACAGATGCAAATATAAATATACGAAAATATAAACTAAGCAACAGTTCAGTGTTGTGGCTAGTTGTCAAATAAATGTACATAATCGTGCCTAAAGTTTTCTCTTTTCCCTAAGGGAAAGGGATTGTTTACACTAAAGATAAAACTGTTCGAAAGATCCGTTATTTAATTTAAACTTATTTACATCACGCTACAGGATCTTTAAAAGGATTATTGAAGCCACGTGGAAGTGTTAGAAGCCTGGAAAAATGTGTGTATACTACATATTACAAACAAATGCATACTCGTATATTATAGTATAGACATTTAATGAATATCAATCACGTTCTTCCCATTTATTCATTTATTTATTTCACGTATAAAAACATTCACGGAGATGAATCTTACTGTAATGAACAAACGTACGCAGATACGTACGCTACTGTATACTACGCGCAGACACATCAAGTCAGACAAGCTTTACCACTCGTGGAATAGAGTGGAGATTGGCTCATTCTGTACCAGATGTTTCGTTTCAATTTTAAAAACCTGTATTTAAAATATGGTCTGGTGTCTACCCGTGAGTTGATGTTTTAGACTACGTCGCAGCGGTTTAAGATTCACTTTTTCTCTTTTCTTCTATAAAATATGATTCATTATTTCATCTCGCTAAACTGTTATGAAATTATTGTTAATGGTTTATTATTAGAATTATGGTACATCGGTATGAAAAGTAAATGGTGTAAGAAGCCAATAATTTCATCCAATATTTAGTTTCAGCGTTTAATATCTTATACAGTTGTTTAAAAAAAAAATTTCGAATAGTTCATCCGTGCGTATCGTTCGGTTTGCTGAATCTGAATAATACATAGTATATTACTATACGTACATATCCAATTTTGAAGCTTAAATACAGATGAAAATAATATAGAATGAGAAAGAGAAAATAATAAGAGAATTAAGCGCATATGATGCAGAAGACTGATGTGTATGAGGTTATTTTTAAATTATACAAAAGCACCGTTAGATGCGGAAAAGAAGAGATATACACGCTTTGAGTGAGCTGGAATTTATCGTATTTTCTAACCGGCTAAAAACCGCATCGCGAATTATGGGATTAGGTCCTGTTCTCTTAGATACGGAGATATTGCATGGTATTCGCATTAAAATACTGAAATTTTGTGCACTTGTATACCTTGGATTGCTGTGCGCCTAGCATAAGGCAAAAGTTGATTATTTTTAACCGATAAGAATTTACGAACGTTGTTTGTTTCCATGCATTACATAGAGTACAAAGCCGCGCGGTCAGTTGTTTGAAATTACTCAACTCGTAGACACACGCATGCATACTTCAATATCGGTAACATATTTTCTTTACTTATCTAACTTACTCTCTTTACAATAATCGCTGTATGTATGTATGTATGTATGTTAGTTATACGCTAGAATAGAGTCTTTTGAAACGATTAAGACACTTCTGAAAGAAAGCGAGAAAGAAAGAAAGAAATAAAGGAAGGAAAATGGAAAGCGATGGCTTTCAGTTAACGTTGTTGCGAAAATTCATTCGCGGCTATTTGAGCTATGAATATTTCCGTCGTCTGCCCCCGGGGGGATTTAGGAGAATGAATAATCGTACTGATAATTAATATTCACGAAATTGTTCAGGCTTCGAAAAGAAAAAGGAAAAAAAATAATTTACAACTATTCTGTTCTCTTTGTCTCTTCAATCTTCGCTTGTGCTATACTTATGTTTAGTCAAAAATACGTAGAGCATCGAAATTGAATTCTGTAATACCAAGTAACTTAAATTTACAATTGAATGCGGATATGTGTTAAAAAATTGACAGTCTCATCGCGGTCGTATTCGATATAATAATTAGAGATGATATTCAAGGATTAAAGACTTTCGAATCATGTATGCGTCTAGAATAATACTCAATGGTTAAAAAAAAAAAAAAAAAAAAAGCCATGCATTATACGTTATTATAAACGAATGTTCTAATCTCTGCGGACCCCTCATCGTTCGTTGTCCTTGCAGGAGCTGTTCTCTCATTACCTCACTCGAAAGTTGACTTATATGTTAAATTTTTATTTAGTTAAATTAGTCGTATTGTACTACAGTCGTAGGTAGTATAATTATGCAAACAAGTGACACATATATGAACAGTGGTGTTCAAACCATAGATTCACGTATTAGTGCGCGAGACATGTTAAATTCTTTTTTTTTTTTTTATTCCAATAACCAACGAACACGTTATTATTATCCTTATTATTTATATTATTGAGAATCTTATCTTCGAAAATTACATAAACAAACTTTTGTGCAGGTAATATACATCGACATAATAATCATAATTAGTATCATCATTGTCATTATACGTATATATACATAAATATATACTCTACTATTTTATGCGCTTATATAAAGACAGCCTTGTCTAAGAGTCGCTTTCGGTCCCATATCTACACATATGGGGCATTTCGCGTCACTTCAGCCACTGAGAAAAAAAAATTCTCACAATATTCATTTAGATTTAATTGAGTAATTCTGACCCATATTTTATGGCAAAATTATCGAATTTCCTTCTTTTTTTTTCTTTCATAGAAACTACGCTTGACATCAAGGCCAAAATAATATCCCCTCTAATTCTGTATTGAAAGACCGAACTTTTAGTAGTATTTTCGTTCTCATGAGATTCAAATTTTTTTTACAGGGTTTTCAATTTTTTTATAAATAGTATTTAATTCTGACAAGCAGACATGCCATCTGCAATGTCTATTTTCTTGTCATATTCTGGATACGAATTGGAATGTTATGGAAAGCCCTATTTATGGGAATTAGGAATAGGAATTGTAGGAAAGTCATCTGTGCAGATAGGTGCTTGAAAAATGTAAAAAAAATTTTTTATCTCGTGCAACCCGATTTGTTGTAATTTTGTGAGAACTTTTTTTTTTTTTTCCCTTTTTATTGACCGGAGTGACACGGAATGCCCTATAGATTATAGTGTACGAGGTAAAAAATATTTTTTAAACGAAAAGAGGTGGAGGTATAGGTATGTTCTACTTACTTATATTGATGAAGGTAAACATAGCCGGTCTACGGTAATGGGTACGGATGCTTGGATCGGACGTTAGTTAAACGTTTCAATTAGATCACGCGTTAGCCGCTACTATATTTCGTGTGTGAAATCCCGCGGCCCAATTTACTCGCTCGTATTATACATATATATATATGTGTGTATATATGTATTACTAAATTCATGACTTGTATAATTAAAAATTTACTATTTATAAATACGGCATATAGTGATAATACCTGTAATATTTATTAATAGAAATAAAGAAACTGATCGTGAGTATGGGTAAATATTGTCAGAGAGAGTTCTTTGATATATAACTACGTGTGTGTATACATATACTCTACGTGGATAAAATGAGAAGGAAATATTTTTTCTTTTCTTTCTGTCTTATATACGTTCTAATTCAATTATATACATATATTATACACACACATATACGTATATAGTGTGTTTAACTCCTTGACATTGAATTAATCAATGAATTAAAATTTGAACTCGTATTATTTTTACTTTTCATTATTATTATTATTATTTTCATTTTCATATTGAAATGAGGTATATCGGGTCAAACATCGTTTTATTCATATTATTTGTGTCGTAAGACGGAATGTGTGTGTGTGTGTGTTTATTTTTTTAATTTCTTTTATTAACGACGATTCGGACGCATGACTCAATAAATAAATAAACAATTCAGCCATCAAGAACTCTGACAATGAATATATCTGTCCAAACACATATTTAGCTATTTATAAAGACACTGAAAAAAAATAAAAAAAATACTACCGACCGTTTTTTTAACTCTATTATGAAAATTATACTATACATACAATCCTTCCTATTGATATTTTATAGAGTCGAGGGCATTTTCGGTAGTGGAAAAAAAAATCATGCAATTAATGCGACAGTTATTAATTTTTTCGGTAATTATGATGAGGATATTATTAGTCTATAACCGCAACACAATATAACAATAGCATTAGATCGTATGAGCTTTATAGTAACGAAAATGAAGACACGATAACGAATTCACAAACCGTTCTAAATTTCGATAATCCCAATGGAGTCTCTTCTTGCAACCGGTTCAAAATCAACATTTCTAGCGTCGTGGCTACGTTCGACATAGGCACCCAACAATAAGAGTCTCTATACCCCCCTCTGTGCCATTCTCGGAGATTTGAGACCTAAGGGTCTTATTACTAAATGCAATGCTAACAAATATACCTACCTAGACGTAAACATAAATTAAATTAATATCAACTGTCGATATAAGGTATCCAGACTAAACCAAATTGTAATATTCGCTCGAAAGCAGCATCCAAAATATCACACGCCGATATGTATATGGGAAATTCCATGTCAACTCGACCATTGATTTTCCCTCACCATTTTTGATTCGCTCCACGATTTTCTATACGATTCTTCAATCTCAAAAAAGCTCTCCTGAATTTTTTCACCTTTTTGTCTTTCACCGTTAATTTTTTACGATTGATCGAACCCATCTTAAAATTGACATTTTTTAAAAATCTCCAAAAATTCTCAACAATCTTATTTTTCATTCCGATCATTTCGACATCGGCCGATTTTTTTTTTTTTCTATTTCTTTTAGCACCTCAAACATCCTGAACAAAAAAAACACCATGTTTCAAAGTTCTGAAAATTCTCAAAAAATGACCAAAAATTCGGTGTTCGATTCTGAATCTTTTCACAAACACCTAGAAGGGGATACAAAAGCTTAGAACGTGGTCGTGCGTCATCGTGGGGCTGGCGTCAAAAGATATTTATATAAGACATATATACATACATATGTGGTGAAAAAAGAAAAAAATTTTTACAACAAAATCGTACCTTGAAATTGAAAGACAAAACTCGTTTAAAAGTTGTGCAAAAGATGAAAAAAAATGGATATTGCTGTATCTCATAGTATTTACTTTCAGACAATTTCGTATATACTTATATCCGTCGAAACGTCATGAAGATGATGATACTAAATACTGAATAATAAAAATATACTAGTATAATATTGTGCAGAATTTGTTATTGAATATAATTTGGGCGTGCATTGTTTTCGTCCTGCATCAGGGAACGATCGAAATCTTCATAATTAAAAATGAAAACTAAGAAAACTGTTCGATTATTTATTTTTTGTGTATAAATATCTCTCCTATTCATTTGTTCGGACAGATGTGCCAGTATGTCCGAGAGTGTCCTGGAAGCAGCGAACAGCGACAACGATCAGAGAACCTCCCTCTATGTGTTCCCAGGAGCATTGCAATCTGCACAAACAGTTGCTGTTCCTTCTCCCCCTCCTCCTCCTCCTCCTCCTCCTTTATCATTGTCCCAATCACAGCCACAGTTTTACGTAACAACGACAGGAGTAGGACAACAGCAACAGCAACAATTGCAAAAAAATGTATCGCAACAACAACAACAGAATACGACTATCGGTGGAGTATCGACGATTTCAAACAACGCTACGATCATACCATCGTCAATTATCGGAAGCAACAATCAAAATTTCAATCCTTCAATTATTGGCACGAGAACTGCGAACTTGAAGACTCATGCCAGATCCGCAAGCCATGGCGGTGTTCTGGCCACAGGTCTTGTCACTGCAGTTACTTCATCGGCCGGGGCTACGGCCCGACCTTCAGCATTGAAAAAACCCGGACACCAAAGAGCATTCAGTCAAGGTCAGGTATCAGATGTTCAGGGACAAAATCCCGTCACTGGACACAGCCGGGTTGGATCAAAAACCGACTTTATACTTCCGCCGGGACACAGAGAAGACCCAAGGCCATCGACCTGTGGAAAGGTACCGTCTTTTCGCGGACATTCACGCCAAGCATCGAGGTAAGCAAACAGAAATTCTAGATTTCATTTTCGGGCCTTTTATTATTATTATTATTATTATTATTTTCTATTTTCTGTATTTGCGAAAAAAAAAAGTTGCTTTTTCATACGCAATTAAATTCATTCAGATCGGAGTCCATCTACACCTTAAGGCGTAGCGCGGCACCTCCGTGGTGGCGGAGACTTTGGGCACGATGCTTTGCCCCAACTGCCGAAGAACCTAGACTAAGAACAATTATTCCGAACCATTTGGTCCCACCAAAAACGCCAAAGACACAGCATCCGAATGGGATCAGAGTGGATAACAGGTGAAAAAAGTTTTTTCCTTCTCTGATTTTTTGATACATTTTTTTCCTTTTTTTTTTTCAATTTTTTAATTTTTTAATTTTTTTTTTGAAAGGTTTTTGTTGCTAAATGTGAATTTTTTTATTCTCATTTTTCTATACGCAGAGTACGCACAACGAAGTATACAGCGCTGAGCTTCCTGCCGCGCAATCTCCTCGAACAGTTTCATAGAGTAGCCAACGTTTATTTCGTATCCATAGTACTGCTTAATTGGATACCAGCCATTAATGCATTTGGCAAAGAAGTCGCGATGATTCCTGTCATATTTGTTCTCGGGGTTACTGCCCTTAAAGATTTCTTTGAAGATAGAAGACGACTAAGCAGTGACCAACGAGTCAATAATTACACATGTCGTGTCTACTATGGGTGAGTGAATTGTATATTTATTCCTCTCTGCTGTTATCGTATTATTTTTTTTCCTCGTTTTTTTTTTTTTTTTTTTTTTTTTTTTTTTTTTTTTTATCAATAATTCGGTCGTATGTTTTTTTTTTTTTTCTACGATTAATGAGAATTTCACGATTTTGGGTAAAATTTTGAAAATTAAAGAATTTATAACTTCGTTTTTATTTGTTTTGTTAAATTTCAACACTATTGTCTTCTATATAATATTTCGACATTTTTTGAGATTAGGATTTTTCAAGTTACGTGGAAAAAACGTAAAACAATTATAATTATATAATTACGATGCATAATAATTATTTAATTTCATTTGAAAAATTAGCGAGAGTGGTTGAATTTGGTCGTTGTTAACCGCATTTCGGAGACACGTTTTACTAATTTACACTGCTTATTATTATTTTTTTTTTATCTCTTAATTTATAATCTTGCGGCTTTAAATATCACACGAGTTTCACTCGGCCATACGAGCAATCGTAAACTTCTTTAGGAAAATCGAAATAAACCATGTAATCGTAATCTCAATACATATATTGATCCTTGATCCAATCATGATCACGCGATGTATGTTATTCGACAAGAGCCATAAACCTGGTATGTATTTTCTTTTTTTAATACGTACATAGAGTTATTAAATATATTATATTTAAAAAATGACAAACTATTTCCCGTATCCATTCATCTTTTCATATTTAAAATATGTAATATAAGATATAGTTTTCAGAATCTTAAATCATATCTTGGAAAAAAAAAAAAAATTTTATTAACGTGTTGATTAATTGTCATTAGTTACTTTTTCGACGATAACTATATTTTATTTTTCTTTCCTTAGCTCTTTCGTTCTCTTTTATATAAATCGATAATTATAAAGTATAGAAAGTCTGGTGGGTTGTAAATTTCGTTATCCATACATATAGTATATGTTACATAGGTCATTCTTCATTATACGTCACGTTTTATCGCCGATGAATCATGACGCGATATTTATCGTTTAAATGAAATTTAGGCCCGATAAGTAGTCGTAAGATTTTTTTATTATCTCGAGAAGGAAAAAAATAAATAAATTGATAAAGAATCTATAGATATTTCGAAGCGATAAATTAAAACCAGACATCTGTATATAATATATAGGAAATACATACAGCTAGTATATGCCTATATAATAAATGCTTTATTTTGCATACGTTGCAGCATACACCTTTAGTCTCTTAGTATATTATATACACTTATTACATATCTATATACTTAATACATCGAAGCCCTTCTCGAAGCTTAGTCTTAACGACGCTCCGAACGTCGTCATAGCTATTTTTTTGACCTTGACGCCGTGTAGACACTTACGGAGATAAATATGCTCCACGTGAGGCAGAAAAATAAATGGTCATTTTGTTTTTCTTTTTATATTATTTTTTTTTTTTTCCCTTCCTTTCTCACGATGAATAGGGTTCGTTTGTCGTTGACAATACAACGACGAAACACGTCGTGATTTCGTATATGTATATTTTTATTTCATTCATTTTCTTGTTCATTTTTTTATTAACAAATTTTTTTTGAATCGCTATTTCTATTTCACGATTTCATATTATATAATATACATAAAATATATATATAGGTATATGAATATTTCGGTCTATGAATTATATTCACTCAAGATATCATCGCAAGTATGTTTTCATTATTCTTCGTTCATCATTAAATTAGAGGCCTAATTTATACCGGGTAAAATTTTGAAACGCTTTGTGAAATTATACTAAATTAGTCCATAAACGAAATCACTTCGCGTATATTATTCCGTCGTTTAAATTTCAATATTTTTTTTTTTACCTCAATTATGTCTATTGAATGATTGTTTGAATTCTCATGAAAAAAAGAAAGAAAGAAGAAAAGAAATAATTATTCTATTTGTTCTGTATAATTATTTCGCAGTTTGAGTTCATTCTTTTCATCTCTATAACTTTTTGTATCACTGGGCTTACATTTATTTTATACACTTTATTTTTGTTTCTTTCCTCCTCTTTCTTTCATGAAAAAAAAAAAATTATGTATTTATAATACCCCGCAACCTTTGCTGAGTAATTGGATCGTTTTAGAAAAAAGTCTGCATACTTATATAGCGTTGTCTTAAAATGGTCGATAACAAACGTATATAGAAGCATCTTCACTGATGAATATAATTAACACCTAAAATCGTCGAGGGAGGACGAGAGAAAAAAATTAGGGAACACAAATTTGAAAGGATATTTATCTCCTGTTATTTATTTATTTATTTATTTTTACTCCGAGGGTAAATTGAAATTAATTCTTATACTAGTTGATATTTTACATTATTTATTTATTTATTTATTCATTTTGATATCCTAACCCGTTGATAAGGCATGTATGTGAAAATCGTCTGGGAGGGATGTTTTAACAAATTGTATAAATTTAAAAAATAGATGCCCAAGGTCCCCTCCTTTTTTTTTTTTTTTACCATTCTTGTTTTTTTTTTTTTTTATTTCGCTCGAAGCGTTATCTATACATATATCCAGACACGCAAGGCTCGTCCAGTTAATATTTGATCACGCGTATATGTTTGTCGAATAGAGTGTTTTTTCACAAAAAAATAAAGAATCAAGCTCTGCAAATGTATTAGAATGGTCCTTAATTTGATCATTTTCGAACTTCTATGCTCCCATGGATCAGGACGTCTCCAAATATATGTAGACTAAAAATGTAGTCAAAACCCCAGATTCATATCTCAATTCTAAGTACTACCCCAAAGAATTCTTTGAATTTTCTCATTTGGATAAAACGCTATTTGTGACATTTCGAGTCTAATTTTTTTCTCCCTATTGTAGTATAGCTTCGAAAAATTTGAAACTTGATACACTCCTTATATGTGGTAGTAGCTATTTCATAAAAATTCGACAGATTTTCAACGGTATAATTTCCGAAACTGAAGCGCACCAAAAAATAATTTCTTATCTCCAAATTGTGACGATTAAAATTTTGTCGTTAAAAATCTGTTCATTTTTTACGGATACCTACTATTATAGGTAAGAAGGGTGCGGAGTTTCAGATTCAGGGAAGCGATAATGCGATAGGAACTAAAAATTACCCAAAAGTACTAAAAATCGTGTCTTTTTTAAATGGGAAAGTTCAAAAGGCTTTTGGGGCAGTACTTAGAATTGAGATAGAAACATGGGGTTTTGACTACATTATTTTCTACATATTTCGAGACGCTCTTGACCCATGGGACCATTGAAATTCGAATATGACCAAATTAAGGACCAGCTCAATGCGTACAGTTTCAAAATGTTTACACAAACTTCTGTTTGGCCTTACTCCTCGCCATACTTTCTTATAGGGTGTATATCTATTTCTTCTTCTTCTACTTCTTCTTCTTCTTCTTCTTCTTCTTCTTCTTCTTACTTTTCGTTCCTTACCGTAATTTGCCCGTTATTCTGCGAATGAGTAACTGAGTGAGTAAATAAATGCGTGCGTGCGTGCGTGCGTGTCACTGACCTAATTCCCAGCGTAGGTCCGTTTATCGATTGACCCCTAAACACATTGCGACACCCTTTTCTCACTTACCTATAATAACATATCTCGTTTGTTTAATTAATCCGTCCCTAATTTTCAACCTTTTTTTTTTTCTTTTTTCACCTCTGAGTTTCTCAGTATATGATAAACGAGGTTTTATTTTTCTTGAAGACGAAGAAGAAAAGAAAAGAAGAAAAACGTAAAACCGAAAAATTAAAAGAGAATCAATGATCAAAGGGGTTTAGTTTTTCTTTTTGTTGGTCGACTCTCTTGTTCTTCAAGCGTGAGAGTTTAATTAAAATTACTATATCAACACCGAAAAGCTTCGATTTAGTCAGTCTAATGCTTTTTATTTCTTTGAAAGCGTTTATTTTGAGAAAATTTTAATATTTGTACCTACTCTCGGTGTTTTTAAAAGTCTATAGGCGGTCGCGGTTCAATTAAGGGATTCTGATACACTGCCCGCGTTTATAACGTCGCTTTTCTTTTTTTAAATTCGTTAATTACGGGATAATTTTGTTTACCGACAAAATTTAAAATTAAATAGAAATATTCATTTTTTTTTTCTTTGTTTTGTTTTGTTTTTTTTTTTTTTGGTTTCTTTCTCTGACTCAAATTCATACATCTTCAATTAAAAAGCAGTTTTTATTTGCAAAAATTTTCAACCCAACTTCGACAACGCGTATGAAAATTATTCATTTCGAAATTAATCTAAAGATAAGCCAATCTGCATCAGGCATTTTACCTACCTGCAATCTTGCAATTTTCGTATGTATACACACACCTACCTTGTATCTAAGTACTTATTTCGCATATTTCCCACTCGGCTTGTCGCTTGAATTTTGCAAACCCTTGCGAGATTTTTCACGAGTGGAAAATTGTACAGGGAAATTTAATTCAACGCTGCTGGTAAGTTTCCGCGACGCGAGTGGGGTTCTCGCTTTTGTGAACGTGCCACGACCTTAAGGAGCAGATGACTTAACGGTCTAATCCCAAAATTCGAGGATTTATATATCGACGCGTCCTTAGCAGACTATTTTTTGCGACCTTATAGATCGCTAATATTTGCTAGTCGATCTTCAAATAGGAGACAACAAAAAAAAAAAAAAAGAAAGAAAGAAAAAAAGGAGGAAAAAAATAACTCTGACCTGAAATTTTGCGAATTATTTTGCACACGCGTCACTTTCAGGATCTTATTATAAATCTGTTTAATCCCCATTAATAATTAATTAATATCGTCATAAAAATTTCCGTTGATAATCAAGCAGCGAGCTAATTAATTGACAACCGTCGATGTACACGTTTTTTTTTTTTTTTCGGTTTTTATATACATATATATATATATATATATTATTTTTTTTTTGCCACAACGAGTCAACGTCATCAAATATTTGCATGTGTCGCAGATGGTCGAACAGCACAGCACGCAATTTTTCCTTGAATTAGTTTATCTTTTTTTTTTTTTTTGTAAAGTCAAAAGGTCAAAAAGTTTATTTAGAATACAATTTTTTATTTTATTTTGCTTCCTCATATAAAGTTGCGTACGACTTTACATGTATAACCGCAGATTATGAACCGTTGTTTTTTATTAATTATTTTATTTTTTTCCTCATACATCAACTAATAGCGCACGTATATAATTGCGATTCCCGTTTCGGCGACGATAATTTATTTAAGTAGGTATCTAGAATCTGAAAAGTTATACGTTGATTGCTCACTATCAGCTAGAGAATCTACAACTAAAAATTCCAGACTGTTTCTCGATATTTTCATCTGATATGAAATTCTTGCGAGCTAGTAGTAATTGCGAGTATAAAGATTGCCATTCCCGTTTTCACGCCGATAAAAGCCTATATTATCTTGGAATAAATTTTTTGATAGAATTAAGGAAAATGGTAATAGTACGAATAATTTTCTGTCTGGTTTATTTTTTCCTCTTTCTTTGTTTTCCTTCAGATTCGCTGAATTTAAAACACGGGAGAAATAAATGTACAGAGTGATATGCAGGTGATATCCTCATCCTTCGTGATATTTTTGCGATTATGAGAAGAAAAAAAAAATTGACGTTCTGCGGCTGAAAATGTTTTTCAGAATTCATCCTTCAGTGTATGCGGTTTTTCACGGTCTTATTTTATTCATTCATCATTTCAGTTTTTAAACATTTAATGTTCACGGGAAATTTCTGAATACCATATCGAAAGAATTCAATGAAATTCAAACATGATTGAAAATGTTGAAAATCAGTTTCACGTTCCGCGTTTTTCTAATTTTTCAACAACTGGACTCACCCGCTCTACACTTCTGTGAGGGTTCATCATATCTTTGTACCAATGTCATTCTGAACTTCAGAATAGGTTATTTACGCAATTGAAAGAAAAAAATGAAAGAAACTAAGGGAAAAAAATAAAAATAAAAATTGGTTCCTTGTAACGCTTTGTGAACGAGGTGGTTTCAGACCCGTTGCCGCCTTCTTTTGGCCTTGATCATTGCCTCAAGGTTTTAAGGATTTGAACACCTGTAGTTTTACCTATTGTCGCGTTACGATTTCAATCTGACGGTCTTAACTGCGAGATATTGATGTGGTAACCGCTAAACCTTGATCCTTGAGTGAATGGCGACCTTGATAGTATCTCGCGGTCGTGGGATGATGGAAATCGAGGTGATATCAATTTGTTGTAGCGACAAGTTGGGGGTATGGAATGAATTTACACAAGACGATCTTTTTCATCTTATATCATATTCAAGTATAGATGTACATTAGGGTGGTCCTTAATTCGGTCATATTTGGATTCCAATGCTCAAAGAAAAATAGACAAGATCTCTGGATCTTATCTCAATTCTAAGTACTGCCCCGAAGCCTTTTGAATTTTTCCATTTAAATAAGACACGATTTGTGCCATCTCGTGGTTAATTTTTTATTTCATCAAAATGCTAGGGATTTTCAACGATATAATTTTAAAGTTGAGAAAAATGATGATTCATTTCATAAACTAAAATAACAATATGAAAATCAATCCAAAAATATTTTTTTTTTTCATGAAAGTACTATTCAAGACGAATCTATAATTTTGCATCTATATTTATATAATTTTGGAAAAGCTTATGGAAATTGAAAATTCTACGTGCGAAATTCTTTGGGAATCTATCACTTTTTGAGCGGTTGGGATAAAAATCTCATAATTTTCATGAAATTTCTTTTCAATAGGTACTAAAATTTAAAAAAATTTCTACAAAATAAAAAATTGTGAGGGTCACGGTCTGGGTGATATTGGATGGAAGTCCTCATTTATATCAACCGGAAGAGATCGAAGTTTGAGAAAATCGACTTCGTGGCATAGAAAAAAATAAAATAAAAAAAGTAATAACCCCAGGGTTGAAAAATCGTGAATAAATGTTCTTTTATTTGTTTATTTTTATAGTAGAACACGCCTACGTGGCGTTTGAAATTTCGTCGAGTTATAATTAAGAGAAAAGAAGAAAAAAAAAAAAATAAAGAAAAATAAAACAAAAAGAAAGAAAATGTCAAAAGCTATGATTTTTTTTTAAAAGCTTATAAGACGTCCGTCATTTTGGGACCGGGAATAGTGGGAGTCCAAAACGTTGATTGACACATCGTCGAGCACATGGTACACCGAATGAATGATTTTCTGTCAAACTTTCGGCGATATCATTGAGAACGATCAGTTAAGTTCGTTCGGTATCTCGCAGGATAGAAGAAAAATTCCTACGACGACACGAACGTACATTTTTTTTTTTTTCTCTTTATTTTACAAATTTTTGTAATACGAAACTTTTTTCCTTCTTCTTTACACAATGTTTTCCGCGATTTTAAACGTATATCCTATAGTCGAGTCTATAAAAACCCCTCGGACCTGTGACTAAGCGCTGAAAATATAAATCACTATCGCAAGAAAAAACATTTAGCAATGGCCAGATGAAGCTACCGGGATCTTATGGTATAGCTACTAACTATAACTAATATATGTTGACGAGACCTTAGCCGATGAAAATTTGTGTTACTATTTTTACGCGTTGATTGAAAAAACAAAAAAAAAAAAAAAAAAAACCTAATCCCGTTCATTTCTTTCGTCTGATTTTCAACGAAGTAAAAAATTTTTCAATCGCTCATTTTCATCCTCAAATTATAATATACCTAACTAGGCCTCGTGTTAATGAATGGATGTTAAATTTTGGCATTAAATTGAACTGTGAACAAAAATCGAAAAGATTGAAATAATGATAAAAAAGAATTAATAAAATATTTTTGAAAAAATAAGAAATCTGCCATCTGTGGGAATCAGGTACCTGAAAAACAATTTTATTATTGTCTTTTTCACCGCCTACTGTTATTCAAAGTCCAGTAATGTCTGTTACTCTTGGTATAGAGTATGAGACTGTATACTGTTCGAAACTCGGTCGACCATTTATGTAGGCTATGTAACCGTTGGCTGTGTACAGGGTGCGTCATTTTTTAATATAAATGCAAATAGCTTTCGAAATTTATACAGTTCGTAGTCCGCAGTTATGTGCTAGGTAGTGCCTATACTTCTCATTTTCTTTTTTTTTTTTTCTTCACCGAGGTTCTAAACTCTTAGGATCATTTTTCGACGTATTTGTACGTCAAGGTTATATAATATTTGAGTAAAATTGAAAAAATTATGTCAAACTCGTACATTTATGAGCTCCTATTTTCAATTCTTATATAACTCTTTTTTCCTGTTCGGTTTGGTTTTCGGTCTTCGTTTCAATGCATCGCTATTTTCATATCCATTTTTATATTTATTATTTCCTCTCAAATATACTATAGTGAAACTACTCTGTGTATCTCCACATGCGTAGATCCACATTTTAAAGAGAAGGTTAGGACGTTTGAACTGCTTAAACCGAAGGTAGTACTACCGTATATGAGAAGAACGTGGGTGGTGGTTTGCAGCTCGTGTCAAAAACAGGATTTGTTCACGTCCGTATAAACTGTGTCACGGTCATTTCCTTCGAAAACAATTCACAATACGAGCTTTTGTTGTTATACCTTTATCGTATTATACATATATCAGCTTATTTTAAGAATTGATATTAAATCGATTCAGGAATTAGCTATATCTGGGGCATTCCATGTCAACTCGACCAATGATTTACCCTCACCGTTTTTGATTCGCTCCAAGATTTTCTATACGATTTTCCGATCTCAAAAAAGTTCTCCTGAATTTTTTTCACATCTTTTAATCAAACCTATCTGAAAATTGACATTTTTTAAAAATCTCCAAAAATTCTCAACAATCTTACTTTTTATTCCGATCATTTCGACACCGACTCACGATGGGGCGATTTTTTCTTCTATTTCTTCTAGCACTTTAAACATCTTGAACAAACAAAACACCGTGTTTCAACGGTCTGAAAATTCTCAAAAAAATGACCAAAAATTCGGTGTTCAATTCTGAATCTTTTCACAATCACCTAGAAGGGGATACAAAAGCTTAGAACGTGGTCGTGCGTCATCGTGGGTCTCGTGTCAAAAGATTCAGAATTGAACATAGAATTTTTGCTAATTTTTTTAGAATTTTTAGAACGTTGAAACATGGTGTTTCGTTTGTTCGAGATCTTTAGAGTGCTAAAAAAAAAAAATTGAAAAAATATCGTCCCATCATGGATCGGTGTCGAAATGATCGGAATAAAAGATAAGATTTTTGCGATTTTTCGGAGATTTGAAAAAAATCATAAAAAATTTGTCGTCGATTCGTTTAGGATCGTATAAATGAATACATACACGAGTTTACGGACCGCAGAATCCCGCTCGGTTTAGAATTCTATAATTCGCCTTGACCCGTGGGTGACACTTAAATGCTCGTTGGCCATTACTCAAACCTTAGACGTTTATTGTTCCATGAAATAGTGATCGGTATAGAATCCTTGGCTCGTCTAGCCGTCAGAGTGATATTACGTAACGGGTATTTAACTCACGAGTCTGTTTATTCATTGATACATATACATAATTACTTTACAACCCGTTCTAACACAGTTTATAATAATTTGCATTATTTAAATTTTATTCTTCAATTAGTGCCGGGTATATTTGTGTTCAATTATAAACCTGATTCGATTCATACTATCTGGGTAATCAACAGTATACGAGAGAGTAGAATATCACGTTTTTCATATTAACCGGAAAACGGGGGGTTTTTTTTTCTTTTTCTTTTTTCTTTTTTCTTATTCGTCAGAAAATTTGCAATAAATCATCTACGTCTGGGTTCCTGTGTATTTGCATGAAATATGTGAAGGAACGAAGAAGAAATTCACGGTTACATAATCGATCTATTGACAACATTCGCGAACAGCAGAGATGATATCTTTATAGTTAAAGGCTTACTCCGATAAGAATACCGAGTTATTGTTTATTTCATATCGATATCTGTCAATCATGCTAGTATAACATGCCTTATGCCGGAAACTGATTCACTGTAACTAAACAAGTTAGTATCGATATCTATATTGGTTTTAAACTCGCTATTTCTTCATTTCATCATAAGTTTTTATCCTAACTACGATAAATCGAAAATAAATTTCACATAATCATTCCTCGGATTGTATAACATTATAAGGATAATACGTATAATATAACGTACACATAACTGTATGGTCAATTCTTGAATCTCCAAGAATTCGATAGACAGTAGCGTAGCTATAAAATATTCCCTGATTCGCTGTGGTATCGTTGTTGATCTCGTTCATTTTTAGACATTTTCAAAATTTCAGCACTCCTATTCCTCCGGCTTATAAATGTATAGAAATTTGGTCTTCGTATCCGGGTCACATTTTTATAATCTACGACAAATTTTTTTCCTTTTATTTATGATACTGCACCAATGGCAATTCGATCGTTCGGAGTTTGCTGGATTTTTCCTCGTTAATTATTACCAATTCAATCACAGTATCCATCTATTCTGTTGGTCAATCGTCATCCTACGTAATATCTAGGTAGGTGTACCTCCAATACAGAAAATTATTAATATCGAAGTTCACGAAATACGTATTATCGGCCAGATATCTCTAGATATAGTGTATTTATTTCCGCTTACAAATACCCACATCAGTTCGAAAATTGGTATACCTACTTTTGCCGATACCTATACGGTATATCGTCCATAAATCAGTTTTATGACGTAAAACACGATTGTAGCCCCGATTGAATTTTATATCGCAATTTTTGAATGGCTAGTTTCATTTCCAAATCGAGATCCGGTGATAATCAGCCTTTTTCTTTTATCCTTTCCAAATTTTTTTAAACTGTTCTTTTTTTTTTTTCATATCGTCTTATATATATAACAGGCAGTGTGAAAAGCTATCGGTGCTTATTTACCCCGGTTCACTTTCGGCCTTCAATCAATCGAAATATTCTAACTTACGTCAGTTGGTTGACTGAACCGTGCCTCGAGAGTTCGAAGCCGATATACATCGCACCTTGAATCCTTGACACTGAATATCTACATTCTATACTATACTCGAAAAAACTGGGAACGCATATTACGTATAGGTCCTTCAATTATTTCATAATTTTTTTTCATTCAATTCATGAAAATAAACGAGATTGATCTTCGCTGTAAAGTGAATTGAGACCAGTGATAATCAGCGATTATTCAATCACCGGGGTATACCCAGGTGATATAAATCGCCTGGAGTTTTCGAAGAATTTAATTCAACTTTGAAACGTTCATTGCCTCTTTCGGTGACATTAAATCGAAGTTTTACTCGCCAAATTACATGAAATGACAAAGTTTATAGCCTTGATCACGAACTTTAGTATATTAGTCAGGTCAGGGTCTCTTATCGTATAAACTGAACTCGTATCTAATTTCCGCGTTCTTAGAATCGTCCTGATTCATGTACAGATTTTTATTTTTATTCAATCTCTTTTTCCTTCAAGCATGAGGTGGGAAATTTAGTAAAGAATTTTTTTTTTTTTTTTTTCTTATTCTGAGTAAATTAAAAATTCTCTTACCGAATCATCGTGCTGATGACTTTTATTAAAGCTTAAACTACGAAGCTACACTGTTTCTATACTCAACTTTGTTCAAACTTCCGAAAGAGATTGATGGAATGTTGAGTATCGAGTGTATAAACGCGTTTGGCGACATTCTCTCGTTACTCGAGATACAGACACACACATATATTGCATAGAAGAGTTGATCATTGTAAAGGAGACTCGCGAGACGAGAAGATCTTTGCGTCGACTCTAAAGATTTATCCCATAAACGTGTTTCGCGATCCTTTTTTTTCCTCTTCGTTTCTTGGAATATGGGTTTTACTCTTATGTGTTCGAATACCTGATCCTCGTTTTTTATTGCAGTATTCATTACATTCATTAAATTATCTGTAATTATTACGGTTTATTGAATTGATTATTCGTCAATAAAATTGACAGTATGTCACTGCGTGCGGACATTAACCCGAAAAATAAAACGAAGTGTCATTGCGATAGTTTGACCGGTTGATTAATGATTTCCGGGTATTTTTATTCGCTGACAATGATCGTTTAATTCTTTATCACGATAATCCCATTCAATGAAAATGAATTATTATTATTAGTCTCATTCATTCCTTCAGGTGGATCAATAATTCGACTTGAGAATCGTTCAATCATTTTATTACTCATTGTTTTAGTCGGATTAATCACGTTTCAAAAATACCAAAATATCTTCAATGCGTATGAAAAATTGTCGAATTATATCTGCAAGAGAATGTTTGACCATTCTCGTTTCCTTTTTTTTTTTTCTTTCACCTCCTTACACTTGGCCATGAATTTATAATACAACTCGTAGGTTTATTCATTGAAATCGATATATACGCGTGCCGTTGTGCCACTACGGGATGCGTTGAATTACAATTTATCGATATTTCGGGTACCAATTGATGCAAAGCTTTAGGCTTGACCTGGATTCGGCAGAGCTTATTTTTTCTTCTTATCCACACAATTGCGAGATCATTTTCTCAACTGCGAATAGAATATTAGATTAGAAACTCCGATTAGTCAATGAAGCATAATAAATGACGATTTTTATTTCACGATAGCGTAAAACGTCGTAGTATTTGTAAATTTATTATAGTATTATAAATTTCAATCAATATCATTACGCATTTGCAACTGGAGCTGTAAGGCCAATCGACTGAAAAAAAAAAAAGCATGAGACGCGATTTGTACAGTGATAAACTTATACGTAGTTCAAAACTTTTTCTAAAACTAAGCTAGAGAAAAAGTGCATGCCTTAGAGGCGCGAAAATTTATCATTAAAACGTTATCGCGGTTCAAGAGACTACTAAGAAATAGGAAGATGGGTTTTTCAGACCGCTATCAACTTGATGATTCATTTACGTACCCGTGTACATCGTGAACATAAGATATTGATTATTTTTTTTTTTTTCACGACGTTAGAACGAGGGGCGGCTCTTATCAAATATCTGAAACTTATCGTAGCCGATATTCGGTTTTATTTTTCTTTCAGATATGAGACATTGGTGTATTTATAACTCGCTCGAATTGCCTCTAATCATTTTTTCGCCCGACCGACACGACGTTCGAATCAGAAAACGAGTTTATTCAGAAGTAGAGCAGCGATACTGTTCTTCTTTTACATAAGACTCGATTTTATGGTATTCGAAGATCCGTATTAATTTTTAACGGAATTTCGTTTAAACACTTTCTTCTTTTGGTCAATACCTCATCAATCAATCGTGAATATTAATGCACCATGCGGAGCTGCGGGTAATCTGAAGAAATTTTTTTTAGTACTCGTGTTTTCGTAATTTCTCACAAAGTTTATACGTTATTCAGTATCCATTAGCTCGTTTTACGACTTACATCAATTACATTCCTCAGCTATACATAGGTATATAGATATTGCCATTGCAATATTCTACTCTGTGTAATTTTCATTTACATAATATTCATCTTGTATTTGAATAATACTTGATAGATTTTTTTTAATCGAGATCAAGTATCGGTACAAGTAAATCGCAGTATAAAACAGCCGTTTTATTAACAACTATTTATCACATCGCCAACTGTCATGCCTGGTTACGTATACACTCATTAGGCACGTGTAGTTGTTTCTGCATTACGTTTTCTGCCCGTTCTTATTGGTTCTACTTACCTTTCATGGATATCATCGACATCCTTTGCAGTCATTACAGTTTAATATTCTAAGGCCGTTACCTACTTTATATTAAACGCGAAGAATATCGCTTTTCGTGGATTTTTTTTGAAAACCATATCATTCAGAGACATACAAACTATTTTCATTTTCATTTTCATTCCCATTTCCATTTCCATTTCCATTTCCATTTCCATTTCCATTTCCATTTTCATTTTCATTTTCATTTTCATTTTCATTTTCATTTTCATTTTCATTTTCATTTTCATTTTCATTTTCATTTTCATTTTCATTTTCATTTTCATTTTCATTTTTATTTTCATGTTCATTTTCATCCATCATGCGTCGATTGGAGAATGATTCATTTGACATTTGTTGGAAATAATCGTGTCGCAAATTTTCTGACGGTTATTCTTATCGTAAGTTTTATGCAGCTCTTGTGATTCTCGAAGGATTCCATGTGGCGAGAGTTTCTCAATATTTAAATATAGAAGGTTTCGCAAATAATACTATGTATATAGTAGAGTATAGTATGTGAAAATAAACTACAGGATATATATAGTTTGATGCAGATAATACATCGCGACTTTCGACTTTCGTCTACATCCTTATACATATGCACGTTAAAAATTTAATTCGACACATTTTCAACTCCAAGTATCACTGCTACGCATGAACGGAATATTATAACTTCCCATTGTGCATTCTACGCGCATAAACGAGCTCTCTTAAAATATGTGCCAATTGATTTTTATTTTTTTTTAAGTTTGGAGCAAGTAAAACTTTGGAAATATGCAGTGATTCATTTTTCTTCTACTTGAAGAGTCACGCGAATCTACTTGAAATTCTTAACGAAATTACTTCGAAGAGGCACAAAAAAAGTGATACAATTTTCAGTTTGCCCCTTTTTCGATTACCTCCGGCCAAAAACTGGTCCGCTTCACGTGGAACACTCCATATATATCATCGTTACATTATCTTTTATAATCATTTTCAAGTTTTAATAAATGTTTGTATATTTTTTATACTATCACTATGTTAACAGACGCTTACATTCACCGAAAAATAAATTTGTAAAAATATTGAAAAAATTAAATTTTTTTTTTCTTCATCTATTATTGATCTCGAACCCCTAAGATTTTTTCTATAAATATACCCTGTATCCAGTTTTTTTAATAAAAATAAAAATTTCGATGCGAAACGTTAGCTGTCAGTTATGTCATGTATGGCCTTTCGATACTTATGCGGGTTTTAAAATTAGAACCCCTTTCGTAGTCTCTGTGAGATAGCGTAACCGTTTATATGTGTAAAAGTATAAATGGGGGATTCATTTATGTGCTAATATGTCAAGTTACGACGCTTTCAAAATTTTAAAACGACACTCTGTGAACAATTGAAATAATAATAGCAAGCTATTGTCATTCAAGTGCAAATTTAAGAAACTATCATCTGAACAACCTTATTCACTAATTTAATTGTACCTAGTTTTCACAGAATTTCACGTTACCGCGCTACTGTATATGTATCATAGGATTTCACATAAAAATTAACCCCATTCTTAATTTCCCTGATATTTTCGGCTAATTAAGATGACTGTTCTTTTTTTTTTTTTTTCTTTCGTTTTTCATCTCCTCAACTTATTCCAATCTAAACTTCGCTGAATTTTATTTTCAATGAATTTAACTCTGACCGAAAGTTTGCGTGTCGTCGTCGCGTCCTGTACAGTGTACCCTATTGACTCTGATAATCTGGGCCCTATTAATTTTTCCTAAAAATAGTTTAAAGAGGTTAACGACCTAGTAAGATAACGCTTAGGGTGAAGTTACTTAAACGTTGTATGTATCGGGCCGGGTTAAGTTTCCGAATTCCAAAGTCCGGAATGAATATTCTCAAAAATATATTGAAATTTTCGAATTGTTTTTGGGCTTTCGGAGTTGTGAGCTATCTGCTCAACGTTTTTGTAAATTCAAAATCATCCCAAACGCATTCGGAATTTTGACCGTTCACACCTTTTAAAATCCAGAACTTCAACCCGGTCCCATATACATAATATATCTCACAAAATAAAATGTATTATTCAGCTTTAAGGTGGTTCCCTACCCATTCGACCTGTCCTAAAAACATTGGGGTGAACGCCGAAGGAATAAACTTTTTTAAAGTGTTTCTTACGCCATTCCTCTATTTTAGCGTGAAACGAACATGTTTTGGGACGTACGTTTTCGAAATCGCCAATAGAATTGCGCTACAGAGCCCTTTTTTCTGTTCTCAGTGACCGGTTAGAGATATTCTGTTTAATAGTACCGTTCAGCACGCGTTCAGCCCAATGTTTTTAGGATAGGTCGAATTGGGTAGAGAACCGCCTTAAATTGTGTATAGGTTTTATCCTGGACATCGGCAGTATAATGTCCCAGTCTGTAATCGCTCACCGTGTTATCAGAATAATTTTAAACAAGAGTCAAATCGTAAGTACTTGTGTTCAGGAATAATGGTGAGCCACGGAGAGACCATCGATGAACATTACTGTACCTATAATATATTAGGTGTATGTTAGTTTCAAACAACAGAGAATCTAATCTCTAATGAGTACTTACGCTTCTCGTATAGTAGGCTTATGCAATTTTCTTTATTTTCTTTTTGCCATGAGATTTATGGGTTTTCATAGCTCCTTCGATATTGGATAACAGAAACGAACTCAAAATCTAAAAAAAAAAACGTTGTCTTCTTTTTTATTTTTATTTCTCCAAAAAATCGTCATGTTCGGATATAAAAATGTATGAATATATCGATAAGAAAGTAGGAAAAAAAAAAACCTCGTCTACGAAATAAATGACATTAGAACAATAAAAATTTGAGAAAATATGAAAAAACATTGTTTTCCTCTTTTTCAATCAACTCCCTTTCTCTCTCTCTCACTAAGATAAAAATAAAAAAAATTATTAAACAATTTTTTCGCTACTCCGGGATGGTTATTAAAATTTCGGTATTTTAGTTTGTCTCCGTGCTGGCAGTGAAACGGAGATATAATTGACACCAATGAGCTAGATGTACTAGGTCAATATAAGTTATACTAGTCAGCTAGCCTCGACCATTGACGTCGTTTTTTTTTTTTTTTCTTTTATTTAATTTTTTTCATTAGTTTTAAACAGAGTTCATCATTTTGGTACGATTTTTTGTTTCTTGTTTTTTTTTTTTATTTTTTATTTTTTGTTATACAATTTATAGACATTTTCTTATCGGTGATTCACCCTTAATTATTCTCGTATAATCGTCATACATATTGTATATTGTCGTATACAAGTTCAACGTTGTAAGCAAGCAAACGACTGTGATAAGATTGACCTTCAAATCCAATCGGCAAATATTTCTACCGATTTCAAATGGTCAATGAGTATACGTACTACATACCTATACATATGAATTTTTTTTTTTTTTTTTCTTCAATTAACCGAATTCTCATAATCAGTCGATAAATATATTAAACAAATAAAAATCTTCAATAAAATACATATTTTAAATATTTCAATTTCGATAAGAGAAATTTAATATAATCGTATAACAGTCTTAGATATTAACACATAGATTATAGATATTGAAGAAAGGGTATAGAAAATTGTTTATATCCAATGCAAGTAACCCCTTACGTTGCAAAAGATATTAAATTTATTCTCCGAATGCAAATCGCTGTAAAGTTTCATCAGTTTATGCATCTAGTTACTGCAACAGTTGAGTCTCGAGATAAGTCTAGGCTGTATAAGTATATATATATATATAGTCGTGGGATTTATTAACTTCATCTATTTTATAATAAATTACTTTTCATTTTATTAATTTATCCTTAGATGACGGTTGTAATAAAAATCTCTCCAGCTCTATGGGTCAGAATAAATAAATCTGTATATTCTCGACGTATGTGAATGAAGTTTAAAATCAAATATTCATGTTGATATATCATTAACAAAATTATATACCGATGTACGTATTATCAAACACATTCTATAGACGAGACGTACTACGAACCTATACTGTATTAAAAACTAATCACTATACGGTTCATCGTACTTCATAAGCTTATAGTTTATATCTACCTATATACACACTCCACATTTACCTAAGTGACTATAACCCCGTTTTTGTATACTTGTCGAGTGGCTATTCCATTCATGGAAAATATCAGCTATACGGGGTTCAGCGATATTTAACCCAGGTATAGCTACAGGCATGTCGTATATATATATCTATGTACATACGTCTACATCTTGATCAGAAGTCTTACGAAGTCCTTAACACGGTTTAACTACGTATACATATGTAAGCGTAATATAAAATAGGGATGAAGTATAAAATACCGGCAATTCCAGTTCACATTTTGTTACATTTCTTAAACTAATAAAGAAAAAAAAAAAAAATTTTTTAAAATCTAAATTATCAATCTTTCCTTCGTTAATAGTTTTTACTTTTCCGCGCCTGATATATTACATAGAGAAAAAAAATAGAATTCTTTTTTCACGACTTTTGTTCATTCACTTTTTAATTCAATATCATCGAATCAGTTCTGTGTAGTGCGAATGTCATTAATACACTTGATCGACGGAGTGGTTGACCCTTCGAAAAATCACTACAATACAAGTTTCAATAGTTTATTGAATAGTTCCTATTGGGTAGATCTCAGATTATAATGTGATTCTATGATTCTATACCATATAGATGTCATTAAATTTTGATAAATCGTCATACCTTTATCACCTTTGTAATGGAAATTCCCAGATGATTTAGATACATGTCAGTATAGTATAACGTAGTTAGGACTGCCTCTGTAGCATGACAGTAATTATGACTACTCGGGGTTGACCGTGACGTAGAAAAGAATAAAAAAAATCGATATGCTATGTGGTCTTGAATATCCGACACTGACACGTTGACATTGACCACAAACAACAGTGTTTCTCACTAACCGCACGTATTATAAATATTTGAAAAAATTATTCGACTAATCATTTCCTCGAAGTAAAATCTTCAATATTTGTTCATACCATAATGGGAGTCATTTTTTTTTTTTTTTTTTTTCATTATGATTATTCTTTCTTTCGTCGCAGTGATTTCATTTCGATGTCAACACACGATTTTTTATGAAGTGAATTTAATTGGACTAATTGATTGCCCCCCCCACACCCTTTTTTTTTCTTTTTTTCTTTACGTTATTCTCATCACAAATTTTATTGAACGCGAATTATTTCCGGAAAAAAAAAAAAAAAAAAAAATTAATTCTTGTAATGAAATCAAATTGTTACATAAACCGTCGTGAAGTGCAAGAGCGCAAATTATAAACTAGGGTACATTGTCGCAATTGCAATCGAAATAACGCGTGATTGGATCCGTCACAGAATTAGGCTTAAAGAACTTAAAATAATTATTTTACGACAATGAATTTTTAGAATCAGTAAAAAAAAAAAAAAAAACTGATTTTAGTTTTTTTTTTTTTTTTTCGCACAACGATATCGGTTAACCGTTACTACTAATGAGGCTTTCTCTAATCTTAACGGCGATCCCTAGTCGCCCACTTCCTTTCGGTCTAAAAAAAGACACATTTCGATTATTATCCGAGCCCAGGCGGCGAAAACGCAAAAAAAAAAAGAAAAAAATGCGCAGCGCAGCGCAAATTCAAATTCAATTCCGAACACATACGTCCAAAAACATGTTCGTTTCGTGCGAAAATAAAGTTTAAAAACCGATTTCACATTCGAATAAATAATAATAATAATAATAATAGATATTGCACTTAACAAACTTCATATGTATAACTCTAGACGAAATTTCAATTTCTCTGAAAGCCGCGTGTGAGGCTGAGGTGAAATTTTTTAGCTCTAAATTAATATTTTATTATCAAAATTCATAAACTTAATTTTATTTATATTTTCTTCTCTCTCTCTCTCTCTCTCTCTTTTTTCTCTTTCCTATTTGTTGATGGGTCGAGAAATTTGGTGGGAATGAAAATAAAAAAAAGAAATAAAGAAAGAAATATAAATGGCAATCTGTTATCGCGACTGATCTGCATAAGGTTATATCATTTCCTTATTACTCGGTTCCTCAAGATCATACGGTTCGTATATCGTGTTCGCTTTTTATTTTTTTTCTTTCTTTCTTTCGTCTTTTTCTTTCTATCTTTCTTTCTTCAATTATTTTTTCCATTTCAATTACCACGAGTATCGATATATTATGGAATATTTGATGCTGTCGGTGATTGCGAAGGAATGTCTACAGCATAACATAACTATATGAAACCTTGAACTCGATTGATTGGTATAGCCAAACAACTATCGTTTCAAACCATCGCTAACACCGGTATTATAGACACCCAGATACTGTATTTTATATATATATATAGAGAATGTAAAATAATTCACTTACGTAACGCCATGGGAGAATAAATAATTCCATAAATAATTATTGAAAAAAAAAACCGTCACTCACACTTTGTTCAATTGTTTCATTAATATAGTCATTTATAGATATATATATCATATAGTATAATACCTGCAACGTTTGCAGATTTTATTCCTGCATAGCAAACTTCCATTCTTAAATAAATCTGTCGACGAATTAATTAACGAGGTTTACAAGGTGACGAGTTTCGTTTATTGAATCACAGATTGAGTTGTTCCTTTTTTTTTGTATCTATTTTTTTTTTTTTCTTTTTCTTTTCCCTATATTATTCGAAACAAAAAACAAAAAGGCTTTTCCCTCGTTATAGGCAATAAAATTATCAAATAAATCGTAAAATTTATTCAGAATTATGTGCACTAGAGTTAGAGGCTTGATTCGCAATAAATTATCTTTTTATGATAAATTTTTCTATTCATCTCTTCCTGTATTTGATAATAAACTAGGTGCTGCTATGCTTCGTCGACGAACTTCCGTTGAATCATTTATAAATAACGTTGGAAACCCCTACAGCGAGAAATAATTATGTAAATCTTTACGTATATAGTATACTTGGTAATTATTGTATATAGCTATATGTTGTCCAGTCATTTTCCTCGAGACACCAAGAAGCGATGAGAAGTCTTCACCTTTTGCGATCTATCTCAGTGAAAATGATCCTAAATAACAATAAGAATATCGAAAGGTGAAGTGAAATTTTGAAGTTTTACTTTTTCAATGACATTCTTTTTTTCTTGTTATTTTGTAATCGAGAGGTGGTCTGATCTTGATGGACGAAAAGGTAAAACTTCTTTTCTTTTTTTTTTTTTCATCGCGTATAAAAAAATTTTCAGTCGTAAATTGAACGATGCTAGAAAATTTTACGTCGTATTATACCTATATACCTGTATATCATTCGGTTACACTACAGAGTATAAATAATTTATTAACGGTACACCTAACGTACCACTAAAAACCCAGAGCCATATTCTCTCTTCTCGAATTCAGAACTGTACGTCGATTTGTCTTACGTATATAGAATACGTGAAATAACAACCTACAAGCAACGTTGACAAATTTTTTTTATTTCGTTTTACCAACTAGATACATGTATAGCTACCTACTGCAGTCACAAGACTTCCTTAATCATACAACCGAAGATTATAGTTATATACAGACTTTTCGCCACTGTAGCAGCTCTGCGAATCACTATAATAAACCGCGGAAGGTATTTTTTTCTTTCTTTTTTTTCTTTCATAAGTTTTTCTCATCAAAGCGTAAAAATTATGTTGTTTTTTTTTTTCGTTAAACTATGCTGTGCAAAATTATTGGAGGATTGAAGGAAACTAATGAGACAGTAAAATTTTTATCCGTAGAATTAAGTATATGTTTATAATATTTAAATTGCGTACATATCAGTTTCTCTCGTCCGATCGATGATTGCTATTTCTTTATGTTTGAGTGAATATGCGTGGTTTTGCATTGATGTGTGCAGTACTAGATTAATAATAAAAAGGAAAAAAAAATAATAGTCGTACGCGTCACAGTCGTACGACGTTAATAATAATATCGCGTGTCGAGTTGCTAATTGTGATGTCTTTTCTCGTAAAATCTGCCTACAACTAGTTTAACTTATTTCGAATGCGTGATCTCGGTATAAATGACTATGCTGCACCATTATACCTGTGTAAGATATAGATTTCAACGGTAAAGTTCTTTCGTGTTAAAAAAAGGAAAAAGGAAAAAAAAAAATTATGTACCAAGACAAAATCAAACTGATCATTATCTATAGGTATCTGACATTTCTTTGAACTTGACCTATAACCATATAGGTATGTATACTTATACCTATGATGTATCTAATTCATTGATTTATCATTATCATATTGAAATAATGAAATATACCAGACGAAATATGCGAGTTAGAAATCTTTCAATCTTTCGGTAAATAAGCTAATATATATATTTTTGTTGTTGGACATTTGGGGTATTCCACGTGAAACTGATCGGTTTTTGGCCGGAAGTCATCGAATTTGACGCCAATGCAGATTCAGATTACTCGTCACTACATGAGATGCCTCAAACAGTTACAGAGCATGGAAATTATTGGTCTAATATATATCGCCACAGAAAATTTAATTCGACACATTTTCAACTCCAAGTATCTCAGCTGTGCATGAACGGAATCATAACTTCCCATGGTCCATTCTACGCGCATGAACAAGCTCTCTTAAAATATGTGCCACTTGAATTCTTCTCTTTTTAAGTTTGGAGCAAGTAAAACTTTGGAAATATGTGATCCATTTTTTTCTACTTGAAGGGTCACACGAATCGCCTCGAAATTCTTACCGAAATTACTTCGAAGACGCACAAAAAAAGTGATCAAATTTTGAGCTTGCCCTTTTTCGATGACCTCCGGCCAAAAATCGGTCCATTTCACGTGGAACACCCCATATACCTGTCTACTATGTGTGAATAACAGTTGTGACTAGAAGAATTCGTTTACCTAAAACATGTATCCGGCGACATTTAGGAGTTAGAAAAAAATAAATATACGCTAATAATCAGTGAATGTTATTATACCGAGTTCCGAGATGCTGATATCTGATCAATTGCCTCAATTTTATACTAACGTTGAATTTACAAGACATTAGATTGTCCAGGTATGAATTTTATCGTTTTGATCTTAATTGAACAGTATCGCAGAGTGGCCCTCGGATGTAGTTGTGAATTTATTACAATATGACTGGGTGATTAGTTAGAAAAATTAAGAAAATATATATATGAAAAACAACTAAGTTAGTTAGTAAAAATAAATAATTTCAGTTCAATTTTTTTTCTCAATTCTAGACTTATACGAACCGATCAAGTTGATTTTATTCGGTCATTTCGAATAACAGAATTTTAAATAATTTTCAAGAAAAACGCAACTTGGTCTGCAGATAACACAATGTCTGTATTGTGCGAGGAAACAAAGACTTGAGGTTCGAAAATCTTGGGCATAATGAGGCTCTAATTTTTTTAAACGTCGACTACGCGTTTAAAAGCAAACAATTTTATTCCCGCATGTTCTTTTAAAAATTTATGTAAATGCAAATACTAACATAGACCAAAATTTAAAAATCTGAATTTTTCATGATTGTTTATTAACCGGTTTCCTTTTCCTCTTCATCGTCATCGTCATCGTCATAAATATCATAATATGACAACAACGAGATTCCGTTAATTTTATCGCGTGAAAAGTCAATGTATATAATTTGAAAAGGAGGTCAAACCAATAGAAGAACTTACGGAATTTGTAGCATTGCGAAATTAGGATTCTATAACCCTCGGTTTATTTGGCAGAGAACCAGATGCAGTTTAAATTATTGATTCAAGTTAAACGAAAGCGTTGCGTGGTTGAACAGTCAAATATACCTCACAAATGTGGGGTAATAGATTTGCGCCGAGAAAAGCCTTCCATGTGTCTCTAATTCACACAAAAAAGAAAAAGAAAAAAAAACACAAAAAAGGAAACAACATTTATAATATTTCAGTGTAAAGTCTACCAAATCCATTCTACTAATAAATTAAATGAAAAATTTCAATCAAATACAATAAAGTTAATATTGATTCGAAGCAGAGCCAAAGTTCGCTCATTTTGCAGACGGTTTTCCTTTTCTTTTTCTATCTCGTTACGAATTTGTATCGTGAAGAAAAGAGATCGGTCCAGGGAATGGGTAAATAACAGATAGGACGGTATGTTTCTAGTCCAATTCTCGTATAATATTTCTTTCTTTCTTTTTTTTTTTTTTTATCTCATTTGCGGGTGGAAACCAGCTCTTTGCCCGCAAAGAGTTTTTCTTCGTAGGAATCGAGCTTTGCGCGTGGCATGTATATAGGTATACCTATATATACACTATATTCGAGGCAAAGTTATAATTGGCATAGCAAAACAACCGGATCACGGACCACATTACGTCACTTATGCTGAAGCAAAATTTTCCGCTGAGATAATAATATTAGGGTGTATATATCTTTTATAGATCATTCTAAGCACCTGTATATCATATTTATACAGTTTTTATATATATATATATAGAAAAAAAAACGAAAAATTTTGGTTAATTTTTATATTTTTATTTCATATTATTTCAGCGATATTGATCGATACAAAAAGGTAGCTTGGAAGGACGTTAAGGTAGGTGATCTAGTTCATCTTTCCAACAACGAATTGGTACCTGCAGACCTTCTACTTCTGAGAAGCAGCGATCCTCAGGGTTTGGCGTACCTCGATACCTGTAATCTTGACGGTGAAACTAATTTGAAACAGCGTCAAGTTGTCAGGGGATTTTTAGACCTGCAAAATAATTTTCAACCGTCCAAATTTCGATCTGTTGTCGAGGTCGATCAACCGAGCACAAGAATTTACAGGTGAATGAATACACCTTCATGATTTCGTTGAATATAAGCTATGTGGTTTTTATTATTTTTTCTACTTTTTCAAATAAATTATTCAAGGTTTCACGGCGCGGTTGTCCATCCTGCCGAAGCTCGAGTTCCAGTTTCAACCGAAAATCTTCTTCTGCGAGAATGTCTGTTGAAAAATACCGATTTTATAGAAGGAATCGTGGTTTATGCCGGACACGAAACGAAGGCGATGCTAAACAACGGAGGACCTCGATACAAGGTATACAAAAAAAAAATATTGAAAACGCTTCAGGAATAGTAAAGTTATGGTATATTCGCTCCCAATCAGATTTTACACCAGAGTGGTCCTCAATTCGGTCATATTCGAATTTCAATGCTCCCATGGGCCAAGAGCGTCTTCGAATATCTACAAAAAATTGTAGTCAAAATCCCAGGCTTCTATCTCAATAGGTATATCTCGCTGTATTTGCACTAGGTACACAGCTGACATTCGATATTTGTCAAGCAATCAATCGCAGAAGTTTTTTTTCGATATTTTATCCCTCGGTGATAATCTGATCAATAAGAGAAATATTCGATCGAGCTTCTAATGACCGTTCAATAATCTTGACCGTGTGAATAAGAATCGGTAATGATTGACAGCGATTTTCCAATTGATAATTAATAACATTTCTATATTTCCGATTATTTTCAGTGTCTAATTGAGTTTGAATTAAATCTCTCACTCATATAGATTAAACTTATTAAAAGTATCAAAAGTATAAGTCTAATTATTACACAATCGTTAACATCAATTTTTATCTTGATTATATTTCTTACCTTTGATGTTTACGTCTATATAAGTATAAGTATCTCCTATAGATTATTACATAAATCAATTACTATCCTCTACTTGGAATTTTTCTTCAAAAATCGCGAACTGATAAATGTTGTATGATTAGTGCTTGAAAGATTGATTATTTTCCACAGATATACACCCATCCCCTCTACTCTTTCAATTTTTTTTCTTTATTTTATCCTTCGATTTGCGTAGAAAACTTCTTATCAATGCACACACCCATTTATATTTGTCTTTTTTTTTTTATATAAATTCTGAACTATCACTTCTGGAATAATTTTCTTCCGCCTACCTACACACACAGTATACACATACTTTGAATGAGATTAAACAGACGGCCTTGCAAATACTTCAAACCTGCCTGGCTCAATGTCTATCCAAACACGTTTACGCTGTTTACAAAAATAACTTTTAAGCTGACAAATTCAACTCTTCCTAACATATCCGCAATTTTTATTACATAGTAAACTCGAGAGATTTACCATTCCTCAGTATTTTGTCGCTAAGTTCATTCAATTAGTTATAAGACATTTGGAATTATTAGGACTGCTTCATGCTCTATATTTATACTCATCAGACATTAAGATATTACTTTTCCTTCCCTCTGTTTCAGAGATCACGATTGGAAAGGCAAATGAACTTGGATGTGATATGGTGTGTCTTCATCCTGGTAGTACTGTGCCTAGTAGGTGCTATCGGCTGTCGATTATGGCTCTCCGCCTATTCCCTGGACATTGAAATCCCCTTCCTCCCAGATCCCCAAGATCCCAGTTACGAAGGTCCCCTAACTTTTCTCACATTTGTTATTATACTACAAGTTATGATCCCATTGAGTCTTTACGTCACGATAGAAATGGCTAAAGTTGGTCAAGTGTATCACATAGGACATGATAAAGCGCTGTATCATCCAGAAAGTGACCGCAGAGCAGAGTGTCGAGCTCTAAACATTACCGAAGAGTTGGGTCAGGTATGATAAATCAAGGCACATAATAACGTACATATTCAACATTGGTCTATATTCTCGTTTCTCTGATTAGCTCTAAGAATATATATTCAGTCTAAACTGATGAGCAACTTTGGGAATATTTAAAAACTCTTTCATTTCTTGTTATAAGCTATTTCTTAACTTCAAACAATCTTCTGCACTTGCATATCATAGTGATGGAACTAGTTGTGAGTTAGGAATTTCATTTTAGGTACAATATGTGTTCTCTGATAAAACTGGAACTCTGACTGAGAACAAGATGGTCTTTAGACACTGCGCTGTTAGTGGACAAGACTACGTTCATACAGGCGAAGGAGAAAATCTACTACCCAGCTTGCGGTTGAAAGAAGATTTGCTGATCGGTGTCTCGAGGCATAGATTACAAGAGTTTCTCATACTCCTAGCAGTCTGCAATACAGTCGTTGTTAACACATCTCCGCATCATGATCTCATGAACTCAAGCGGTGTTATTGAAGAGCCACAGAAAAATGGGACTCACACCAGGTAACGAGCTGAGAAACATTCAAAGGAAACAGATTTTTTTTACATCTTTTTTTCAAACATAATCAAGGCGAATTAAATCTGGCTTATATTCACTTTTTGTCTACTACCTTTTGCCTTCGTTAATTCCAATTATTATCTTCTCATGATTTCGATCAACTTTTCAGATACGCCAGACTGACAGAGTCCAGAAGTGCAACACCCAGTCCGCCACCACCCGATGCTAATCTTTCACCAATTCAATCATCCACGGAAGCAACAACAACTGACGATCATGTGCCACATGCAAAAATTTCTAGGTAAACTAGTCTAGATGGAGAAAAAGAATCTCGATGTTTTGTTTTTCGATTAAACAGTTGTTTAAAATCATTACTGTCTTCGCTTCTGATATATTTGCAACAAATTTAGCTTAAAATCTACGAATTTTTTTTACAGGCCAAAGCTTTTGGGTGTGCCGTCAATCCCAGCTCTCACAATAAGCATGCTTACGCGAAGGGCATCGCCAACGCAAAATCGTAGCCCTAGTCCAGGTATAGGAGTTACATCTTCAGAACCCCCATCAATATATGAAGCTGAAAGCCCGGATGAATTAGCTTTGGTTTTAGCAGCTCGAGCTTATGACGTAAAGCTCGTTAAACGAACGCCCCATGGTGCACTGATTTCACTGCCAGACAAGTCGACACTCGACTTTGAAATCCTCAAGGTTTATAATCACCTAATTGCTCGATTCCCATAAATTCTATGTCTGAAAAGGTGCCTAAAAAGATACAAAATACTGTGTATTCTCTTTTATTCAAACAAAGTCTTTTGGATTCCAGGTTCTACCGTTTGACTCGAGCAGAAAATGCATGTCGATAGTAGTCCGTCATCCACTTACCAGAGAGATCGTCTTGTACACGAAAGGAGCTGATTCAACACTGATGGGATCGCTTAGTTCAAATGACGACGAACCTGCGTCTGGTGTACCTACCAAGATCAGACAATTTTTACATTCGTATGCTCGCCAAGGACTTCGTACCTTGGCAATGGCTCGTCGAACCCTAACTTCTCTAGAGTATGAAACTTGGCTCCAACGACACATGGAGGCAGAACTTGCATTAGAAAATCGCGAACGTCGTGTCAGAGATTCTTATGCTAGTCTTGAGTCTCATCTCACGCTATTAGGTGCTACAGGAATTGAAGACAAGCTCCAAGCAGGCGTGCCGGAGGCAATAGCTGCCCTCATAGCCGCCGGAATTGTTGTTTGGGTTTTGACTGGTAATGCAAATTTATTCAATTAAAATCCTTTGTGCTTAGCCAGTGCAGAAATCACATCAGAACTTTTTTATTTCAGGAGATAAGCCAGAAACAGCAGTGAATATCGCTTACTCAGCTCGGCTATTTTCTCCATCAATGCAGCTGCTTTGGCTGCAAGCACGGTCTAAAACGGTTGCCGAAACATTGATTCACGGACATTTGGAAGCCATCGGGCAAGAGCATCTCGTTGACTATCCTCCAGATGCTACTGACGCTGATCCGGCGGATCGAGTTGCCCACAGAATTGGTTCTAGAAGACAACGTGCCTTAGTTGTGGATGGCAAAACGCTTACTTTTATTTTGGATCCAAGATCAGGTCTCACTGGCCCATTCCTTGAGCTGACTCGGCTTTGTTCGAGTGTTTTAGCGTGCCGAGCTACTCCTTTGCAAAAAGTAAATTTACTCTGATGGATATTGTGCTTTTTTATACTTGCGATGAATTTTACTATATATTTGATTGCCAATTGTGTCTATCTTCAGGCTTACATCGTAAGAGTTGTGAAGGAGCGACTTGGGGTGAGAACACTCGCTATTGGTGACGGAGCTAACGATGTTAGTATGATTCAGACTGCAGACGTCGGAGTTGGTGTCTCTGGTCGAGAAGGCACACAGGCTGTAATGTCTGCAGACTTTGCCATCGCTAGATTCCCGTTGCTCACCAGACTCCTTTTGTTACACGGCCATTGGTGCTACGATAGATTATCTAAAATGATTTTATATTTTTTCTACAAAAACGCGACTTTCGTCTTCCTCATCTTTTGGTTCCAGGTAAAAATATATTTCTGCCATCGCTTTTCCGATCATTCATTAACTATTATAAAACAACTTATGAAATGGTTTCGTCAACGATTTTCAGCTCTATTGCGGATTCTCAGGAGCTGTGATGATGGATCAGATCTATTTGATGCTGTACAACTTGTTGTTCACATCGCTGCCTCCTCTGACACTAGGTGTTTACGACCAAGTTGCACCAGCTGGTATTTTGATGGGATCACCAAAATTGTATGGAAGAGGGCGTTTGGGTCTTTCTTATCAGCCTCATTCTTTCTGGATAACGATGGCTGATGCTCTTTATCAAAGCATAGTCATATTTTTTATCACCGAAGCTGTAAGTATCGTTTATCATAATTGAGTCGAAAACTTGATTAAGGTTGATCGAAGGACATACGATTATATAAAATATTATTTCAAAGGCCTATCATGACTCAGATGTTGATATCTGGGAGTTTGGAACAACAATTATGACTTCTTGTATGATCGCGATGCTTATTTACGTCGCAATAGAAACCAGGTCATGGGTAAGATAGCTGCATATTCCATGTACTCAAAATACTTATACGAATATACAAAAATTGATATCAGTAAGGTATCCGAGGTGCCCAAGGAATTCTAATCATCTTCTCATTATTCACAGACAATAATTCACGTAGGATCTATAATAATATCGTTGGGTGTCTTCTTTGGATTCTGTCTCATCTACAATGCTGTATGCGTTACCTGCATGGGACTACCTGGTTCTTATTGGGTGACCCAAATGGCAATTTCAAGACACATTTATTGGCTGACTGTGATCATAGCATCAGTCCTCGCCATGCTGCCCAGGTGAGTTGCAGCTTCTAGTCGTCATATTTACATTATTTCGATAATTTTCTAACATTAGGTATTTTTTACTGCTTAATCCATATTACCACAATCTTTATTGATTTCTTCTGTTTTTTCCAATGCTTGGAATCCACCAGGCTAGTTTATAGGGTAGTGAAGACTACCGTGGCACCAGATATGGTACAGAGAGCTGTATTAGAGGCTTCATCGACTAGGCGAACAAGACAGAGGATAGCAGGAAGAGGTGAGGTACTCGTTGCCGGTTGGTCACGATCGACTCAGCATGCTACAATCAGGTAACAAATACTCGCTGCGAGGTTGGACCCTGTGAAATTTCTTATCTCGTATTAGAAATGCAGTTTCAAATTGAATTTGTATTATTTTCTTGGTTTTTTTTTTTTTTGTTTTTAGTTTTTTGTGTTGACAAACGTTGTGCTTGCTTTGATTTTTGCACCTAATTAAGCTATATTATAATTCGATATGCTATTACTGAGGTTTTACATCACGTTACTACTTCGAAATTCATCTGTAACTTTATTGCAATTTTTGAGTCGACAGTTATCATTCTTTGTGTAATTGTATCACGTATTTTGTACAGCTATATAAACGAGATTACAAATTTCACTTACGATTATAGAATCGTCACCTGGGTCCAACGTACCAAGGGTCACCATCAGTCTCGTAAATACTAATGAAAATCCATTAAATAACATAAGCCTTTAAAACAATTAAAAGTCTTTCCGAGTCTCTTGAGACTATATTACCGTCTTCTTTCAAGTTGAGCATTATCTTATTTTCTAATTTTCATTTCAATTGAATAAAATTCTAAACTGAAGAATGAGATTTACTTAATATATTATAAATCGTATGAAGTCATCTTCATTTTCCTCTCTACTATGGTATGTAACTCGTTTGTACTTCTTTTTATTCTAAATTTTCTAATTTATTCAAACTGTTCCATGGTTCGGTACATTCTACTTGCGCGCAACTCCTAGTCACATATCATTCTCTATAGTATATTCAATAGTCATTGTAGGTCAGAGGTAATTTTCTAACAAAATGAACCTTTAATTAATGTACTTGTGTGTTTATTTGTGGGCACTATTTTCTGGCTTTTCGTAACGTATATACACCTGCAATTTTAACAAGGTAAGCCGCATGATTTTTTTCCTTCCAAAATCGGATTCTCAAAACCTTTATAAAGGTAAGTTGCGCTAGATTGCGCTCATAACACATACAATATCATATCTTTTATCATCTTTACAAATTCTGATCATACATACGGTTTTGAAAACTTTTCTATAACGCCATTGTTTTCATTTCATTATTTAAAAATATATATATATATATATATCTATAAAATTATATATATATATATATATTGATCCTCCACATCTATTATAACTTAGCTTGTCATATCTTTCATTTATACATACATATATTAAAATTCAAAGTATAGATATATTAGCACAGCTTTGAGCATATCAAGTAGTTTCAAATATTGTTTTATAAAAAAAAAAAGACACAAAAAAAGATTTATTTGCATGAATATTCATTCGATTAGAAGTATAATACATGTATTATGTTTAATATAAAAAGATTTTTGAGTACGAATCAATAATTAAAAAATAATCTCCATGTTACAGACCAGGAAGTTACAGGACTAAGAATAACACTCTGACAACTGTAGTAGCGTGACATCCACATGCCACGTCTAGATACCTCGAAGATAATCTGAATGATAAATCAAAATGAAAATAATTGGTCATTCAGTTTATAAGTATTATGCCCCTACACCACAGTATAACAGATAGCTGTCATATTACGTGCTACTTGCCACAGTACCTATACACTTCAGTCGGCGAATATAAGTAGTATTTGTGCAATCCGATTTGAGATTTTCTTGATTAATCTAGTTACGTGAGAGTTGCTATTAAGGAATTGTAAACTAGTTTAGTTTTATCAGTTGTACATTTTTTATGCGTTAAGTTATAGCTATGAAACAGAGCTTAGCATGGTCTTAGCTTTTTCAAACTCAGATTAGTTTACTACAGTAGAATTTAAGTCTTGAAATTTATTTACTTCTGAATTTATATCACGCGAGCTTGCGATGTCACCATAATAACCAGCTGATGATGATTCATTATTTCACTACTGTAGTAGAGGGATTCACCTACACATATTGCTTGTTAATAAATCTTAATCCGAGTCTATAATCTATACAGTGGTGCCACGGGCTTGAAATTAGTCAATTGATTAAGATGGTAAATAGTAGTAGCGAACGTTTTTGTGGAAATTAGTCCTGAATGAGTAGGGGGAAAAACAGATTAGTGAATCAGACACGATTGCTTTAGCCCCATTTTGTAAAATGATGAGTGAAAATATACAGTTTTTCTCATCAGTTTCAAGACTGGGAAGATATTGCTTATTAATTGGTGGGTATAATTAGCGTTTGAGAATTGTGTGATTCGAAATTGATACTAAGAGAATTATCTACCTAAATAAGAGTGAATTTACCTATTATTGTAGTCGAGTGGCCTTGAACTCAGACTGTTGTTTGTTGCATTTACTGGCTGTGACTCTTAGGGACCAATTATTAGTTTATTAATTACAGTTAATGAAATATATGGACATGATCTGAATAAAAATGCATAAAAATTAGAAATATCACTTAAAAATGTGCTCAGTTCATAGTGAAATGAATATTATATGTAAATAGGAATTAATGTTATTATATAAAGATAGAGAGTGAGAGAGAGAGAGAGAGAGAAATAGAGAGAGAAATGTGAACGTATTTATGTAATACATATGTATTCATAGATTTTATTCTAATAATTGTGAATTCAATTTATGTATACAATGTACACAAATGTGTATACGAAGTTATGTCTACAGTTGAATTATTATTGCATATAGGTATGTATAGAATACTTTGAAGAAAGGTATATTCGAGTATGATATCCGAAGATTTTAAATAACTATACTATCATTATGTATATGTAATATGTTATTAATAATAATGCCACTATTATTATATTTTGATAATGACAAATAACGATTGTGTGCATATAATTTATAAGTAAATGAAGTGCTAAATGAAGAAACTTGTTGCGAG
Source organism: Tenthredo scrophulariae (assembly GCA_963978835.1). Lineage (NCBI taxonomy): Eukaryota > Metazoa > Arthropoda > Insecta > Hymenoptera > Tenthredinidae > Tenthredo > Tenthredo scrophulariae. Next base: position 9,422,413 of record OZ022232.1, read on the forward strand.
AAATTTTATATTATTTTTGCTCTTCCCATATTTGTGCAAATTATTCGTTTCAAATCGGACATAGTGATCGATCAATTAGTTTCTCAACAAATATTATTTGATTTTGAATAATTCAAGGAAATTTCATCATGTTCGGTAAGCCTATCGGCTCGCAATCGGAAATCTGCACGCGGGTGTGGAATGGTATCGCCATCTCTCATTTGAATTGACGAATTATTTTAGCAACAAAATCAAGGCGCCTGATTATATGCGATTCGCAGTATTAGACTGGTATGCAGGTTGCATAAAATAAGGCGCACAAATTTTTGTGACATAAGTATGTCCGTTTGCCTGCGAGATGGCGGTACCATTTGACACCCCATGGCCGACAGCACTGAGCTAGTAGGGAAGGGGCATCTGTCGTGAAGTCAGTAGCTGTCATGGCGTCAAAGAGTTTGCATGTGGGTTATGTGAAGGAGATATTACTAACAGAAAGCTACTGACAGGCGTCTGAGTAGAAATACCCTAAACGCAGAAAAGTTGACACGATATAATCAAGGTTCTTGTCGCCGGAAGAAGATTCTTCTTGTATAGTTCTTCGAGTATATTACTAAACTAATAACTTGAGATGTAGAGTGAGAGGGGCCGGCAGCCTCGGACTCTCAGAGCCAATCCGGCTCCAAGTGGAAGGTTCTACGACCGTAAAGCCCCTCGGTCTACCTGAAAACGGTCACTTGTTCTTACCGGAAAGTTCGATGGTACGGGCAGCGGCGCGTTTAGTGGAAATAAAAGGAACTAAGGGGTGTGCGGTCTATTTTTCTACTGGACAATTATTCTAGGAAAAACAAAAGTGTTCGAACATTCTACGAACGAAATGAACTTACACTACGAGACCATCGCATGGTTAGCCATATGAAACGAAATTGGCCATAAGAGGGCAGCTAATTTTCGAAATACCAACAGTCTTGAAGTGATATTCACGAGCTAAACATCAGAAGTCATCTTATACTGTTACTTTGAATAGACAACAAATTCGTTACGGACATACTCAATCAGTTATAGTGGACGTAGCCAGAGGGTGGCAATAGTAAGATTTTGGTGCAATCTAATTATGTATTGGAATTAAAGCCAACTCTAATCATCGACAAATATGGATTCGTGCCAACAGACTGTTTGTAGAAAGCGTAAATTCAATTCTACCTACGAAGAAGCCTTTCTTGTGGTGGAAACACCAAAGGGAACTACGTGTCTACTTTGTAATGTAGCATTTGTGAATAATCGAAGCTACAATTTCAAAAGACATTATGAGAAATCACATTCAGAATTTGAAAAGTTATTTCCAACTGGTTCAAAATCACGGGAAAATGAAATTATTGCACTGAAATCTCGAAAACTCAAGTCTCTTGACACTTCGAGTGTCGCTAATTATGATGTGGACGCGAGCACAGCAGTTTCATACAGAGTCTCACATTTATTAATCAAATCTGGGAAACCTTTCACCGATGGAAATATAATTAAACATGCCTTCAGTATATTGTCAGAAGAATTTTTCAAGGGAACCGAAGACAAATCGAAACTCGACACTGCGATAAATAATACTTCTTTATCTGCGAGAAGCGTTGTGCGTAGGTTAGAATCAATGAATGAAAATATTCTAGAACAACTAACAGACGACATTAAACGATGTAGTTATTTTTCTCTACAATTTGATGAGTCTATCGACGTAACGGATACCGCACAGATAAACATATTTATTAGATTTGTTTTCGGCGACATGACTGTTAAAGAAGAGCTGTTCGATACTCTCACATTAAAAGGAACTACGAAAGGACGAAGTGTGTATACATTATTTAAAGATTCTTTAATGAAGCACGCAGTTTCAATTAACAAATTAGTTGCCATAACCACTGACGGAGCTGCTGCAATGGAAGGAAAGGATATAGGTTTTGTTACTCTTTGCAAAGAAGATCCTGATTTTCCTCCACTTGCAACATTTCATTGTCTTATTCACCAAGTGTCTTTGTCTGCAAAAGCTGTGAAAATGGATCATGTTGTTACAATCGTTACCAAAATAGTTAATTCAATAAAAGCTAGGCCATCACAACATAGATTATTTCTCAAACTTTTACAAGAACAATCCGAACTAACATATACTGATTCATCTTTGCACAGCGACGTTAGATGGTTGAGCCTTGGCAAGGTATTGCATCAGTTTTTGGAACTTCTACCGCATATTAGAGAATTTTTAGATTCTAAAAATGAAAGTTACGAAGAGTTAGACGACCCGAAATGGTTACTGGATTTAAATTTTTTGGTAGACCTCACACACAAACTGAATTCGTTAAATTCATCATTACAAGGAAAAAATCACACAGCGTGGAAACTTTTGAACTTTATAAGCACTTTTAAAAAACGTTTAACTTCATGGATCGATCATTTCAGACGAAATAAAATCCCTTATGGTTCATTTCCAAATTTACAGAAGTCTATGCAAATCTTCGAAAAGGAAATTGATATTTCAGCAGAAAATTTTGTTCAATACTTACAGACACTTTTACACAATTTTGAGACGCGTTTCGAAGATTGGAAAGATATACAAGTGTTCAAAGATTTATTAACTTATATATTAGATATAGAAAAAATTGATTTAGAGCAGGTTCTGCGGTCCTTACACAATCTTGATCCAAGCATTGACGTCGGACGGTTAGAGACAGAAATACTGAACTTACAGACAGACGATCGGATCCGGAATAGTAATTCGAATATTTGGACTGCAATGGAAGAGACAGCTGAATATTCCACTTTACTTCCACTATACAAACGAATGCTCTCAATTTTTGGTACCACATACTTATGCGAATCATCTTTTTCGACAATGAAAAATATTAAATGCCGTTACAGATCACAAATGACTGAGGGACGCTTAGGTCAAGTTGTGAGAATGTGCACAAGCACATATAAACCGGACATAGAAAAATTAGTTAAAAATTTGCAGGGCCATCCTAAGACCTAACCGGAATTGAAATTCTGTTATATCTGATAATTTATGTTATTGTTTTAAATTTTAAGCTATCGACCTAGTACTTACTCATTAGTACAGTTGATTATTTTGAGACATCAATCTTCAAAAAGAATTTTACAATGTACAAGTTAATCTACGGGGGTGATTTTAGGAAATGTAATAATTATTTTTATTCAGGTTAAATTTGCAATTTCACTTATAATTGTAAGAATAATAATTGTAGAAGTCAGGGCACATAATAAAAGAAGGAATAAAGAGGGATCAGATACGAGTGGGAGCCACGAAGAGAGCAATAAGATACGAGGAGAAGATAAGGATTGACGAGTAGAGAAAGCTGGTAGGAGAATGCTGGAGGGAAAGAAAGGCGGAAGAAAAGGAAAGAAACAATAGATGGGGAGAGGAGAGAAAAAGGCACCTATGGAGATGCGAATTAAGAACAAAAGAAGTGGAGAGAATGAGAGAAGAAGAAGGGACAGTAGAAAACAGAGCAGTAGAGAGAGACAGAGAAGTACAAGAACGGAACAGGAAAGGATGGAGAAGATATAGAAATCAAGGAGTGTACCGAGATACAAAGAGATAAGAGTGATAGGAGAGCCAAGGTACCTACATGAAAGGAAAAGAAGGAAGAAAAGGAAACGAGGTAACGATAGTAGCAAGACTGAGGTGCGAAAACGAGGAGAGAAGAATAAAATTCTGGGAAAAAGAAGAAAACAGAGTATGCCATATGTGCAGAACAGAAGAAGAGACGCTAGAACACCTAGTACAAAGATGCAGAGAGATGAAGGAAATAGAGGGAAATACGGAAGAGATACTTAATGATGGAGGAAAAGGAGTAAGGTGGGGAAAAAGCGCTGAAAGAAAGAAGGGACACGGTAGAAAAAAGGGAGAAAGAGCACTGGAAGGGGTAGGAAAAGAAGAGAGGAAAGAAGATTCGAAGAGGCGAAGAGAAAGGAAGATAGGAAGGAAACTATAGATGTAAAAAGATGTAAAATAAACATAACACATAGCATAAGCACAATAGAATAATTAGGAATAAGTAGAGTTAAGATAAAATAAATGAGGTAAATGAAGTAGGGAATGAGAGGAAAATAAAAATGATGTAACGCCGAAAGGCAAACATCGAGAACAAATATATATATATATATGTATAATAATTGTATAAGTCTGTATAAAACATTCTGTTGAGAGCAATTTGACATAAATATCACGCAGAAAAAAAAATACAGAGCTATTTTCATTTGGGACGGCAACAACTGCGTCCGAGGTCTCCTCGATGTATCTTCGGAGGTCTACATTTTTGAGGTGATGATCACATCAATGTACTTGGCGCAAGGTTTTTGCACGTGGGGTGCTTTTGGGGTAATTCATTTTAAATCTTAGAGCAGGGGTCTGCACGCCCACGCCCGGGCTATGGGGGGTCTAACTCCATATCCCGGGCTCTCAGAGCCTACCTAGCTCTAAGTGGAAATTACTACAACCGTAAAGCCCCTCGGCCGACCTGAAAACGATCACTCGTCCTTACCGGAAAGTTCGATGGTATGGGCAGCGGTGCGTTCAGGGGAAGTAAAAGGAACTAAGGGGTGTGCGGTCTATTTTTTCACTGGACAATTATTCGAGGAAAAAAAAAGTGTTCCAACATTCTACGAACAAAATAAATTTATACTACGAGATTAAAGCATGATTAGTCGTATGACTCGAAATGGGCAATAAAATGCAGCAAAATTTTCGTAATGCCAACAGTCTTGAAGTGATATTCAAATTCGTTACGGACATACTTTTGAGAGCGATTCTACTTGAATAATACGCAGAAAGAAAAGGTAAAAAACTAATTTTATATGGGACAGCAACAACTGCGTCCTACCGTCCGGGTCTCTTCATACCTGCATATCCCCACCCATGCCTGCCAAAATCCAAGAAATGGCGTCGAATGGATTAGTAACGGGAAAAGGGTTGAGTGGATTTACAGTGTGGGCTCCTTGGCCTAATGAGTTTGCCAACCCCTGTATTAGAGCAGGAGTCGGCACACTCATTACGCCAAGGAGCCAACACTGTAAATCCACTTAACCGTTTTACCGGTACTAATCCTTTTAACGCCATTTCTTGGATTTTGGCAGGCATGGGTGGGGATATGCAGGTATGAAAAGACCCGGACGGTGGACGCAGTTTTTGCCGTCCCAAATAGACCGCACACCCCTTATATCCTTTTATTTCCCCCAAACGCCCCTACCATCGAACTTTCCGGTAAGGACAAGTGACCGTTTTCAGGTAGGCCGAGAGACTTTACGGTCGCAGTAATTGCCACTTAGGGCCAGACTGGCTCCGAGAACCCGGCCGTGCCGACCCTGGTATTAGAGCATACAGACATGAAGGGAGCCTTCTGGCTGAAAAACGTAAAGACAAAGACGGGAACAGTAACATTTCTTCCTCTAAGCCAGGAGCGTAGCCTGGTAAATTCAGTGCCCGTGTCGATAACAGAAACGGAATTCAGAATAGGCTCTCTATCCAGCTGCTCCTATAAGTTGATAATATGTTTCAACGTTTCAACGTTTGAATAGCTTTCGCACCGGCATCAGACTCTCGTTGACTATTTTCCAACATATTAGGTCTCCATTCCTCCCATGTCTGTGAGCACTAGGGTGGTCCTTATTTTGGTCATTTTGGAATTCTAATAAACCCACTGCCTGAAACCCTTCCAAATAAATGAAAAAAAATTCCTGCCAAGTTTTTGAGCCCTTAATATTAATATTAACGAGTCCCGAAGACAACGAAAGTTTTAAATGGGAAAATGCATGTATTTTTTAAAACTAAACTTTGACTTTTCATAACTCCGATGATTATCGATGAAAAAATCTGAAATTCGGTATAGTTATTTGTACTTGTGCGGTGTACAAAATAGTGAATTAGAACAATTTTTGAATTATTATATTCTTATCTTTTGAGTGGTGAAAAATCGAAATCCGTGAACGGCTGGCATACTTTTCGGAGCTATTTTGGTGTCCAACAATTTCATTGCATTGGGGTGAACTCGAAGTTTGGCAATCGTTCTTAGAGACGAAGATACATATAAAATCTCGCTCGCAACATGTAATAGCAAAAAGTGCCGAGGAGTACACTCAGAAAAAAGTATTGTTGGATCAACAAAAATGTTGTTAAATCAACAAAAATATTTGGTCGATATACAGTCTATAAAATGTTTTGTTGCTCCAACAAAATTCGTTTGGTGGCTGACTTAGTTTGATCCACAAATGCACCAGAATGATTTAAGAAAAGCATTTGGTGAAATCAACGAAATTATTTTGTCGATTCAATTGAATTACTTTGTTGATCCAACTAGACGGTACTATTAATTGAGCAATTCATTTTGTTCATAACACCAAAAGTAAAAAATTGATGAAAAGGATGATGAAACAATATTCTTGTTTGATTAGTAGATGATAGTTTTTATTTGAGGTACCTATCGACGGTATAGTACATGGTTATACCTATTTATGAATTTAAAGCTGATTTTTACAAAGTACGATACAGTATCTGAAAATTACATCAATTTACACAGAATCCGTGCTTCAGGGGGAGCAACATACCGAGAGAATTTAGGGAAAGTTAACAAAGTCACAGCCAACTCGGCACACTCCAGGTTTATCGTCTGTTCATTGCAGGCTGGCCATCCGCTTTTCTTTTCTTTTTTTCGCATTGATGTCTCCAAACAGCAAATCTATTACCAGAGAAAAAATGCAGATGATCGGCCTGCAATAAATAGACGAAAAACCCAGAGTGTGCAGAGTTGGCTGACGGCCACTGTTTCGACAGCGATGTCGATGGAGATCGAGATTCATGGATAGTTTTGTAACACGAGTTTGAGTTAGAACTGTGTCAATCAATCAGACTATTATTCTAGAGAAACTTCATCATTTTCTTCGGTGAACTCGGCCTTTGCTGATTGGAGTGAAATCTGATATTGACGACCGGACTCGATCTTCATTGAGCAAATTGCGGCACTCCACCTGACGAAATTTTGCAGGCACATCATTACCCGACTCTTTAAAGTTTGCAGGAACACCAAATCCATAACTCGCTGCAACTAGAAATGTCAAGAATTCTTGCTCGAGTGTGGGCACCCTGATATCAGATTTGTCAGCCTCGGTCTGAACATATTTTTCACGAGTTTCGCGTTGAGTATCATTTTTCCATTCTTTCCATGTCTGTAAGGGAGGAAAGTCTTAAGATTCAAGTCACGCAAGGCTATAGATACATAAAATATAATCAAGCTGCTGCACCTTCGCCCACTCTGTGGGAGTCTTCGTTGGCGTTTCGCTTGAGCTGTTCAGTACGTTGGACATACTTTGCCAGAAGTTTGTCTGTTGCTATAAGAACCAAACTTCGATTAGAGTGCTTCGACTCGACGATACACTCACGTCATGTAGCAAAAATGGGACTTACTATTCTTTTTTGGACGGCTGATTCGGAACCAAGTTGGCCATTGATTAGATAGAAATACTTTTCCATTACGGTCGCAAATATTTCGTGTTTCATCGTAGAAGCACGATTACTGTAAGCAGTGTTGTGAAAATTGTAATTAAATTTTTTTTAATTACTCATTACTTTCTTGATGTGTAATTAAAATTGTTTTAATTAACCGTTACTTTGGCAATGTGTAATTAAATAGGTAATTCCAATGAAAATGTCATTAGTGACTCGCAACACTGACTGTATATCAGAAAATACTTGACAAGTTCTTGTAACGGCATGTACTTGTGCTCATACTCACCAATACTACATACCTATAGATTGCTAGCGAAATATTAATGTACATTGGGTGTTAACAATTAACGAACTACGCCTGAGTATTGCAATAGATACCTACATAGACGCAGTTGGTTTTTGAGCTCTCACGATTTTTTCCAAGATGATCAAGGGACTTTCAATGCACACATTCATGACGAACGCTACTGCAATAGACATCATCAAATCACCCCAGACTAGATACGACTGAAGAAGAACCGTGGATTATTCTTAAACTCGTGGATATTATAGTGTTTGGCAATAATTGATCGGTAATAAGACAAATGAAGCTACAGGAATAGCAAATATACATATAACAATCAATCAGCTTACTTCAGCAAACGGCGAAAAGAACTCCGCGGTACGTCTCGAAGCGTTATATCCGACTTGTATGAGGCAATGCACCAAGTAAATGCTATATGACATCCGACTAAGTGGTGTAAATATTGGTAGTGAAAGGAACCGTGTGACCGGACCTGAAATATTACATATACTGATAGTCGTATTTGTGTTATAACAGTCGTTATTTTTCTCGATTTGCATCTGACTGATAATTCCTCAAAAACTCGCGGAGTTTTGATAATGTAACTCACCCCCGTACCCTTGAGTACATGCATAGATCATCCAAGCCATGGCGAGGGTCCATGCTAGGCGTCCAAAGCTCACGTAGATCACTTCCGAGACGACATCATAAGTCATCGCCTTGGGTTGAATATAATTAACGTTCCAGGTACAGAATAGTATAAAAACGCAGACCAGAAACCAGTTGAAAGCAGCTTGCATCTGTCAGAATATCAAATACGGATGAAATTCTGGCAGAAAAAGTGCGAAGATATCTTCTACCAGTGGCGGCATTATGAATTTGCATTACCTTGGTCAGCCGCCTTCTCTTATTCACCACATCATATCCCAAGAGAATTCCTACGAGATATGGCAAGGCTCGGTTGTAAGTCATCGTGTATAATTTGAAGAAATCAACGTAGCCTTCGGTGAGACTGGAGAGATGATAACATTAGTAACATAAAGACTTCTGTGGTACCAACACTTATACTCACGCTTTGGTAGAATTGAAGAGGAAGGAGTATTCGTTGACGAAGACTAGGGCAGCTGGTATAATCATTGAAGCAATTGAAAGTACGCCCAACATTGTAAAACCAAGTTTTGGTCGATGAAACAGTGGATACAGAATGATTGGAGATAATAAGAAGGATTGCATTTCAACAGCTGAATACCAGGTATGCGGGAGGCACTATAATCCAACATTGCTTGTTATTATATGTTGAAAATTAATTTATCAAAGACGATAATCATACATTTTGTGAATAAATTACCATTTTTTCTGGGTTCACAAAATTCTGAATAAAGAGGAGATTGGTCCACCAATTCTGTCTGCAATTATCAATTGCACCTCCAACAACGGTTTGCCACATCGGGCCAAATCCATGGTAGGGGACAATGAATAGCATAAGTAGTATCAAAACACCCACGCATGGTGTTAGCCTGAAAAAGAAGCCAGAGATGATGGTTGTAGCATTTCTTACTAACAAAGTTAGAAATATTAAAGTCGATAATAAGTTTTCGAAACTAACATCTAAACAAAGTCGTGTGAAATTTGATGCAGGCATTCACGACATTCATGCAACATAAATCTAGTTTTTCCTGTTGGTACCGGTCATACGACCAATTTATTTAAAAAATATCACTTTAACAAACCTGATATATCGGTGAAAGTAGAACTGCAGTATGTTAATTTTCACCCCTGACCGCAACTGCTTTAGGAATGAGCAAGATACAAGAAAGCTACTGATGATGAGGAATGTGTCGACCGCGTAGGGCAACACTAACTCAAGTGTTGCCATCGCGGATTGCTTGAACTGTAATTGAAAGGTATTTGCAAATTACGCAAAAATGATAAGATAGTTAAATCAGTACTTCATTGTATTTGTGATCTCAGAGAATCAAGTAAGCTTGTGCATCAACCTCTTTCAATTCCGATAGATTGACTAGGGGTTTCAGCATGGTGAAGAGGGCCCTATGCTGGATTAGCACGAAACATGTGCTCAAAAATCGCATCCCATGAATGGCTGGCATAGTTCCAGGAGTAATTTTCTCACTCAACAACTTAGTCGCGGTGGTGTAAACCGAAAATTTTGCTAGTGTTTTCAGAGCCAAAGATCTATTGTCTGATCTTACTCTCACTACAAAATCGCAAACAGTGCAGGACAGTAGAACGCAAGCAATTGCCACGAAGAAAGATCTGAAAAAAAAAAATACGTGAATTGGTCTCTTTTGTTTTCAAACAGAGAGCTGCCTAATTTAGAAAATTATCCAGTCTCTATGCCGTTGACTTACATAGTCAGGATTGTTCCCATAGTCAGATGATTCGCAGATTGAATGCCTGAACACTTCACCTCGGCGACACTGATTTCAAATTCAGAAAATTCCGGTGTGCTCTGTATGGAAGCATTGACAAAACCAACGACATCCTGGATGCTGCAGGACGAAGGTAAACACACCGATAATGTCAAGCCAAGGTCAACCTCAGCGGTAGGGTTGTAGATGGATAGTTTCTGTATGTATAGCATTTCCGAAGCGTCTTTGAAAAATTTTGAAGGAATTGACAAAGAGACCATGCAATGTTGCCCATGAAAATCTTTTGGGTTGTCGTGAACTTTCGCTCCGATGCACTCGTCGTACTGTCCAAGGTCCCTGATGTTCCCCGTCAGTATTCCAGACGGAATTCTTGAAGTCGAGTCCAACACTGAAAGTACACGACTGTCTTCAGACTGACGTTCGAACATGTTTCAACGGGGAAAAAGAGGGCAATGAAATAAACTAAACTAGCAATGAAATCGGCAGTTTTTTCATATATTTTTTGTTGATTGGTCTGAAAAAAAAACAAAAAAGTCAGTATCCTTACTTTGCAGAGCCCACATTTCTCCGGCATCAGCGCTGTCAAAAAGCATCGTAACATCATCTCTACAATGAGGAGCCACCTCGTTTGTCCATGAGCTGTTCAAGTTGATCCAAGGTACTTTAATAAAACTAGTAAACACTTTTGCGGGGATAGTATGTTTATATGTAACATCTTCGACGCAGTTCGTGAAAGCACAATTCTGCGTTAGAATAAGCACTAAGGATATTGCGTATCTTATGCAGAATGAATGCATGTTCCTTATACGAAAGAGTTTCACTATCAGAATTTTTTTTATCCTCCAGTTATCCGGTGAACACTGACGTACCAACTGTCAGAATTATGGAAATTAACACATCTTGAACTGCCGCAACAAAATACCGCGGTCACTATTTCCAAGAAGTATTCAGTTGGTACTGAGATCAGAAATTGATGTGTCCTCAGAATTTATACTGGAGATTTTATCAGCTTACGGATTTTAATGGGCATGACATGTGAGCTTCTGCAGTGTATCTCGTTTTGCGGAATGCTGATGTTGACTCACTGCAAATGAATTTTCGATACGCGCACGAAACGGAGATCAATCTGTTTACATTGAGATAGAATCATGCAAGTTATATACATACATATTATGTAGGTTTCCGTTGCATTGGAACTACAAAGTCATTTAGGGAAAATATCAATTTAATCCTGGCATGGAACAAGAACGAAGACCACCGGAGACAATCGAAGAAGGTGTTAATTAGCGGGTGCTCTATTCAAAAGTGCGAGCACAGCACAATTCAAAATTTTTTTTCGCGATTTCAGTCTTCAGCGCGAAGAAAACGAATTCTGACATAGAACTTAGTATGCATTCTGAATATGATTGGATGAAAAAATAGTATAGAAAAATTTCGAGTCGCGAATAGAATCCCGGTAATGGGACTTGAGATTCTTATGAAATTTAAATTTTTAAATATTGCGAAATGCCAAAGTCTAATTTAAGATTTAATTTAAGGTTCATCGGGAGCCGTGCATCGGGAAAAAGTCGTTCTATTTTGAATTTGATTTTGCTTCCGCCTTACGTAGACATACTAGGTATTTCTATGCCAGTCTAATTCAAAAAATAGTATGACGATTCGGAAAGAACTTCGTCAAACAAAAAACAAGAAAAAATTCGGCATGAAACGAAACGAGCTCAAGAAATGAGGTAGATGAGACTACAAGGCTTCTTCCCTCGGTAAACCGTTCGAAGACGCATTCAAAACAAACCTATCTCGGTGTGGAACGTAGTTTGATTAGTTTTTTTTATGAACTTTAACTTTACTTAGAGCACTGACACTGAGTTGTTCAGCAGATTCAGGTCACTTTCAAAGACTTCTTCCATCTCTTCATAAGGAAAAAAAAAATTAAATTGCACTGTGGAAAACTAACTTCATATCTTAAACTTAAGGAGTGTGAGTGGGCTTGTTTGCCTTGAGAGAGAGTTTTGCTGTTCAGCCATGAACCGAGCAACGACCTAATATCATTAGCTCCTTATTTTTATTTATTATATTTTTCAATTAATATTGCTATTAAATTCAGGAGTAATAACCCAAGTAGCACCGTGTTGATTATGTCTTCACTTAACGTCGGCAGAAAATTAACCAGACTTTTTTTATGCCAAATAGCAATATAGGCATTATACGAGCCAATACTTCGTTACGCGCTGACTGAAAGCGCGCGAATATCCTCTGAAATGTCATGTTACCGGCAATGTTTGATGTGAACTGCTATCAGGCTTTCGATTGATGGTAAACAGTCAAAATAAAAAGAAGATCATCTGCAAATAGGCTAATAACAATGCCTTTCGCGAATTGAATGAAGAAATCGCGACTGCATGTCAACCACAGATCGATTGTAACATTCGACATTCTAGTAACCGATAGCCACCTTTCTGTGGACTATGCATTGGCCATGCGTTGCCTTTGGCAATAATTTTTTATTGACTTTCCACGCTGATTATAAGACTACGTCTGTTACATAAAATCTATGAAACAATAGTTGAAGTTTATTTACATCAATTATCCAGTTACTGTAATTTCGTTGGAATATGGTGGTTCAATTTAATTGTCTTATCAGTTAGCTGTTATAAACAATTAACGGCATAGTCAAAGATGTGTGAACTCACCAATAAAGTCCGCAAGTTACAATTCTGTGATGAAATTTTATATAATTTGACAATAATTTGTATAGATTAATACGGATAAGGGTTTTGAAAAAAAGTTTAGAACAACACAAACCTTAAATTGAAATATATTTTTTTTTATACTTTATTCATAGGTAATAATCGTAAAACTAACCATGTAAATTGAACCGCAACCATATAATAATTAACAAACATAATTACGGTGTATGTAAATACATTTGTCCAGTAAATTAGTCTCAAATTTATGAATTATTTTGCTTCCCCATACACCAATACAAAAGATGGGTTTGTAATTAGCTGTATGATGTTTTTCCACACTTCTATGCTTAATACTCTACAGATATTATTGATAAATTTGTTAAAAGCTAATCTGTATCATCGCTGGCCGTGAAATTCAAGGAAGTTTTGAAACCATAAAATTTTTTCTTCATTTCGATATTTCAGATGCTTTCACATATAGCTGTTACAATGGAGATGAAAAATTTACAGATCCTTCACTCAAAAGAAGTGAAAGTATCGTATCTCTTTCTGACCGCGAAATGGAAGACTATATTGTCATCTGCTAGTAAATGTCCTATAAGATAATAACTTTTTTTTTTATCATTTTTCTATTATAACGAAACTTAGGGTGAAAGATTTGAGCTAATTCATCCGACATATTTTTTACATACAATAGTCAATCAGTAGATAGACTGTATTTACTATATGTATAAATATATCTGCGTACACCGTATAATAAGTATATATTTAATTCTGTCCATATGTCACACATCATATAATAATTAAATTATTATTTTCATTTTTTGTTTAAATTTATTTTTTTCTTTAACTTGTTATTTTCATAATCCATTATATAATGTTATATTTTCTTACGTTGTAATACATAATATGTCTGTAGTATATTTTATATATTTTATGCGGTATAGTAGGCACGTCGACGTCATAGCTTAAATGAGTGATTTTGATTTGATATTTTTTTTATTTCATTTTTTTACCACCATATCGTATCATATGAACATGTTGCACAAGTTTCTGTTCTAATTTCTAAATTCAAGCTTTGATATCAACGATTTCTAAAATACAATAGGAAGGGCAGCTGGGCAAGGACAGTTTCCAAAAAGTTTCACATTAACAAGATACATATGGATTATAATGCATATACAGGTTGGTGTGAATGTGCCCTTATTATATCACAGAGAGGCGTAACAAAAATATAAAACAATTTCAATTTCATAGTATTTTCGTATTCATCATGCATTCTGACCATGTAACCATGATTAAGTGCAGCAATTCACCCCATAATATTCGAGTAAAAAAAAAGAATAAAAAAAAAAACAATACAAAGATTATTGAAAAAAAAAAAATTTAAATAGCCAAATTATCATACAGTTTTGGGAACGGTTATAAAATGAGAATGAAAATGAAAAAGCTGATATTCTATATTATAGTGAATAGATAAAGTGAAAAAATGATTATTTCAAAATAATGATTTATATTTATTTTCCATTAACAATTATAGGGTAAATCGTCTAGCTCTATTATTGTCTCCTTCATTCGCAACCCCACTATAATAGTCACTTATACATTCTTGTTTTTGACAATTAATTCAGCTCCGACCTAGCCTCTGTCAAAACTATAGGTAAATTTGGTGATAAATTTTTTAGACAACGCTGCCGCAACAGGGTATATTATATGGTTTGTTGCCACAATGACACTTTGATAAATTGTCATAAATTTTTTTGGTACGCTGCTTCACATTGTAACGTAATTGATTTATCATTATTTCATAACATACACGTATGTATTAAGAATAAAAGATTCAGTTTTGTGCTGACGTACAACAGTGCTAATGATAATTATCTCTTATATTCATATTCATATTCATATTCATGTTCATATTCATATTCATATACATATTATGCGTATTTAAGTAAATATTTTTGTTATTTTTTGTTATTATTTTATCTTGTAGTCGCGGAATGAAATATGAATTATTATTAATTTAGCATAGTTATTAGTCCCATAGTATTGGCGATAGAAAACCTGATTGAATATATGGATTAAATTTATGGCAAATATTGTATATATAATAACGTTGTATATTATATATATATATATATATATCTATATATATGTATATATGTATACAGGAAGTAGGTATATAGGAATTGATAAGATACGTATAGGTATATAATATTTTCAAGTGTTTACGAAGAGGTACAAAAGTTATATAGAGGTATAGACTATAATGTTGAGAAGGCCAACTATATATAAACGGGCTATCTCTCGCGATCCGTAAATCGCAATCACCGAATCTATATTATATTACGAAAAAGTGATTTACGGACCTGTCAGACAGACAGCCATGATTCAAGAATATAATTCGGCTAATATTGTAAGTGTAAAAAATATGGAAGTTGATTATCATTTTTTTAATAGTGAGTCAAGCGACAATATTAATAGTTTTTTTTTTCTTTTATTTTTTTTTAAACAAAAGGTTTTGAAAAGAATTTTTCAATTTCAAATTGTAAGACACGTTGCACGTTAAATACATCGCTAATAAACTCTGTACAAAGGTTAACATTGCATTGCAAATAACATTATTTTAACTCTTTACTTTTTAACTTTTCTTTTCTTATTCCAAATAATATAATATAATACACTCTACCGATCGACTCAAATATAAACATTAATTATCAATCACCTAAGTATAATAACCGTCCAGCTGACTTTAACTTGATTTTATTTAATTTAAAAAATTTCATTTATTTAATCACGAATGTTTTTCCTTCTTCTTTTATATAGGTATATATAATATGTAAGTATAGATACATACGTATTTCACGTTCGTAACGTATGATAAAATTTTTATCCTTTGAACAGTCATGAATGAATCGCACCATATTTAAACAATAACTAAAATTATATATATATACATATACTAATATCGAATGATTTGTGCGAATGATTTGATATCAATGGAGTGTAGACTTCAGTCTATGATGTGATCAACATCGATAATCGTTAATATACGAAATCTTAAATATAGAAATTCACTCGTACTTTTTAACGTCAAATTATAATACCAACACACCAATAGCTGATGAATAACTTTTTTTACCTTGATAACAAATTTCTAATCTCCCTGATTATGGCATATTCAAATCGTTTGAACAATTTACAAATATGATCCGTCATTTATATCTGATCATTGATCAGGCCATCATTCAAGTCCAACTTATGAATCCTTATATCCCAGCGTTCATTTTTTCCTCATCATTTTCACGTACTATGTGTGTATTCACGTACGTATAGACATGCTGTTAGATAAGAATTTATTTTTTCCAGCTATTTGCCTTCCACTTTATTCCACGAAATCTCAGAGTTTTCGTATTTGTCAGTTGTTCCAATTTCAACGAATAAAGATAATCATAATTCCGACAAATTACTTCGGTCTTCCTCCTTCTTCGTAATATATATTAATTAATTCGTTATAAATATTTCTTCATCCCCTAAATTGTATACATCTCTTTCAACGTCTAGCGATCTACTATTGTATTATATGTATATCATGGCCTGTATACCCGGTTATGAGAAAATTCAATTTCCTCTAAATCACTTTCTCAGGGGATGCCACATTGCCACGGGACGCCTAAGAGCCGTCAACATTTGTCTCCAGTGTGCCAAAGCTCGACCGGAAGCTTCACCACCGACGATAACGTGGCCAACGGAATAAGCCCTGGGTTCTCCAGCTTCCGCAACCGTCAGTCTCAGTTGAATACTCTATAGATTTTGATCGGAAGAAAAAAAAAATGTTGAAAAAAATACTTGAATAAATTGTACGGGCGAACTGTATACCAGTTCTTCATTTGACCTCATAAAAATTACCTGTAACGCATGGGCAGGTACACTGAAGATAATAGCCTCGTTGAAAATCGGACTCTTTTCACCCTTCTTTATCGAAGTTCTTTTCTTGTGCATTTTCTTCCCTTGTTGCAGCAAATATACCTAAATTGGTAATTAGCATATAGATTTTAATCAACATTTAGGAAAGGACGAGAAATATCTCGTTTTTCTACGTTTAAGAACCAGAAAGAAAAACAGCTGTTGAAGACTGTGATGAGGGTCTGTGAAATTTCATGCTTTCGCTCCTTTTACATAATCAACAAATCGTTTCCTAAATCGTTGGAGGTAAGCTCGTAATTATTTAATTCTGTCGGATTTGGTTCATACCTTGACGAAAGTATCTCCAGGTAATGGATTCGCACCCCGAAGATTCCTTGCCTTAACTACGACTAAAGTGAGCCTCTCCGCTGTTGGCAGATAGCTTAAGGAAAACATCAATTCCCCGAGATGAGGTGTCGGCAAAGCTGGACCGATAAGAGGTAACCATGTAGTGGCAGGGGGTCGTGGTGCAGGACCTAATTTCAAACTAGCTTCTGCTAACAGCGAAGCACCACCGCCCATACTAATGTCAACCGAAAACACCTGAAACACAAGAATTAATTACTTTTTCCCCACCGAATCTAATTCGGGTTAATCCATATTTGCATGTTACGACTCGCTCCTGGTAATCCTACGCGGATGTTACCCCTGGGGTTTACAACGTTGGTATTAAAATAACTCGAAATTCGTACGTGGTTGAAATTTTCAACACTCACCTCGACCAGCAAAGACCTTCCCACGGGTCCACCGTCCAGAGGGAAAAGAAACTTTTCCTGGTAACTAGGCGATGGTGAACCACGGTACAACCTAGTTTGTACGTGGGTCTGTCTGTCCGGAAGTAGACAGACTCTGTAACGTATTTTTGAGTCCTTTTTTATTTACGATTTTTCATAGTGCACAAACGCTGTTCTTTCCCCTCTATCATCAAACTTTTTTTTTTAATTTCAAACAAAACTTATTTACCTGACGAACGTGTCCTGGGCAGGTCTTCCATCCGGAGTGAGCAGGTCTCTAGCTTCCAGGACGCTGACCGTGAGGTCGCCTTCTCCACCCCGACCACCCCATCGTTCGTATTCTAGACCCACGCAGAGATGTCCAACGATTGGAGTTTCCTCGAGGTCACCGAGGACCACACTGGTGTCGGAACAAACGCTGTCGCAACTTACGGCTCTTTTTAGGGTTGCTTCATCGGGTGGTGGTTCCGGCTCGGGTCCTTGAGAACTTCGCCTACCTTCCGGCATAGTTTCTCCGATTTCTCCTGCCATAAATCCTGCGTAGACATCTTCGGATGGCTAGATTAGAGTTTGTCATTATCTTGGGGTTGAATAAATGGCGAAAAGATTCGGGAGATATTTGGGAAGGGAGTGACATTGAAATATGCGATTTTATGACCGGAGATATATCTCCTTTTCTTTCATGATTTTTCAAAGTGTATTCGAAGTCACGGATGATATCGGAATAACGTCTTGCTGACGGGTGGGACCTGGATAGAATTGTTCTCTTTTATTTTACGCCAGATACGTTATAGGTGACACATGTCTTCCCCTTGTCCCATACCGCCTGCTTAGTACACGGGAAAAAATCATTCAGCCACTTAAGGCCCTAGTCGCCCACCTCCTTTTGATACAATGTTGCACATTTAAATTATTATCCGAGCCCAGGCGTCAAAAACGCAAAAAAGGCCAACGCTGCGCGAATTCAAATTCAATACCGAACACATACGTTCAAAAAAAATTTCGTTTCATGCGAGAATAGAGTCTACAGATGGTTTTTAGATCTTTCGAATTCGATTTCCTCGGCGTATAATGTAAAAACCATCTGTAGTCTCTATTTTCGCACGAAACGAATATTTTCTTGGACGTGTGTGTTCGGAATTGAAATAGAATCCGCGCGACGTTGGCCTTCTTTGCGTTTTCGACGCCTGGGCTCGGATGATAATTTAAATGTGTAACATTGTATCAAAAGGAGGTGGGCGACTAGGGACGGGCCTTAAAGGGAACCTTATCCACATAGATGAGCTCGTTTTTATATTCGTCGAAAACTGACACTTATTAATTGTAACTTTTTTTTTTTTCAATTTTTCTGAAATGAATGTGTCACGTCGGTGCAATATGGAACCAATGAATGTATATTGGAGCATCTAAACACCATATGTACAATAGGGTGGTCCTTAGCAGGGGTGTTTTTGAATTTCTTTGCTCCCAGGGGCTTGAATGCTTCCGAATTGACAAAAAAAAATTCTCTGAAAATTTGAGCTCTTAATATTAACTCTAAGATAGTCCGCAGTCCAACCTAAGTTTCTTATGGAAATAGCATAAGAAAAATTTTCTCCGTTCCTCAGAATTTTATAACTCGGGGACAAATGGATCTATAATAATGAGTAATACATCCTTTTATAGAGAATTTAACGCTATAGAAAAAAGGTTTTTTTTTATGATTTTTCGTTATGTTTATTGGTATAAAAGTTATTCGAGCTCGAAGTTTAATTTTCATATAATTATTAATATTATCAAGTATATTTATAGAATAAACACTTGTATTAAAAAATATATTACATTCTTATTATAAATTTTTTTCATTTATGGTCAATATTATTGACCACTTGTCCCCGAATTATAAAATTCTAAAGAACGAAAAGAATTTTTCTTATGTTATTTCCATAAGAAACTTGGGTTGGACTGCGGACTATCTTAGAGTTAATATTAAGAGCTCAAATTTTCAGAGAATTTTTTTTTATCAATTTGGAAGCATTCAAGCCCCTGGGAGCGAAGAAATTCAGAAACATCCTTGCTAAGGACCACCCTAATGTACAAGTGTGCTTTTCGTGAGCCTTTGACCATTTGCACAAAGTGCTCGCAGAGTTATTTCATGATGGAATGAATATGAAATTTAATTAGATAATGAGGGATTCAATTCACCTGTGACAATCTGCGTTTCATTTGAACTTCTTCCAGAGCTGCGTATAGATCCTGGCTACTTCGCCGTCTGTATAAAATGATAAATAAATAATTAAAAAGTGGTAGTGATATTTCAGTAGTTAAAAATGTTCACAACGTTGGTATATATCTTATATGTGAAACAGCACCTCGGGGGTTCTGATATTTCCACTTCTGTGTAATCGTGGAAACCATTGAGCCTTTCCATACTTTTTCTCCTTTGTTCTATGCTGTTGAAAATGTCCTGAAACATTTATATAAATACAAAGTATAATCTGCCCACGTTATATTTAAAGGTATAAATTTCCTTTGTATAACAAAGAGAAGAAACTGGCATTACGTAAACTTTGTTGGATTATTAAATTACTTGTTAATATTGCTTTCGAATGAAACTTTGAACAAAGTACAAGTATCTTTACGTATCTTTCCGTTTTACGAGGGGATATACCATCCAGCATCCCACCATAAAATAAAGTATAGAAGCCTGCTGAGGCAATTCGCAGCTCAGGAAAGAGAAATAAACAATCCTACAACGCGTGTAAGTCTCCGGTGGCTAGAGTAATAACGGGCTCATTCTAGTCCCGAAAAAAAAAAAAAATTCCGCGTACGTGACAACGGACATTAAAGGATTAAGCCTATTTTCACGTCTCGATATCACTATATACGTATCTACATGGTACATCCCCTACCTCCGAAGTCCTGGTAAAGCTGGGGTCCGTGAGATAAGGGTGAGGCTCCTGGCTAAGATCCTTCAAAAGTAACGGAGAAGCTGGTGGATCTTGCAAGCTGTTATATACCTGAAGAAATCGGAGAAATACGCGTGTGTTAATTACAGCTAAAATCGAATCCAATATCAATTTTTTCCTACTACCTCTTGCGCCGTTCTATGAGCTTCCAAATTGAGCTCAGGACTGTACAAATCCGAGCCTCGCCCACTCTTAGTTGAACCAGGCATTTCTGACTCCACGTAGAAGCCTTGAGCACCATTTGGTGTCCGATGGCTCAATGTGCTATCTTCATTTGATTCCGTAGGGGGAAATGTGAACCTCTGGACTTGCTGCGCGGAGGAGAGAACCGAGCTGAAAGATTAATGTCCCTTGTACGAGATCTGAGCTTTATTCGACGAGAAATGAATTCGTAATTATTTCTCTTGACAATTTACTTATAAAACTCTGATGCGTCTATGTAACTCTGTGATGTGACCGATCTGAGAGCATTGAAAATCCGTTCACCAGTTGTCAGTCCATTTTTTCTTAGTACAGCATTTCCACCGTTCAAAGGATCGGCGGGGGCTGGTGGTGGTGGCACTGGACTGGGGTGTGAGGGACCAGACAACATCGGAGTAGCTGAGACATTGGCCAAACCTCTTCCCTTGGAAGTACTCTGTGAAATCGTTTTATGATCCTGGGCTGTCGTCTGGCTGTTCTGTGCGGCATAAAGTGAATATAGTGCTGCTTGGTTGGTCTGGATCATCTGTGACACATTTTGCAGCCCTTGAGATTTTGCCATGGAATGGCTGCCTCCCTCAGGTACATTTTGTAGTTGAGTTCTAAACGGTGTCATTTCCATCGCATTTTGGGCTTGATTTTGCGACCCACTACCGCTGTTAGACATTTCGTTTACATTCTGACTATTTTGAAGCATTTTCGAGGCTGCTTGCGGGCCATAAATTGATTCCATGATTGTCTGCGCCGTTGACGAGCCCCCGTAACTACCCTGCGAAGATCTTGACTCGCTACGGACGTGTCGTGAATTGTAAATTGAGCCAACATTTCTCTGACTTATTTCACGATTTCCATAAGATTCGCTCTGGCCTCTTGAACATTCGGACTCCATCTCTACGTTTTCCTGTAACGTAGGGTACCTCATAACGCGCTGATCGCTTCCCGATCCGTATTGTTGAAAGCTACCCCCACTCCCGAACGTTTCGTGATCAGATCTAATTTTCAAACCCTCATAATTGTTGCTCTGAATCTTGTACGCGTCATTGTACTCGGTATTAGATCCGCCGCTTCCTTGTCCAACTTCAAAATCGTAAGAACTTGTCTGTGAGCTTTCACAGCTGTGTTTTACCCCCTGAATTACATCGTACTTCATTGCTTCCTGCGGTACCTTGTACGGGTTGTAAATAGCGGCCGCGGGTTCACTCGGAAATATAAATGCCGTTGGTCCACGATGCTGGGGTCCAGCAACGTGAGCTGATAAACCCTGTGGTGGAGGTGTCAACGGCCCTGGGCCAATATCCTGCATTCGGAGACTTTCGCTCGCACTCGGTGCTTGAAGAGGCGATGGTCTGGGACGAGCAATCGGCTTGGGTTGTGGAGCAGGTCTCAATGGTTGTGGAGGTATGGCTGTCCCCCCTATCGGAGGGTGCAAGTCTCTATCTACCGCTTCAAATCTAGAAACGAGTGATGCATGAATGAAAATTAAAAGAATTAAATATGTGAGCGAGGCTATGCACGGTAGACTTTATTTCTAACATCTCATTTCATTCGGTGAAAGTATTGGAATCAGTTGATAATATTTCATTGCACCGAAGTGATGCGAATCTTGAATATATATATATATAGGTACGCGTTTGTATACCACAGTGCCGTAATTTTCGCGTAAAAGCTTATTTGCATATTAGTTTAAGACGGTGTATTTTCAGTGGGAAATACAATACCATCCAATTTGAATATATTAAAGTTGACCTCAGTATAACGACACGGTTATACGAGGGTATGGTTCAGCCAAGGGATGCCAGCTATTCGTAATATATTTCAATTCGATTTTCAAAATTATGATCGAGCTTGACTCCCTCATTTCTATTAGCCGGAATGAAACCGATCTTTAAAGCAAATGCCGTCACTAAATGTTCCCACCACATGGTCTCGAATAATTTGTGTTAATTTCTACTAACCCCAACATAATTACGGTATCGGAAGGTCACACCGAAAATTTGGTTCAGGGGTCCGCAGTAATTAGCCTCCGTATACTCGGCCGTTATTTATAATTATTATTATTATATTATGCGGATGGATATCTGTTCGAAAATTTTATGCCATATTCGTGATGGAGAAATAAATAGTTTATTTCATTTTAACGGAGTATACAGAATGCCGGATACAGTAAATTTTTTCCAGATACTCACGCTCGCCTCTCAGACGCTATACTTGAACATTCCTTATGTTGTACTTACCCTAAGCTAAGCTCCTGTAACTTCAACACTACGGCGTCGATGCTGCATGAATAACTCATACTTTCATTAACGTTAAAGGGCGATATTCTCTACCGAATAATACGCCACGAAAAACTGAGATTATCTTCTAGGTGGGTTACATATAGTGTGTATAAATACGCGGGGAATCAACGATGCAGAATATATGAGTTTTCAAAAATTATACTCAGATGCTTGTTCGGTTGTAAAAATTATTTCGGATGAGCATCGCAGCGTTAACTCATACTGACTGCGCATCTTTAACACCTCGAATCTTTGGTTAATTAGAACGCTTTCATAATTATCTCTGTGGCAGTGTTTCCTCTGCGAAGCACACTGGAATATTATGCTTTGTTACTATCATCCATTTCTACCCGCGTATACGGTTCGTGGATAACGTTGATGCCGAGTAAGTAATAAATTTAATTATTTTATATTGATTTTATCTCCGAATGTCTTCTTGAATTATATGGGTAGGTATCTATGATGTACATGTGCCTATCATATTATGTATAAATATATACGAATCAGATCTAATACAAAAACCGATAACTAATAAATTCGATTAAACGAACAGAAAATCATACTTGACGAGGCGACAACGACGACGACGATCACCATAACCAGATAGTACTCACGTTACAACGATATCATACTCGTTTACAATATATCTCAAGATATCAGGGAATTTTTTTACTCGAAAAAAAAAAAAAAAAAAAAAAATATAAATTTAACCTACAAGCGAGATGTAATGAACCAAAAATCAAACAGCGAGATGTATAGTCTTCTTTATTTAGGAAAAAATAAATAAAAATATGGATAAACGTGATGAAATGATCGTATATAGTTCATGACAGAGAAAATTTGACAGTAATAGTAATAACCTGGTAAAAGCTCCTTGAGAATCCAGCCTCAAGTCACTCTCACTGTGAAGAATATGGTGTGATGTATTTCCGGCCTGACGATATAGGCCAGGAACAGTCTGCGCCGTGGGATGCTGAGCCTTGACGAGTCCCACCTGAAACATAGAGTACCGCTTTCGTGATCATATACCCTTCTTACTGTCGGTTGCGTGTTGGGTAATCCGGAATGATTTCACTGCCAAAGGTTAGTCAGGGGTGAAAGAGCTCAGTCAAAAGCAACTGGGACGTGACGAAAAAAATACTATGTTACATATAGTAATACTGGGATTATAATATTTATGTGGAAACAGTAGCTCAGCACTTAATGCACTTCATAGGTGAAGTATGTATATGGTTCGAGCATCCTACAATCAGCGTGATATTAATGGTACTTGAAAACGGTCGATAAGTCAACCACGGCTGCATTCGCTTGGTCTTGTATTTTCCCAGGTAATTAATATCGAGAAATGTTCACTGGGTTGGTTTAAGTTGAGCAATAAAGTTATTGACAGTAAGGGAAGAAAAGTATGAGGAGTAAGCTTCGCATGGTACGGTGAGGGAGTGAAAGTGAAGAGATTATATATGTATAAATAATCGAAATATTCTACTACCTTAGGGTGTAATCTCGGCGTATTATGGATGTTGGCTAAACTTCAAACGGAGGCTTATAAATTAAGCTCGAAAATTTTTTGTTCCTCGATTAATAAGTCGAGAGTAACGATGCGAGAGGTTGAACGCAATTAGGATTTATGCGATATATGGAAAAGCATTTTTAATTAACGTACAGGTATGGTATATACGATTTGTTAACTAAGGACTTACACACGATACACTTATATTTCGTGAAAACATTAATACATGTCTCTGAACGTTACCCAAGAGTCGAGGTACTGATATTTTTTTTCTTTTTTTTTCTCGTACCTTTTCCTCCCTGGGCGCCCAAAGCCATGATAACCTTTGTCTCCACTCCTCGCAGATGCTCCACACGTTTCTGGCGCCCCATTGCCAACCCACGCGATATCTGTAATCGTTATATTGACGTTAATACCAGCTATAGGAATCGTCAAGGTCAGCGGTGAAAATTTTTTCAAAATACTTCATCCACTGGGAACGCAATCATCCTAGAATATTATAACTTGTCGTTATTCCTATCGCCTTACCTTCTACAAAGCACCAAAGCAATTCCTGCGGCTACAAATACTACCAGGCCAATACCTAGACCAGTTAAAGTCCAACTCATTTTTGACCTGAAACACACACAATGAAACCGGTAAATTATTCACTTTGATATAAGGATCCGTAAACGATTACGATGTTATGGTCGTGTTCATAATGTCCTACGCGACAGCCTCGAGAGAAACGCGTCAAACACGCTAGGTACCTCCTCTTACGTCTTCACGACGTCGAACCACCCCTGGTTTTGCCTCAGGTTCTGAGATCGACTGCAACTTTTTTTTCCCAATTTATGCCCTCGCTTTCTGCCCTCATTTTCCGAACAGTTTCGTCGATGGGCCGAGGAGAGATCTGCTCTTCTCCAAAATTACGATGGCTAATCCTCCTTTGGAAAGTAAAGAGCCTCGCCGTGAAAGGATTCTAATCCTATTTCACGCTTTTGACATACATACCTATACCTATATGCACAGGGCCTGTATTTCTCCGTGTGAGAATTTGGTGTGTATGCAGATACCTCAGTGATAGGCTGACTTCGCCCAAAAGATTCTTGAGTAAGAATAGGTTTTTGTCTTTTTCGGTTTTTCTATAAAACTGGATAATTATTTGACCGAAAAAACATTCTAGTAGCAATCGAAACCAAATCGAGCGATACCTGTTATTATGGTTATCTTTATTCGCTTATTGCTATATGCTTCCTAGGTATGTGCTCATGCGGTAAAAACAACGCGCGTCGTACGCCTACGAAGGATAAATATTTCGCAATATGATAGAGATCGCGGTTTTAAAAAGATATTAAACTTTTGCATCGAATTTTTTTTTCTTTGAGGTTTCTTAGAGCTAAAATTTAGTGTGCATTTCCAAGCCGATCCTTATAAAGGAAAATTCCTTCATTGATATATTTAACAAATATCTTATCCGGTATAAAGATGATTGTAATTATGCAGGTAATGGCATATAGGCTTGTGAATCTAGTACTAAATTAAAAAGGAGTAGATATCACATCGGAGATGATTGAAAGTGAGAAAAATAAATATATCCAATGTGCGGAGTAGGTTTGCCGATCGTCTTCCTGAAATCTTTGACGCAAATTGAGAATAGGGATCATATACGGGTAGGATTTGCGGGGGTGGATCGTTGCTTGAAATAAAAATGGTAAAAACAAAGAATTGGAATTGAAATCTTGCAGGTTGCGGTTGGTGGAATACTGGCCTGGATGGTTAGCGCGGGCTGGTTTTTGACTCTCAGACACAATGGTCGCAATTAGTGGCGTATAAGACTCGAGCCTCAGGCTATATCCCTCCGCTTTCCTCGCCACCTCTTTTCACCATCTTCTTTTTTGTAAAAGGGTCACAACGCCGTATCAACCGGTGCGATTTATATCAGTGAAAAATATTCAATTTTCATTATCCACATATTAAGTTACATTTCATACAATTCAAGGTATACTTGGGTATTCTCAAACGATTTAATTATCCTGTTAATATTTTGCGCATTAATGAACATGTGAACGATTACCTACTCCTTCCGAATGAATAGAACGTATCGCGGGTATTCCTACGATTGGAGAAAAATTTCTAAAATCAATCAAACCTTTCGATGGACCAAGATTCTGGTTATTATTAAATCAAGTTACCGAGAATGCTATGGAGATCGAAGACAACAGCACAAGATTCTCACCAACAACATTGCTTTAGTCTAATCCTTTGATCAGCGTATGGGTCAACATTCCACAAAGTTTAAGTAATTATTCTAAGCATGTACCAAGGGTAATCCTTGCACGTAGCTAGGGCTTCTGGGAAATGTTATTTTGAACATATGGTGTCGGGTAGAAGGAATAAGGATACTCAACCTCAACTAGGTCACTCCTGATTGGCCATTCTTGCCATTGCGTCAGTGTGTCAAGGTGAAATCTATTGTGATCTGAAAATTCATTTTTTGTTCACTGTTGCATCTGACATCGAGCTGGATTTATATTTATTCCATTTGTAAGAATGGGCGAAATTTTCGTTGTGATTAGAAGAAAAGAAGAAAGGAAAAGCAAGAGAAAAAAAATCGTCGAGGACTTAGGCTTGAATTGATTCAAATTTTTTTACTTCAATTGATACTAAAATATGGTAAACTGAAATTGCAAGCTTGGCTAGCACCACGAGGTCTTGTATTTGACAAGATAATCAAAAAATTTCGACACCGTTCAAAGCTTTGACATAAATTAATTGAACCTGCGACGTGTGGGAGCCTAGAACCAAAACTGCCATTGGAGGCAATTAGGCACGTGTATTCGAAATTGAAAATGTAATCGATTTTGATTTTCAACATGTTTTTTTTTTTCAGATTTGAGACAGTCTCTGACCTGTCATAGCTCAACAATCTTGACGAAACTGTAGATTTAGGTTGATTACATCGTGAGGTAGCCGAAATATACGTAAAGAATTGTGAAGCTTGGGGGTCGATTGAAATACAAACAGAACAGAAAACCAGACAGGAAGCGAGGTGAAGAGAGATAGCGAAAGAGAGAGATTGGGTAGAACGAGCCGCTGGGTAAACTAGAAAAATAAATAATACAAGTAAAATATATAGAACCCAAAGACAAAAAAAAAAAAAAGACGAAAAAGAAAAAAATTAAATAAAAGACACTGCATCTAGGAGAAAAATTCTTGGCTACGTGCCACATGGCGCAATGCGACCGAGAGCAATGAACATTCGCAACTGGAAAGACGTTCGCACGTATTCGGTTTACCACACTTCAAAAATTTCGTTACTCGATATTGCTTCGCGTGTTGGAAACACTTCCTTCTTAAAATTCCCCCTTTTCAACCCTCTCACTTTGTACCAGGCTTCATACATTTTTTTGTAAAAACTATTATGCCTCTCGGCACCGAGCACAAGGTATATCAACACTCAAATTTTCATATGCGGTTCTAAATAAATGCAGCACTGAATTAACTTTGAGACAGTGATAATTTGCAAAATCATTTATTTTTTTTTTTTCGTGTTGATTTGAATTTGATTATGCTGGATAGTTATGAATGTATGAGGTGTGTATGCTGATATATTGATTAAAACGTTTTTTTTTTTTCTTTTTCTTCCTTTTTCTTGTATATACTTTAAGAGGAAAACCAAAGTATACACATATTCACGTTTTTTAATCATCTACTGAATCAATACAATACTTTTCCGCATTGCTGTTATTATACGAACTTGAATGAAGTACTTTATATTTCACATTCCAATACTCTGCGGGTTGACGTGTTGGGGGGATGGAAAAAAAGAGGAAAAAAAAAAAGAAAAAGAGTATGACGTGTGATTGAAAAATGATTAATGGTTTTTATACCTTGACAGGCATCACGTGATCAACGAGTGATGGTCGAGAGAAATTTATTAATACATACCGCGAATTTTTTTCGTTCCGACTCTGTCACTGCAATAGGATAAAGATTATCGAATAAATTACATTGGAGAATGAGAAGGGAGAAAAATAAAAAAGACAACGTGTCAAGAAAAAAAAGTGAATCAGCTTTAAGCCGCTTCCGGAAAGTTGCTCGGAATTTATTTTATTTTATTTTTTCTCACAACGATCGTAATACTCCCTGAACCTCTAAAGATTGGTATGAAATTTTAATCTCACCACGGCCCTCGAAAATTCATACAACCCCTGTTTTTGAAACTAGTGAAGTTACGATTATGGTTAGCATGTATTTTTAATAGATCCACTTTAAAGCTAACGTCTGACGAGTACGTGACTCCGCGGAAATATTCAAATGAAAAGATCCGTGAGGTAATAAAAGGCGTGTACGTGGACGAAATACCGTATAATATATCCCACACAATTTTTAATAATAATAAATTCAATATAAATCTTACTATTTTCCGCCATTTTATTTCATCGAAATCGTAGATTATGTGGACATGAGGGTGGTCCTTAAAAATAAAATTTGTTGATCTACCCCCTAAAAAGTTTCCTTTTCGTGTAAAAACATGAGGGAAATTTGTTTTTTGTGAAAAAAAAAGGCAAAGAACACGTGCACGGCAGACGATCAAAGTTTTTGTTTTGATGAAACTGCAGTTTTTTGGAAATGTGTCACAAAATATGCAGATTTGACAAAAAAACCGAAGAAAAAAAAAATTATTTCTTTCCAATTTTAATTTTTTTTCCAATTTTGAATTTTTTCTTTCTCTTCAGTTTTTCGTTAAATCTGTATATTTTGTGACACATTTGCGAAAAACTGCAGATTCGTCAAAACAAAAACCTTGATCGTCTGCCGGCACGTGTTCTTTTAATTTTTTTCGCAAAAAACAAATTTCCCTCATGTTTTTACACGAAAGGGAAACTTTTTCGGGGGTGGATCAAAAAGTGTTATTTTTAAGGATTACCCTAATATGCATGTACCTATAACGTGGAACAAACTTTCCGGAAAAATAGGAAAAATCTTTTCCTCGTATACCGGAATTAATATCGTGATAAAAACGGACTTGTTACATAGTAAGCGGAAATAAAAAGATAAACGATTTTCTACCCACCGACTATGATCTATTATATTACACTCTATGTCTATAACTTCGATTACCAACAGACTACCCGCTAGATGGGTTTAATATGGCCTAGGCTCGTACGGTATGCCAAGCCTGCTGCATTCTCGACTCACCCTCTAACGGTTAGGGGTTCCCTCCTTCCTCCCAGTTCCCACTGATCGGAAGTCCCAAGAGAAGAATGGGGAGGGAATAAAATGAGGGTAAAAACGGAAGGGGATCAGACCAAAGCTTCGAGTCGCTGGTATATTCAAGTATATTATATATATATTTATATTTTTAATGTATATATGTATATATATATATATATTATATACCATGTATATTCATGTAGAGTCATACAGGAATGGTCAGAAAACTGCGACGTGAAATTTCTGGCGCTGCGGGCAGGTGAAGCAAATTGGCAACATATAAAATGCATGAACTCTTGTCAGCGTCCCTTTGCCTTGCGACGAAGTTAAATTAACAAATTGAAACAGGTCATTAGATAATCAAATCACATAATTTATTGGAGTGTGTTGTGACGAGGTTATGAGTTGATTATCTAAAAGCAATGTATTGTAGTTGATTGAACGTTTGTTGTAGCCACGCATACGAACAGCTTAAGACAAAGCTCACCTTATTTGCATTAATAATTCTGCATGATTTTCCCGAATGTGAAAAAATCTGGTAGTATATTGAAGAGCATGAAGCTTTATGTGAAATCTTGTCGCATTGTTTATATCTACGTGCTAGGAAATTCACCCTCTAAGTGGAAATCATGCTAATGGACACGCATGCACGAATATGCAGCCCCATTCCTGCGGAGACTTTGAATTTGTCGTCTCATTCTTACGAAACGACAATGGTCACTTTCAACTTTGATGTTTTTTCGCTAGTATGAGTTTTTACGGATTGAGATTTTGCCAGATTGTTAGGAGAGCTTTTCAAAATCATATTCATACGCATACTCATTCATTGATTTCATCGATATTTTGTGTTGTTAGCCCAGAAGCTCACGGGTGTTCTAAAAAGACTATAAAAATGCTCTTTTCAATCTCACCGTTACCCTGATATCAGATATTTCATTCTTGGATAGTAAAAATCTTTACCCTTCTCTTTCGTCTTTAGTCTCTTTGACTTTTGCGCAGAAGAATGGCAATATTGGTCTATATTTCAATGCCTTTGAACTTTACATAGATTATTTTCTCCCCTTGCTGGTTAACGCGGTAAAAAAAATAAGCGAAGACGAAGTTCCTCCCTTAACCGTGATTTAAGATTAACTATCGGTTCTGAAACTTAAATTAGAAATGATTAATTATAAAAGTACAACTATCGCCTGTCGCATGATGTACTCGGGCAAATAAAGAAAAGGCTGTTTTTATATTTTTAGACGAAGGGAAGTTATCCTGGGCGGTAGAGAAGCCCAAGTAACTTGATAACATTAAGATCAAGTTAATCTCTGAATCCCGACGGACAAGGAGAAGATTTATTTCTCCCTTCGAGCCCACATTATTCCACCCATGAATGAATTTTATAAAGTATCGAACCGCAAGTTGTGCGATTTAACTCAAGTTAACCCCCGGGAAGCCTTATTTCATATTTCCTTGTCCTTTGGCGCAGGGAATATTTAGTCTTAGCTTAAGTATCGCGGTTCAGTTCATTCTTCGCCATTCCATTTGGACAATTACTTCGCTGTGGTGTCGGGACCATTTATAACAATCAGGCTTTGTCGCAAGTTTGTTTAAGATCCTCTATTTATCATAAATATATACTTTCCTACCTATAATGCAGAGGAACTCTCCCGGTCTTATCAAAGCTTTAAAATAAGTTTCAGCCTTGACAAGGTCGACGTTTCTCGTTGCAAGCTCCACCAGCCTTGCCTCGCCGCGCCTTGCCTAGTCCGACAAACTCTGGCAAAGCTGTATAATAAATTATTTAGGAAAACTTTTTTGACAAATTCTTCTCCGCGGGTCACGCGCCTTAAACCTTCTGTAAACTCTGTTCGTTTACGAAATTACCGACGGGCCAATATCATAAAAATTCCTTATTCGATTCTGCAATTTTATATTCGACCGATATCCGCATTTTACATTCCTTAGACTTTTAGCTAATAAATTTCTCATCTCAGCTTACCACCGATGCCGTACCTTCAACAAACTTTCTTTCGATCAGAGTCCTCCAGGTATATATATCTTGACAGTTATATTTCTATCAAACTTAAGTACCTATCTCATTTTCAAGAAAGTCTGACGAGCTCAGGCATCAACTCAACCGAGTCCTAGTAACGTTCAATTAGTGATTTGTGAAAAATGAGAAAAATGATATAAACCTTTTTCAGGAAAGTCTGAACAGATTCGTTATGCAGAGTTCCATCGCAGAAGAAGCTATTCCTTCTTGAAATCCTTCCACAGGTATATTATAATAATAATAATAATAATAATAAAAAAAAAAAAAGATCCTCTTTATATTGCCAAGAAATATGGGTCAATATAGACCTGTGAACCTCGGCTACGTAATATCCTGCGTTATCAAGTGCATTAATAATATCTTCGTATTATAAAGGAATTCGTGACAGTATTCCATATCCAGAGGCTTATCAGCGCCTTCTGAAAAAAAATCTCCATATAAATTCGTAACTTTATAAGATGAAAAATTTATTCGAAAAAATGTAGGTTATATATATGACGCTGATATTTACATAGATAATAAAAACACGTTATATATATTCGATATTTGTAAAGTAAACGAGGAGGAAAAGAGATTTGAAATTCAAAATTACTGGATCTGAGTTAACTCTGATATAAAGTTCAAGAGGTGAACGTTACATTTACCATCTAGCACTGGTATAACGTACAACCAATATGTCTTCTCCGAGTCTTATCGATTGAATTTTAAATCCATTTAGAACCTGGCCAAGTGACTAACAGCGGTTAGATAATAGTGGGTATATGCAACAAGTAAAGGCGCGTTCGGATTGGCTGGCTGATTGGTAACTCTGTGTTCTATCAGATCACTGCAGTATATTCGCATTCGAGTTCAAACTATAGAATCAATGATGAAGGGGTGACCCAACTCTACATTGAAATTGAATTTGATCGGTTAACTTTCATCATAGGTAGAGAGATTGTCCGAATTGAAAGCGATCCAGTAGTTTGAGGTCCATTTGACGTCACAGATAAACTTATCATCCGCATTGTCTCCTTGATAACTATTTGAGGTCGAGTACCGTCACTTGGGTTTATAGTACGTGATCTGCGAATCCGCGGATTACAAAGATTAATTATTTCTAGGATAAGAATAGTGTGAGACGTGTTCCTGGCGAAAATTCAAATTTCTTTTCTTTTTTCTCATCAAATAAATGGCTCAATGGAATGATAATTATTAATTAGCCGTTTCGTAGCGATGGAGTGTGAGTATGACCAGAGATATACCTATACAGACTCAGCCTTTGTTTAATTCTCTAACTTGTATAACAACTGACGATGAGAAGTAAATGAATGAAAATACTTTGAAATTCGTAAACACAAGTTTATACAACTTCACTCGAACCTGTTTACAAAACTAATCATTTCTGTCTGATTGAGAGCCGGAAAGTTTCTTGAGTTTCTCCCTAAACCAAGTCAATTTGAAACTCTTCTTGAAACTCGTTTCTTCTATGTCTGATTGAATACATGCGGACTGCGGTAATCGATTTGGTAACCCAAATCGTTATCATGCTTTCCGCTGATGATGTATCCATTGTGATTTGACAATCACCGAACATTTGTTCACTTACATTACATACGTACATAAATATATAGACAACCATGCAAATATCCGATCACATGAGTAG
The DNA here is from genome assembly GCA_963978835.1 of Tenthredo scrophulariae. NCBI lineage: Eukaryota > Metazoa > Arthropoda > Insecta > Hymenoptera > Tenthredinidae > Tenthredo > Tenthredo scrophulariae. Next base: position 9,455,770 of record OZ022232.1, read on the forward strand.
CGATCAATTGTTTTATCAGATAGAGATATTCACGTATTGATTAGCATGGCACATGGCTCATTCACCATCGAATCCATATCTATATTCCATCTGAATTTGATAATTTAATAACTACAACAATATTCCTCTTGATATTTTTTTCGGGTAGCATGAGCAGTGCGATGCCTAGTAAATAACGCAGTAGAAAACCCTAGTGTATCATTTAATACAAGTATTATTTTTGTTAATACATCATTAGCTATAGGTATATGCAGATGTACATACGCCAAGTTGCCTGGAGCCGTTTGTATCTCAGAAGAAAATAGTCAGTGGTTTTACGAGAGGCAGACAACACAAATGCTCGTGTGGTTGAAACATCTTTCCTAGTTATCAAAGCGTATAATATATCTTGAGAGAAAAGTATAACGGAGCTTATAACAACTCTGTCCGTCATCTTATACCTACGTACATATATATATATATATATATACTATATTTTATTGCTTTTTCTCGAAAGTATATATTCTTACCCCGGCAAGCAGAGCTATAGGTGTCTCTGGGTAAAGCTTGGCCAATCAATTCGTCAAGTTGTCAGATGATGGACACGGGGCTTCAGAATTTCTCGAAATACAGGAAGCCGCGCCCTATTCCTCGAATAGACAGATGTCAGGTATAAATTGAGCGACAGATAATTATACCGCAATTGTAATTTGCGACTTGATACCTGCGGGGTGCATTGCGATATTCTGTTCTCACTTGTTTCTTCGCATTTGATTTCTCCACTGTATCTTATTGAGGCCGTATAAGTAAAACGGAGTTTTAATATGCTTCACGTCCGCATAACTCTTCAACGGCTGACAAGGAGATACCGGAAAACCAATACCAGGCTAAAGCTAGGGCTCTTTGTCTACCAGCTCACACACTCAACTGCCAATATATCTGGTCGAGTCTCGTGGTCGAGCTCCAGGCCATACGAGCTGCTTGTAGCACATGATCAGGTATGAACATGCCTATAAGGGTGTGTGTCTGCATGAGGGAATATAATGTCGTATATATCCTACACTTCGAGGAGTGTGTATAAATAAACCAGCTGGTTATTCGAAAGATGAGAGAATTTGGTAGCCGCCCTTAAACCACGGTTTGATAACCTGATAAACTCGCATCTGATAGACGATATTATACCATGCCGTTGACATTTCATAACCACTTCTTTCACCCCGGGAGAAAAAGGCTGCTTTGGCTACTCCGATAATCACTCAATTTTTAGTTGCCCTGTTAATTTTCTAATTGTCATCAACGATTTGCATGTATTTTGCTGCATTTCCATCACGATTAACTTAATATTTGAAGAGATAGACTCGGGGTTTGTTTTAGGGTAAGAAAAAGTTTCAAAGTCAAGGAGAACTCCGGGGTCCCTATTCGGAGTATCTGCTTTAAAACGTGCTATCAGAGACGAGATATTTGCACTCGATACAATCGGAGATAAACATGACTGAATCGGGAATTAGGAACATTGACCACTTGCTAAAGCTGTAGTATGGTGGGTAGCCTACATCGTGGAACCAGTCGGTTTTAATATTCAGGTCTAGCTTGGTTCTTATGACTTTTTATCTTTAATGAAGCTGAATGAATAGTGGTCTAATTATACGGAAAGCTCCCTCAATTAATCTAAACAAATTGTATGATAATTAAAAGGAAAAATTTGTGAAAAATAATTTACCTTAGTAACGATATAATGTGTGTAATCTGGGAGAGAAACCCCGAGTGAAAAGATCCTGAGCTGATCATTTGTTCAGGAGTGAAAGACGCGTTGACACTTGCTATACGACAAAGAACGGAAAGAAGGATTTGTGCGTTGAGTGAATCGTGAATGCTTTGATTAAAGTAAAGCATCAAGTTCTGCGCGTGTTCCGCGTTGGCTGAGTTTAAGTCTGAAAGAGAATGGAGAAAGGAAGGAAATATGAAAATTCAGGAGAAAAAGTATGGGCGAGTAAAGATGAATGCGCTGTATTGATTTCAACCAACAACCCTTGAAATATCTTTACTTCCAGCTTCTTGATGCTGCGGCCTGTGGATTATTCGGCTTAGTCGGTAACAAATAATGAAATATTAACAAATTCGTGAAAGCTTTACCACCGAGTCAACTAATTATGTAATATTAAGCGCGGGTGATCAGAGCTCGAGTTTTCTTTAACAAACTTCATCGACATTGACAGTTTTACAAATTTCAAAAATTTACCTCTAGTAGGCATGTTTTTTTTTTTTTTCTTTGTGAAAATAACTACGTCAACTCGTGAGAATCTTTTCCGTTTATTGGAAAGTTTCCAGACCAGTTCACTCTTGTTCTTGAAACGTTTTAAAAGACTGCCACTATTTGTTCAAGCGTTATTTTACAGTCAGAAATGGTCTTTCTCTATACCACGCCCTGAATGTTTGCTTAGATTTTGTGTATTCCCGCTTGATCCCTGCTTAATATTAATTTTCACAGAACGTACTCACGGAGGAATACCGCAAGTTTTTATGCCAACGCCATTATTCGGCATTGTAATGATTCGCAAGAGTAGGTAATTTTCGTCAATACGAATAACAAATTCACACTCTCTGTTAAGAAAATTTGATCACCGCAAAATTGTAATTAAATTCATTGTGAGTTCAAATTATACCCATACACCTACCTAGCTACCTACACAACATATACTTATCGTAGTATATTATACCGGAGGAACGTGGTCTAAAAATAATATGAAAGGTAATTATTTTTTCCCAGCTGCTTCTCACGAAGCTTTGAAAGTCACTGCTTCGACGTATAATAAGGCTTCTAATTTCGCCCGACTCGCTGACAAAACGGGTATGAAAATATTAAGTGATTCATATTTTCTCCAAAATGATAATCTGATCAAATAATTTTTCATTTTTCATAGCTTACCGAGTAACATTCTACACGGCCTGTCCACACGCAACATGACATTAGCATGGCATAGTTTATGAATGTTGAATCAAGAAGCCAATCGGCGATCATGTATGGATAGCCGATGTAACTTCCGGATACATGTACCCCATAGTTTTTTTCATCTTCCTATCGTGTTGCGGTGGAATTGTACATTTTTTCCAAAACATTTCGGTCCAAAAAAGAAGATCCTCAATTTTCAAAACGACGGGGCTGACACGATCGGTTTTATCGCCTTGGTTAGGTAGATTGGCCATATAGCGGCCAGGTATGGCTATACCACTTGAAATTCTGACCCGGGTTTCTTGGTCGTTAGAAATGATTTCTTCTGCATAAAATAACATGCATTACTTACGCAGATCGTCTCCTTGACGGTTTTTCAAAATACCTATTTCGCTGTTACGGATATGATTTTTTCTTGTCTCTATAACAGGATCAGTTCCACCTTACATGCGTCCATATTTTTAAAATGAGATACGGAATATCGTTTCAATTCTACGGCTTGATGTGGGTACGCTCCCGTCTATATGTGTCTGACATTTCCGTTTGCACGTCTATCAGGGTACCAGATACCTGGTGACTTGTCTTCCCTCTGTAGGATGGTCGACGACAAACGGTTAAAATTTTATGTAATAAATCCACAAAAAAATTGTGTGAATTTTGAATCCAAAAAAAGAATGCAATAAATGATTCTGCACAGAGATTGGTGTTCTTTGTACTCAGGTATTATTGGACAATTGAAGGCAATGAGGTATCTATAGGAACTAAAAGTATCTAGACAAGATTGAAATGAGCTCCTATACCGATATGGAACTTGATGAAACCGAGTAGAATTTCTTCTCAAACAAATCTTTCACTAGACTCTCAAAGGTAGGTACTCGCGTTACATTTTATCTATAGGTGCCGCCTGCCCCCTGCAGAATACGTTTCTGCGAATTTGCAATAGGTGTAAAAAAAAATGTTGACCCTTCTTCTCGAGGGAATAAATTATGGTACTACACGGTATACAGGTTTGGAAAATTTCTGTCCACAAACAAAATTGTGGAAATGTTCACGGCTATACTTAGCGAGTATATCATCCGTTTATACTATAGAACACAACAAACCGATTAGGGTTAACCAAAGCCTGCGCCTGTCCCGAATTGATATGGCGCGGGGAATTTGTCGATAATGTAATAATAGGTCCTTCCGTACGACGGAAAATGATTGTTTTGTTCAAAATGAGCGGAAATAAAAAATGAAAAAATGAAAGAATAACTGAACTTCGATTCAACGTTGGACTATGAAAAATGCATCCCCATACACCTCGCTGCTATATTTTTATCTACTAAAATGCAAGGCAGCTCCGAGACTTCGACTTTCATGTTTAAATTAATTAAATAGCCACTGACGGCGTACCCAAGTTCTGTAATTCACCGTTACTATATAGGTATGTAGGTATACATATACATGTACAGGTACTTAAAGCGCAGGAGAGGATCACAGGACGAAGAGCAGAAAGGTACTTAGGTACTATACCCAATGAACGCTGATGGCACTGTAGTCTCTTCACAAACCTGATTACCACTCTGATGTCCTGGTCGCGAGGTTCTATACCAAAACTAGGTAAGTCGTAGGGACGTGACTTCAAGATAGAGTGCTTTATATGGTAAGAATAGAGCCAGGGATCCCGCGAATTGCCATTTTCGGGCGTGCGATTGACCAAAATTGGGCGCTACTTAAATGCGCAATCGTTCGTATGTTGATAATGATCGTATAGCCCAATCGCGACATATCGCTGCCAGAAAAGCAGCATGGAATCCACTTGCCAAATAGTTATGCATTTCCTTGATCTTAGGTTTACTTCTAAAGAAGTAAAGAACTGACAGAGTTTCCAGTCTTGACACTTATGTTTGAAGAGCGGGAGCTGTGTCACTAAACATAGATATACAGCAGGTATTGGGTCACCGGAAGCGGAATGAACTCCTAGACAAAGTTAGATGGGACATTTACTACGCCGCCGAACCTCCTTTGTCAAGAACGACTAAAGGAGCAACCGCAGGAATCCTGACGTTTTACTTATCGTTAGATTCTCTGATATTTCTGGAATGTCAGTAGGAAGTTTTAGTTAATTTAGTGCAAACGCAGGTATAGGTATATTGTACCCGGTAACTGCGCGGGAGAGATATTACTGAAACTATGATGGTATAGGAAATTGCCACAGTAGTGAAACTGGGTGTAATTACAGCCTCTATTGAAAAGTGATTGAATATTTCATCGCGTTCACTTGGTGGAATAAACATCCTATCTTTTCTCCCAATTATTATAAAATCAATAATCGTCTTTAGTAGAAAATTAAGGAGCGTATACTATAAGTATATTCGGGAAATTAACAAAGCTTCAGATTTTTTCTTTCCAATCATCAATTGGGACTGAAAAATATCTCGAAGATATTAGAGACAACAAATAACGTATCGAGTCAGGTAATACGGTTGTGGAAAGAATAATACATCGAGCTTATATGGTGGGTAGAACATCAACGTTAAGCATCTGCTTCATGGCAATGGATGGAAGTCTCATCCCAGTCTTTGAAGGTTCTTACGAATTTTGAGTTTGACTTTTGCAACGTAATGTCACATCTGTCCCAGCCAGTTATAGCCGATGAAAATGCGGCTCTGCAAAAGCCGAATAGTTTTTTTAGACGGAGCCAAAACGTGCGGAGTTATCACGCGCAATTAGATCTAAATAGCGCTCGTTCTTGTTCAGTTTCTGTACCTGAAACGGGCTTAGATCGATGAGGAATTTCATAACATCGCTGGCATAGTCTTAGTTCAGTAGACTGAGGTATCGGAGTCGAAGAATTTCATTGGCGACAGGAATCTGATCTCGTGCATGATATATGTATGCATAAGGTTCGTAAATAAAATTATAAAAATATTCCATCAATTCCAAATGAAAATAGGTAGATTTATTTGGTCAAAAATTGAATAAACTGAGAACGCGAATTCAAAAATGTGGAACCAGAAATTCGGATTTAGGGATAAAATATGTGTTTCGTGAATCATCAATCTAAAACGTTCCTCCTCTCGATATTTACTCCTTTCAACTTCTGACCACGATATCTCAAGATGCGGTGATCCGATCAGATTCAAATTTTTAGGGTGGTTGAAAATCACCCTTATCTAGAAACTGATTTACGGAGGTAAGGATCCTGCAGCGGATTTCCAGCACATATACGGACAAAAATCTTTAAAAAAATTAAACAATTGACGAAAAACTAATTCCGGGGGTTGAAAGATTCACAACTTGCGAATACTTTCTCCTATTTGGTACAACTATATTGCAGTTCAATTTACGGACTGGAAGTTTACGAGTAATTAAAAGCGTCATATTTTTTGACCGAATTTTACTTCGCTTGTTTCTTCGCGTACCTCACTTTCTATTCGTCGTTTAAAAATGATTCGCAAGTTTTCATCCTGAATGAGCTTCGTCTACATACTCCGAGAACCCCGTTTCGTTGTAGGGGGTCTTCACCTGAATCGATAACACATGTTACAGTACATAATACATGAGGGGCTCGCAAAGAAATCATGACGTTTATTTATCCACCTAAGTTTTCGATGGTGTTTTGACCATATCCGACCTGCCAGTGAAACAACTATAGGCTCCAACTGTTTCGCGGATGCTGGCCCACTCGGTCAATGGACAAATGGATAAAAACGGAAAGATCCTCCCTTGTACAGCAGTTGCAACTATACCTATTTATTGTTTCCGCTGTTCATCATGAGATTGTAAAAATGTAAAATGAAATTTTCGCGTTGATTCGAATGTCCGTTTTACTTGTGTTTCCAAATAAAATATACGTAAAAGTCGACAGAAAATGAACAAAAAATGTGAGTGGTATCTCCAGCAACGATTTTTTGGCCCCAGTGCAACTGCTAGTATCGATTCTCTTCCGTTTTTTTCGTGATTTGGAAGTTGGGAATCGAGTTGATCGCGGGGGTTCCCAATTCGGGGATATCAAGACTATATATTTCGACGTATGAACAGATGTAGCTGAATTTAGAGCAAACGGTAAATTGTAAAGGCGTCTGGCTGTGCTCAGATAATGTCTCAAGAATTTTGTACGTTCTATAGAAACCTTAGTGCAAATGGGGTGTGCTTAACGATACGGTTCCTCTCCGTGAACTCGCCTATTGCAAAGTTTAGGCACTTTAGGAAACAGAAGACCGTCTTGCAGGGCTGCGCCCCGTCGATGCGATGGATCGTTTAAGTTTTGTCCGATTCGCGTCGTCGACGTCTTACCTCGCGCGTCAAATACGATGCGGCTTAACTTACGGGCCTCTATCTCTCTGCCTCTCTCTCTTCATACATTATTCAAACGCATGTTACAATACTGCGAGTCTGCCACGTATAACCTTGTCATCGCGGATTGCCGTTTCCTAGCTTGACTCTATCCCACGTCTGGAATATAAAAAAATTGGAATCTTATTTACAGTATATATTCCTGGTCAAAAGTTGTCCCCAGTTTCTCAGAAAGCTCGTTTTCTTCTTCCCGGATAGCAATAATTCTCCAATTACATCGGAATCCAGAAAATCCCGGATATCGTTTAATTTATTCTTTAGTCAGACGGTAAAACTGACTCACACAGGTGTACAGCCGTACCTGAATCCGCCATCGAAGAGTCAATCTGCTGTTTCTAAAAAATATAGTGAATACTGCAAGTCAGATCGATGGGAGGTACGTCTTATTTACAAATTCGCTACTTCTTAGCTACAGCGCGAATGTATTGACGCAAGTCACGATTGAATGTGGATTTGTGTGGGTGTACTTTTGCGCGCGTACCAAATACTTGGAAAATCTACTAACCTCGCGGATTTCGTTTCGAGTTGATCTCGTCAGTTTCCGAGTGGAAACTACTCGACTGAAAACAGGCGCAGTAGAGTTTGGAGATACAGTTTTTAAAGAGAAATTTCAAAAGCCCAAACGCACACCTCGACAGATATTTCGTCGGCTATTTTCACCCCCAAAAAAACTAGCCGAATAAAAATATAAGTAGCCTGAAATTATGAGATTTACGAATTTCGGTGTGCATTGATCGACGATGAATACCCAAATGATTTTCAATAATTGTGTAAAAAAGTTTCACCACGTATCTCGTGAATAGAATTTAGAGAATAAAGCAGCCGGATAAAGGGAGCTTGTTTCCGTTGCCTGGAGCTTTATGCTTTTACTTTTTGGTAGCTCCATACTACATACAGCTGTATGCGATCTAATCTCAAACCGGCAGACCGGCAATTTACGCTTTGTATCACTGTGGCCCTGCCGCAGTCCGCAACTCGTGGATTCGCGTGCCCAGCAGTCTTCTTTTGTTTTCGTTCTAATCTCATTTTTACTCCGAGAAGATCGAGGCCCGAGTCTTTGTTCGGGAAAATAATCGATTTACAAAGGAGAGACCCGTATGGATTTAATTACAATGGCTGATTGCTAGAGCTATACTATAACGCGTATCTATACTGTATACTTCGTACCTTATACAGTTACCTCGGATAAACGGACCGCAAAATTTTTTGAACTCTTTTATTGGCATTGCAGATATTCAATCGTGAATCCTCACGTACGATCAGGAAATTTAAATCTGTCAAAAGTGAACATTCTCGAGGGATGGATCTCGCCTAAATTCTAACCAAAGTTTGTTGATTTTACAAATTTATCATTCCGCTATAATTTTACCATATTATATTTTCGCAGAACTGCATACAACTTCTGTTTCGTTTAATTTCTTGCCAAGATATCAGCAACGAAACTACAATGCAAGATGCTAATATCATCCGCTATATCTCGTAGGGGTTCAAAGTTATAATTCTTAACTATCGTGCCGAAGAAAATGCAGGATACTACGGCGACCCGGAGTCTAGAGCTATGTTTTGGTAAAACAACTGTTGCCCGTGATAGGAAATAAGGAGATATTGAATCCATTTAATATATCATTCATATTTGAATACATTAAACTTCCTTATCATATCTTATACCACATAAACTTTTTTCCTTCTCTTTTAAGTACTTTATTATCGATCATTCAACTGATCGCTGTCTTCAAACTCCGTATACTGTGAAAATTGTAGAGCTGACAAATTCCCATGTGAAATAACATTCCCTCTCGAATTAACGACAGAAGATCGCAATCCGATTTAATGTACGTACTTTTTTTTTCTACATATACGGAAATTCCTGTTTCCAATTTTAAGATGGAAAATTCATTGCTGAACAGATACAACGCGAGAGTGCTTCTCTTTTCTCACTAATTACTTAATGCTCGAAAAAAAGGTGGTCGAAGGACACGCGATCAGATAGGGAAAACTGTAGGTACTAAAAAGCTGGAGTTATGCTGTTAAGAGGCAAAAGGTATATTCTCAGCTGTACAACGGGTCTTATTGATTTGAGCTGGAAGTTTTACGAATGCCCGTTCATTTGACCAGTTAAATAATAAGGTGTGAATGATTTACTCACCTCTTAAGTATGTAGAGGAGTTTCGCAGGGAAAGAAACGGTGCGCGAGTTAAAAAAATAAAACTTCTCTTTTCAGTATATCATGTATACTACGCTATAACTCTCGTCGTTTAACACCCACATCCTTTTATGCTAATAAAAGGACGAAATCAAACTTCTGTAAATTTTATCAATTTCATTTTTAATTTTGATTTTACATCATTTTTAATTTATCACTAAGTTAACGCAAAATAAGAAACTAACCAGTTACAGTTACGCTTATGCATCGCGTTACGGCGGTTGCGAATGCCGAGGTCCCCGCAACCCTCGCAACACTGCGGTGAAGCTCACGGGGAGCCAGCAAAATCATCCCCTCGGCTATAGCGCCGCGCCCGCGCCCGCGCCGACGTTCCCAGATCTACGCAGAACTCGCGAGCATCAAGGTGCCCGCCGCGCAGAATTTTTCAACGTAAACATTACGGCCTACCTGCTTCTATAGTTTTTTTTTTTCACAAATTTTCATACTTGGAATGAAATTTTTGAAGAAATATTGAAGAATTAAGGTTCAAAAATTTTTATTTCAACCAGTTTCTTAATAAAATTTGAAACTTTTCAAATTGAAAAAACTTCACGCTATAAAATATTTTGAAATTTATTTTTTTTCGCGAAGGCCACGTTCGTTCTTTTTATTTCGTTTACGTATGATTCGGATGAGGATCACTTAGTTTTTTTTTTTTTTTTTTTTTTTTTAAGGTATCGTCATAATAAATAATGAACTTGATTTCATGAATGTTCTTTGGGGTTGTATGATATTTTTTTGTTTCTTTCTTCTTTTTGAGAAGACGAAATAAGCATTTCCGAAAAAACAATTGTCAGTTTGAAAAACAGGATTTTTCACACTTGGAGAGTTTATATGTAATAACTCCGCAGTAATTTAGGTTTCGAATTTATAACGGCCTGATTGATGTGAGATGAGATAAAGATGGTACGAGGATCAATGATCTGAAAGATCCATGGTTACATAAACTCCAAATTACAGAATTTTCCAAAATTTTCAACGTCGTAATTTATTGTTTTTATAACAAGACGTATAAAAAATAGATATAAAAGTTATCCAACAATTTTTATTCGACAAGATTAAAGAGTCTTCTTCAATCTTACGTGAGATATAATATAAAAATCGTAGATTGAATCAACGACGTGTAATAACTAGACAAATTTTCTTGGAAAAAAAATTTCACCAGACGTAATTTCACGCATCTTGATTCACCTCCTCCATCACTCACTGTCTTTCCATCGCGATATTCTGTCACCGAAATTCATGTATCAAAAGTTCAAACGATACTTTCATATTCAACATCTGTGCAATCTATCCATTCAAATATACTCAGTCGTAAATTTCTGACTTGTAAAATAATTGTCAAATTTCTTCCTTTAATAAAAAAATTCTTGACCCACGTCGATACGCATGCGACTACGATTTTGCTTCAAAAAATTTTCGCCGCATTTTTTCACCCTACGTAATTTTCACACTTCTATCATCGCGGTTCTTCGAATATCTACAGGGTATCCTCAAGTAATTTGGCGAATCAGTTTTGTACCAGAGAACCACGCCCCGTTACCTACCGCATCGGACCGCGCGCAACCACCTGTAACCCGATGTAACTAAAGCCTTGTGCCCTTGTCTTCGTTTGGACGGAGGGAATTTCAAGTACGATCATATTTGTTTCACTTGCGGTACAGGTCGTTGCTGAGAATTTTATTAATTAATTTTTCTTCTTTTTTCTTTTTTTCTCACGAACCGTTTCATAAGTCTTCTTGATTCCTCAGCCCTTCTGAACCTTGACTGGCCTCGGCTTATGTTGTTATCTGATATGATTGGGCAGTTTGATTATAGAATATATAAGAAAAAAGAATAGAACAGGTGAAAAATCGCCTCCTTGGAGAATCGTTTTTTTTTGTTGTTTTTTGTTTTTTGCGATTTGTATATTACCAGATAATATTTAACCTGCTATTATCACAGGTTTCAGTACCGTTTATCTCGACAATAAAGAAAGAAAAGTGTTCGCAAGCTGAAAAGTCGTGCAATAATTATTAAGGACGAAAATCCGACGGGCCGGACGTTCGAGAATTATTAATGGGAAGGCGTATAACATTCTGCGGTGTAAGCGTTTTTCAAACCCGCCTTAAAGTATCCTTGAGAATTGAATCCAAGAGATTTATTGTTGAGAATTTCTTTTAATTCGTAAATTCGACGAAGTAGATTCGAATTCGTAAATTCGAGAAATATTCCTAACTCCAAAATTTGAGGTAAAACATTATCCAATAATTACCGATCGATAAGCACCTGATGCGATCAACCATTTTAGGCTGAAAAAAAAAATATACACTTCTTCCTACACTTTCTGAGAAACTTTCGTTCACACATCTCGCTCTATTAATTTTTCGCAGCTTCTCTACCTCACGTATCCCCAATTATTTTGTGACGCTAAGCCTGTTCGAAGTGTCTTTTACACCTAACATCGAAAAGATACGGCTATAATAGGTCGGGCGCCTAAAATATAGGAAAAATCCTCTTAGACCGCAATCACGTATATATATATATATATATATATATATATATATATATATATATATATATATATATATATTATCTATATAGTCGACGAAAAAGGCCGCGCACCTTGCCAGATCAAGTTTAGGATCCTTTCATCCAATTACCTTCATGTCTCTATGGGTCGCTGGTTCTAGTACCTCCCCATAAGTTGATAATTTTTTTTTTATATCTTTTTTTTTCTGTTCGGTCGGACACCTCGATCAGCTAGAATCGCTCTCTCTTCAAGGTACACGTGCGAGCTTGCCTCTTTAGCGAGCTTGAAAGCACCAAGAGATCGATTGAATGGCGCTGCGGAGATGTGCGCATGGCAATCATCCTCTGTAGGGTTTAAGGTGTGTTCATATAGTGAAAAGGATTGTGTGCAATGACGCGCGCGGTTGTTCACAACATGATGAAAATAAAAAAAAAAAAAAAACACAAATTCAAACCCAATTTTCGAAAATTTGTTCCAAAGCTTTCGACTTGTATCGTAAAATCGCATTTTCATTTTTCGCAACCATCAACTTCCTCGTTAGGTTTCCTTCACCCAGTGCTGTCTGCACACTTTTGAACCTACCCTGCTCAACGGGACGTGCGTCACGCCAATCGAAGGCTCAGAGCACCACAAAAAAGAGAAAATGTCTTGTAGCAGTACAGAGTTATCTGTGAAATTCTAACGCAACTTTGTTCGTTGAAAGAAGATCGATAGAGCTCTGGCTGCTCAAAGCTCTTGTTGATAAGGAGAGCTTTTGTGCTTGGTGAAACCTTGTTGGTAAATCCAACAGTCCGTTTACCTTCGGTTACTAAATTCCGTAAAAGCGGTAAATAAAAAATTCTCATTTTGTTACCGAGCATCTATTCCATTCAGGGGTAAAGCACATAGAAAATTCAAATGAAAGGGCTTCATAAAAGACTATCAAAAATTTACAAGTTTTTGAAGTTTTGCTGTGTAAGATCTATATTCATATCGACTACGAGCCCATGCGTTTCTGGAAGGGCTGATTTGGTTCAATCTCTGACTAGACTATTTATTAAAAAGACTGATATGGATTTATGTGTAAGGGAGGCGATATACTGTATCGGAGTGATTCGTTAATAGAAAACTAATTTCCTTATCATTTTCCAGATTAAAAAGCACAATAACTTAGTCTCTCAAGACTTAGGATATGATTAGAATTTTGTTTCTTGATTAAATTGAAGGTATAAGCTATTGAACTAAAATTAATGAGTTGACGCACTTATCCCTCTTTCTCCCTCATCTATTTAAATATTTTGTTTCATTATCTTTTTCTCTCGTTTTACGTTATTGACTTTATTCATTTTTACACAATTTAATCATTGTTTTCATTCGTTATTTTTTCTCTATTCAAATTTTTTTTTTTTTTTATCATATAAGGTCTGATTTAGAATTCCAAACCTTCTGCGTCTACATCTTCATCCTCGCTAACACTCTACGCTCCTTTTAGCTTGCTACGAGCCCTTAGCAGGGCCAGCGACCCTCAGGCGTTTGGATATAGTTTCGCGGAATCCCTAACTTTGAGCTGGAAGTTCGCCTGATTGACGCATTCGCCTTAAACCAGCCAAATGGCTCCGGTAAAAAAAAAAAAAAAGAAATTGTCGCATCAAAGTATCACCGTGTGATTTCAAAGAAATTGGACTACGTGGGTATATATTTGAGATTATTATGTAATCCTCATCTGACAATGCCCTAATCAGAAGTCCCAGCCAATCGATAATCGATTGCAAAATCCAATCGCAATTTTTTCACCACATCTTTGTCCTTGTTAATTGAATTTTTGGTCGCAATCCATTATTCTATAGTGCTTTGGCTCAGGAACGTAATATACGTTCGGATCATCGATTGGTAGAGTTTCAATTGGGTTGGTATAACAGCTGAAGACGTGGAATAATGAGAACGCAAATAGATCGTTTCCGAATCTATATAGAAGGTATAAATCAGATCGAAATCATATGATGATCGAAAATTCATCCACCAATTGGGCAGCTCAATTTTCCCTCGGTGACATTCGGTTGATAGCCAAATAGGTGAAACGGGTGAACTCCGAGCCTGAACCAAGGTATGATTCCTATTGCTATGTGAAAGCCCCTCATAGCGTGACAAAAGGCTGGTAGAGCGAAAGCTTTGCGAAACGAGATGGCAAATGTCCGTCAAAAAATCGTAGGTGCAGAAAATTGCGAGCGCGAATTTATCAGACCGTAAATGAACTTTAGTGCTCGACTGTACATGCATTTATGTTTTTTCTACCCCTAACCAGAGGGGATTTGTTACGTGGATTAATAATAAGTCCTCACTTTGCTTTTTTCACTGAGCAAAGAATTTTCTGTTGCCAGGTTAAAATAAATTATGGAAAAAGCACAACTGCGAGATTAATTTGACGTTGTCCATATAAAACTGAGGCTTTGATTTTATTTTTAACAAAATAAAAGCAGATTATCGTACTTCCAGTAAAATATCGGCTCTTCAAATATCGAAATAATTTTTTCCGCAAAGTTTCAAGATTGCATTTCATTTCAGAAACGCGTTTTGTTTCGGATTTTTCATCATCGTGATATTATCTTGTTCGAATTCAAGACGTACTACATATTTTACTTTTTGTATAATGAGGCTGCTTATCTCAAGGTCTCTGAGTCGACGAACTTAATTTCGTCGATAAAGAATGGCTTAAGAATGGTGAATGAAGAAAGTAAGATAGCTGATGAGTTTCATTAAATTGGCACTTTGCCTTTGCTGAAGTAAGTGCCCATTCTCAAGGTACACCCCAATTGTCAAATCAAACAAATATCGTTATCTCGTATAGCATACATCGAGGCTTGTGATAACAAGGTATAACTACTACCCATAACATCTATTATAAAAGAAGATTGAATCTATGGCGTTTATTGATGTCAAGAGTTTTGTAGCTATTGTATGTCGTGTGACCAGCAGATACGGTTATCGTAGGAAACGAAACTATAAAATTCTCGTAAAATGAATTTGACCATAAACTGTATATACCTGTATACACGTACCTATGTACGATTCACACAGCTGAGACACGGCGTGTACCGATGGACTGGTAATAAAATATTAAACTTCGTTAAAGATTATACTCCATATTATATACCTATATAGGTATACTAGGGTGTCCCTTGAAAGGGGTATCTTCGAATTTCGATCCTCCCTGCGGCTCAATTGCTTCCAAATAAATTTTAAAAAAATTCTGCCAAGGGATTTTCCTCAATTTTGATTCTAAGTGGTACCAGTAAGCTCATTCCTTTTCCCATTTGAATAACATGAGTTTTTAGTGCAGGTTTAGTTATTATTTTTTTCTGAGCCTGTTGAGTGTCTGAAAAATCTGATGAGCACGGTAAGCAGACTCAAGCAGAATTCCAAAATTCAAGACACTTTGATAAGAGACAAAATTTTTCTCTATCATTTATACAATCAATCATTTATTGGGCGGCTGTTAGGCCAAGTTCTCGAAGCATTGTTATTTTTCTATATTATTTTTTTATACTCATAAACTCTGATGTATTACTTATTCAATTTTTGTTTTCCGAATCCGGAGACCGTGGGTTGTTAGTCAACGTCAATCGGCACGTGGTTGTTGTTTGAGAAATTTCAACGTGAAAATGATCGCTGCAGGTGAATTGAAAATTCTATAATAATCGTACAATTGATAATGTGAAGCTGATATCGCGTGCCTGCGGATGACAAGCTATTAGGCACCCATTCTGAAGGAAACCGACGAAGAACCGCCAAATATCCGTGTATATAATATGATATCTAGATTAACGTTATCAATTATACATTCATTATACTCGTCGAGCAACGTTACGTTAAGCAAACGTTGATTGAAATTAATTAACTGGCTTTTATGCCAATTGTTGATTACCGTTTCCAGTCCCGTAGGTATACTACTTTGTTCACGAAATCGATTTATACCTACAGCTGTACAGATTTGACCAAAAGACGTAAAGTTCATTGCCGATGAGTTGAACGTGAGAATTTTCCCATTTTTTTTAACGTCGAATAAAATTGCATCGAATTGAAACAAGAGTTATTAGAAACCACAATAGAAAGCTTTGCATTGGTGATATCAATTGAACACGATATTGTGATAAGATGTGTAGAAAATAGGAGTCTACTTCATTCCACCAAGTACTGAAGATTTTATGTTGGGATTTTTCTTCTTTTCTTTTTTACGAGTGCGATTAACGAGTGAACTTTTTGAAACAAGAAATCCGCTTTATCCATATTCTGCTTCAAGGCAATCCCCAAAACTAACTCTGTTTTCTCGAGTCAGGTTTTAGATTGCTTTACTAATTTTACAGAGGAGTGAGTACCTGCTACCATTTACTTGAACTTTTCCTCATGTTACAAATTCTCAGAGCGATTTCTTGCTGAAAGGGTGCATCAATAATAAATTATGAAAAGCATTAACTTTAGTTCACATTTTAACATTTTATACTTCAATTATATTCACAATTACTCGTAATTGTCAAAGAGTCGAGCCGATCCGTTATTCTCTTGGATAAAATCCTAACAAATGGACATTTTTTCTCTCCCTTCTATGTTACTTTAAGAGAATAAAAATCCAAGAAATATAAAAGATAAACAGAATGCGAACCGTATGTGGAATATTTCCTGGGAAAATATAAGCAAATGAAGATTTCAAAAGATTTCTCTCGCCGTATTTTCTTCTCATATATACCTAAGGAATCGGATCGGAAAACTGCATGCTGGGTAGGATTTTATTTTATCCTTACGAGACGTGGATACGTGATCGTGACCTGAGGCCAAAACTTTTTATTCATGGCTGTGTCAGACACACCCAAGGCTCTGGCCAGAATAGGCTATGTATTCATCGGATTAAGCCCGCTACCATTTCTTTATGGGAAATAAGTTGCGGATCAACAGAGTTGTGCAGCATCTTTAATAAACTAGAAAGGAAGGAAGGACATCAACGACCTTTGCGGAAGATGGAAATGAACAAATTATGGTTCATTTGACAGCTGATATCATTGATATTGAAAGAGCCTTTTTCTTGTTGATTACAGAGGGCATGAATATTAGGTTTCAGGCATCTTCCGAGATAATGTACGGTGTTTTATTTTGTTTATTATTTTTTTCGTCATTTTTTATACTGTATAGCTGAATAACCTGTGGGCATAATAATTGATACGGTTTCGGCGAAGCTGATGTGTTGCATATTGTAGAAATCAACCGTTTGTTTAATATTCTAACAGCGGGAGGTTCCAGTGACAATATTTTTACCGCATCTTCATGGAATGGCTGAAATTTGTTTATTATACCATATCCGATGCCAAATCATGCTGATCCACATCACCGGGAAAACTTTAGACTTTATTATATTATTGTGCGACTCGGTGAATAAAATTGAATTGATGCCGTCGTATTGGAATTGAATGAAAACTTGAAAAATATAAGGAATTAAAATATGTGTATTTGATCGATACTTGAATCGCAATGTAATTCATTATCTGAAAAGCTGAATGGTCTTTGCATCCATATACCGGCAACGAGAATATTCGTATTCATGAAATTAAGTGAGGCGAATGTTTGTATGTAATCACTTTTCATTGACTTAAATAGAAAAGTTTGCAATGAAAAAAAAAAAAGAGACAATATTATTAACGATTGATAATTGGTAATGGTAATAATCCATATGTCATTCGTATTAATTTCATTATTATATTGTTTATGCCTCCGCTATTTTACAATTAAGATGAAAAACCCTCAACCTTCTTACTGGAAACTTGAATTTGAAGTTGAGCATGTAAGCTCAAACGAGAATACCAGCTTCTGCGACAAACAGTCTTCTGAACTTCACGCCAAGCGGAATTTACTTGTGTAATAACAACTTTAAGCAACTTAAGTTTATCGTGGGTGCTAGTACCAAACCTGATTTTCAGAATGAAAAACATCGCGCTTCATTATTCACGATAATCAAAATAATTCCAAGTGTTGAGTTTGTTCGATTACTCTCACAGCACGTATTTAAAAAAAATTAAAAACGAATCAAACGTATTATTCATCGTGGTGCTTTAAGTCCAGCCATTTTTATATATTATAATTATGCATTATCTAATGATACGTAGATATATTTTCCATTTAGTATAATTTGCTCAACATTTCGCTGTATACAGACGTCTATCTGCCCTGGAAGCATCAAAAGAGTCAACAATTTCTAAACGATTCGCAAAACAGCTCGCTAGAATGGGGTAAAATACATTTTTTATGCGTGATCAGTAAATTTCAACACCAGTTCTTCTGGTGTTTTTTATTTTTTGTTTTTTTCTTTTCTGCCTAAAAGCTAAAGCTTTGTATATCGATATCTATAACTTGATATGGATTCTTATCAGTGATTGAGGGACACTTGTGCGAACCCAGACGTATATATGGGGTGTTCTACGTGAAACGCAACGGTTTTTGGCCAGAGGTCATCGAAACAGGGCCAGCTGAAAATGTTATCACTTTTTTTGTGCCTTTTCGAAGTGATTTCGGTAACAATTTCTAGGCGATTCGTGTGACCCTTCGAGTAGAAGAAAAGTGAATCACATTTCCCGAAGTTTTATTTGCTCCAAACTTAAAAAAAAATTCAAGTGTCACATATTTTAAGAAAGCTCGTTTATGCGCGTAGAATGCACTATGGAAAATTATGATTCCGTTCATGCAGAGCTGAGATACTTAGAGTTGAAAATGTGTCGAATTGAATTTTCGGTAGCGATATATATTGGACCAATCATTTTCAAGCTCTGTAACTGTTGAAGGCATCTCATGTAGTAACAAGTAATCTCAATCTGCATTGGCGTCAAATTCGATGACCTCTGGCCGAAAACCGATCCGTTTCACGTGGAATACCCCATATGTATACGTGTGAAGGTGAATAATTCATCGCACGTGAAATGGTCAAATATCATCATTTTGAAAAATAACCGCCAAGTAAACAAGATTTTAAACGCTATTATATATCCGTGTCAAGATAACCCGCAATCATTTTTCAATTCGTTTTCAAATATGACAAAGACCACGAGTGTGGTTCTGTACCGTTTCTAAAAAAAAAGCAGGTAATATCAAGCTTGAAATATTTATGGCATCACGCGATGACCTTCAAATTTATATATGCATGCAATTTTCGAGCTCATATATGTACGAAACTATATGAATCCAATTAAGTCAATCCATTTGAATCTGTACTATTTAACTAATGATAACATTGCGTCGTACTTTTCAATACCCGTAACCAATAATATATGAAAAATTGCTTCTAATACCACAAATAAATTATACGGCCAGGTTAAACCTATAGGTTTAAAGAAAAAATAAAAATATGAATAAAAATGATTACTAAAATCACGTTTTCATTTTCACTTAACAGATAGCTGTGCTTTGATAAAAAAATTAAAATTGAAAAAAAATTTGAATTCATGCTCATACCAATATCCGATCAAACGCGTATTTAGCAATCAGAACGCCGGCAGAATTGTAAAGTTAAAATCACAGTTTTACAAGGAAATAAAGATGACAATATGATTCATTCATTTTCAATCGAGTTCTGATACCGTGACCATTTCTCCCCAGAAGTGATGAATTTGTATTTCATAAGTATATTCATAAAATCGGATACATATGAACGGTAATTTTGAGTGAAAAAATAAACAAGAGAGTGTGTCAACCCTCGTGTAATTTTCTTTTAAGGTTTTCATTTCACTCAGTTCCCCATATAACTTTTCATGAATAATAATAATAGTGATAATCATAATAATAATGATAATTATAATGAAAATAATAGCGAAGAAGCTGAGTATGAAATTACCAATCATTTATGATCACAAAATTGGGTCTAGTAGTAACGGAAATTAATTTAGCAATAGAGTGTTACAAGATAAATAGCAGATCGTGACATTTAGCAGGTATGCCTCTAGGCTGTGCGAAGGTATAGGTAAGGTTCCCCATTCGTGAATTATATAGGTACATCGAATGTTTGTAAGCTCTCCGAAATGCAAGGCCCTGTGGTTTACGTTATAGGTAGAGGTACTTGACTCATTCGCTAACCCTCGGCGAAATTTACCAACTCGTTCATCCGTTAGTTCGCTCACTCACCCGATGTGTTCCGTTCCTCGTTCTATGGCATCGTCGCGGTCGCGTGAAACTCAGTCGCAAGCGCGCCGCGAACGAATTCAGATCGTGAAGCGAACCGAGTTCTCTCCCCAACGACAAGGCCGGCAAATAGCCTGAGATTTATAATCATTTTCTTCCTTCTTCTATTTTCTTTATTTGCCATTAAAAATTCAATGCTATTGTAGAATCAATTCTCCCGTTGCATGACAGCTGTGAAATTATCCGCTCTAGATAAACTGAGTGGAAAACGTCTGACCTTATAAGTCAGATACTACTGCGAGGTTGGCTGACCCACGACGTCTTTTACCACTAGTCGTGCGCCTGACTAACGCCATACCGTTACTACTTCACAGTAAGCAGCTCGCTGTCCTTTTGATTTATTATTTATCATTGAGCTTAAGCTATTTTAATTTTTTTTATTAAGTTTTCATAATTTAACCTTCGGGATAAGTAGTCCAAAAAATATATGCACATATTTGTGTCGTTATGGTTGATATATGCTCGTGGAAAAAGATCGATACATGTAATCGTTTAAGAGAAGCACTTGTCGTGCGGAAGGGAATTGTCGTAGAGTTGAGACGAACAGCGGGATACTAGAATCGGTAATTGGTGCAATTGTTCTTGCTCAACGTACGACAAAGAGAAGGTAGTTTATTAACATGAGAACGTTGCGTAATTCGTTTATATTTACTGCGCGTATGTGAGAAAATAAAGCCACAGATCAATGCTGACAGTATTTGAGCTCGTATTTCTTTCGTATTTTTTACCATTTTGTTCTTATTTTTTTATTTTTTTTTTTATTTATAGGCAATCGTTAGTTTATATAAGTAAAAAAGAACAAACTACATTTATATGATTTATAGATCATTGACCCCCGTTCGAAACCGACTGGTAATTAATGTAACGATCCACGGTCTGTAAAGTGTTGAAAAAACGCAAGAGGATCCGATTGATGATAAGTGCCAGTGATTGTATCAATTGACCGTCAAAATTTCAGGTGAGTTTACACAATAACGTGGAATTATTGGAACGTGAGATTTTCGATTAAGCCCCTGTAATTCAAGCCTGAAATTATATTAACCGCGGATCCAGATGTGATTCAACGCGAATCGAACAGCACGTGAAAGGGATTTTTTATTCGCTGAGTAAAGCAGATGTATGGAGATTAACCCACGCAAGCCTAACTTCGCATACGAACTAAGGCGAAGATTATAATCGAAAATCTTGCGGAAATACGTGTCGTAACTTCGATCCGGTTTACACAGACCTGAGGGCAATTTCTGCACGATAAAAATGGCAAAGTTTTAACTTAGATGTAGGTATAAATGACCTTGAATTCAAGGTTGAAAATACCTTCTTCCTAATCCTGATCGACGCCCAACCCTCAAGATTGATTATTTCCGATCTTAACAGATCGGTTCGATTAATCCGTGAAGCTTCGAACATTTATCTGGAATTCATTGAAAAACTAACGAATGTGAAGATAAGGATGTAACGCGTTTGAAGAAAGTGGAATGGTCGAAAAATACATTTGAAAAACGGAGTCACTTCTCAACTGCCACTCTCCCGTCAATCTGGGAAAACTTACCCAATTACGTTCATGGCTCAAGTATTTTAACTTCACAGAAACTCTTATCAGTTTTTCCATAAAAATAAAAATCCCAACACCAAGGACCGTTCTTCTCTATCTGCCTCTCATTGCACAACCAATTCTAAACTCAGTTTTTGGCTGAATTCTCTGACAAAATGTTCGGTTATATGATCCTTATTTTATAGCTATATACGTGTGTGAAAGGTAAGGAAAATTTGAGGAATTTAATAAAAACTTGTAGTGGGCGAACCGAAAAGTTTCCACTGTCAGTGCTTCATATGTGTGTACTCAACGTTACTTCTACATCACGAAGCTTCATATATGTATATTATAGACAAACTGTGACTACTGGTAGGTATATAATATATATGCAGTTTATTCCAATCATAAATAAAATCTAAAACAAATGAAATTTTTTGACCTTGTCCTGGATAAATTCAGAACGAATCTACGCCAGCACATTCGTTGCCAGTCGTATAGTGTACGAGGTAACAAATGGTTTAACGGATTGAAACGTCGCCCGGAGCGTTTGAGAATCGGTCTTTTTCATTCGGTAGATTTATTCCGCGGAGCCAATAAGACAGAAAGGTTGAATGGTCATTACTATGCAATAGGTAGATTTTCCGACGTATATCCATATCAACGTCTCCTGTCAAGGCGTCGTTCGAATATAAATTCGAATCACTTGACGAGAGTTCATCTCAAGCTCTCTAGAATCACCAACCAAAAATTCAAATTACACCCCCCAGAAGTATCTCGGTGAAAAAGGGTGGAACCAACTAGGAAGTGGTCTTGAAAGGTCTACTGCCTCCCTCCCATCCCTATCCTTCTCGTTTTCTCTTTTCTTTCGCCTCTCTTTTCTCTCATCACTTCGGGTCTCCCCGCCACGTTTCATTGTGCAAACGTAATCAACGTGGGCGTTGCGACGCCATGCGTCCCTTCGCGGAGTTCGCCCGGTTGGTGGCGACGAGGGAGAACCCAAGGCTGGGGGTAGTTGGACTTGTTTACCCACTGGCGAGATGACAGCTGTGTCATTGTATGACGAAGCTAAATGAACGGTTGGCGTTTGTGGGTCCTTCCGCCACTTCACCCCTGTTGGATTGAATTTGGCGCCAGTTTATGGTTTGTTTCATCTTGAAAATAGGTTATAGATTGGGTGAAAAAATTGCAACCTATTCCTCTCCGGGTTATTCTGTAATCCCATAGTGACTACACCGAGCAAAAATTCCGGGCCTTGAGATCTAGGGGTAGAAGTATGTTTCCTCGGTGTGAGGGGTCGGTCGTTAAGGGTTAATGGCTGGATGCTATTAAATTACATTTGTCGCTGGAGGATGATTAATTTTTTACACTGTTGAGTGGAAATATAATATTTCTCAGATATATACATAATATAATACGCGTTAAAATTTCATTTCTTGTTTTTTTTTTTTTTTCATTCTTTTCGTTTTTTTCTTCAGTGAACATAACGTCGAGTTTTTATTTTACCCCCAATTTTTGGAAACGCAATAATATCACGTCGTCTCAGTTTTATTTGAGATAGAACTGAGTGGTTTTATACCCTCTTACTTCTTTTCTCTTCTTCATCTGCGAGGGCAATACAAGTAATCATTCGATATAATGATTATATTTCGCTTCCGCTCTGGCATATTACATGTTTTTTACGAATAAGATGTAAAATAACGATCCTGATATATTGGCTGTATACCTATTAGACTGTGTCAAAAAAAAAAAAAAAAACGACATCACCTTTTTATTCGGTCCGTATTCAAAAAAGTTAGTGCTCAATATATAAAAAAAAATTGTCCCCAAAGCTCAGCTATGTCGCTTGAACACAGAATTAGCGCATTTGAAAATAAGATTTCCCATGTATTTCAAACGGCAAAATTTGTTCATTTTAGATTCATCTGTATAACTTTTTTCATTCAACTGATAAAAATGAAGTAAATACACGTTTTTGTGAAGAAACAAATTTCTTCGAAAGTTTATAAAAAAAAAAGAATTTAAAATAATCAGTCGAAAAGTAAGTAGTAATCAGATATACATATGACTTTTAAACCACTGTAACTTGTTAACAGTTAAATTGAGCAACTTGAGCCAAAGTACCATTTTTGTAGCTCATGAAATTCTCTACCAAACCGTATATCTTTTTTATTTTTATCAGTCAAATAAAGAAAGTTATACAGATAAAACTAAGATAAACAAATTTTGCCATTTGTAATAATGGGAAATCTTATTTTCAAATGCGCTAATTCTGTGTTCAGGCTACATAGCTGAGATTTGGGGACAATTTTTTTTATATTGAGCACTCACTATTTTCGAAAGGGCCGGGACAAAAAGATGTCTTTTTTTTTTTGACACAGTCTGATACCTATGCATCTATACGTATACGATATGTCAAATAAACGAAGCCCGAATTACTTCCAATTCATTACCTCGTGTCTCTTTCTCATTTCACCTTTGTAGAATTTATTTTACTACATGAGGACTGCTCGACGTCCAGATCACCAGCTATATTCTTAATCTGGTTTTCTCCGGTGGTATAAATTACGCGGATAGATAATCTCGCAATCACGCGAAACCCTGACGAGTTTCATTTAAACCCAAACATATAAACTTGCAAATTTTCGAAGCAAGGTTTTCCCTCGCTTCTGGTGATTACTTGCGCGAATATCGTATGAAAACAAAATGTGTACATATATACGTGTGTGTGTTTTCGCATTTACGAGCGTAAGGCACGTACGGTACCTACTAGCCCAAAGATATTTCCTCCCTCCGTAGAATTTTCCACTTCCTAGCGAGGCGCTCTGATTATCGCACTAGTACGCGTCGAAATATGTCTGTTTCCATAACGATGATAGATTACAAAAGCGGAACTTGTGACTACGACACTAAAGTAACTATCAGGACAAAATAGCGTCCCTGTTTTAAGAGATTAAAAAAAATAATAAGAGTAAAGAAAAAAAAAAATTAATAGCTGCTTTCGAATCATTTTTCTTATACCCGATTATTTCGAGATCTGTTTCCGCTTGACATAGTAAACAGATGCAAAATAGGAATCTATGGAATCGTTGAATTGGCTGATTCTGATCTATTCATATTTCTACATATTTATTCTGCTCAACGAAATCGGGTCGAGAAAATATTTGGTGATTTGAAAATGGGCAGAATCTATGGCAAATAAAAAATATTATAATGTGAATACTTTTACCCAAAGTGTCTCGAAAATTATCGCCCCTGCGACCTAATATACGAGGAAAGTTTTTCGAACCGTAGCAGCGGAGCTATACGTTTGAATGGGTTTCCTTAACGACATTGGATTTATGCTACAGGCGACCCCGAAAGATCTATCTAATCTTTTGAATATTTTAAATATGAGCTTGGTAAAATTTCAACGAAATATACCGAGTGAAATATCATACGAATATATTGACAATTTGTAAATTAGCCTGTACAGTTTTTCTAAACTGTAATTCTAGGAGCTGTGAAAACGTAGGTGTTTTTAGACGTACTCGAAGATATGAGGTATAATTTTGAATCTAATATAAATCATTCATTAAATTCGATCGATTAATCGCGTCCCAGATTACCGAAGGATCTTACGCGTTCCTAATTGGCGCCAAATTAGTAGTCGCTCGGAAACTCAACGAGAAATTAATCATCTAGAACAGAGACGACTGCCGAACTGAATTGAGCCGGGAGCTTGATTTGTCATTTCCGCCGAATAGTCAACCGCTGTAGTATATCCAGTTTTCACACTACAATGAATTAATTATATGGGACCGTAGTCATTTCTTTGTTTCATCGAAATTCAACGGTATCGTAACGATTTCAATTGGACTCAAATTTTCAAAACTTTTCGATATCAAAAATACCCGGTGGGGCGATCACGCTTCAATTGGCTTTTTATACACAATAGAGAATTCCGAAAATTGTTGGCGACAAGGTTTGTTCATTTTCTGTAGAAAAGTTTCAGCTTGAACTGTCGACACATGGAACCACCGGAGTTCCACATGAATAGTCGGAATATAAATGGAAGAATCTATTCCAGACAGAAATAAAAGCTCAATTTTGAGAATTTCGATTTTCATTCTATTTCATATTTCCATATCACTGTTGAGGCGAGCAATCAATTATTGGCCCCGAAATCCTGTATGTCACCGGCAATCCTTGGTTCCAATCTCTGGATGCAAGTACAAAAATCCCAAACTCATCGCAAATTACAAATATTAAACTTTTACTAACCTAAGCTGATTTTTTTCTGAATTTGAGCATGGCACAAAATCGAATCCAAACCCACATGCACCTTCATTAAAAAAATTTTATCATCTCGTTGAACGACCTTCTCGAATATTTATATCGAAGAAAAGCAGTACAGGGATGATAATATCTATACGATTACATTCGGTCTATAAAACTGTGGCTCTTATGTGCTTTCATAATTTTATGCTTCTTATATTCGAATATTTTTTTTTCACACTAGGACGTTGAGGTAGAACGAGAGCTTGCAAGATTCTTTTATTGTGCTTGTCATATGAAAGTGGGTACTAATTCTTGGATTTATTATATCACTTAAGGGGATAGAAAAGTTTTACGGTACTTAACTAATTCGACGAATCTCACCCTTCTATGTGCCCCCAAAACATCGACTTCGGCCTCGAGATATCGCGGGCTTTTCTACGATAGTAAATTGAATTAGTTTAATTACCCAAAGTCCCTGAAATTCATTTTCGACGATTTCCGCGATCTTGATACGAGGAAAGTAATTATATCTACCGCTACGGTTTGCTGCTTATTTATTGTCAACGCAGTTATCGGTCAGAAACAAGGCGGCTACTCGCGTCTCAATTAAGCTTCGGAATTAAGAGATGAGCTTGCGCAATTAGGTCAAACACAACAACTCGATTTAATTTAAACCGACGATTAAACAATATGGAAAAGCCGATAAATACTTTCTGTGAAAATCGGTCCATAAAATAAAGAAATCCAGTAAAATGAAATGAGTTAATCCATGTAGATGAGGAAATTACTGTATTTTATTCCAGAAAAATCAGCCTCTTATCATAAATATTATTCACAGATTTTCTAAGGGGAATTAATTATGTGATAGCCGGGTCAACCCGAAATCTTTAAACGATTGAGTATTTTGTTAAGGTGCTTCCCTACCCAATTCCGCCAGACCTGAAAACATTGGGATAAATGCGTGCACCGGTTTTAAAACCGTTTTATATGGATTTCTTCTCTATTTTAGGGTAAGTCGAACATTTTTTGGGCCGTACGTGTTCGGAATCGCACATATAATTGCGTGACGTATTTTGTTTATTTGATTTTGGTACCCGAGCAGAGATATTACGTTTAATAGCGCCTTCTGCACGCGTTTATCCCATTAATGTTTTCAGGTCTGGTGGAATTGGGTAGGGAAGCACCTTGAAATACCAAGTTTTCAGAATCTTAATTCATGGAGTAGGCACACACAGTGTATACAATTTTTGATTTTTTTAAGCTGAATAAAATGGAAACGTTTTACTAGATTGACCGTAAAACCAGCCCCGAAATTCCAATTGATATTATTAATGCGGATTCTCAAATCTTCCGTCAATCATTGCACCGAGTGAATTCATCTTCTGAGACAAGTGAATAGATATTGAACTTCACCTTTCTGGTTTGGGCAACTACCTCAGGAAAAAGAATATACAAAAGACTTTGATAAATGTAAAGAAACGATATTAACCCCACGACATCAAACACTTGTTTTTAACACTCCGAGTGAAAAAGTATGTTTACTTCAAATAAACACAGCCTTATGTATACCCGAGAGTTCATTCTGTGTACAGAAGGGGTAGCAGGCCAGTTTATCCGCCTTCTTAAGCTACGCTTTTCCCTCTGACTTAACAGGATGAAAATTAAAAGGCGAAATTACAGGTGTGGACTAAAACAGAAAATGTAGAAGGCTACAAATCACTGAGGTCTAACGGAGTTTTAATCAATACACCTTCTCCCGCAGTCCACCTTTAAAATAAAAGAAAAGCGATTTTTCCCGTGCATGCATCGTATGTCCGTAACTCTGTACCCGTCCGCAAGACACGTTTCACCTCCGTTTTAATCCGTAGGAAATTTATTGCAACGTTCTTCGTTGGTCAACGGGTTAATCGATCTCTGTTTAGCGTGCCTTCGACTCTTGGCTATTCTCCTTTATATTGGTCAAACAAAGTATCGGGATTCTACAAGGCTGAGTCGGTTTACCGCGAGTCAAGGAATCGGTATGCTTTTCCCCAACTGGAATTGGGAACGTCACTTAGGATTATGGCATTTGTTTTGACAAAAAGTTTAGCTCTAAACCGGATTTTATCGTTCAGAAATTCCAATGTAGTCTGTGTAGGGCTTACAGACCTTATTTATTTGTATTTATATACTTTTTTCACCTTTCATCCCGGAGGATTTAGGTAAAGCAATTCAAAACTCCCGAAATCTTGGTCCGAGATTTTACCATTTATCGAAGTTTTATCGATTTCCGGATACACAAACTCTTCGAAAACACAATCGAATTATTTTTTACCTCACATATTCGACATACGATATTTTCATTTTTCATATTCTACTACCTGCCGAATAGCTGTCGAATAATCGTTGAATATTCTAATATATCTATAGCATATTCCGATCTTGTTCACAATTTCATAATATCATCTTCAGATAACATATTTATGTATAGAATAGGTATAAAGTATATTTTCAAAATGATATTTCTATGGAATATACGTCTCCACATATCTTTCGAATAAATTCTTAAGAGAATATTTCATGAATTTCTTAATCGATGATTAATACTTTGGTATTATATATCAGGAATATTAATTTCCGAAAATCTTTGAAAGAAGATTAAGAGCTCGTTTCACGAAAATCTATTGTCATTCTATGTTAGCTGAAGATCAATACCAGTCAATTGAAATGTAAAAATAGATATTTACACATCGATATACTTCGGAGGTGTTATATTCTGCGTTTTATAAAAATTAAAAATTTCATGCTGCTACTGTAAGCGCGAGTCGCTACACAAACAGTTACTTCTTCACACAGTCGGTTTAATTTTTAACTTCCAAGTTCATTCGATGTGAAAAAGAAGCTGAGTAGAGAAGAGTATTTTGTTCGGTTCGTTGAATCGTGACACGATATTGATTTTACATCTTCAAATTTTGTCGACAAAAATTATGGAAAATACACAATATTCTATATTAGGTATTGAAATGTCCCGCGGCAGTGAATTCTATTCATTTTAAAACAGAAAAACTGATCCCTCAATTTACCCAATTGCATAAATTTCAGTAAATTGCTCCGCGTATGCACAGCTAACTATCTCTGCATGTACTATATGTGCAGAATGATTTGAGATTCAAAACTCGTTATGTTGCCAAGAAGTTTCAGTTTCCCTCTTGAATAAGTTCAAGGAAATAAAAACTATCATAAGTTAGTATGACACTCCTACGAATTTACAAAATATGTACGCGTAATGCTTAAGAGTCTGGGAACTGGGTAGATTTGAAATGCAAAATTTTGCCGAAAGTTGGGTGCAAACGAGCGTGCCTAGATACGAGATAGAGATATCCGTAATGGCGTCGTATTCTGGAGTGTTTCGCAAGGATAGAAACCGCGGAATCTTCTTGAATTCAAAATCGATCGAGCCGTGACTAGAGTAGATAGTGAAAAAGGAGGCAAAGGACTTCGAACCCGAAATAAGACGCTAACAACCCGCATAAATCAGGCTCCCATCGTAGGAGGGTGAAGAACGTGGCATCTCGATATCTCGCTTAACTATTTTGGCTCAAATTCTACTCTACACCGCTCGAGATTAAAGGGTTGGCTATCATCCCTCAGGTTTGCGGCCCAAATTACCCTCAGGTATTTACGAGGAGCATTAGACACGAGGATTATAATGTCTAGATAATTAATTTACATCTTGAAGCCAATTGTATCCACCGGTCAAAAGAATCTTATGAATTCCACTGGTTCTCGCAAATATTGACGCCGCGAAGCTGGAAATGACGGGCTTTACCTATACACGATGAGGGGTTGGCTGACAGAAAATATAATATTACCATCCAAGCGTCTCAGAATTCTTCTTTTATTTACAGCTTACAAGTATTCTCCATTCTTGACAAGAAAGAGGAAAATAATCTGAAGAATAAGAAAGACCTGAGAACTAGACAGCTTAGAAATCTGATATGGAAATGAAATTTTGAACGCGAATCTTGCTGCTGCGGCAGATGAATTTTCGAATCCGTCGCGAGTAGATAATCAATAATGAATATGGATATTTGATTGAAAATAATTGGCGAAAGATGGATGAAAATTCTCTATCCACTTGTCAGCTCCAATGCTAAACACGTTTCAAGGTGAATGAGTAATTGAAAATATTCTCAATCCCGGAATGAGGGCAGAATGAAAACTTGAGCAGGTTTCATGCGGGTGATGAAAAACGTGGTGCGCAAGTTTTAGTTTTATTTTTATTTTGAACGTTTTTGTTAAAAATATTCAACAGCAAATGAGAGAGAGAGAAAGAGAAAGAGTGAGACTGCGGTAAAAGCCCGAGATAAGAAAAGATTAGATAACATCAGATCAATAAGCGGCTATGTTAGGTCGAGTGCCAACGAAAATGTGTTAACATTAAGAGAAAAATTCCAGTAAAACTTCAGCGAAATCAAGGGGTGAAATTTTTTTTAAATTTTTTTCCAAATATTAACGCGAGGAATTTTCTACCATTTACATAATGCGGCCTTTGGCGAACCCTCGGAATTCTGTTATCATTAGAACCATCTATTCGCTAACATCCTTAAGTATACAAATAAACGAAAGTAAAATATGATTTATACAGTTTCCGGCATAAATCATTTCAGACGAAAAGTTGCCCGATTTAAAAATTTTATCTTTTCTCTACCTCGCTTCATAAGACCAAATCACCCCAACGATTCGAAAATGGTATTTAAATCGATGGGCAGTTACTCGATCGCATTAGTTTTATGCCCCACAGTTTTTACCAGAATCAAATTACCGATCGCATACCTGAAATGACCGATTGATATATTGATACGACGTATACGTTTTGACCGCCGAAAGGTCGTTCGTACATATACAAAGCTATATATACCTATAATGTTAATGTATATTTACACGGTTCGGATTGAAATCGATCGAAGTATAACTATCAACGAGAGAGAGAGAGAGCGGCTGATATAGGGTGACAAATCGACGCTGATTGAAATCCTTTTTATAATATAAAAAAAGGAGAAGAAAAAAAAAAAAATCGAGTACCTTTCTCTTGCTATAAGTCAACATTCATGCGGGATTAGATATGCTCGAACAAAAGTTATCTCTTCGTTATCTTAACCCCATTAAACCCCGTAATCCCAAGAGTGAAATATCTCCGACCCTCCCACTCCACAGTCGTTGGTATCGCTTAGAATATGGCAATTATTTAGATGGCACGCAATAATTCACAGTTTATATTCTTGGATTCTAGAATATGAATGGCTACCTTTGAAGACTGGAGAGTTAATTCGAAGCAAAGGGGGGAGAAACAACTAATTTATAGTTATAACGAAATCAACACTTTGGGTAGCAGCTATTCTTCGGAAATTAGTGTCAGGACTATAATTTCTGCTTATTGGGTGACTTCGTACTGGAAAAGAAAATTTATTAGACCATAATAAACGGCAAGTAAACCGCTACTCGTGCATTTAATAATAAATGAGGGAAAATGTCTTCGCTGCTAAAATTACTGGCAGGTTTAATGGGTCAAGGGGTGAAGTGGGATTAGGGAGAGCATGAGCAACATCAAGTGGTTAATGTTAAGCTAAGTGTTAAATCCAAGGTACATAATTACTCGAGCGAAAGTGTAGATTTGATGTTAATTAAAATTCATAAATTTTACGAAATTTAGCTGATGCAGAGGTGAAAGTTCCGTCAAATTTCTAAAAACTATTTCAATTCTGCGGTGCTACGTGGCTTTACATGGCTCATCATTTTTCTTATGTTATAAACAAGATAATAGATACATAGATACACCCACGCTCGTTAGGTTCCTGTTTCATCTAATAATGAAATGAAATCGGATATGTATCCCATTGTGGCGCCATACGCGGGGCACATAAGTCTTCCATTATATACTTGTAATAATGCATGTCTACATCCTGCTTCACGAGGTTTCTCGCATAACAAAAGAAAAAGCTGAAGGAGAAAATGATCTTGAACATATATGAGGAAATCTCTGGTCAAAAGGTGGGTGGAGACTAAGGGATTCTATCGCCTGTGGGAAGGCTCGTTTGTATGGGACAAGGTGAGTACAAATTTAGTTAGTTAACCACAAGTAGGTATATGCATAACAACCGAATACTTGTTGTAAGGTAAATGAAAGCTAAGTTTACTTGCAGCCAAGGGTTGAGGCTTGAGTAAATTGATTTTTTTATATCTGATAATTTATTCATGCAACCCCTGCGAGGCCAATTATTCGACGTCGTGTTTGTCTACCAAACCGAGAAATTTCGAAATGGTAGCAGACTGTGACGTGCTCGAATCTCTATAACCATTTATCCATGTACGACATATACCCATATGTGGAATACGAACGTCTATGTTTGTCGTATTCACGAATGAATTTTTCTGTTTCAAACACATTTTGCCACCTTTTGAA
Organism: Tenthredo scrophulariae; assembly: GCA_963978835.1. Lineage (NCBI taxonomy): Eukaryota > Metazoa > Arthropoda > Insecta > Hymenoptera > Tenthredinidae > Tenthredo > Tenthredo scrophulariae. The sequence continues at coordinate 9,488,178 of OZ022232.1, forward strand.
GCAGATTTTTTTTTCTTTTTTTTCTTGTCAACATTCTGAATTAGCGTGTGAACAGAAAACACACGGTCGTGAAATACTTGATTAAAGCTGTTAAGAGAATCTGTAAATAAAGTAGAATTTTTCCTTTTTTTTTCTTCTTTTTTTTAGATTAGGTCTGACTTCCGTTGGTATATTTTCCACGGTTACTTCATTTGAAATAAAGGAGACAAAAGTCTGTTTTTATTTTCTTAATAATGAAGAAATTATACTCAATTTTATACTAAAACAGTAGAGAAAAGGGGATGGAATTTGTTTCATTACGCAACGCTCTTTATACTTTTGCAAATTAGTCTATATCATTGTGCTATATGTAAACCTCATGTATATGGGAACGCTGCTACCCAAATAATGATTCTTCCCAGAACAATATTGTCGAACATGCAAATCACCGTGAACCTATGTCTGCATTGTGTGGCAAAGGATTTACATCACTATATCTAATAACCCGCATGGCCTAGGGTGGTCCTTGTTCACGGCTCGGACGTATTTGTTAACAGGCGCCCTCCAAGTCGGTTCCAAAAAATTCAAAAACAATTCCCTAATTTTTATCCCGACTCTAACCCCTCCCACCAAGAGGGTGGATTTCCCCATTTGAAATCCACCAATGCCCACTAAAATCTTGCAGTGAAAGATTTTTGTTGAAAATTATTACTCTTACAATAAAATATATATAAATCTCAAATGGGGAAGTCCACCCTCTTGGTGGAAAGGGTTAGAGTCGAGATAAAAATCGGAAAAAATTAGGGAATTGTTTTTGAATTATTTAGCGCCGAATTAGGGGGCGCCTGATATAAAATTCGTCCGAGCCCTAAATGAGGACCACCCTGGTATGGCTGTACATATGTGATGGGCTCTAGTATAATCCCGTTTAATTCACTTTTATCTTTGGTGACGAGGACTGTTTACCAAGTTGAAACTTATTGTCATTCGAGACTAGTCCGGTCCTCGAGAGACTCAAGATTAAGTTACCGGCAAATTTATTAAACACTGCCAAGGTAGGAAAAAAAAAAAAAAATACGGTAATTTAAAAGAGAGCCAAGTCTTTCTCTTTAGCCAAGCTTAAAGAGAACATATTTTCCTCACGTTCGTAACGAAGCATAACGTATTATTGCTCAAGGTATATCGTATTGTAAGGTGAAAATAATTAAAATTTCATTATTTCTTCGCAAATAATTATAGTACGTTATCATTATTTATCATTACGCTAGAATTATTGTCTCATATTAAACGGGTATTCATCATTCCCTATAGCGTTATCATACAACATGCGGAGGACTGGCCATAATATCGTATGACTTAGTCTTGGGCACTTATATAATTACTTTTATCATATTATCTTATAAAGCTCGATGGAATATTATCGTATAACTTCGATTGATTTGAGTATGTATTAGATACGCTTCTACTATCGTTCAATGATCGGTATACATCGGTTGGTTGCAATTCGAAATCAAATTTTGCAATCAATTTCCCTTCCTTTTTTTTGTCTCGTACGTTTCCTCGCTCTGTGATATCAATCCAATTTGAAATATTACTTCTGGCCTTTTACCACCACTCATGATCGATGCCATTGATATACGTAGGTATGTATCGGCAAATGATGGGATAAGAGCGTTCAGATCTTGACGGTCTAGCGAAAGCTCCGAAAATATAGTTCATATCGTGATTCTGGAACCCAATATTGACATTTTAACTGAAATGTAATCGTTCTCGAATATAATGATTAATTTAAACTCACAAACTAGGTGTTCATCATTCGTTTGCTTTTCATCAAGGAATCAAAGATATTTCTTCCGAATACATTAGGGTGTCCTTCGAAAGCGGTGTCCTCCAATTTCATTCCTTCATGTGGCTCAATTGGTTCCAAATAAATAAGAAAAAAATTATGATTCTAAGTGGTGCCGGTAAGCTCATTCTTTTTCCCATTTGAATAACATGGGTTTTTAGTGCAAGTTTAGTTATTATTTTTTAATGAGCCTGCTGAGTGTTTGAAAAATCTGATGGTTTTGGGCCTCGCTGAATCCAAATTCAGCAACGGAATTTCAAAATTCAATACGGCAGACTCTTAAATCCCAGAACACCCATTTTTACGAAAATGTGACCATTTCCCTTCCAAATTTCTATCCGCCACACTAAGGCCGCTGTATTATACATGCAGAAAGGATTTTCTTAAATTAACTCAGAATTACGGACCCTTTCGTTGATTATAAATTGTAATTCACTCTCACAGGAGACCACCTTCCAATTTGCTACGATGCTCTGGGTTTGCCAATATCTATATCGTTATGAACTGTCGAGCAGACTCTGGAGTCTAGCGCCTCTTGCACTCGATCGACTTCGCAACTGCCGTACACATATCACAGAATAAGTTTAACTTCCGAGTCGATGTGACTTAACATTTGTCACTCACCCTCTGAGGGTAACTCATCGTAGTGCATTGTGGAACTTCAATAATTGACTCACGTCGTTGGGCAAAGTTGGGGAAGCACTCGCAACGCAATCCTCTGTCCAATAAACTTCGTATTTTGAACACGCTCGGATGCAGTAATTGGGGTTTCGTTCAAAATGCACATAATTTCGACTTAAAATATTGAAAAAAAAAAATTCGAAACTTACAGCCAATGAGGATCTTCCGAGTCAAATGTAATCCATCAGTTGAAACTAATCTTCGATATTTCATATCATGATCGTCGTTCAACGTCGATCATAATTATGTCCACGACGAGGTGTAGAAGCTTATGGAGGTGTAGCAGCGTAATCTGGTAAAAGGCATGACATCCTCATGGGATATTTACCGAATTTGTAGAAGAAGAAGAAGAAGAAGAAGAATAAGAATACGAAAGAGTCGTGTCTCAGAGTTATTTATTACTGTGTGATCCGTGGAGAAATATTTACACCAATCTCCCGTTTTCACAATATAATATATCTCTCGATTTTCTCAGTTACCCAAATTTCGTTGGTACAATTTGGGTTGTCCCACTGTACCCAATTTCGGAGTCCTTTGCCTGGTAGCTGTTGACAGAAAACAAATTTAGACAGAAATAAAGAAAAAATGAATCCAGTTTTTACCACAACCGCTGGTCGATGACACGTGGGGTTCGAATGCTCTTTCCTCCGTTTCACATACATATAGTATATGTATATCCTTTAATCAGACTTTCGAAACCTCACGATTTTTTCTTATATCAGATGAAAGGGAAACTCGTTTATAAGATGATCAAACAAGACGTGATATCATTTTTTATTAGGTAAAGAAGATTGCCAGAATTAGACATAATATCTTCTCCTACCCTTATTACAACGTCAAACCAGGGTCCTTTCACCTCGCTCACTAGAAAAGTTGGTAATAAGAAAAACCGAAATTATTTCTCACCCCAGAACCGATTTTCTCTTCAATATCATAAGCGATTCGAAATAATAACTTGTGAGCGTATCTTATTTCATTTTATTTTTTGTGAAAAACAGTTTCTCTTTTGTCTAGATTTCCAATCTCTTTGGCCGTGTCGATCTTTATCACCATGCTGATTCGAGTCATATGTCCCCAGTCTCGCGAAGTCTTGAATTACACGATCTCTTATACAACCGAGATCCGCGACGTCGTGAAACTCGAACCTTACTACAAGTTGCTGCAATTAAAACGAAACCCAAGAAACTGTTAGGTAGATAATAAAGAAAAACTGTAATCTTGTTGGTCTTGGGGACAAGTCGACAAAACTCGACAAAACTCTACACTTTGTTTTTCGCTGTTTTTTTTTCTCTCTTTATTTCGGAGTTTCTCTCCTGTGGATGGTCTCCGTGTGAGCGCCACTTTCGAGCATAACGAGTTAAAGTTGCCAAAGAGATTTAGGGGTTTTCTTGTCAGGCAAAGATTCATCCCTCTCTCAGAGCACTCGAGGGTATAACAAACCTGGAGCAAAGGTCTCACGCGAATTTATTAACCGGGAAGAATGTACAGCATCGCAAGTTCGCCCATGCAGCGTTTTACAAAAAAAAAAAAAAAAAGAAAAAAAAAATAGAAAAGCTCTATCACGAAGTAAGGTTTGAGAAAATTTTTCAAATTAATCTTTCGCACTTTAGTTTTTGTATAACCATATGCCTAGTTTGGCTAATAATTACCTAATTTCAAAGATGACAAATGCGTGATTAAAATATAATAAAATACCATTGCCTCACGTAATTCCCAGCAACATTTGCGAAATATTTGTTCGAATTTTCGTCGGTAATATTTGGTTATATGTTAGGGATTAGGAGCCCGAAATTAGCGACGTAATCTCACGGCTATAAATTATCGCGGAAATATACCTATATATATAGCGATATTATTCCGTTGCTTAAAATTTGCAAACGTAAAGGTGAAACTTAAAGGGTGGATTACGACGTGATTTCCATCATGCACAAGCCTCGGTGTTAGACTCCACGTAAAGAATATAAATTTTCTCCTTATCTGCAGATATACGTCTGGTTTCAAGGTCAGGCATAAACATACCGGGCATAATATATACAGGCGAAACTAGACCGCAAAAGAAAACGTCAACGTTACGAGACTCGTCCAAACAGAATGTGTCTATATTATACCTATATGTACTATGTGTATAAGCTAAAAAAATGTAGAAGTTCAACATTTGTCAAAGAATCCAACAAATTTTTTCTCTTATTTTGCCTGCTATCCACAGTTCTTTCAGACGAGATGAGAATCCTCCGAACTTTTCGCGTCTATGCTTTCTCCTCTTTTTTTTCCGTCTACGATTGTGAATCCAAATGTTGACGGAGTCTTGTTCCGGTATTTGCATTTTCTGAATAGTCGAAAAAAAATTCACAATACTGTGACGTGATAACTTAATATTCTTATATTCTTGTTCTCTTTGATTCTTTGATTTACCTTAAATCAGAACGTGCTCATTTCCACCTCTACAACCTCTGGGAGAAAGGAACCGCCCCTCATGTACTATCTGAATCGAAGCATTATCGAAGGAAAATTCATCCCTATAACTTTCGATGAAGTTGTGCTAAAGCACGAGTCTGAGGTGAGGAAAAGCTACGTTCGATTTCGTTAGCAACAGTTACCATGGTAGCGTTACTTCATGTGTTGCGATTTTTGGCTTCGGGTATTCGGTCTCGTCATGTTCATTATTTTTATGAAAATTCTATAAAATTATCCTCGTATTCAGAATAGGGACAGCCTTTTTTTTCCATTTAACATATTGTTTGCACATCGTTGATGCTATTTTCCTACGTGTATGTATGTATCTAGGTATAAAGTACGATCTTCTTGTTTGTTTTGTCAACTGTATCACATTATAAATCATACATATGGACACTCTACAGTCTGCACTATCCATAGGTATAACAATGGTTTCCAGCAAGGGAAAAGAGTGAGTTCGACCTCAGAGCTACTATCACTCATGACGTAGTTGTCTCCAAGCAACGCCAGTGTGTGACCATCGCCTTATCATTGGCTCCATGGCTGAGAAAGAGTGAAATTATTTTCTATTATACGGGAAGGTAGGGCAAAACGGACCGAGAGGGCAAAACGGACCACATGAAAAATTCCTTTCGAATTGTTATAAAAAATTGAATGATTCATCGCGAAGGTAACCCTCGAATTCAGTATTTTTTGAGGAAGGTCTCAGTCAATCAAGTCGAGTCAATTTTATTCTTTTTTAGTCGTTTACGATGACTTGACTGAGTGAGACCTTCCTCAAAAAATTATCAAATTCGAGGGTTACCTTCACGATGAATCATTCAATTTTTTATAATAATTCAAAAGGGATTTTTCCTGTGGTCCGTTTTGCCCTACCCTCCCCTATTTTTCGAAGGAATCCAATTTTCGGAGCACATATATATCACGATACCGTGAATCATATTTTTTTTTTTATAACATAACTTCTTTCGCGAATAAAAGAAATAAAGAAAACAAAAGAAAAAGCAGAAAACGAACATTGTATTATTTGAAATAACAAATTTTCGTTCGAGTCCAACGACCGACGTCGTGAATGGGGGTGGGTGGTAAAATAAAATTTCTCTCGGGAAACATAAGATTTTCTCTTAAAAAAATCCGAAAAAATGTTTAGATCAAATAATTTTCGGTGAAAAATTCTTATACACAGGTTTTTCCATTTTTTTTTTTTTTTTTTTCTTTTATATATTATTTTCATAATTTTGTAACTGAGAGATTCATAAAAAAAATGTCTGATCAACTAACTGCACATACGTCCACATAGTATGTCCATCCAGATACATATACGATCGAAGTTCATCGTTGTGTCAAAGGAAATAAATCCGGTTCGTCTTGATACTCTGGACTCTGAGAGGCACAAAGGAACAGCCCATTGAACACTTTTGTCAGGAGAGAAGATTAAATTTTTTCCCATGAGATATAGAAACGTTCTTTGACATAACACGATCGTGGGAATCTAATATAACGTGATAAGCTAGTTATAGGCGAAAACATTTCTTCCAGAAAAAAGAATTGGGAAATAAGAAAACGGTGAAGATGCTATACATATAGTTTTTGCGCTGACTTAGTTCATCGGAATAATATTAACGTAGCTTCAACCAGAAAAATTAAATTGCAAAAGATTGTGCTCTAAAATTTGCACATCTTATAGTAAAAAAATCGTCGAGATTGAAATTTTAATCTGTACTTCGTCTCGTTTTTATCAAATTAAAGCTTCATCATCAAACGTGCAAAGCCACCCATAGAATCTGGATTCTAGACTAGAGGCGCTTCAAAAGTAATTTAAGTTTCCAGGTGTTGAAGATATGAATAAAGAACGATTCCGCGCTCAGACTACGTTATTAATTAATTCTATGAAAATAATTATACATGTATGGGTGATGTATAAAATTGGATATCGATTCAGACAGAATATTCGAATACGACGTGCAGACCTAACTAAATTTAATAAGTCGTTAAAAGTATTCTGTAAAAATGTTCTGGACCAAAATTTCTTTCGTCACTTCGATCCCATCGAACCGCATTGACCTCTCTTGTTTTTTTTTTTTTTTTTTCTTTTCTAGGTTTCCTTTATATTCGTTGGGTCATTCGAGAGTTTTTCAATTTCACGATGGTTAGCCAATCACTTTTTGTTTTGTCCAATACTATATGGTAGACTACGAAGTTAAACGGACGTCGAAACAAGGCAAAAAGAAAGAAAAATGCAACCCATTCAAACGCGTCTGTTTCCAAAGCATGGGAGCTTATCGGAAAGAAAGTAGCATGCGCCAATTAGCAGTTAAAACAATTACTGATTCTTCCATATATTCGTTAACCCGGTTAACCGTATCTTATGCGTAGTATATGTTAGATAAATTTTGAAAAAATGATATCATTGGTGATCTCGAATTATTTACAACTTTCAATATTATTCTACTTGTTCGATATCGAATAATAATTAATTAACGTCTCATTGATGAGATGTAATTTCATATTAACGTCGAATTGAATAATTGACCGTATTTTATCTGAAACGAGGTAACTAAGGTGTATTTTATTCCGATGTTATTTACAGGATTGAGGATCTCGTTGGATATAATTACTCCGTAATTTAAGAATGCAGGATTACAGTTCTACCGGATATCGAAATTGAAAGGCTTTATTGGGTAATGACGAGAAGAGCTGTTTTTAGTGATCAACATGAGCATAACAGGATGCGCCTGCCCTCAAGCAGGCCCCCGCTAATGCAGGGTTCAAAACTATAACTACTGAAAATAAATGACTGAGGAGATAAGCCAATTTAAACTGATCACTAATTATTGTTTATTATCACATTTTCATTCAAATAACAACATCGGATATCTAGGGGCGATGAGAAGCTGTCAATGTACGCGATCGCTAATTAGCACAACAGGGAACTATTGCCTTGAACAACCGCCTCTCATTTGTAAATCAAAACCGATTACTGTAAATAAACGACTGTGAAAGTAAACTGATTGGAATTAACTGCCAATTAATTCCTCATTATTAAATTTCCATTTAAATAACGTATCATGCCAATTCATCGGCGATAATCTCCCCAACGTTGAGTTATCGACTTCGAAATTCTTTTTAATTGATAGAATATTAGATTTTTTATCTTTCGCAGATCTGACGGGCCCGGGCTTGGGGTTGCAAATGGTTTCCTCGGCTGTGCTGGGGGCGGCGGCTGGGACTGGCTTAGCCCTGGTCGTCGCCATGACCATAGTAGTCTACAGATACTACGCAGTTAAACGAAAGGGTAAATACTGGAGTTCCCTTGATCGCTGGCCAGACCCACCATCAACTACAAAAAATCGTACCCAACATGCAGCTGTTGGTTCGAACGTACTCAATTGCTGGAGGAAACCACAGCAAAGCTTTTACGCCGTTCAAACAGGGGTGAGTTTATTTAGAAGAAAAATATCCCATATTCATTCACGGGGTTACTAGGAGTGCGGATTTGTCTTGAATTATGTATAATGCATATAATAATCAAGGACTATACACACATTGTTGGAGAGTACAGGTTTCAGATTTAATTCATAATTGAAAGCACGAAGCCACGCAAGAAATTTGTGGGTGGGTTTTGTGAAGGTTGTAGTTTGGTTAATTTCAGGACTTGTATACGTGCCAATTATCATTATTATCCTGGTTTCCATCGACTCTCTATCCACTAGTATCCATGAAAATAAATCATGTTATCGTAATGCAGAGGATTTGGGACGTCAACATTGGTCACCTCGATATGTGACATGTGACAGTTTTGATTTTGATGCGATATGCTTCATACAAGCTCAAGGCTTTCGCATACAAGCTGTGATCATATAGAGCGAGTAATTTAACGCAGGGTAAATGAACTGATAATGCTGAAGCTTATTATTAAGCAGCAAGCACACCGTCCGTCGATAAAACAGAATTTCTGAGCTTCGGAACCGCGACAGTCGGTAAATTAAAGCTATGAGTAAACCGCAATCATAAAGCTTGCAAGCTCTTTGGTCGGTAACAAATTCGCTACTGATTCCGCGGTAGGCCATACCTCCACGTTTTTGAAAGCCAGATTAAAAGTTCCGTCGAATGTATTGTGAAAGCACAATTCGTACCATCGGTAAAGCTTATGCCATCGGAAGGAGAGCTTTTGCCTTATGGCATGTCTAGCGATTATTGAACGGTGGTAAAGTCGACAGCGATAGTTAACAAATCTTTCCACACCTCGTTGCGTACCGTAACGTTCAGCATTAACGGATGTATCAATTCAACCCTTATCGCGAAAAAAATCCTGTCGTTTCATTTGTCAGCCATATTTAACGCCGGCTTTTATCATTTCTAGAGAAATAACAATTTCGCAAAGTTTTATGGCTTTATTTCAATGCGATATTGACGAATGATTTCCGTGGACCTTTCGACAAAATTTAAAAAGATTAGTACCCATCCTCATATGGGTATCAATCGTGCACATAATTTTATCGATCGCTTTTACTTCCACGCGGCAAAACCCCAGAATTCAAGCAATTAAGTTAGTCGATGGTAAATTCCATTAATTTAGTTTCGTGTATTAAACGAATTTCTATATGACAGTATAGATATGCCATCAGAATTCATACCGCGGAACTATGATTCGGTATTCAGAAAAGTTGAAATTCTGAGATAGAAAAGCGAGAAATTTCGACTGAATTAAGATTTAATTGGAATTCCCGGATGCATTAATCGGTAGTTAAGAATTTATTCTGTCAGAATCTCATTCCGAGTTAATTATAATATATATTTGTAAGAACTTTGAGAAATTTACTTCAAACAAATATTACTTCTTGCTGCAAAACGACCACATGGGATATAATGTTTTTTTTTTTTTTTGTATTTTTTTGATTCTTTTCATTTTGTTTCAAAATAAAAAAATTGAGTGACAAGAGGAGAAAAAAAAAAGAGAAAACAAAAAAAAAAAACGCGTGGAAATTGATGGCTTGTGTTTCTGCGACCGGCTCCCTTCTATAGACCAGACGGACAGAACGATGGACGAACAGACGGACGGACTGATACCAGAGCAACCAAGACCCACCCGCGTCCGTATCAGGATCGATACAGCACTCGCCATCGAATACGAGCTATCATCTCCTCTTGAATTTATATATAGCGACATATATATTTATATATAGCGATATATATATATATAGCGATATATATATATATATATATATATATATTTATATATGTAAATCAGTTAGCGTGATGTAAACTTAACTGAACTGGGTCCCACCGAGCACATAAGTTTCTGGAATTAATATAGCGAAAGCGGATCAAGTATTATAACCATCGGGAAATGTATTATGTTTCAGTAATTGTTGCCAGAAAATAGGTTGGGCAAAAGCAAAGACTTTTAGGATAATATAAAGTGTAGTATACTGTAGGACTTTATACCGAGGGTATGTAATATGGATAAAAAAAGACAGGCAGGTAATTTGGCTGGCCTCGATATGGACCAGCCCTAGGAGATTCGGCAAAAATCTGGCAAACTCAAAAAATAATATTTTATAATTAAAAAATTTAGTTAAAAGAAAAGAAAAGTTGGGTAGGACATCGTTGAATAAATAAATGAATAAATAATCAATTTTCTACACACGCAGGTCCATATTAAAATTGCCAGAACTGATCTTTTATTTTCGGGATGGTTATGACTATACAGGGTTAATTCTCTCCGGGGTTCGGAGAAGGTGTGGCTTAAATCGGCTGAGACTCCGCCTCCTTCTATTTATACTTGTTATTATCAGGGGAATGATTGCCTTCAGATAATGAATAATCCGTTCAAAAATTAGGGTAAATAGTATAGGGTCTCATTGTTTTGACAAGGTTGCATGAATTTTCGTCTATCATGTGGATAACACGGCAAGAGCCGGATAAATAGTAGCTGACAATGAGTGAGAATTGTTATTCTGTAAATTACAAGTGTGAATAGAAGGAGGCGGAGTCTGAGTCGATTTAAGCCACACCCTCGCCGAACCCCGGAGAGAATTCACCCTGTATATGAATAGCTTTCCTCCCTAGAATTTGATCTCCTCCTTCGATCCTAAAATTATTATTTTAAACACATTGGAGATGTAGTTTCCTCGGTCATTGAGCTCACGTTCATGTTGTCTGAATGCGTTCGAGATAAAGAATAATAAATTATGAGAAAGTTGAAAATGAGTAAGCGTGAATAATGTATGGAGAAAATTCTTGAAGTTAACTTTGCTGTTTGCGTGACTATCTCGACGCCTCTTCGTGCTTTCATCCATGATAGGAGATTACGTAATATTTTTTACCGTCGAAATACATCTGGCAACAAATTGTGAGAAGCTCAAAGAATCATTTATATTTCTCCCAATTTGAAAACTCTGATGTATTTGCGTTTTCAAATTGCTTATTTGTTTATTTCTTTGTGAACTTATTTCACCGTACTTTAAAAGGCTTTAGGTGTACCATCAATTTTTCATATGCTTGAAACAGGTGTGGCATGTATACGATAACGCATCGAAGTAGTAGGTATACAGCCTCGCGTTGGAAAATCGAAAGCTCAGTATTCCCGGATGAATTCTTTCGTCGCGAAAATGAAATTCGTAAAGCGAAATAAGTTCCCGAGATCGCGTATCTATAGAAAAAGAAAGCTTCTTTCCGACGCTTTCCCTTGACCTACATAAATAATCAACGTAAAAACTACTTCGTCGAATACAAACCCCTCGTGATAAATTTTCTTATACAACATCCGAAAGACTTTCTTCCTCCAGAGATGTCGTTCTCGGTAAATGCGATAAAATATCACTCACGGATCTGACTATTTCGAAATATAAATGAAAACTGTTCTATAGATAAATCGAAGAACGCGGTATTGGATCAAGAAGTATTACAATTTACACGCATGTTGGATACCGATATCTGCATTGCACTTTCGTATAATGGTGTCACATACGTAGAGTGCTAGAGTAGAGGCGGAGGACGGGACGGTTATAAATTGCGAATTTCGCTCAAGTGTGACATATTGCAGCCAGTACATAGACGTATAGATATATACTATACAAAAAGTCTCATTTGAATACTCAAGAGTGATATATTTTCGTTAAAAGTTATGACGTTTCAAAATGAACAAAAAGATTCATTAAACTTGAGATTTTCTCGAGTTTTAAATTATTTTTATATATTTTGCGGTCATTTCTTTTCGGTTCAACGGTGAAAGGGATATTAATTTTCACGCCAAAAATATCATAAAGGGGATATCTGTTTGGAGGGTATAATGGATCGGGGTTTGGTGGACAGACCGCATATCTAGACAAATTGCATTTAACAAGGAGCGAATACTATAGGTAGAAATTAATTCTCAATTAGAAACTTGTATTGGGTTTGAACAATTAACCAGGTACGGATAATATGGGCCAATAGAATGCTCACGGATATGCGGAACATCGGATATTGAAAACCGTATTGATCTACCAGCCTGCTATACCTCTCTACCAGGCATCGCGAGAATCGTGACTTTGCATTTCATTACGTATGATCATAAATTTGATTTGCTACGATTAGATGTCTGATAAATTTTTTTAATCTATAATAAATTTCATTTGTATTACGGCTCGACGCAACACCTCAACTACATCTCTCAACGATTAGATCAAACTTAAATAACATAAAATTAATACCTAGAAAAGATGATTCTTTCTACTCTTTACTATGATACAGCTCATGCAATTTATTCATTTTAACCATTTCCTCCAACTACGTACGTATGATGTTTCAAATTCCAGGAAATCCTTCTCTTTTTGAATCCACGGTTAGAAAACTCGTTGGAATTTATCCGTGCGATATAAATAGCGTGAAGCAATTTCCCAGGATGATATGTACGGAGTTATATAGAGAGATAGATGCAACAATAGCTGTACATAATAGCTGAGTGAGTATTTTTACCTCGGGTGCTCGTCAATTTACTGTATAAATAACTGAAATATCGTTAGCTAATACATGAAAGATTTAGAAGGGATGATTGCGTTGCATAAATAATTTCTAAGGATACGTTTAGGGATGTGGGAAGTACGTGTGGTTTGACCTTCTCTGCATGGACTAACAGCCCCTTGTTCTACCTTAAGAAAAAAAGTCCTGAAATTATCGAATCGCTATTATTCGAAAGAAGAAAGAGAAGAAGAAAAATCAATTTTTTATCATTTTCGAATCGAATTCGATTGTTATTGTTTTTTCCTTCATATTTTTATTTTCGTCCAGGTGTGTATTATGCGTTATATGCAGAAATCGTATCTCTGATATTGATCCTTGCAGGGTTACAGCAGGTAATTACCTTTGGCCAGGCTACTTGCTCATTCCAATGTTCAGGATAAAATTTAATGGGGTCCCTTTTCCACGCTTTGACTTTTTGATGAAAGAAAAAAATTTACGATTCAAAGAATGTAAAGTAAAGTTGTCATCGAACACCCTGGAGGTATGACTTTGTAATCTACTTTTGTTATCAAGAATCCTCAAATCTTACTTATACTTACGACTTATGAAACTCTTCGTACCTACTAAACTTGCGGGAATCGAGCTGCCCAGGATATAATAACGCGGGATCAAATTTCAAACTGAAATTTAGAAATATCAATTTCAACAAACGATATTACGCTTCTCAGAGCCCACGACTGATACGTAATAATATATTATATTACATTTCTCTGATGCAGAGAAATGCCCAAAGGCGGAAAAAGATGAAAGATAGAAAAAACCAAAATTCAGTTCAACTATGCATGTACAGAGTGAGTTTTCTCTGATACCGAATGAGGGAGGGGCTTATCGGCGCAAACGCTTCGCCCCTTTGTATTCATACTTGTTATCGTCGTATCGAGAAACCCTACGTTTATCTACGCGTGCCGTCAAAACCACCAGAAACCCCACTCTGTTATTACTATCCGAAATAAGATTATACGTGTGGATTTTCTCGATATGACGAAAACAAGTATGAATAGAGGTGGAGCGTTTCCGATGATAAGCCCCTCCCTCATCTGATACTAGAGAAAACTCACCCTGTATAGCAAATTCCCATTGTAAAATTTACAAAAATCTGTTATTGTAGCCTGTTACTGTAGCCACTGTGGAAAACTTAATTTCAGATTATCATGCATCCGATGAAGCGCAGGTATAGACGGACAAGTATTTTTATCTTAATTTCTACATATTTGTACCTATGTATCTCGTTCGGAGGTATACATTTTATACTTCAATTATCATCGTCGGAAACTCGCGTGACGCGATACCTACCATAATATTCTACCATCAGTACTGGTACTGAAGCTAGAAAAAAAAAAAAAACAAAGAAGAAGAAAAAACGAAACTTTGAATATTTCATAAACATTAAAATGCATTATTCACTGCAGCGCTGTGGTTTCCTTTTATGTATCCATGCGCAACGAATTTCTTTATCGTAACTTTATCGGCTTGACGATAGTCTGCTAAAAAAACAAAAACAAAAAAAAATGTAAAATATTCAGCAAAGTGTTTGATTTTTTCCCTTTTTTTTTTCTAGTTTTTGTGAGGATCTTTTCACTGGTAAGTTTGAAGCTACTGCCGCAGCCTGCACAAAAGTAATGGGATATGAAAGTAGCGTTTCTTTTTACGAGGGTAGCTCGACTATCGGGGTAAGGTCGTTTTACACAGGTGCGGCAGCGAGTTTTTCTGACGTACTAAACGAGCTGCAGACGAACGTAAATAACGATATTAACCATTTTCAATTTGAATAATTAACGTTACTTATCTATGTATATGTTTCTATAAACTTGGTGTACTCGATTGATGGTATAACGTGATTTCAATTTAATACCCCAAGATCTTTGATGAATGTAATAATACTTGGGACATTAGGTATGATTCAACTTAATCAATACCTCAATTGTTCAAATTCGGTTGAATTATATCTGTATTCTGTCGAGTCGTGAATTGAATTATGAAATTACTCGTACTACTACGGGTGAGGCGCAAAGCTTTGAAATTGATTTCACGTCAGCATAGGTATATCGCAAATCGCAAACCTTTTACACGCGATGTCAAAGTGACAAGTTGCTTTATTAGGTCGGCCGGGAAGTGGGTACGTTGGACCCTTTAAAAATCAAACGCAAAAAACTTTTACAAGTTCAACAAATTTTCTTCGACAATTTTCTACAAGGGAAAAATTACTCCAGTACGTAAAATTCCGTCTATAGTTATCTACGGCTGTTGTCCCCATTTCCCAAACTGTAGGGTTCGCCTTAATCGGAAAACGTAATCACTGTCTCATAAATTTTTAATTTCCAATGATCCTGAATCGGAGAAACCCTTCGCAGTTTATAGCCACGATGCGCAGGGGTTGTTCTTGGCGGCTAAAAATGACTCTGAATCAATTGAACGAATAGCGGAAAGATTCGAAAGCCGTAGGCAAAGCAGAAAATCGATATTCTTATCGTCGGAAGGGACGCTTAGAACGACCTTGACCACCGAAACGACGCGGATTTTAAGCTCGAGTTTTATTGAAAAAGTAAAGCAAAGGTGTGATGCAAGGCGGAAAAACAATCTGCAAGTACATGAGTCTATAGGTATATAGCTGAAATTTTAATCATAAGAATACCTCGAGGTTTCAGATATCGCACCGTCATCATCATGTCAGTAAAGTAGGTACGGATCAATTATTTGCGGTGATGCTCCGTGCGGAATAACGCGCTAGTCTCAGATAACAGATAATTTATTATCCTCCCTACTTCTAGTATAATCACAACGAGAGGCGTCAAAAATCATGATTAAAATATGATAGGCGTCTGGTCTTATGTTGCAAAAATATTTTCTCGAAAGCTCGTGCTCGGTGCGAATTTATTATATTTGCAGAAATTTATATCGCGCGATAATCCAAGGGAAATAAATATAAGTTGAGAAACCAAAGTTGTCTTTTCAATTTCTTGACAATATATAAACGATACATATGTATATGGGGTGTTCCACGTGAAACGGACCGGTTTTTGCCCGGAGGACATCGAAAAAGCGCAAGCTGAAAATTTCATCACTTTTTTGTGCCTCTTCAAAGTAATTTCGGTAAGAATTTCAAGGCGATTCGTGTGACCCTTCGAGTAGAAAAAAATGAATCACATATTTCCAAAGTTTTACTTGATCGAAAATTAAAACAAAAAATTCAAGTGGCACATATTTTAAGAGAGCTCGTTTACGCGCGTAGAATGCACTATGGAAAGTTATGATTCCGTTCACGCATAGCTGAGATACTTGGAGTTGACAATGTGTCGAATTAAATTTTCTGTGGCGATATATATATTGGACCAATAATTTTCATGCTCTGTAACTATTGGAGGCATCTCATGTAGTGACAAGGAATCTGAGTCTGAATTCGATGACTTCCGGCCAAAAACCGATCCGTTTTACGTGGAATATGTATATAGATTTAAAAAGAAATAATTTTTAAGATAAATAATTCATCGGGTTAAATCAACCGTAAGAATAAATCAACGTATACCGAAACGCAGTACACTAGACAGTGTGTAATATATCTACATAGTATATATGGATGAATAGACGCTATACCCACCCCTATAGATATATTACGGTGGCAGAGAGTTTTGGTAACCTGTTGCGGCGCACGCAGGCGTCTACTTTATTTCTCTCAATTTTATCTTGCCACACAACCATCTCTAGTACATACAACACTGTATACACACACTGGTACATATACTATTCAAAATTATACTCGGTGATACGAGAAAGGGTAGAAAAATAGATGAAGAGATTCATTTAAAATATTTATTGAGTAATAACTTGCGAGATTCACAACTGCCAGATATTATATTTTGGGCAATAACTGCAGCTTTCTTGGACAGTCATTTTTCTCTGACGTTTTTGGGAGTAAATTTGATCTACGGAAAAATTCGTTACCCTTAATCGGCCCTCGGGGATGAAATTTAAACATTCGAATATATTTCGGTGAATAGACTCATAGATCCGCTTGACAATTGTGACGGGAATAAAAATTGTTGAGTTTTATCTACATTTTTAACCAAATCTCAGCACGCCATCAGGTGGCTTTTTCAAAGTTGGGTAACTGCTACGTTTTTATTTGTTTTTATTTTTCTCTCATCTCGAGGATTTCTCCGCGTCTTTGAAATGATGGGCCGTAAAACTCGACTTGTAGCATACTGTATACACCGAAATCCACGGATCTGAAAAGCTCACACATTTACTATAAAGGCGTACGCACGTATGCACGAAAATACACATAATTTAATGTATATATGTGTAGACGGGAGATACATGTACATATACATAATACATATGTACGTAGATACATACCGGCGCGATTGGCAACGAGGGAAGGATCTGCGGCGGTAGTCGGCACTCGACGCGCAACCCCGGATCGTCAGACACAGCGTCGCGGCGCCTTCGAGGTTGTACGTAAACTGTAAACAGAGAAGTGGGTTTGGGCAACCCTTAAAAAGACGTGTTATGACTTCCTGTTTTTTGGTGCATCTTCGGTGTAATCTTGTAGTCGGTGATAACCCGTTTTTAATGACCGTTTACCGAGCCACTAATTACCGGTATAATTTTTACAGACGTAACCTAATCAAGGAAGATATTTAGGTGCGAAAAAATAACCTCCGCTGCGTTGAAATTACACAATCTAAATCAGATAATAACGAGATGCCTTCCTTAATCGTGAAATAAACAATAATAAAAAAACCAAAAAACCAAAAAACAAAAACAAAAACTGTGCCGCCATTTTCTCATATACGTATATAAATGAAAGAATATAGTATATACCTAACGTACATCTCTGTATGTATACAAGAATTAATATATGTGAAGAAAACATATTAGATCAAACATAATTTTAGAATTTTCTAAGTGAACACAATCAGTCGATCTTTATATCGTACAACTATAACTGTGCAATTTTTCGCCAGACTCTCAGAGCTTTATCGAGAAGATTAATTACCGATAATTTTCATAAAATTTTGACCGTAATTTATGGGCGTTAAATCACCCAAAGTAAAGGTAATTTCCTAAGTGAAAAAAAGAAGAAGAAGAAAAAAAAAAACTATATTTTACCTAGTCAGTTTACGCAGAATTTACGATTCAGACAGTTCAAATAATAACATTATTACATACTTGGTAAATTTTCTATCAAATATGCAGCGATAACAAAAAGACAATAACGTCACGATTCCCGCCGTTAAAAATAAAAAATAAATAAAAATAAATACAATCATTCGTTATACGATATACGCATTATATTGAACGTAGAAAAGGAAGAAAAAAAGAAAAACTGAAAGTAAACGTAGGAATTACATTAATGTCCGTGACCTCGTCGGTGTCGGTAATTATTGAACCCCTAATTCGATCGTTCAAGTTGCATACTGTGTTTGAAAAATAAAGTAGCTCTGTATCTACGAATCGAGTGAATTACCAATAATCGATTACTGTTACCGTATTAGAAAAATCATAAACGATTCATACCCAAAGGGATATAAATAATTAATAAGCGCGATTTGGGTTTTGTAATAAACTTTGGAAATCGACAAATCGATTATCGCTAGGCGTTAGCGCTGGTCCTAGACGAACTCGTCAAAGTGCCCGACAAATTGTCCGAGGTATTTGGGGATGTGCTGAAGTTGGCATGCGGCGGCGGGGACGGGGACGGGGCTGGGGGCGGACCCGGGGCCGTCAACGAAAAGACAAACTCCACTAGCATGGTCAGTAAAATTGGAGTTGCAACTGGTATTGCGAAATTTCGGGCCCGGGGTAACCAGCGGACTGGGGCTCGATCACCCCTCTGTTCAGTAGCCACAACAGACAGCGCTGACAGCACTATTTCCACCGCAAGTTCCGAGGTATTTGTTATCACACCTTTACATCATGTAAAATCGTCTACTTCATCTTTACATATGCGAATTCCGAATGGAATCATTCGTTGTGTAATAGGTAGAACGTGAATGATTTATTCGTAACGCAAACACACCTGCAATTACGTTTCATAAAATTCATTAGACCATGCGCCGCTCAAATTTCCACAGGTATAGCTGCACGCCTGTGGGTATAGGTATATGGACCTGAGTTTAAAGCGGCAGTAGTAAACTCCGAGTGTAGTCGGCCAGGAATAAGGTCGGCAAAGTAGAGGACTGTGGATGTATGATAGAGACTTTAGTTCTAATTATTATTTTAAATGATTAAAAAACGTTTACCAATAAAATCGAATACGCTGGAATACGGGAAAACGAAATTCTAGATTTAATATAAATGGAATTAGTCCCACAGTTATCGAGCTGTGCTGTATTGAAATTTCAAATTTCAATTCCTTTGATTTTTAAGTTATTTTATATTTGGCCAAAAGGCTCGGTGCTCCGTTGGATTTTTTTTTTTTATATAAAGCACATGGACTGTCGCTGACGTTGAGATATCAATACTTTTTTAAAAACGCATACTCATCCCTCCACTTCCCAAATCCCTCGTTCTATTTTTTCTTATTTTTTTTTCTTTTTTTATTCGCTCGGATTCAACATCGGATCTAGAAATTATTCAAGGCAATCCCGTACCGAATTTCGTTAAAGTCATTTGACTTCTTTGGAAGTTAGTCAACGGTTGAAGAACCTGCAAATATCCCTCTCTCCTCTCGTAAGGGGAAACTGAAGCTGAGCTTTCAATCAGGGCGCGAGTATAATCGCAAAGATTATTTGCTAAATAATGTGGTGAGAAAGTTTTTCGAAACTTGTCCATGAACTTGAACTTTGACTTATTCCTATCTACGAATACAATGCAATGTATTATCACATGCATACACGTGGGAAAATCAGCATGCTGTTCAATCTTCTCGCATTATTGTCGCGACGCATTTAACCCCAGAGTATCTAATACGATATGAGTTTGGTCAGGAAGACCAGAACACTACGGAGAATACCACAACAGATTTTGGGTTCTTTCATTTATGTAGGAAACGGCTGTGGGAACGTTCCTGAATTTTTCATTCACGTATTACGCTGTGATTGTACGAAAGTAGTGAATCTCGGATACTGTAGGCCAGACGCTGCCCCTAAAAAATCGCTCCCTGTTTTTCGCCTTTGACTTCTTTTTGGTTGAACTATAGTTCCATTCTTGCAAAGCCAATATGATTGGCAGTCTTTCCTGTGAATAAATGTGAAAAAGAAAAAAGAAAAGAGAATTGGTGAAACGAAGCAGACTAAAATAGACGATAAGTAAAATAGTACAAGTTTTAGTTCCGAGCTAAAGCTCGGCCAGAACGTTGAAGATGTATCGTATAGAACAGCCGGGAATCTCGCACTTGTTGCGTTTCGTTCTCAGAGTAAGAGAGAAGAATGACTGCAGTATGCAATGTAAGGAACGGGTGTAGACGATCGAAAATAAGGTAATGAAATTTCATTAGATTCAATATGATAAGTAGCTAATGCTATGCTTATTAAAAAGATATTTCAACTTTCTTAGCACACAGACATTACAGTCTGCAAAGTTTCACGTCAATTTCTAGAGCTCGGAAACTCGACTCCTTTACACATAAATAGGTATACGAA
The DNA here is from genome assembly GCA_963978835.1 of Tenthredo scrophulariae. Classification (NCBI taxonomy): domain Eukaryota; kingdom Metazoa; phylum Arthropoda; class Insecta; order Hymenoptera; family Tenthredinidae; genus Tenthredo; species Tenthredo scrophulariae. The sequence goes on from OZ022232.1 coordinate 9,508,728, forward strand.
TATTTGAGAGTATTCATATTCCAAGTCCAACTTACTGAAAAGATGTCGGAATATATCGGTTGTATTTTTCTACAACTAGCTAAGTAAAAGTCCTCATTGTTCCTTTGCTGATTTTTAAATTCTTACTACTTCGATATAATATAGAAACGCATTTGGCGATAAATACCAAAGGTCAATACCAAACCGAGAAACGAAATGACTATTGTTTATATTTGAAAGTGTAATTTCGCCAATCTCTCAACCCTTCGTCGGTATTCTCAAATCACTTTACTCCCTCATATAAAATGTATGGTTGGTTAGTTATAAGGTCAAAGGTTGGCGATTAGCTTAGCAAAGGGCACTGAATTGGTTTTACGTTAAGTGCAATAGGGCGGTAAGATCGTTCTCCGCTATCGTTGTCAAGGGGATGTCAACTTACCACCGTTAAATACCCTATATAGGTAGATATATACATAAATATCCTGCTAGCGGGCCATTGGATAAGGTCAGAGGTCAAAAGCTCTAAAATAACGTTATAAGTTAATTGTAAAATTTGAAAAGGGTATAAACTATTATATACAGCGCAATGCGGTTAGGGTGAAGATTGTCTTCTGACTTATGCAAGAGTTCTAGTATACGTATGTGAGTATCAATATTTACCGGAACTCCAAAGCTCACCAATAGTCAATTAAATGTAAAGTGCTTCATGGAATCAGTACAACGATATTAATTAACTATTGTTAATTGTGAGACGAGGGTAAGGAGGAGAAGGAGCAGGCCCGATGAAGTTATTGTTTTTGTATTTGGATTTTGAGAGAGGTAATGCGTCCGGTGTTGAAAATAATTCGAAAAAGATTGTCCACGAAAAGAAAAGGCGAAGAAAAATATCGCTAGGAAATTATTATAGCTTTTACTAATATTATTAGCTTCCGTGTTGCGATAGATCGCAACCTGTCGGGCTTACATCCTCGTACAAAGATACTCGGCAATTTCAATTAGCTGTATAGCAAAATCAATATGGAACACATTCGCCTATAATTAAACACGCGCAAATCCCTACTGTTTGAATGTGTGTGTGTGTATAAAAGGAGCAAAAATTCAATTTATTTCTTACACTCCAGAGGCGAGTACCCTGATATCGAAAGTCACGCAGGGATTTAGGCTCGTCATTCCGTCTAATTAGAGTTAAAAATCACCGTCTGATTTAAGCTCGGATAAAATTTACCCATGTATAACGTATAAGTACACTCGTGTTAATAATTAACGATGATACACAGCTACGCCCGGTATACCTTTAATAACGATTATCCCTGCGTTATGACTGACTAATATACTTGAGTAATTAATGCAATGGGAAATTCGATCAAACCCGTACCGCTATACCGTGTATTTCGGTTCACCAAAAGTCGAACGATCTTTGGTGATCAATTGTGAACGAAGAACTTGACTGATTGTGAGACGGTTGTTAATTAGTAGTAAAAAGCAAGAGAAAAGAAAATCGAAAAAGTGAACATGTGCTCTGATAAATCCCTAAGGGGTATGCCGCCGGCTTTAACACTTGTTGATATCGAAACAAGAAATAAAAAAATAAATAAAAAAAATTGCAAAAAAAAGCAATAAACGAAAAAAGGAAAGCCTCGGAAATTTTCTTTCACATTAGTTTAATTTGTGACCTATTTGTGGTGCAGATAGGTATAAAACCGTGAGGGTATACTCTCGAGATTTGTGATTTTATATATTTTCAGTTAGAATGGGGTGCGGAGGAGAAAAGGGGCAAAAAGCACCCAACCCATAATTCCCTTCTCCCTTTTCCACCCCTTAACGCTACGCCATCCCTATAACATTCGCCCCAGTTGCTCCGGTCGCCCGCGCCACTCCGAGAGTATCGACCCGCGGCGGAGGGTGGCTTCGCACAAACCCTCATCCTCCCTCTCTTCACCATCTAGTCATCCTTCTTCGACGGCCTCCTTCTACCAGGGGAAAGTTCGGGCTTTACTTTGCTCGCCCGTGCAACAGCCAACCCACCCAGCTACCCTCGTGCTTTACCTCCCCATAGCAGTGAAAGTCATGCCGCAAACTACGCAAGGACGAAGCTGCGCAGGAGACGTTAGAAATATATAAACGGCTGTATGACGAGGGGTGGCACTTAAAAATACGCGCTGATTGATTCCGTTTTTTTTTTTCTTTTTTTTTTCCCCTTTTTAAGGCATTCATTTTCACTTATATTTTCACTCCTTTTACACGTAATGACATTTATCCATGGAGCTCTTAAATTCCATAAACGATGAATGATTAAGGAAACGAACCCCTGTCGCCTTCAGCAATGAGAGAAGAAAAAAATTATCCAATTAATCAGAGGGTGATGAAAACTAGAAGGTTTAACGAGGTGTTGAATGAATAATTTTAGTAGGTTGGATGAAATCAACCATCAAGAAATGCAGTCGGCAGTTAATTACGTTAATTAGTATCGAGCAATTAGAGGACCGTTATACAAGGAGTTTCCCCGACAAGGAATTAACTTTTTCTTCAGAATAATTTTAATTACTTTCTGTAATGTCCTGCCATTATTCTTCCAAAGATTAACCGTCTCTTGAGATATTTATCTAATTATACACTAAAGCACATACGTAGATCGTATACCTGTGCGCACCTCGATCCTTTGACCTAATTATGTTTCAGGAATTCAATATCGCCAAGGAACAGCACGCTGTGCAACCATCGGCTGTTACAGATTCAGGTAAAGCCTTTCAGATTATCGATGCGAAACTGTTCACATCTGGTATAACAGGGAAAGATCATAAGCCCTGAGTATAATTTATTATGATCATCGAAGGTATTGGGCTGCCTCATCAAAGTCGTAGCTACCCAGGAGGCGGTCGTGCACTGGCAAGAACTCCTTCGGTAAGCTCCCAGAGCTCATTGGAAGGAGCTTCTGGTCCCTCGGTTCACCGAGGGTCATCACCACAGATCAGAGCTTTTGGCCCGGATGGTCGTCACTATCATGACGCTATTCATACTGCCTCATCTTATCCTCCAAGCAGGGGTTCAAGGTCTCGCAAATCTTACTTATAATTTTTATTACAAGTACTTTGCGTTACATATTTACGTACTTATACGTGTGTGCTTTTATTCTATAACAAAACTGAGCTTTATGTGCTTGCGTGGTTATGGCAGTATCTAAATCCCCGACGAAACTGTCTAAATAGGTATACTACATGCCTATGTGTAGATGAAAATCAAGTTGACGTGAGCAACATGATATGTAATTAATTAATTATCAACCTCAAAATATAATACGTTCACTTCAATTATAACAATTCTCGATGTCACCCGTTTACAGCCCTATAATTTATAAACTTCACAAAGACTTTGTGTTATGGCTGATCATTCCACCTTAATATACTCTCATAAACGGTCTAGGCTAATCCACAATTTCATCGACTAGTTACTATTCAATTAGTCGTGAGAGGAATCGATTCTCCATATTTTGCTCTATGGATAATTTCAAATCTAGATGTGACTCGAATGTCCTTCAGAAGTCATCTTTTAACTTGCAACAACTTTCGACTCTTTTCTTTCATTCGATTTCCAACTTTGAACTGCCATATCGAAATCTTAATCAGAAAAATAAAAAAAAAAGGCATTTTGGGTTTCGGTAGATCGCCGTCACCAGCTCGAGCTGCATCATTAGATGCTCGTAGCGCAAGCCCCGCAAGTTGCAGTGGTAGCAGTGCCATGAGTGGCACAGCTTCGCCTTCCCAAAGTTCTCTGGTTTCTTTAGCAACTGTTACAAGCTCGTCCGTGTCCTGCGGATCAGCAGGAGTCGCACACAGGGCTCGTTGTTTATCGCCCCTTCTTATACCACCGCCGAGAACATCCGGCAGGTAAATATAACAGCGAACGGTTTACGAGGATTCATATTTTTTAAATGATTAGCATGCCTGTAGCTTTTCCGAAAAAATTACCTCAGGATTAAAAACAATCATTATTTATTATGACAGTGATGGAGGACCTGCGCTACCAGCTTCACCCCTTGGTTCTTTGCAACCAGATCTTTATCCACGCAGAGATGGTCCGTTGCTCATCAACACGCGCAGGTTGATCATTTTATTTTGATGTCGTTTAATTATTACGTGGATTATCTGTGAATTGGCATCGGTTTTTTTTTCCTTGACCATCGTCGTAATTTTATTTGTATCAAATTTCTAATTACAGATCAGGCCCGAGTCTGGGAAGACTTCACCTGCGTCTACAGTATGACTTCGATAGATCAGACCTGAACGTGCATCTGATCGAAGCTCATGATCTTGCTGGTAGCGATCAGGGCGGATTTAACGACCCTTATGTGAAACTTACTCTGAGCCCAGAAGTGGATGCCAGGAAGAGACAAACATCAATATTTCGAGACAACCCCAATCCATTTTTCGACGAACATTTCAAGTTTCCAGTCAGCTATGAAGAACTACAAGACAAAACTCTGGTGTTACAGGTAATTAATGGTTTTTTTCATAACGATTATCGACTGAAGCGATTTTACGATGCACTACGTGCCCTACATACAGTTTTGTTTATTACTCAAAACAGGTATTTGACTACGATCGTTATTCAAGAAATGATGTGATAGGATCAGTCCGCGTTATGATGGATAAATTAGAATTGGTTTCATCGACATCGTCGGTTGAAGTATGGGGCGAGATTGCCAGGGAGAGAAAACCACCCGAAGAAAGACAGGAAGTTTTACTCTCACTTTCTTATCTCTCAAAAGCGGAGATACTGACCGTAGCCATGTTGAAAGCTCGAAATCTCTTCCCTCCTCAGGTGAGTAAATAAATGCAATATCTATAAGTATAATTTTATTATTCATATATACGCGTCTTCGGCTGAAATCTTAATTTGAATAAAAATTCTCGGTACTACATCTTTTATTAAATTTTCTTTACTCAAACAGGACAAAGAATGTCTCGATGCATTCGTTAAAGTTTACCTTTTATCCGGCGATAAAAAAGTTAAAAAGAAAAAGACCAAGCCGCAAAAAGGCACCAGGGATCCAGTCTGGAACGAATCCTTATCATTCAATGTTTCAGCGTCAGCACTTGCCTCATCTGCTATAGAAGTGAGTGATATTCAATTTATCATTCAAATAAAATGCTATTTTATACTTTTTGTTTTTTTGCAAATTTTTTAACTATTCAAAAACTACTCTGTCCAATAGATTTGCGTACTGGATTCAAGCAGTGGAAATAACACGCCAGTGGGCACTTGCACTGTCGGACCAGGATCAGGATTAGTCGGAGATAAAGCCGACAGTCTTGGTCGAGAGCATTGGCTCATTGCGACTCAATCTCCGTCTAAGGCAATCGCCATGTGGCATCCCCTGCATTAGCGTATTAAAATATGAAAAGAATGAACCACTCTAACCGTAAGTATATCGATCATGGCGCTATATTTATTACAGGGAAAGAAAACGGAAGAGTAAAGAAAAGACAAAAAATTCTCTATATATAACATGTATAATGGAATGATTAGACCTGACCTACCCTATAATGATTCTATCCTATAATTGGATGAGTTTTTTTTTTCAATTCTATTTCATCAACGGCATATAAGTAAACAATGAGGAGAATTCTCATTCCTTTCGAATAAAACGACGTAAATATACATATACTTTCTGTTGTACTGCGGGCGCACAAAATTGATGATTTTAAACATTCAACCCCATGCACAACAAGAAACTGAACTGTCAATTAGAAGTTGAAAGCTAAATATAACGGAATAGTCTGATATGTATTAAATAATTATAGCTGGTATGGTCAGTCAAGATTTAAAATATATCTTCGGCGAAAATTATTCGGAGAAGAAATTAATAACTGCGTGAGATTGTTAAGGGTTGAAGTACAAGCGATTAGGACACAATTAGTACAGACGCATACGGTAGTATGATAACATGCGTCCAAATCCAAAACAGGTCTCAAATAACATATATATATCATTAAGAAGAATATATATTATATATATAATAATATACATACATACAAATACATTCAGGGTGGCCACTCAATGTCTCAATGTCGATTTTACAAATTCTGGACTATCTCCTATTTTCCTAATCAAAATTACTGCTTATTTCCCGTATTTGATCTTTTCTTTTTCGCGATGTCATTACGATTTCGGTAGTTCTGTCGATAAAAATATTTTTCGAATTTCAAAGAGAAAATATTATATATGGGTCATTCTATTCCAAGTGTATGATGACCCTCTCAGATTTTGCACATTATTCTTTCTATGACAGCATTGTGTCTAAAAGGCACCCTCAATTTTTCTTAGATCTTTCCACAAAGCCCTCATTCTGGTTTTTTTACAAAGAAAAAACGCTTTTTTATTTTTAAATATGAAACATTTCCCAAACATCTGTGTTTTACACGCTTTTAACGTTATAAAAATTCCGAAGCGATCGAGAACAGCTCAATTTTTTCTTTATTTTTTCTGACGTTCCTAGAATTCTGTTTTGGTTACCAAAGTATTTCAGCATCTGCCCGAAGCGGGTTCACACTGTTCCCGAATTTTCCGGAATTTTCCCAACATTGAAAGCGTGTAAAACAAAGAGAATAGGAAGTGGGCAGCACTACGGATGATGGCTCAAAATGTTCTAGATATAATCACGGATTTTTGGGAAATTTTTCATATTTAAAAAAATGGTTTTATTTTTCCGTAAAAAATGAAATAATAGTTGAAAAAAAAAGAATAAGGGCTGTTTACAAAAATCTAAAAAAAATGGGGGTTCCTCTGAGACTCAATGCAATCACAGAAAAGATAATGAGACAAATCGGGGAGGCTCAGGGTAGGTTTAAATTCTTTCATTTTATTTTGAAGTGAAAAGAATTTTTGAAATTTATTGAAAAAAATTTATAATTTTTCTACTATCATCCATAACAGTGATTTAAATTCTTTGGATATTTTCTCTACGGCATAAATGATAGAAAAATAGAAATCGATTTTTTGGTCAGTTATATCTCAATATCGAGCTACAGGTTGTGAGATGAAGATTCTTTTTCATCGATGACTAAATTTGATAATTTATCGAGATTTACTGAAGAATGTTAAATTTTTTTTGCAAATATTCTCAGGCTGTTCATTTCTCTTGGAAATTGGCCACTCTGTAAATAAGTAAATATGATATGAAATATAGAAGATTATATAATGAAACTTTGGAAGATTATACAAAAAATAACAGGCCTACGTAAAGCGGACCGTACAATTTCCATGAATTGTGGCCTAGTAATTATATCTATTAAATGTTTTATATAGTATGGATAGCAAAAAAAAAAAAAAAAGAAAAAAATAATGAAAAAAAAAACTAATTATGATGTAAATTCTTACTGATATATTATTATATACATAGGGAAATGCAGAGCAACATAAAAATGCATGATCTATTATATACTGAGTAGTGTATGAATGATTATTCGACATAGACTCAATATTATGATAAATATTAAATACATCAAAGTATTATAATATTAATATCAATATCAGGTAATGAATACATAAATATTATACGCCCTCTCCCCGAGAATGATTAAATAATGTTCGATGAAATAACTAATTCAAATATTGGCATGAAATAATAATTATAACGATTAAGATAATACGTATCTATTACGTTATATAACTATACATGTTTGTCCTTAGTTGAAACTTAATTGTGCAAAAGAAGAAAAAAGCAAAAAGTAAAAGAAATTGAAAAATTGAAAATAAAAGTAGAACTTGAGCTACAGTTTCGAATTGTGAAAGTCAAGTTTTAACGTATATAAAAAGATTTACCCGAGGATTTACCTCATATAAAGAAAACCTGTGACCAAAGTCCGACATATCGCGATTGATAAATAAATTTTCAATCAAATGTTGACGTATTTCAACTTGTGTTCCAAAGAGAAAAAAAAAAATAAAAAAATAAAAAAAAAATAAAAATAAAAATAAAAAAATAGTTCAACTTTCTGTAATTATAAAAAAAAAAAAATCCACAATATATTATTATATTGAATTTGATATAATTAATTGAAATACTAAATGGATCCTATGATAATATATTATATATGTATACAATGTCTATAAAAAAGTATATTATATACCATATATTATATTATATGTCTATTAATTACCAAAAGAGCTAATGTTAATGTTATTCTGTTATTGAACGATAAGTATAAATAAATATTTCAGAATACCTATAGATATATATATATATATATATATATATATATATATATATATATTGATTATTGGAAGAGACACCATAAGACTCGAATATGAGCATGGTCCGAATCGTACGCTTAACTTATATACCAGATATCTACAATGTTCTATATATATACTTATACGATTTAAATTTAATATATTATATTCTACATATAGTATACATATATATATACCTATATAAAAATATACTTCTATATACCGCTGGATGAACAATCACTGGAACTGTTTAATCTCTGTATAGTTGTATACAGGCAAATTTCGAAATCCTGTCGATGTACTATTGGAATATGATTAGGTATAAAAGAATAACTAAAAATCAAATTATCCAGCCGAACGTACTTTAACTGGACATTCTAAAAGACTAGATTTCGTATTTTGGCTGTCAAAAAAAAAGAAAAGAAAAAAAAATGTACACCAAATATTTCTGTATAATTGTTTTACCCTGATTATTCGCTTATATATTAGTTTGTCAACAAAAATTTCCCATCTTTTGTGTCTGCTCAGTATGAATATTATCAAAAAGATCAAAATAATAATATTAATATTAATAATAACAATGTGTACTAAATGTAATGTGCAATTACTATTTTCTTGTCATATACCCTCCAGGGTAGTCTAAATAATGTTTAATCAAAATTTAGCAGGATTTTTCAAAATTATTTCAAAAAGAAACAATAAAGTTTATCTTTATTATCATATAATTAATTTTTCTTTTCTTCATTTTCCGAGCGATTTCTTATATATATATATACAAAGTATATATCTTACCTAAAAGAAAATCCATACATACCTAATATTGATATAGCTTATTGCAACATGCATTAATTGTCAACAAATAAACACTGAATTTCTGTTAAAAAATTCATGATTTGAGATTCTCTTGTCCATCAACATTAAAATGATAATATATAAGCTAAAAGGATATATTCGATGCATAAGACGACTATTAGTCATTATGTGTTCAATTAATTTACTAATCATCTTTTTATTCAATATATTATAGTTCATATCATTTACATTTCAGAACGCAGAGTTCACATTCTTTATCAAATTATCGGTATCCACTATATCCACAAAGTCTTTGACTCCTGCTGGACGAACCGATAAACCAATGCTAGCTCCATTTTCATGCCATTTCGTCTTCAGTTTAACACAGCATCCCTTTCCTAAATTAGAACAATGATAATTAAGATTAGTGTCTAGATTTCCAATGAATCAATAGTCATTATCTTTAGCAAACGAAATTAGATAAGTCACCTAGTTGCCCCCGTTCATGAGCAGCAGCTAGCTGGTTAACTACTCGTCTTTCCACTTCGTATTTAATGGATCTGGCCCCGTAGTGAGAATCATATCCATCGGCTAATACGGACTCAACTTCTCTGTCCCATTTCAATTCAACCTTATGTTTTTCGCGTGCCCTTATAGCCCATGCTTCTAGTTCTCTGCTTACAAGACGTATAAGTTCTGCTCGTGAGAATGGCAGAAAGTAAACAATCTCGTTTATTCGTCCCAAGAACTCGTCTCTGCGAAAATGTGATTTCAGTATTGGACGGACCTGTGCAAAATGAACGTAAACAGAGAATGAAAATTTGAATCATCTAAACATTGGCATGAAGCCAGTATTCGTTAAGTTTCAAAATAGCTACTGACCACTCGGTCTTTGAAGTTTCTAGATATCTCAATATGCTCAGGCTCTTGATCTTCGTCTGTGTTTTTGTCCAAACGATGAGTCAAGACTCTCTCAGCCTCTGCACGTAGTTGCATCGCATATTCTGCTATCTCCTCGCTAGCCAAGTTCGACGTCATTACGAATATCGCATCTTTACATTCTATTGTCTTACCCTTTCCATCAGTCAGTCTTCCCTGTGTGATAGATAATAAAAAGGATTTGGAGCTGATTGAGTATATAAGTTTTCTTCTCTTTGATAATGAAAAGTTTTCCCTTTATCAAAATTTTTAGACTCTCTACGAATTTTCGTTATCATGTGTTTGCAGAAATATATTATGAGGATAGAATATTAACCGATCACTCATATCTAGACAATCTTTCTACATCTTAATCTGCGGGTAATTTACAATCGTCTGGTTAAATTTGAGATCGTTTGTAAACTCAAGATTTTAGTCATGATCTTTTAGTATAAGAACTTGTTATGTAATATATACCTCGTCGAAAAGTTGTAAAAGAACTGTTAACACATCGGGATGTGCCTTGTCCACTTCGTCGAACAAGACAACAGCACATGGGGATTTTTTCAAGAGTTTTGTTAACTGACCGCCGTCGTCGTGTCCCACATATCTGATAAATCATGTACAGAGAATCTTGAGTAAGTCCCAAGCAATGAGAATTCAAATTGCTTGAAAAGAGACGAAACAGAATATCTGAGCACATAGTCATTGTGCTTTTAAATTGCAGCCTACCCTGGAGGTGCTCCTATCAACTTGGCCATTTCATGTTTTTCTTGATACTCGGACATATCCAGTCGAATAAAACCGTCGGGTTTATTAGCGTGGATATAAGCTGCCAGCTGTTTAGCCAGTTCGGTTTTTCCTATGCCAGATGATCCAAGGAACAAGAAAACCAAGGGATGTTCTTCGTCCACCCAGCCATTTTCTTTCCTTCTTATAGCTATATAGTAATGTTTGTTAAGTTATTGCGTTCTTTTAGCAGTATACTCGAATTCCAAATCTTTAACACCAGTTTATCTCTCATTCAAGCGACTTACTAGAAGCCACAATAGAGATCGGACCTTCTTGTCCTACTATATGCTGCTTTAATCTTTGTTCCAAAGGGAATCTCCTCCGTTCTTCAGCTTCCTGGGAAAAAACGTAATACTTAAATGAATCAAATATACATTTTGAAGTACAGTATATAATTTAAACTTTTTCAAAGTAACTCAAATGAAAGTTTCTAAACCTTAAAAGATTTTAAAAACATTCTTTGAGTTATCTCAGCGTTTTTTAGCTCTTTCTTTAGCTAAACGTTCTCTGAAAATTGCCCAAATATTACAAACCTTTTGTTTAAGTATCTCATCATACTTGAGAGCATGCTTAATGAGTAGCTCTTTCATATCACCATCTTTAGCATAGTCAACAGCTCTATAACCAGCGTCATTTTCAATAGTCGGATTAGCTCCAGCATCTAACAAGACTTTTATACATGGTATAGAATCAGCTAAAACTGCATAATGGAGGGCAGTGAACCCCTGAAAACTAGCTCTGTTGTTTAAACGATCGGAGAACTCTTCTTCACGCTTCATAAGCACTTGAAAATAAATCAACATCATTATTTACAAGGTAGATATAGACTGAAAACTTTACAAGTTTTGCTAGGGAAGATATTCAATTAATATACATATTGCATGGATCTCAAAGAAATATATGGGGTATTCCACGTGAAACGGATCGGTTTTTGGCCAGAGGTCATCGAATATGACGCCAATGTAGATTGATATTCCTTGTTACTGAATGAGATGCCTCCAACAGTTACGGAACATGAAAATTATTGGTCCAATATATATCGCCACCGAAAATCTAATTCGACACATTTTCCACTCCAAGTATCTCAACTATGCATGAACGGAATCATAACTTCCCGTAGTGCATTCTACGTGCATAAACGAGCTCTCTTAAAATGCGTGGCACTCGAATTTTTTTTCAAAGTTTGGAGCAAGTAAAACTTTGGACACATGATTCATTTTTTTTCTACTCGAAGGCTCACATGAATCGCCTTAAAATTGTTACCAAAATTACTTCGAAGAGGCATAAAAAAAGTGATCAAATTTTCAGCTTGGTCTTTTTCGATGACATTCGGTCAAAAACCGTTCCGTTTCACGTGGAACATCTCATATCTACTTCTCATAATTGGTAATGTCAGGAAAATGGTTTTAGAGCTTTAGAAAACAAACTAAGCGAAACTCTATCCGTTTTCGAGCAAAATTTCATGTTAATATTATATCAAATCAGGTCTCACCATCTAGGGAGTGTAATCCCTTTTCCATAGCGGTTCTGTACACATTGACAAAGCCATCTCCTGCATTGGGATCGGCTCCTTTTTCCAATAGAAATTTAACTGCTTCAACTTTACCGTTAATAGCAGCAGTTTGCAGAGCCGTCCAGCCCAAGGAATGCCTCATATTAACATCTACGCCTTCTGTTATGACCTGAGATGTTAAATTTTGTAATTTGTTTATCTTGTTTTGAAGAACTATAGAATAATGTGAAAATCGTTTGCATGAATTAGTCATTTTTCTTACTTTCATCTTGAGAATTATTATTCTTAGTTCATTTTTGAATTTATACAATGAATGAGGATTCACCAATACCTTTTTAAGCTCAGGTATATTTCCAAACTGCGCTGCTCTGAGAAATCGTTTTTCTGTAAGATCAACTGCTCGTTGTTAATGATAAAGTGTAAACTGAATAACGTAGAAATAGGATCGAGTAAAACTAACCTTTTGTGAAGCCTGGAGCTTCGCATAAACCGATAACTAAACCAAGTCCGCTTATGACAAGACTTAAATTTTTATAACCTCTTTTTTGTGCGTAACTTTTTCTTTTCTCATTACGGCTTGATGACAGATTATTACCGGGTGATAAATACGATGGGAATATTGAATCTAGCAATTTGTGAAGTGGATATATGTGAGGAGTTCGTTTTTGTAATAAATAAGGTATATAACCTCTTCCATTCTGACATAACGTATCTCTTACTCGTCTATTTTTAGTTACGTTTAAAATGTTCAATATCAGCTCAAAACTTTTCGTGAATTTTTTTAATGGGTGGAATTTCGAAATAGAAAACTGTGACATTTTAAAACAATCGTTTTTTCTCTACTATTGTCACACTATTATCTTGACAGAATTATCTTCTTTCATTATCAATCTTACTCCAGCGGCCATCATGCTCCAATAGCATCATCCCTATGGCAACTTGAGGGGCAAATTGTTTTGTCATCTCGCGGTTGCATTGGCGAACCACTTATATTTGGTCCCTAAAATTGACGCGCCTTATTGTTTGCAACCCGCATATCGTTCGTATAATTTCTATATTGAGATTGCATAAAGTGAATCCATGCCCGCTACGCGGCGCACTAGCTTAGCTCCTCTTTCGGGCTCCGTATACTTAGCAAGCAAATAAATTTAATTTATTTTACTATCGATGCGATCGTTTATAAATTGTTTGGGAAAATTTAGGAATATATTTTTGTAGTTCAGAGGTAATATATTTTTGTAGTTCAGAGGTGCGGTTCTGTAACTTTTGCGCTGACGTTTCACACATGCTAATTTTTTTCCCCGATACTTTCATCACATGCCGTAACGACACTCTCACAGGCAGCGCTAACTGTACTGATCGCATGCTATCTGAACGAATTTTCAGCGTCTGCGTTAACGAGACTCTATAATATATTCCTTATTTTTTATTGAATATGTATACTATGAAAATGTTATAATTACTTATTAAATTATTGTTTCAACGCTGGCTTCTAGCTACGAAAAGCCTCTGACTTCTAGCTTCTAGAAGCCAGGGGCTTCTAGAAGCTAGAAGCCAGGGGCTTCTAGTAGCTAGAAGCCAGCGGCTTCTGGAAGCTAGAAGCCAGCGGCTTCTAGAAGCTAGAAGCCAGGGGCTTCTAGAAGCTAGAAGTCAGGGGCTTCTAGAAGCTAGAAGTCAGGGGCTTCTAGAAGCTAGAAGCCAGCGGCTTCTAGAAGCTAGAAGCCAGAGGCTTCTAGAAGCTAGAAGCCAGGGGCTTCTAGAAGCTAGAAGCCAGCGGCTTCTAGAAGCTAGAAGCCAGCGGCTTCTAGTAGCTAGAAGCCAGGGGCTTCTAGAAGCTAGAAGCCAGGGGCTTCTAGAAGCTAGAAGCCAGGGGCTTCTAGAAGCTAGAAGCCAGGGGCTTCTAGAAGCTAGAAGCCAGGGGCTTCTAGAAGCTAGAAGCCAGCGGCTTCTAGAAGCTAGAAGTCAGGGGCTTCTAGAAGCTAGAAGCCAGCGGCTTCTAGAAGCTAGAAGCCAGCGGCTTCTAGAAGCTAGAAGCCAGAGGCTTCTAGAAGCTAGAAGCCAGGGGCTTCTAGAAGCTAGAAGCCAGCGGCTTCTAGAAGCTAGAAGCCAGCGGCTTCTAGAAGCTAGAAGCCAGAGGCTTCTAGAAGCTAGAAGTCAGGGGCTTCTAGAAGCTAGAAGCCAGCGGCTTCTAGAAGCTAGAAGCCAGCGGCTTCTAGAAGCTAGAAGCCAGGGGCTTCTAGAAGCTAGAAGCCAGCGGCTTCTAGAAGCTAGAAGCCAGAGGCTTCTAGTAGCTAGAAGCCAGCGGCTTCTAGAAGCTAGAAGCCAGCGGCTTCTAGAAGCTAGAAGCCAGGGGCTTCTAGAAGCTAGAAGCCAGCGGCTTCTAGAAGCTAGAAGCCAGGGGCTTCTAGAAGCTAGAAGCCAGGGGCTTCTAGTAGCTAGAAGCCAGCGGCTTCTAGAAGCTAGAAGCCAGGGGCTTCTAGTAGCTAGAAGCCAGCGGCTTCTAGAAGCTAGAAGCCAGGGGCTTCTAGTAGCTAGAAGTCAGGGGCTTCTAGAAGCTAGAAGTCAGGGGCTTCTAGAAGCTAGAAGCCAGCGGCTTCTAGAAGCTAGAAGCCAGAGGCTTCTAGTAGCTAGAAGCCAGCGGCTTCTAGAAGCTAGAAGCCAGCGGCTTCTAGAAGCTAGAAGCCAGCGGCTTCTAGAAGCTAGAAGCCAGCGGCTTCTAGAAGCTAGAAGCCAGCGGCTTCTAGAAGCTAGAAGCCAGGGGCTTCTAGTAGCTAGAAGCCAGCGGCTTCTAGGAGCTAGAAGCCAGGGGCTTCTAGTAGCTAGAAGCCAGGGGCTTCTAGTAGCTAGAAGCCAGCGGCTTCTAGAAGCTAGAAGCCAGCGGCTTCTAGTAGCTAGAAGCCAGCGGCTTCTAGAAGCTAGAAGCCAGCGGCTTCTAGAAGCTAGAAGCCAGCGGCTTCTAGAAGCTAGAAGTCAGGGGCTTCTAGAAGCTAGAAGCCAGCGGCTTCTAGAAGCTAGAAGCCAGGGGCTTCTAGAAGCTAGAAGCCAGCGGCTTCTAGAAGCTAGAAGCCAGCGGCTTCTAGAAGCTAGAAGCCAGGGGCTTCTAGAAGCTAGAAGCCAGGGGCTTCTAGAAGCTAGAAGCCAGGGGCTTCTAGAAGCTAGAAGCCAGCGGCTTCTAGAAGCTAGAAGCCAGGGGCTTCTAGAAGCTAGAAGCCAGGGGCTTCTAGAAGCTAGAAGCCAGCGGCTTCTAGAAGCTAGAAGCCAGGGGCTTCTAGAAGCTAGAAGCGAGCGGCTTCTAGAAGCTAGAAGCCAGGGGCTTCTAGAAGCTAGAAGCCAGGGGCTTCTAGTAGCTAGAAGCCAGCGGCTTCTAGAAGCTAGAAGCCAGCGGCTTCTAGAAGCTAGAAGTCAGGGGCTTCTAGAAGCTAGAAGCCAGCGGCTTCTAGAAGCTAGAAGCCAGCGGCTTCTAGAAGCTAGAAGCCAGCGGCTTCTAGAAGCTAGAAGCCAGGGGCTTCTAGAAGCTAGAAGCCAGGGGCTTCTAGTAGCTAGAAGCCAGCGGCTTCTAGAAGCTAGAAGCCAGCGGCTTCTAGAAGCTAGAAGTCAGGGGCTTCTAGAAGCTAGAAGCCAGGGGCTTCTAGAAGCTAGAAGCCAGAGGCTTCTAGAAGCTAGAAGCCAGGGGCTTCTAGTAGCTAGAAGCCAGCGGCTTCTAGAAGCTAGAAGCCAGCGGCTTCTAGTAGCTAGAAGCCAGCGGCTTCTAGAAGCTAGAAGCCAGCGGCTTCTAGAAGCTAGAAGCCAGCGGCTTCTAGAAGCTAGAAGCCAGCGGCTTCTAGAAGCTAGAAGCCAGGGGCTTCTAGTAGCTAGAAGCCAGAGGCTTCTAGAAGCTAGAAGCCAGCGGCTTCTAGAAGCTAGAAGCCAGCGGCTTCTAGAAGCTAGAAGCCAGCGGCTTCTAGAAGCTAGAAGTCAGGGGCTTCTAGTAGCTAGAAGCCAGCGGCTTCTAGAAGCTAGAAGCCAGGGGCTTCTAGAAGCTAGAAGCCAGCGGCTTCTAGTAGCTAGAAGCCAGCGGCTTCTAGAAGCTAGAAGCCAGCGGCTTCTAGAAGCTAGAAGCCAGCGGCTTCTAGAAGCTAGAAGTCAGGGGCTTCTAGAAGCTAGAAGCCAGCGGCTTCTAGAAGCTAGAAGCCAGGGGCTTCTAGAAGCTAGAAGCCAGCGGCTTCTAGAAGCTAGAAGCCAGCGGCTTCTAGAAGCTAGAAGCCAGGGGCTTCTAGAAGCTAGAAGCCAGCGGCTTCTAGAAGCTAGAAGCCAGCGGCTTCTAGAAGCTAGAAGTCAGGGGCTTCTAGAAGCTAGAAGCCAGGGGCTTCTAGTAGCTAGAAGCCAGCGGCTTCTAGAAGCTAGAAGCCAGGGGCTTCTAGAAGCTAGAAGCCAGGGGCTTCTAGTAGCTAGAAGCCAGGGGCTTCTAGAAGCTAGAAGCCAGGGGCTTCTAGAAGCTAGAAGCCAGGGGCTTCTAGAAGCTAGAAGCCAGGGGCTTCTAGAAGCTAGAAGCCAGGGGCTTCTAGTAGCTAGAAGCCAGGGGCTTCTAGAAGCTAGAAGCCAGCGGCTTCTAGTAGCTAGAAGCCAGCGGCTTCTAGAAGCTAGAAGCCAGCGGCTTCTAGAAGCTAGAAGCCAGCGGCTTCTAGAAGCTAGAAGCCAGGGGCTTCTAGTAGCTAGAAGCCAGCGGCTTCTGGAAGCTAGAAGCCAGCGGCTTCCAGTAGCTAGAAGCCAGCGGCTTCTAGAAGCTAGAAGCCAGAGGCTTCTAGAAGCTAGAAGCCAGGGGCTTCTAGTAGCTAGAAGCCAGCGGCTTCTAGAAGCTAGAAGCCAGCGGCTTCTAGAAGCTAGAAGCCAGGGGCTTCTAGTAGCTAGAAGCCAGCGGCTTCTAGAAGCTAGAAGCCAGCGGCTTCTAGTAGCTAGAAGCCAGCGGCTTCTAGAAGCTAGAAGCCAGCGGCTTCTAGTAGCTAGAAGCCAGCGGCTTCTAGAAGCTAGAAGCCAGAGGCTTCTAGAAGCTAGAAGCCAGAGGCTTCTAGAAGCTAGAAGCCAGGGGCTTCTAGTAGCTAGAAGCCAGCGGCTTCTAGAAGCTAGAAGCCAGCGGCTTCTAGTAGCTAGAAGCCAGCGGCTTCTAGAAGCTAGAAGCCAGAGGCTTCTAGAAGCTAGAAGCCAGAGGCTTCTAGAAGCTAGAAGCCAGGGGCTTCTAGTAGCTAGAAGCCAGCGGCTTCTAGAAGCTAGAAGCCAGCGGCTTCTAGAAGCTAGAAGTCAGGGGCTTCTAGAAGCTAGAAGCCAGCGGCTTCTAGAAGCTAGAAGCCAGGGGCTTCTAGAAGCTAGAAGCCAGCGGCTTCTAGAAGCTAGAAGCCAGCGGCTTCTAGAAGCTAGAAGCCAGGGGCTTCTAGAAGCTAGAAGCCAGCGGCTTCTAGAAGCTAGAAGCCAGCGGCTTCTAGAAGCTAGAAGTCAGGGGCTTCTAGAAGCTAGAAGCCAGGGGCTTCTAGTAGCTAGAAGCCAGCGGCTTCTAGAAGCTAGAAGCCAGGGGCTTCTAGAAGCTAGAAGCCAGGGGCTTCTAGTAGCTAGAAGCCAGGGGCTTCTAGAAGCTAGAAGCCAGGGGCTTCTAGAAGCTAGAAGCCAGGGGCTTCTAGAAGCTAGAAGCCAGGGGCTTCTAGAAGCTAGAAGCCAGCGGCTTCTAGAAGCTAGAAGCCAGCGGCTTCTAGAAGCTAGAAGCCAGGGGCTTCTAGAAGCTAGAAGCCAGGGGCTTCTAGAAGCTAGAAGCCAGGGGCTTCTAGAAGCTAGAAGCCAGGGGCTTCTAGAAGCTAGAAGCCAGGGGCTTCTAGAAGCTAGAAGCCAGGGGCTTCTAGAAGCTAGAAGCCAGCGGCTTCTAGAAGCTAGAAGCCAGCGGCTTCTAGAAGCTAGAAGCCAGGGGCTTCTAGAAGCTAGAAGCCAGGGGCTTCTAGAAGCTAGAAGCCAGGGGCTTCTAGTAGCTAGAAGCCAGGGGCTTCTAGAAGCTAGAAGCCAGCGGCTTCTAGTAGCTAGAAGCCAGCGGCTTCTAGAAGCTAGAAGCCAGAGGCTTCTAGAAGCTAGAAGCCAGAGGCTTCTAGAAGCTAGAAGCCAGGGGCTTCTAGTAGCTAGAAGCCAGCGGCTTCTAGAAGCTAGAAGCCAGCGGCTTCTAGTAGCTAGAAGCCAGCGGCTTCTAGAAGCTAGAAGCCAGAGGCTTCTAGAAGCTAGAAGCCAGAGGCTTCTAGAAGCTAGAAGCCAGGGGCTTCTAGTAGCTAGAAGCCAGCGGCTTCTAGAAGCTAGAAGCCAGGGGCTTCTAGAAGCTAGAAGCCAGCGGCTTCTAGAAGCTAGAAGCCAGCGGCTTCTAGAAGCTAGAAGCCAGGGGCTTCTAGAAGCTAGAAGCCAGCGGCTTCTAGAAGCTAGAAGCCAGCGGCTTCTAGAAGCTAGAAGTCAGGGGCTTCTAGAAGCTAGAAGCCAGGGGCTTCTAGTAGCTAGAAGCCAGCGGCTTCTAGAAGCTAGAAGCCAGGGGCTTCTAGAAGCTAGAAGCCAGGGGCTTCTAGTAGCTAGAAGCCAGGGGCTTCTAGAAGCTAGAAGCCAGGGGCTTCTAGAAGCTAGAAGCCAGGGGCTTCTAGAAGCTAGAAGCCAGCGGCTTCTAGAAGCTAGAAGCCAGCGGCTTCTAGAAGCTAGAAGCCAGGGGCTTCTAGAAGCTAGAAGCCAGGGGCTTCTAGAAGCTAGAAGCCAGGGGCTTCTAGAAGCTAGAAGCCAGGGGCTTCTAGAAGCTAGAAGCCAGGGGCTTCTAGAAGCTAGAAGCCAGGGGCTTCTAGAAGCTAGAAGCCAGCGGCTTCTAGAAGCTAGAAGCCAGCGGCTTCTAGAAGCTAGAAGCCAGGGGCTTCTAGAAGCTAGAAGCCAGGGGCTTCTAGAAGCTAGAAGCCAGGGGCTTCTAGAAGCTAGAAGCCAGGGGCTTCTAGTAGCTAGAAGCCAGGGGCTTCTAGAAGCTAGAAGCCAGCGGCTTCTAGTAGCTAGAAGCCAGCGGCTTCTAGAAGCTAGAAGCCAGCGGCTTCTAGAAGCTAGAAGCCAGCGGCTTCTAGAAGCTAGAAGCCAGGGGCTTCTAGTAGCTAGAAGCCAGCGGCTTCTGGAAGCTAGAAGCCAGCGGCTTCCAGTAGCTAGAAGCCAGCGGCTTCTAGAAGCTAGAAGCCAGAGGCTTCTAGAAGCTAGAAGCCAGGGGCTTCTAGTAGCTAGAAGCCAGCGGCTTCTAGAAGCTAGAAGCCAGCGGCTTCTAGAAGCTAGAAGCCAGGGGCTTCTAGTAGCTAGAAGCCAGCGGCTTCTAGAAGCTAGAAGTCAGGGGCTTCTAGAAGCTAGAAGCCAGGGGCTTCTAGTAGCTAGAAGCCAGCGGCTTCTAGAAGCTAGAAGCCAGGGGCTTCTAGAAGCTAGAAGCCAGGGGCTTCTAGTAGCTAGAAGCCAGGGGCTTCTAGAAGCTAGAAGCCAGGGGCTTCTAGAAGCTAGAAGCCAGGGGCTTCTAGAAGCTAGAAGCCAGCGGCTTCTAGAAGCTAGAAGCCAGCGGCTTCTAGAAGCTAGAAGCCAGGGGCTTCTAGAAGCTAGAAGCCAGCGGCTTCTAGAAGCTAGAAGCCAGCGGCTTCTAGAAGCTAGAAGCCAGGGGCTTCTAGAAGCTAGAAGCCAGCGGCTTCTAGAAGCTAGAAGCCAGCGGCTTCTAGAAGCTAGAAGTCAGGGGCTTCTAGAAGCTAGAAGCCAGGGGCTTCTAGTAGCTAGAAGCCAGCGGCTTCTAGAAGCTAGAAGCCAGGGGCTTCTAGAAGCTAGAAGCCAGGGGCTTCTAGTAGCTAGAAGCCAGGGGCTTCTAGAAGCTAGAAGCCAGGGGCTTCTAGAAGCTAGAAGCCAGGGGCTTCTAGAAGCTAGAAGCCAGCGGCTTCTAGAAGCTAGAAGCCAGCGGCTTCTAGAAGCTAGAAACCAGGGGCTTCTAGAAGCTAGAAGCCAGGAGCTTCTAGAAGCTAGAAGCCAGGGGCTTCTAGAAGCTAGAAGCCAGGGGCTTCTAGAAGCTAGAAGCCAGGGGCTTCTAGTAGCTAGAAGCCAGGGGCTTCTAGAAGCTAGAAGCCAGCGGCTTCTAGTAGCTAGAAGCCAGCGGCTTCTAGAAGCTAGAAGCCAGCGGCTTCTAGAAGCTAGAAGCCAGCGGCTTCTAGAAGCTAGAAGCCAGGGGCTTCTAGTAGCTAGAAGCCAGCGGCTTCTGGAAGCTAGAAGCCAGCGGCTTCCAGTAGCTAGAAGCCAGCGGCTTCTAGAAGCTAGAAGCCAGAGGCTTCTAGAAGCTAGAAGCCAGGGGCTTCTAGTAGCTAGAAGCCAGCGGCTTCTAGAAGCTAGAAGCCAGCGGCTTCTAGAAGCTAGAAGCCAGGGGCTTCTAGTAGCTAGAAGCCAGCGGCTTCTAGAAGCTAGAAGCCAGCGGCTTCTAGTAGCTAGAAGCCAGCGGCTTCTAGAAGCTAGAAGCCAGAGGCTTCTAGAAGCTAGAAGCCAGAGGCTTCTAGAAGCTAGAAGCCAGGGGCTTCTAGTAGCTAGAAGCCAGCGGCTTCTAGAAGCTAGAAGCCAGAGCCGTTGGCTTCTAGCTTCTAGAATATAATAAATTTCGACAACGGACTTTGGAAACCGCCGAATCTCTCTTACTTGGTACACTGAATAAGAATCGAATCAACATTGTAATGATTTTGCTCTGGTTGATGGGAAAATCGATGAATTCTTCTCGTCATTTCAGAATGACAAAATATCACGTTCCAGAAAAATTGTCGAAAATCAGGCATCATCTTTAAAATATTCCGTTGCGTATCTAGACGTTATAAATCGTTAAAATTAAACTTAATTGACTTCTATACATATCACCCAAGCTCTCAACAAGTCTCGTCGAGAATGCAGATTCTATTTGAAATTGATTATAGTATTAAATCAATTGAATAAAAAATTAAGGAGACTCTTGTTGAATAATTGATCAACTCAATTGCTATCTTCCAGAATTATTCAGGGATATAGGTCTATAGATTAAATTAAATTTTTCACCCTTGAATCGTTTGGTCAAAGATTATTTTCATATCGATCGAGGGTCAAAATCTATCAAAAATCTCTGCTGGTACTTATAGTAAGAAAATACTTTTTATTCTTATATACAATTTTTCGCATACGAATTCATACCTAAATATATAAATATATAAGCCATAATCATTTCGAAACATCATTACCTTACTTTGCTAGGTAATTCATAAATAATTGTCAATTAGTCAGCGTCGAGATTCGCTTAACTTTGTCGCAATAGCAGGAAAGAGAAGGTAGAGTAAGAGGGAAGGGGTATTCTTTCTTTAATTTCATAGATAGCTGAGATCTGAACCATCCCATAAGATAGCAACCTAATGAATTATTGTGGGAGAAATTATCAAACGACTAGGACGTACTCAGAAAGAAATTACAGTCTGAACTCAAAAGCCAATATCAATCAATCAGTTCAAAGACTTCTATGCTCAAACACAAATCTGTCATTACGTCCCTCGCGATCCGAGTAATTTCTCTGGTAATTTCTCCTGCCATATGCAGGGGCGATTTTGTTCTCCAAAGGTACGTCAGCTTCACTTCTTCTGTTATTTGTCCTGTCGTATTTTGGCGCAATTTTATTTTCCAACGGAGCATCCTGATCCTCATATCTAGCGTACTTTCGCCTGTCTGGACGTGGGCTGACTTTATTCGAGGATTTAGACCCCGACGATCCACCTCCAAACAAATTACCAAAATTGAACCACCCACCCCATCCGGATCTATCTTCGTCAACCATCTCCGTCACCTGATATCCGTTGTCGTCGACACCACCAGTGTCACTATTGCTGCTGCTCACACTCACGACACTGTCCTCGATATCTAAGTGTAAAAGAATCACAAAATAATCAGAAAACGACCAACGACCCCATAAGAAATAGAAAAATCAGTTTGCGGTAACCAATGATACAAGGAATGATCGCTTTTCTTTCATCAGCCTCGCTTATCGAAAAACTAATTACCACAGACGTATTTCCCGGTAAAATAGTATAAGCGGAAAAAGCCCGTTAATTTTTAGCGAACCAACAACCCCGGTGAAGCATAATGTAACGGAAGATAGAGGTTTGCATATGGTGAAAATATGTCTGGTCTTAATTGCCGAAGACTCCTCCAAGTTGATAGCCATTACCTTGAACACTATCATGATCATCGCTATCACCATCACCATGCGAACTGCCGTGTCCACCAAAGTGACTAGCTAAGTGACTACCCAAGTTACTACTCAAGTGATCACCCACCAAGTTAAGGTGACCACCCCAAACCCCGTGACCACTAAATAAGCCATGATGTCCAACCAGAAGGTCGGTTAAGGCGTTCACACCAAGTGGATCGTTATGTTGTAACCTCTGTTGTTGACGATGGGCATGGAGTCGATCTTTTCTTTCTTTACGACGCTTTTGAATATCTGAAGAGGCGTCCATTGGGCGCCTCTGGGCAAATGAATTTCGGGTTTTCACCAGGTTTCCCACGGCCTCCAATGTCGCGACAGGTATCTGGACAATAAAAAAATTTTCATTATCGATTCCCTTTCCATTTGGATTCAATTTGTCGAATCATTCATTAAACTAGCTGAATTATAACAGCTGTGCCAATTCGGTTTCAATAGATGTTCAGATAATTAGGTAAACTCACATTGAAGACACTATCAATGTTGGACCCGCCTTCTGGATAGAAGGATTGAGCCGCTGCGGCGGTTTGTTTGATAGCTGTGATTGGGATCTAAGAAATAAACGATATTCATGTGAGAGTGAAGCTAATACGTAAGAAGATAGATGATTGAGTGTATAAGCTGTTATCTAACAGACTTAATGCCTAGAGCTGAGGTCTTATATCATTATTCATAAATGGTGTATTGCGAGACAGTACGCACTAATCTTGATGCTCAATTACGTCAGTGTTTCACACTGGCGTAAGTAAACGATCCTTATTCATTACGAAGATGAAATGATGAAAAGATGGTATAGTCGACGTTTAAAACTACGCAAAGACTCACGTTGAAAATATTGTCGATTATCTCTCCGTTACCATTGTCAGATTGGCGCCTAACTCGAAGAAGAACATTCTGCAAATTGAGTTAGAAATAAGAAATACAAAGATTAAATTTTTTTTCAATGGATTAATGAAATTGAATTACGGCCTCAGAATTTAAAAGGAGTTGCAGCCAATCCAGTTGCCTAAAGGCTATAAATCAAAAACTAGTTGAATCATTAAATAATCGATTGAACGCAGCGGGCTACTTCATCCATCGATTTCAGAATATCTTAAGTGGATATGCGATATTTCTGAGGTAATATAAGTAATTCAATGACGAACAGCAGCTCATGTTTTTCCTCATATTGATCACACATTGACTTCACCTTAACTTTGTCTACTTACACTCGATGAAAACATTTACCGAAACTAGACCAGCGAGATACCAGTTCAGAAATATATACTTATACAATCTGCTTAATAGAGCGGTGAGAAAAATCTTTGAGCGAATTTTTGATTTTCAACTACATTGTGAAACGAAACGATTGAGATTCATACCAACGAAAGACGTTCTTCGAATATGAGAAATTAATTGGCACAAAGTGGGAATGGATTAATTTTCCAGAAACATTCATTACCCAACTGGTCGATGATATGGGGGATATTCACCTACTAATTACGTAACTTTTAGCATAAAATCCCACGCTTCTCATTTAATGTGAAGTTCTATATTCTACACGTTGGAAAACCAGCACACGGCCTTGGTGTTTGGCGCATTTCACAACTCTGCTTAGCCGGATCATACAATCTACTTAGGTTTAAATAAGTACATAAGTGAAATACTGGAAAAGCGAGGAACTTTGAACTTTTACTCCTCGTTTCATATTAGAGTCCGTATTCTTTCCGACAATTGGGCAGAGTTGTAGTAGAGTCTGGTTATATTTTCAACAGCTCCTGCTATCGTACTGTAGAGGTTTCTTGACTGTTGAAAATTTATTATTTCCAAAATATCCGGAAATCAATGAAGTCAGTTGGCCAAAATTAACAAAACACTTACGTATGTACATATATGCATATATTTGGTCTTTGGTCTTTTATGATGACTAGTGCGTTGCGCGTAGGTTCATTTACTTTCTCTTCATCTACATACCCGCGCAAATATGACGATATTGCGTACTTACGTACTTTCAAAGTAAGACTTTCCTTACGAATAAAGAGAAGAAAGAAAATAAAAAGACAATAAAACTGGGTCGTCACATGACGTAATTTAGGTTCACGGGAATACACAGTTGGATATATTATTTCTCCTGCATCTTCTCATATTTTCTGGAGGTTTGAATTTTTATCTTATCTTTTAAATTGGGGTTACTCAAAAAGTATACCAAAAAATTCAATTAGTAATCGACGATTTGTCGAAACACCACTTTGTCGTGAGTTCTAAATTATACCAGAAAATGATATGAAGCAATATTAAAGCTTCTGCTCCATCGTTATGAACTTTTCTTTAATATTTAAAACCAATTCGCCCAAATTTCAAACCTTCTTATTGATAGTGAATTATCAAGAATCAAAATCCACCTCTACGTTCTATTGCTTCAGAAAATCTTTCACAATTTCTTTCTAGTTCTACGCAGATGAGTAAAAATAATACTCATAGTATATTCAAGTAATACTTGATTGCTTTATAATCGTTGCAATCAGACAGAACGTGAAATGAATGAAATTCTCTTCGTTTTAGAGTAAAATGAAAACGAGCGAAGATGAAAAAAAAAACACTTAGTTTACTCACCGCTTCAGCTATTTCACTGACCATCCCAATCCCAAGTATTGAAATGACGAGGATTTTAATTCGCAGCATCTTCTTTCCAGGACTTGTTGATCGTGTGACTGAACAACCGAATTGCAATTCGAAGATTGGCACGCGCGACCACGACCCTGCCTTTAAGGGCAGCCGCCACCAGGACATCGATCCCACGATCTTTCTTTCGGCCAATCAGATTTGCTGCTGATCTCCTCGTCGGATATGGACTCCGCATCTCCGAGAGAATGCTTTCTATGCTTTCGCAATGTCTTGAGCTCCTTTTTTTTCGTCCCATTTTTTTGCAAAAAAACAACGCGTAGGCAACGTTTGCTGAGTTCAACTCTCTATTACGCAAGCAAAGACCAACCTAGGGACCTGTTCGGCGAACATTTTTCGAAAAATGATGTCAATGTCCCTCGCTGTCATCGCCAGACTTTTTAGGAATAGAATTTTCGCAATTGAACCTATTGTGCCGAAGAATATCGTACTTATTGTTGTTACGGAAATTTAGATACACGTTCGCTCGTTTAATTCACTAGATTGGAAGTCGAACTTCAATTCAATAACCCTAAGAGATGTTTTCTATCATGGTTTGAACATTTTTTAGTCAATTCGCTCTATTTTCTGAGCGTTTACAATAAAAAAAAAAAAAAAGAAAAAAACGGCCTCAAATCAAAAATTCTGTATATAAAAATTTAATTCATCGAATATCATTAGTTTTCCCCTGAATTACATCGATATAGGATATTACCTCGAAATTTAAAAAAGTTTAGAGGTAATATCCTTGTGCGATACGCCTCGTGCCTTACGCGACAACCGCTTTTTCCTCGATGCAATCAATCTGCGTAAGGCAAAGTCATGAAATCTCAAATAATTTTCAATCGTATCTGAAAATACTAGTAATTAGCTGCGAAAAAATTGAGTGGATAAGATATTTCTATACAATGAACCGGCGATATGAAAATAATTATTTCCTATGTGTGGGTATACGAACGCCCCCGCAAACTGCAATTGATGGAAAAACAGCGAAACTAATCCAA
Organism: Tenthredo scrophulariae; assembly: GCA_963978835.1. Classification (NCBI taxonomy): domain Eukaryota; kingdom Metazoa; phylum Arthropoda; class Insecta; order Hymenoptera; family Tenthredinidae; genus Tenthredo; species Tenthredo scrophulariae. Next base: position 9,534,841 of record OZ022232.1, read on the forward strand.
GAAGGACTGATTATGAAATATATATTGTACCCTGTTCAACACTTTAACGTGAGCAATTTTCAACTGTTAAAATACAGTTAATGTTCATGGTGCTCACCACTTGGATTTGGGTTGATTTCGAGGATTCAACGTGCCTTGAATACTCTAAGAAAAACCAGGTGATGAAATTTTCATTTTGCAATGGATGTTAGGAGCAAGATTCGTTTTATAATATAATTTTCGCTTTTCTTCCGCCTGTTGTATCACACCTATGTTCTGATTTCTCTTATCAAATTATTGTGTTGAATTTCGTTGCGAATAATTCTATTGCCATATTACAATGTAAATTATTATCAAACGATTATCTCTTCCGATGAATCATTCTTAGCCGAATTTCTTACTCTGTGATGAATTCAAACATCTGGCTCTTACCACATGGCTAATGTTTTGATGGCATTTATTTTCAAATAATATGGTGTATAAATTAATATCTAGACATCATAACTACACCTGTCAAATGATTAAGATTTATTCCGACGAAAGGACATAGTGTATTGAACTGTAAGACACTTGTAACCAGAAAACAGGTACAGATACAAATAAATATCGTAATAAATAAGGATACACTAAATTATTAGTAACTAAAAAATAGTTGAACTATCGATTCATTCAACTATTCACTTCTGACAGATCCAGTCTTTGGCGATTTTTAAATCTAACTATACAGCTTATTGATTAAGTATTTTTTAATAACACCGATAACGGCGATAAGGTAAGTATTTGACGTTCGTAATACTAATTACACAGTACAACAAAATTCGGATGGGTCTGATCCGAAAGATGAAACCTACACTGTCTAATAGATTTTTTTTACGCTGATTTCAAATCAGTCTCAAAAATTTCTCTAGGTGGTCTAGTGTTTGAGATAAAAAATGTTGAAGTTCAAAAAAACTCGGTAATGTGGACACCTGGAAAAATTGATAAAAAAATCAATTTGAATAGAATTGCTCGCACAAAAAAAAAAAAAAACGGGGAATTTATAAAACTCCAATTTCAATAGAGGAATCGAGATCTTCTCAATTTTTGTCGCAGAAATGAGTAAAAAAATCACAAAAAAATTTAAAACATTCGGAGTTCTTAAGAAATTTGAATCACTTGAAATTGCATTGTGAATATATTTGCAGCGAAGTGATTACAGAAACTGCATCATAAAGCCAACTTCCGGTGATTCAAATTTCTTAAAAAATCCGAATGTTTTAACTTTTTTTGTGATTTTTTTTTATTCATTTCTGCTGAAAAAATTGAGAAGCTGTCGATTCTACTATTGAAATTGAAGTTTTATAAATTCCCTGTTTTTTTTTATGCCAGCAATTCCATTCAAATTGATTTTTTTATGAATTTTTCTATTTGCCCACTTTACGGAGTTTTTTTGAACTCAAACATTTTTTTTTTCTCAAAAACTAGACCACCTAGATACATTTTTGAAACTAATTTGAGATCAGCGGAAAAAAATCTATGAGACCGTGTAGGTTTCAACTTTTAGGTCAGACACATCCGAATTCTGTTATACTGTGTTATTAAATAAATGACTTTCTTGTGATGGCCATTACAACTTCACGTTTGGATTGTCTTCTAGATAGGGTCGAATTTGGTTTCCAAGATCACGTTGAAAGTCTCTCGCCGTTATGTACGATTGCTGAAAATAAAATCATTATGCGATATACAATTTTCAAACATTTTTTTATTTTTTAATGAAAATCTTCGTTTCTAGTAAGTACTTAAAATTTTGGAAATTAGATCTAAAAGGATCTTGGGGGATCTATTTAAATTTACTCAAATCTGGCTAGATCTAACATATTAGATCAACGCAGATATAGAGCGATCCCGAGATCTGTTTGGATCTAACAAGATCTAAAAATGGATTTACAGGGGTCTAAAATAGATATCAGGAGATCTATTTGAATCTATTTTTTTCCCAAAATTTAGATCTCGCTGAATCAAATTTGATCTAATCCGAATTTTCTCGGGTCTTCTACTTTCAGAAGAAGCTGCTCCGGATGAAAATCTATCATTTTCAATATCATCAGCGAAAAGATAATGTGCGGATTTAAATCCATCCTCGAATAAATCTGATTAGGATTAATCGATAAATTTGCCAATCAATGAAAGCCTTACGTTCACTGCATCCCGCCATTCGATCCTAAACAATCTAATCAATCCTTTGACGTTTCTTCTAATGATTCCTTGAAGAGCAGTTCTAGTTAACATGAAAGGAGCTTCAGTAGTAGTAGTTGTGGTCGTAGTACCAGGATCACTTGTATTTGATGACGCTGTGTCACTACCGATCAATGAACTGCTGGTAGTGGTAGTGGTAGTAGTAGTGGTAGTACTTGAAGTAGGTACACCGTCAGGTGAGAAATTGTTGTTAACAATCGTGCCGATTTGGTTTGCAGCCGACTTGGTTTCGTTCACTTTCTAAAATTGAATTTTTTCTTAACATTTTTATCGACAGAGGATAAAGTCTTCCAATGTTACAGGTCGTGGTGGCTTACAGGCAGCTTTTCAGCTGCCATTAACCGATACCTGTCGGTGGTCATCACTAACATGAGAATCTAGTGATATTCTAGTTCAAAAAAAATGTGCCATTATATAAAGAACGATTTTCTGAAATTCGATTTCTCATCTACTCGTTAAAATATTCCGTAATGTAATTAAACTCGCGATCTAAATTCACCCATAAACTGATCGAAGATGTGATCAGAATTTAATAACATGGCTCGCAATGATGATAATGAATTATTATTCCGCTGAATTTATTCATTTTTATTGATTTTTCAAATCACCCAAATGACTTTCTATCAGTTATATTGAAATCGGGATATCTACAGCGATTGAGGAAGTAGCGAAACATGCGTTAATGGCATAAGATGCGCCTGGAAAATACAACTTAGCTTACACTGGTGTATCACCGCCTTTATTTCATACTGTCTTTCCTCACCGCTGACCCAGGAATGGATATCTATCAGGAATCGACTATTCTCAAGTATTCTTATGACGTATGACATTTCCCACTAGGTCAATCGTTCTGGAATACTGCTACATGGCAATTGGGATAATTCTCGAAATTTTATTTCAGTATTATATTGTAGCGAACCTGGTATCAGAGGGGAGCATATAACATTTAACAAAAGATCGCTTCGTCTCATGACATATTGAAAGTTATGTGAAACGTGATCGACGAATAAGCTATGTATACTTTATCGATAAAACGAACTTTCTCCGTTCCATGTTCATCTAATCACTTAATCGTTACGTATAGCGCGCTATGGATATGCCAATAAAATATCACCATGCCAAACCTCACTGCCAACGCAGCTGATGCAACGATTCGTCATTTTGGATTTTATTTTGACATACTTTGACAGCTGTGATCAAATTTTGAATCATTACACTCTAAAAAAAATGATCTTATAAAATCATATGCCTAACGTGAGATAAAACAACCAACCTCGAAGGCCAGCCTGGCTAAAGTCCACAGAAATCCCGGCTGTTGTTCGCGCACTTGCCTGACCCCTCGTTTGACCTCATCCGAGACACTAGCTTCCGCCAACATTTCATCCTCGACGGAATTTAGGAGATTCAAGTCATTAGCGTTCGGTACATAAGAATCCTCTTTCATCAGAAGCTTCGTTATCAGTAACGCAATCTTCTGATCTGTCGAGTTCTTGGCCTTTTCATTAATTTCACTCGGAGCTTTCGGAGGATTGACCTCACTGTTACGTTGTCCGATGTTGAAACTTTCATTTTCATCGAGGGGAAGGTAGTCTTGGTAATAACTCCGTTGGTCCTGTGAATCGGCTATCGTTTCATGATTCTGGAATTCCCTCGAAGGATTTTCAGTTACACGTAAGAGGCTTTGGTAATACGATTCTTGATCGTTTCGAAACTGGTTGGAGTACTCGTCCTCATAATCGTATCGTAACTGAGGTTGACTTGGTACATTTTGCGGCTGGTTATGCTGCTCCACTTGGAATCGGTCGATACTCTCGTAAGGAGAATTCGATGAACCTTGGTACTGGCTTCCATGATCAATTCGCAACTGGAACCTGTTTTCAATCTCTGGATAATTTGCGGCGATTACTACCTCCGGCGAGGTCCAATATGGCCGCTGAGGATTTCCTGAGATCAATTCTACAAGGCATGTCAGTAGCCATCCCACTGCTATTGCTTGCATCGCTGTCAATTCCATCTGTAATTTTATTTAGAGATAATTGTACCGAATTTCTTATGTTACTTAAGTAATCAGATAATTATACGCGCAACGAGGAATAATCACCAAGTAAACTTCATTCTCATTCATAACACTCGGCTACACCAGCCAATAATTACTTTCTCACCTTAATCGCAAAGAAAGTGATATATGTTGCGCGTGAAATCGCGTGCTGCTAATACGATACAATGATGCTATGAGGTGATAATGATTTATCATTTTAACGCTGTAGAAACTTACGCAGAGTGAACCGAAAGGAAACGCGTTAAGTTCTGGCGAATGAAAATCAAGAAAAATCCCGGCCAAGTAGCAATGAGGAAAAGCCACTGCGATTACTGTTGCGTAACGATTATATTCCATATTTTTTACACGAATCATCATAATCATTTGGCCGCTTATATAATATTAATATAGTGACGACTTTTAAGTACAAATATTATTTTCTTTTGCGATTGGATTTGCGGGCATTTTATCTGCAGAATAATTATTCGCAATATTTTAGCCAAGAAAATGATATTTTCAATCAGTTTCTGCGATTTCATGAATGCCTCTGAACAAGCAAGAGTCAGCATTGATGATTAGTCGGTGGATTTCCCTAGCCATTCCTTATCGTGTAATTTGATCACGACTTATACTTTCGTCGAATTCACATCGTACCGCAACATACTGTGCGTAATACCTGGTGATATTGTGCAAGTACGTTCCAAGACTTGCGTAGTTTTACTTGACACAAAATATAAAATATCTATGAAATACTTTAACTGTACTAATTAGGCCAGTGTTAATTAGCTCAGTTACTTATCGCGCTACGATGAATACCACCATAATGTTAATCTGTGGTCGTTCGCATATACTTAACTGAACCGATTTCGTTAAGGTTTTAATTTAATTCACGTCTCGAAATTTCACGTATTAATTAAGACAATCCATCAAAATTTTTAATGCGGTCGTTTACTTCTCAGATATACTCGCGCACCTGGTAGCTGGCTAATCCCACTTTATACGAAGAATTAGAAATTAAGCAAACGAGATGCGGGATTTCGTGGATTTGCAGTGTGGATATAAATTAAAGGTCTCTAAAAAATGATCAATCAATCACTTACAATCGATCTATGGTGTCTCCGAGAATTTTCTGACCACCGGATAAAGGCTGGAGAAAGACTGGGCAAAGTAAAAATGTCCGGTAGCGATGGTTAGTAGAAATTGGTGGGCAACGTATAGTATTGGGAGTTTATAGCTGACGTAACATTATTTTAACACTAAAGGACACGTGATGGCCCGTCGCACGTGCATTGAATATTATTGTGTCGAAAACTGTGGCTCATGGAACTAGGGAGCCGCTGATCTATAAATGAATTTCTACAACTTAGGGGAAAATATACTGGGCAGATGTTGTGAGCAGCTTTCGTATCCAACGAAAATTTCCACCGATGATAATGGTAAATAAATAAATAAATAAATTATAGAACTGCTTGGAGTAAAGCGTGGAAAAACGAATACGATATTCAATTTCTGCCTTAGCTTGTTCAGTCCTAGAAATCTGATTGCGGATTATAGGCTTACCTCGAGGAGTAATGGACTTGATTCGAAAGAAATCAGTGAAAGGCTTTCAAAGACAAACTATTCTGATTACAGTTATAGGTACCTGATTGATCTTGATTTTGGAAATTCTCTTAGGGTTAGAGAGAATTTCCTTCTCCACGATAACGGTTGTTACATACCGTTACGAAGTCTGGTATCCCTTCACTCGTCGAAAACACGTAACCATTACCTCGCGAAAGGCCGACATCGTGTTTTGCCCTAATTGTAAGACCGATAATAATTGCATTGCAATCAAGGCTGATTGAAGTCACCGAAGCACTGCGAACACCCGTAAGATATATTTCATCGATAATAACCACCATCAGATGTTGAATGTCGATTTTTTCTTCTACCTTCGCACAGATCAACTGATCCCAGACCACGAACGACTGGATAATGATTTACGCATAACCACGTGGATGATTCGAATACAAAACTTGTCGCACTTTCACTCTTCGGCATAAACTGACCACGTGTTGGACAAACGCCATTTTGCGTTATTGCATACCATTGTATAATCAAATTTTCTCATAACGATCTTGTCCGGCAATATTCACCTGCACTAATCGGTCTCGCTCCAATAATCACTCCTTCAATAATTATAATTAAATAACCTGACTATGACGTAACGATTGATGCAGTAAATTCTAGTCTTACACAACACCTTGTCACATATCATGAACAATTATTATCTTACTTAGATCCGTTATGGAAAAATTGTGTTCATGCGTTTTTTGACGAAATGGATATTAGTAGAATGGGATTTCGTGGGATATGACCGCCGATGTGTCACGCAAATTTACCATCTCAAACTGGGTCATCAATGAATGAGGTTTCAGGATCTCCGGGATGTTCTTATCGATGTATAAATATTTTTACTCCGCTAAAAAAAAATCTTTCGGTTTAATCTGTTAAACGTTATGCAAGATCAGTGTCGTAACTCGAATAAGCGGTAACAGACAACCTTTCGTAAAGTAAGCGTAAACTGTTGACAGTTTAACACCAGAATTCTGACCTTGTTCAGAGCCAGGTTTTAAATTGATGATATATATTAGAACCAATTTAACGTGCGATCATTTGCTACAAGACAAAAATTAAGCTCTGAAAAAATTTTCAATTTACGGATTACGGAATGTTCCCGAATTATAAAAGATCTTGGAACGCTCATATAAATAACTGCTCGAAAAAATTTACCGGGGAATAATTACACATCAACGGTATAATAAGTGGCGCGTTAAATAGCATGCAATTAGCATTTATATATTGCGAGAAATTTGCGATGACGCTTGCCAGGGCATTGCTCTTTGCTAAGCATCCGTACACCATCTTCAGACAAGGTCGTGGCCTTGATGTTGCTACTGGCGTTAAAATTTGCAGACTTTGTTGTCCCCAGCACAGAACTTATCGCACCGAGTGTCAGAAATCTCGGCGATTTAAACTGAGAAGATAAAACGTCGATCATTTAATCGATATTTCCATAATAACAAAGTGCATAATTATAAAGCTAATGTAGTTTACACTCTCACATTTATTTACCTTGACATTTTGTGCCAATATAAAATGACGAGATTTTTAATATCGAATTTTTGAATCAGGCCAAGGGTGGAGACAGCTCGTTTTCAATTTAGAAATTTCGTTGTTTTATCTTCTGAAGAAAGCCAAGTATTCAAAAGCGAAAGAGCTACTCTACACGAAGTGATAGATAAAATGAAGAGTCTGTCTTATCTCCTGTATATTTCATACCTGTGCATATATTTGCCGATAAGATTATCTTGCGAGGTGAGCTCACTGGTTATGGGTATTGAGAGCTGTTGCGTCCAGCTTCATAAGTGCAATCAGCAGAAATCCTTGTAACACTTTACCCCTGAAATTACCATTAAGTATGATCCCCAGCCACAATCCTATCATAATAATGTTATAGATCCATGCGATCTTGACCAACTAATTAACCTGTACTAATCATTAACCTTGATTGCTGCTAACACTTGGCGAAGAGGAACTTTCTCGATCGTTCTTTTGATTCGTCAAAATTAGCGCAGATTTTTTTTTTTCAGACGCAATTGCTCTCTTCAAGAATAGAAGCCAGGGTCACCAGAACACGATCACTCACTAAATAATCTGCAGTGTAAGATCAGCGCTGTCTTTCTTTGGTCATTATTTTAATATTTTTGTATATTTCTCGAGCTCGAACTACGTCACTCGGTTCTTGACGAATGGGTAACAACGGTGTCAAGGTATCGAAGACGGAAGTATTCTACGAAAGGTAATGATACTGTGGTGTACACTCCAAGGTGTACAATATTTGCATTATGAATCATCCGACTGACTTGGTGAAAAAAAAGATTTGATCTCTGAAATAGTTAGTTATTTTCCGACTATGTATTTTCACTGAGGAATTCGTCGCTATATAGCATTACACAAGACCGCGCAATAATGACATAACGCTTTTTGCGTAAAGGATCAGCTTTTCGGCGGGAGAATAGAGATCTTCGAAAGATTTATGTAACATTTTGCTTCATCTACGCGACGTTTTTTTTAGTCGAGAAAAATACTTTGGTTCAAAGTCATAGTCGCTATATATACCTGTACAAGTATATATAATATATATGGGTCATTCGAGCAGCCAGTCATGCTTCGAAGTCCAAAATACACAATAAAATTAGCACGATTATCAAGCGCGTAGTATTTGTTACTGCTTCTACATGATTATACTCGTCGATGATTTTGACACCCAAATTTTCGAACATCAGAACATGAAGTTGAATGCAAAACTTTCGGCTGACGAATCTCTGGAAACCCACAACTCTGCGTTGATATAAGATCAAAAAATTACTGAAAATTGTTCACTCACTTTCCAACTAGCTTTTTTTTCAAAAGCAAAGTAGAATTGCTTCAATTCTGCACACGGAACAATCAAACAATCACATTTCATTACCGTAGCCGCAAACTCACTAATAATCAGGAACTTAGCTTCAAAGCTTCCGACACCTTCAGAGCCTCTGTTAATGTTATACTGAAGAATTTCTTTCGAACAGAAATAAGCGAACTACGTCTTCCTGAACACGAGCTGGTTCTATCCCACAACCGATTTCATTCCCGGTTTAATTTTTCTTAAATTATCTGGGACGGTACGTTCCGATCTCTCCCGTTCTCTTTATGGCTCTGTCTGTATCAACTCCCTCTTTTAATTCACATAATAGTATTCTTTCTTTTGTTTGTTCACGGACTGATCCGTTCGCCATTGCTGCTGCAGTTACGAAACTATGCTGTAATTCTTCCACACCGCGGAGTCGTAATGGCTAGTCTTTTCCTGTTAACTAATGGGTCAGATCTTGGTTAAAAAATCGCTCTCCTCTCGTTTCGGATCGTTTGTTTGATTTTTTGTCAAATTTTATTCAATCGTGACGATTCCCATGCCAAGAAAGCTTCAAAAGCTCATATGCAGTGGATTTGTTGCGTAACAAGACACAACTGGTAATGATAATAACTTTTTCTGCATATTCGCGCATGTGATTAGAACGCGTTTTCTACTCATAGTTATGCTAACGTACGTTTGATTACAGAAGTGCGAGTCAACGTCCCCATCGCTTGAGTGAAAGACGCATACTTTTGCGAAATCCAGTTTCGAATATGAGATATGATAAGTACGAATGAAACTTTTCGGATTGACTCGCGATGTACCTACTCGATGATGTGTGAAAAAGGGTGGCTGGACAAAGGCGAATGTACTCTAAATGAAAACAAATAAATATTCCAAACTCATTGAATAATTCATCTGGCGAATAATTTCGCTAATTTTAAACTTGTGTTATAGTGGGATTTCTCGTTACATGCCTCAGGCTATTCGCGTTACGTATACGAGATTCAGATGGTCGATAAAATGCGAATATCTGATCCGACTGAAATTATTTTGCGGTTGAGATGCGAATTCGACGACTTCGCAGCACCAAAAAGTAGAACAACTTTTGAAACAAAATCGTCGGTAGAAATTAGCAACTTTTACTAACGACCTTAGCCGAAATTATTCGATGTAAACGTGTTGATATATAAGTTTACAATCATGAAAAGAACAACCTGCATTCATCGGCTCAGGTTACATATTGTAGCTTACCTTGATATTTTCGCGAGAATTTAATGCCTTGCTCGAACCAATAAAATCTCAGGTTTTAGGCACGTGCGCAGCCGCTCCTTCTGAAAATTATATCAAATAAATTTCGTATGAAAAACGAATGCGTAAATGAGCGACAAAGAGAGAGATTTGATAGTCATTGCTTATCATTGCTTATTATTGCTCAGCTATACCAACGTCGGGTATGAATACAATGAAGATAAAAGTCTTACATAAAAAATGGATGAAGATTAATTTCCGCTAAAATCGTTGCAAATCGGAATAACAAATCAATCAATATTATCGACGAGAAATGTAGCGAATTAACCCTTTTTGAAAATCTATACACCTAACGATTTGAATGAATTCATCTGAATCGATAATCAATGTGTTTGAAGAAAACTTACCCTCGAATCAGAAATGCTTCCGAAAATTTCTTCAGGTGTCGATAATTTTCTGAAAAAATTTATCCCGTCTGAAATGATCCTTGTGTAACGTCCGGTATTCTTCGAGATGCACTGGTACCTTAATCGTGCATCGATACACGAAGCTTGTTACACAACTTCTACCTTCTGAACCGCAGTCTTCTTTCAAACAAGCCACGGTTTGACTTCAGGGCACTACTATATACCGTCGAACGCATTTTGTCTAACAGCAGATTGCCCAGAACTGAGGAGATGTGGCCCAGGAGGTTCTCCTGCTCCAAAGTCCCCAGCCGCCCTCAAGGTCGGCTGCATTTTTACGACACTCATGTCTCGGTGATTCCTCTAGGTATATGCGTACCTGCTATTAGCTATGACAAAACGTTTTTACGAAAAAAAAGTGAATAAAAAATAATCTGAGGACACCGGACGAAGCTACGAAATGAATCATTGATATGAGAAGGCGAATAGATTGAGGAAAAGTTTAATTTTGTCCAATTTTTTATACACATTTAGTTATTTCTGTGAAATTTTCATTTTCTCGTTATCGGAAAGCTCAGATATGAATTACGACGAATTATCTTTCAAGCAACACAATCCCACCGGTGAAATGATTAAAATTGCGATTAGGGCAAACCGACCAATAGATGGACGCCTAAGGAAACTGTCCAGTAGATGGACATTTCTTTTTTAGCAATTGAAATAAAAAATCGATCAACAAAAAACTGTCATTTAGGGATTAAAAATAAGAATAGATATTGAAAATTCAAAGCAACACTTTACATTTTAGTATTCCTTCACGTAATTTTGTATCCAAAAGTCGACCGTCCATCTTTAGGGTGGTGTCCATCTACTGGGTAGGTTACCTAGGCACCTCTTATTCAATCTGCGATTAGGAAATGTGATAAAATTTCGCTAAAAACACAAATTTGAGGCAATAAACTTCCTCAGAAATGTCAGACGGTGTTAAACCTCACTTGAAGAGTGGGAGCCAGTCGCTACATTCTCTCATAAACGGAATGAGATAATCACAATGATAAAATACAAGTATTGCAGCGTAAAATTCAACTCTTTGATAAATCTCTGAACAATAAATCACCTCAATGCGATAAATGGAACGAAGCTAATCCTGAATCACTTTTCCAATTCAGTTTTTCAATGAGAAGTATACAAGAAGATGATAATAACATTGTAAATTTTTGGGAGAAGACGATTAATTATTTTGTCCTTAGTCTAAGTGACAAACACACCGAATAAATACAATTTCAAATCGCAGGTTCATGGTAGCTTCTTTTTTATTTTTGCATACATTATGACTTCGCTTCTTATACGTGTATGTAATAGGCTATTTCATATTCATCAAGTCTGTACACTTTCAAGGTTACTTCTAACCCGTAGATCGATCTGTTTGATTATTTGTTTTAAATTTGCATCATGGACTCAGGCAAACTTCCTTGTATAACAATGCCAAAAAAGTCCCTCATTTTTAGTCAAAATTTGTTTATATTTGATGCAATAAAAAATTCAGAATTACCACTGCAGCTCAAATGTTCGCGTGCAAATTGTCGAAATATAATTGCTCTATTATTATTATTATTATTATTATTATAATTTTCTTCTTCCGGTCCGTTGCAAAATTTTGTATGAATATAAATGTGTGAAACCTAGTTATGATAAGGCAACGATCACTTATGAGATTTTTACTATTGAGACTCTCTATTTTAATTAACACAATATTCATGAATATATACTTCAGAGACTAGTTACAGCAACTAAATACACCGGGGCAAAGGCCTGTTGAATTTTTATACCTCCTTTTCCAACGTGCAATTATACAACGATGTATTACTGCTGCATACCTCGAACCTCGTGTTACTCAAGACACATATGCTTATTATTTCCTTTTCTGTTTTTCTCTTCTTTGCACGTATCCTCCCATCGATGAAAGGAATAAAGAATCAGTTGCTAAATCTTTGTTTAAGCAATGCATACATCATATGCTGCAGTAACTAGCACATAAAAATGACAAACAGTGCATGCAGACTCCAGAAGTATGAAATAAATGAAAACGGGAATAATTTAATTATACTCATTTATTTTTGGATATAACAAAGACCACTTGTAGATATTTTTGTCATCCTTAATTTTATATTTTGGACGGTGAGAATAGAGATGATTATTCATTTATAATTAGTTTAATAATTTAGTCATAGGAATAAGGATTTAATTGTATGCGGTAAGGGTGCGCTAATAATTCATATAGCTAGGAAGTTGGCATGTATTAAAAATGCGAAATAATTCTTTGAGTAACGAAGGTTAATGAATGCCTTCCAGCTTCCTGTATATTCTCGAATTAACGTAGCTCTGAGGTAATGACTATTTGCAAAAACGAAAATGCCGAATAACCTTCACCAACAATTCGTTATCTGGTAATTAAGAATTTGGTTTTATTCGATCTTTGAAAAACTCTGCATCTACGAATGTTTCACTTCCAAATGACCGTTATCGGATTACCATATTGGGAAAATTCTAAAAATAAAAGGCTCCAGAATAATTAACCCAACTTCTTTACTTCTACGAAGTAACAGTCATTTCTATTGAAAAATTGTGAAGAGAGAAATCAGCTATTTTTATACCGCAGAAGGACGAGGCAGTGCTGCGGTGATTAACTAATTATTATGCAACGATTGCTAAATAACCAGAAATTTGACACGAATTTACATCCTTAACGTATGTTTATCCAAAAACTTATTGCATACCCAACTCGTGTCTACTTTTCTAGGTACCTACGCGTTAAACAGTCTATCGAGTCACTAGCTTTGATCTTATAATAAATTATGATCACTTTTCATCGATGACGAAGATAATACAATTAACAGATAATTTTACGATGTATTATTCGATCGTTTATTCACAAATTTCCGTATTAATGACAGTTTTACTTTTCACTGTGTCAAAAATGTACCTAATATTGAATAAGCAATGACAAGTCTTACACCTGGGTGGGTTTTTCATTAAAATAATTCCGACGCCTTTGAGCATAGTGAAATCTGGAGAAAAGCTTGCTGCATTAACCAGCACTCAGTTAGATCGGTGCCAAAAATGATTGGACTGATTATTATCTAATTAACTTATTTCAAATGATGGACAATTTTTGATATATTCACCTACTTGGATCAGCCGAGGAAAACTATGTGCTACTGAAACAGTGAAAACCTTATTCTGTTGTATATTACACTTCTAATATCTAACAAAACTATTTTTTTTTCATATTCCTTGACAATCAAACAATGTGAGTAATTTCATTCTTCGTTAAAATTTTAATAGGTATTAGAATGGTCGTTGAAAGGGTGATTTGAAAAATTTTCAATGTCCACCTCTCGATCGGTTCTGATTTTTCATTTAAATTAAATGCCGTGAATAAATTTAATTTCCTATTTAGACGAAATTTCTAGCTAAGGGTTTTCATTTGCTTTTAGTTATCAAAAATGGAAGCGAAGCCTTCATCTACTTGTATTAGGATCTATTTCAAGAAATATCAAAGTAATTAGCATGAAATAAATAATTTATGTATCGATTTTTTAGCCAATTTTATTGAAAAAATAGAAAGAAAAAAAAAATTTCAGGAAAATTTGTTATTCTATATTCGGAACAGATGGAGAAATGGAGCTTGAAAATTTTCAAAATCACCCTTTCAATAACCACTCTAATAGGTGTGTTCTAATACCAGGCAGACGCTACTAAAAATTTTAACTATACACTCAATTGATGCTATTTTTTGAATTCTCAGTATAAAAACTAATCAGTAACAATAAAAAATTACTTATCAATATTTAGTTACTAAATAACAGGTGCATTTTTTCGTGTCTATATCCGCTTCGATCGGAAATGTGATATTATACCGCGGAAAACACGTCTAGAATATAATTTATACATATTCCGAATGCGCTTTACCTGGACGAGTTCTGTTACCCGGAACAATGTGCAGAAGTGAAAAAAAATTCAAAATCAACTTGACAACCGGTTATATTATCTAAGAAATCTGTATATGCCAACTGTACATACTGAATTTTCTGTACTCCATCTACATTATGCAAGTCCTACTCGTATTATAACATGTGCACATAGTTCAAAGTCCGCATTTAACTCATATAGTTTGCAATCCGTCATGTCATGTCACAGTTATCGCAAATAAGTAAAAGTTTATTAATATTAACCAGCTTTCCCGAGATAAACGGATCTTAATTGGACGACATTACGTTCGTATAACGTAATACGGCGCGGTACATATATGATAATTATATAAATCAGATGACCGATCGTGACAAGTTTCCACTTTAAGTGTGAAATGAGGTTTTTGTAATTTACTATTATGTATATGTGGCAAAAACGAGATACAGCATTTGATAATCATTTTATTATTTACAACTGCCTCTTTTGAGGAAAGGTAAAAAATAGTGACATATATTAGATACTACACTCTATTCAGACGTTAGATTGAAATGAATGAAAAATTATAGCACCGTCGTATTTTAAACTTTTGTAATACTTAAAATGACCTGCGATACCGATTCGAAATTTAACCGATTCGGGAAGTTGCGCTTTTTCAAACACACTCGCTAAGAAAAAAAAAAAAAAGAAAAAAAGAAACATCTTCGTTTAATATTTACAGAAAAATGACTGCAGGTGTTTTTGGAAAATAACTTTACATAGATAAAATAATCACTGACTAACTACCGATCAACACTATATTACAAATAAACTAACGTGAAAGCTCCGATGTCAAGTTTGCTTTTCACTCCGACGTCGTTTTTTTTTTTCTTTTTTTCTTTTGACAAAAAAAAAAAGCTTTCATAGCACCGATAAGATATTACATTGATTTCGAAATATTTTGAAATATAAATTAATATCTATGGACAAAACCTTACACCGATAAATAAGGGGCATACTATATACTTTGGACACTCGAAGAAATAAATATAAATTCATGAAAACTATATCTACATTACGTAAACTGTTTGTTATTATAATTATGTCTACTAATGTTGATTCTTGCTGCTAAAGATCTCCGATTACTCGAGCTAAATTTTCGCGATCTTATTTTGGGAGACTAGGGATATCTCTCCTCTTCTGTACTCTATCGGAGGGTAAACCTTTGATGGCGAAAGCTCCGCGAAGAACTGGCTTGAATATTTCCAAAATGTTTTCCGTTCTGCGGGCTGAATTCTGTAAAAAATCAATAATAATGTATTACTCATCATTTCCATTCTTTCAAATACCCAAATAAATAATTAACTTCAAGTTTTACTCTAGACTTTCTAGTCTAGACGAAAAATTAAAACGTAGGTTCTGCGATGTTTGATTAGTCAAACTGACCAAATTGCTCAACGTCAATTATAAAATTATTAACAAGCAATGGAAACAGAATCAATTGGCAAATTCTAAGCTGTAGTCAACGACAGGATAATTATTTTATCCAGAACATTAGTCCTTGGGCTGATCTTTCAATATTCGAATGTTTTATACGAGCTCCAGATACCCATAATAATAAATTATACGATATCAAGCAACGAATGGCTATGCTGAATCTAAGTGCAATCTGAAATTCAATTTTTCGCACAATGTTGTACTCCATAAGATTCTACGTATAGTTTATATACAACTTTAATGATAAATAGTAAATAAATAATAAATGTTTTAAAGAATTTGTATAACATTTATAAATGCACCAAGCTTTTCATGTCCATGAAAGGAACGTTCGGATTCTATACGTATATTTCATTGGACGTAATGCGTGTTGCAACAGAAAGTGAAGGGAGGTTGACATAATTATGGTAAATGGTGTTCCAGATGAAAACCACAGAAAACAAATGACCAGTTGACAAGAGAAAAAAGAAAAATATGATTCACTTACCGTTATCACGCTACTCAATACTTTACTGACGTTTGTAATCAAGGTAAATCCACTGCCGAATACTGGCGGAGGAACATCCAAAGACACATGAGCTCTGTCAAATTCAGGGATGTCCTCAGTCGTAGTTGATACGGTAGACTTGGCGATGAAAAAAAAAAAAAGAACAGAGGGAATTAGATCAATGCGATTAATAGCGTAACTGAGCAGAAGCTATTTCTAGTTCCTATCAATTAATTTCATCCCACTGGCCTTCGTTGAGGTAAAACTGGTTCGCAGACTGTAAAACCCATTTGAAATAGAACCAGCTGTAGCGGTCGGTATTGTAAACTTGATATGTTGGCAATGATTCGAAATAGGCTTTATAGGTAAAAAATTATGTAATCTTTCAATATTCGCATCTGCCTCGTGCAATAAAATTAAAAAATTTGTTTTCGAGCCTGGGCGGGCCAGTTTTACCATATTCAAAAATGTGTTGGTCTTATAGATTAGCTCTGTGCTGAAAGTATGACGAATGAATATAGGCGGTCGTGTCAGTTGGTCAAGTTGCAAAATTTTTTCAACATATTACGAAACGGTGTAAAAAACTAATTAACAATTGTCTCGTCAAGGTATATCTCATTGCGTTGAATTCCAATCAAGAGTTGTATATTGTAACACTATTTTTTTAGCATTAATATCTGATGCGATCTGTTCTGAATCCAAAATAATATTATTACCAATATCAACAAACGAGGGACTTTTTTTATATTAATTTTCTGTTTCTTCTCTTTTCAATCTTACATACGAAATAACATTTATTGAAAGCAAGGCGACCGTAAAAAAATTTCCGAACGTGAAAAGTACAATAGGAATCTGGATATCGAGGATCAAGGAATGAGCACATTTTTTTGATATATTATTTTTTTTCTGTATTTTGTATCGAAGGCCAGGGAGATAAAATGAATTTTATAATTAGTTAAAAACATTAAATGTGATTTTATTGTTGAGCGTAAAATAACGCTATGTACATCATTTACAGGGTACGCAAGACGCCCTCTCGCAATCTTACGTCAGCACTTAATATTTACAAATCTCTTAAGGTTCAATAATTGATTATTAACTAAATATAGAAATGGCCAGATGGGAGGACATGTTGAGCGAGTTATTGAAGTAGCCTCTCTTATCTGCCAAACTAAAAGAAACAACAATTTATAATAATAAAATATAAAATCGTGCATTATAAGGGTTCATCCGTGACCACCGTCGATCTAATTATATTCTCCTTAAATTAAATAATCTCATAAAAGTCAAGAAAACATCATTGTTCTTTCACATGATGAGCATTAAGCAAGCCTACCTTTGCAAATACTTGATACAATTCTACCACCATAATACTTGTTATAATCGCCAACTGTGATGTACGTGTCGAATTAAAAAAAAAAAAAAAAAAGAAATAATAAGAAAGAAATACCATTTAGCACATAGTTATAAGCAAACTTCAAATGAATGAAGAAAATGAGATAATTCGCTATCAAAAAGGGTGGGTTTATGTAAAGAAAAAAAAAAAAGAAACTTTTACGAGGGTAAATAACCCGAACATTATATGGGTAGGTATTAATCACTGTGTCTTATTAAACTTGTTTATCTTGCCCAAATATCTAGTAAAAATCTAACTAACGTAATATTATATAGAAAGATACTTATGTAGTTCGCACGGTAATTTACACTGAAATTAATTAGTGGCCTCACCGTGATGATAACCGTGAATATTATACGTTGGTATTCTTCAAAACTATCGAAATATGAAAGTAAAAAAAAAACGAAAAAATTGAAGAAAAAAATGTGTCATTTTGTTCGCTCGAATAAAACAGAGAGGAGGAAAGAAAAAATTTGATTATAATATTGATAATGAAAAAATGAAAGAAACATTAAGCAACAAAACAATGAGAAGCGTAAATATCATTCGTTGCTTCCATGAAAAATTATATTGCATGGGGTGGGCGGGGATGGGGGTGTAATTGTGATTCAAGCGTTTAATAATTGCATAAAATTTTGTTCGCTGTTGCCGCCACCTGTGGCGACTCGAAATTATCATTAGAATAGAATCACGAAGCGGGGGGTTAATGCAGATTGGTGTTCCAAATCATTCGAAAACTCAGTATGGTCCTACCGCGCCAAAGTTGGCGAGACTTCCGAGGTTCAGTCCGCCTCCTCCTCCGAGGTTCACTCCAGCTCCTACATTAGCACCACCGATGCCGGCGCTGACGCTTGCACCTGCACCTCCATCTCCACCTCCCAAATTGCTTCCGCTGCTAAGACCGGAAAGAGCTTCGATCTTTGATGATAATATTCCTCCAAAACCACCGGCTAGACCTCCAGCGCCGGCTAAGTGATTCGATATTAAATTATCAAGGGGTGAGAATTTGAAATGAGACGAAAAAAGTTTAACAAAGCGAAGAAAGGTGTATAAAGAAACCTTGAACATTGATTGGAAAGGTTTTTTGGAATTGAATAATTGATGAAGAAGATTTAAAAAATTGATCTCTTCGTTTTGAGTTTAGAAAATATTAGAATTCACCGACCATCGCCACTTCCGGATGAAAGTCCACTAATGATGCCAGCGACAGGTCCAATTTTAGACGCAATTGCATTTGATAGTCCGCTGCTCGCAGAAGTGAAGAACGTTGTGGCACCAGATACGAGAGGACCGATGCTTGCAGTTCCAGCTTGGATTTTTTGGGATATTAAATTGCTGATGTATTGGCCTGTGGCTGATTGGCTATTGTCGATACCGAAGGCTACGTTCTTTGCTTTGTTTCCTTCGTCGAGGGCGGCTAGTGCTTTTGTCTTGGCGTCGAGAAACGAGTCGATTTTCTGTACATAAACGAAAGCACAATTTCTCAAATCTTAGTTAAGAGTTTCATTCAACTAGTACGCATTAGTCGACACATGATTCGCGACGCTTACGTGACTTTACAAACAGCTGTATAAATAACTTATAAAGTACTTAACGCTGCTTAGAAAGTGGCCTCAGCTTTTTTGCACAGGCGTAAAGTCTTGCGGAAAAATCGACGTATTCGTATAACGTGACATTTAATATCGATGATTTATGAGGATGGCGATAAATCAGTTGAACACTCACGGCTTGTTTTATAAAATTGAAAATAAAATCTGCGATGGATAGAAATGAGACTTAAGAACGGTTTTTACCCCGAAGACAAAGTTGATGATTCCATTGGTGACACCCAGTTTGACGATTCCAATTTTCCTCTTGTCTCTGTCCCCTCTTTCATCGTCAGCGACAGTTTCTGTGTCAGCATCAGGTTGCAAGACGTAGACCTAACATAACACATAATTACTGTATCAGCGTACAAAAATTTCGTTTCACTTCTGAATTTTTTTAATCATTCGAAATTTGACTAATCGATGCTAATTTTCGGTGCTTTGAAAAGAGCGAGGATAACCTTGGATGTACCTACTCATATTCTCGAATAGTTTAAACATATATTGTATTTTGAATAAAACAGAATTCATACATCACGAAAAATTTTTAATTCTTATGCCTCAAGATTTCGTAACGAATAATTTGATTCCAGTGTTTTTTTTTTTTCGTTTTTTCTCCATCTTAATTGCCTTTGCGTCCTTGCGGAGCTTACAAAACTCATAAGAACGTATAACGAGCTGCAGTGAAAACTCTCTGAATTATTCTAAACGCGACGCAAATAATTCATGAAATTCATATTTAAAAGCTATAAGCATTCTAGAGACAACATTTCGGCCAGTGGGTCCCCCTCTTATGTAATTTTCGTTCGGTTAAACAGTGACCGAGCGTCTGTATGGCGTAACTTGAGATATTTCCACATATGATGTTAAATCCGCAACGAGGTAGGTATATTTAAGAAAGTTTTTTGCAAATAGCGATACTCAGAATTAGAAATCTTGGAGAATAAAACTCACCGTTTTAAATGAAATTCGTATTTCCCATCTCTAAATCAGATCATTTAATAAAAGCTGCTTTAGAAGAAGAAGAAATGAGAAGAGAGTTCGATTTTATATAAAGCCTGAATTATAAGCGATACGTTGAAAGTTTTTTTTTTTTCCCTTCATTTTACGTAATATGGTAATCATTGAGATTAAAAAGCCCAAGCCAAAAGCTATTTCGTTGCTAATGAAATACTTTTACTATTCATTAACGCATTTTGTCCTGCGGCGCTTACGATCTCCATATTAAAAATCAAAGTGCTTTATAGTACTCAGTTATCGTAAGATGTTATTATACGCGATTTGTAAAGTAGATAGTACGTGGGCCTATTATCTTACCCGTTAAATTATCACTCGATTATATGATTATATCGAACATGGAATATTTTTCGAATTTTAGATATCTGATAGAATATATCAAATGGAATGAAGTATACCGTATAGGCACCTATGAGGATAAGAGATTATTAAGTCTTGAATGAGAAATGCTGTTTTAATTGGTAACCGCTCATATAGACATCTATGGCAAAATGATTACGTAATAATGGACATCCACGTACCAGTACATATATTTCTTCGCACACTATCAAAGCAAAGTAAAAAATTCAACCCACATTGGACGAGGATACTTGAGTACTCGCTTTCATGTGTGTACAAATTTTTATCCACACATGTAAAGGCCTGTTTGTCTGTCTGCTTATCGCCGGGACTGTTCGACTACTTTCACTATCGAACTCACCAAGTTACCGCCACTAGTGTCGTCGACTTGATCTGCTGCCTGATCAAGTTAGCCAATATGCCAGAGTCATTAATTGCTATATCGAACCTTCCGAATGTTCCAAACTTTCTTCCGAAATGATATTTCTATCAATGCTCATCATCGAAAGAATTCACATCCCCTGTGTCGAAATGTTCAGCATCAATCTCGCGGGGGGACATGGCGATCCCGTGAAAACTGTGTAAATTTAATGACTCGCGCTTCTATGAGCAATGTTGAGAAAGAATTGAAGTCAAAGTCCTTGAATCGATGTAAAAACGCCGTTGATGATAATAAAAAATTCTCTAGGCGGTATCCACAGCGTTTGCTGTACCCTCGGATAAGGGTGGGGGGGCACCAGACAGCCATGACACTTGTTACATCACCGATACTTGTGGAAATAGGTAAAAACTTAAAATGAGATGACTTTTTGCGATCATTTTTTTTCCTTTTTTTTTTCTCAAAAGCGTACTTGAACTTGAGACAGTGATCTAATAATAAACTAATCATTCTGATCACTCATGCGATTATTGTCGCAAATGTTCGCAGATTTGATTACGCGAAATGGGAGCTAATATGTTTCCCAAAAACCTAAGTATTTATCGTCTTATTCTCAAAATGAAATAAAATAATTATGAATTAAGAAAACGAAAATTTCATTGTTTAAATGTCTGATCAAGTTACCTAATCTTATATGGATACTCACTTCATTTATTGGGGTTAAATCGTTAGCTTCTCGCTTTACGATGGGGTTGGCGTTGACGACTGCCACTGCGACCAGCAGCCCACACAATGTACACGCTAGTTTCATTTTGTTGGTTTAATAAATTATGGTATACCTGTAAATAGGATAATAATTAAATAAAACCATAATGCGGGTACATTCCGTTTAATAATAAATTTTGACGCAATAAGTAAGTAAATTTTAGTGAAAGGATGACTAGAGGTTCGTAAAAGCTTTTAAACAAGATACCGGACTCGTAAAATTAATTTCATATTTATCGCAGATGAACGAAGAGAAATCGAGAAATTATGGGAAGGTGGGTCAAGAGAGGCAGCAGGTATTCATGCTGAAGATTTTAAGGTATCTGACAGCTTGTTAAAATTCTGTCATTCGATAAATCTGATTAACGAATTATCAAAAGAAATAAAAATAAATTTCACGAGATGATTTTCAAAAATCGCACCCCGAGACCAAAAAATTTTATTATATAAAATAAAAGTGATTCCGAAAAATAGCATGATTATTTTTTTCAAATCAGCGTAGAATCCCCAAAATTTCTACACCAATAAAATGAAAAGCTTCTCTCGATCGCTTCCTTAAATAATATAGGCAAAATAGCCCCTAGACATATGAGATGAAATTAAAGATGGCTGATGTCAAAGTTTCAACCTTGGCTGAGAAGATCTCTTAATTGGGTTTAGTATTGACTTACTGTCGCTGTTCGAGGGGATGCGTGTCTTCGAGATGTGTTCCAGACGGCGTGTAGGCCCCGTTTGAGAGACTCCTGAGAGGCAACTTCGATGTCTTGCGGTCAGCGAATGTAAGTATGGGTCTTGCTAGAGTCGGCGGCTTCGTAGGTGGGGTGCTTTCGACGGCAGCACTTCTTATATCCTGTGTACCACTATAAGCAATATTCGTAGTAGCCACTGCCCGACGCACACATCTACGCGAAAGTCGTTGTTTGAAGAACGCACGCGTTTGGGAACGGAAGTGTAGGTGATTGCGCCGAGTTCCCTAAATTGGAGATATCTTGCTTAGCGAGGATAAATCTTGTCAGAATTCGAACAAAATTTCACAATTCCGCAACCCCACTTGGTATTCGACACTCTCCACGATCGCCACTCGATCATTCGTTTCGATTTCATGAATCTTTATGCTTCACAAGATATAAAGCTCGACCAGTAAAAAGAGAAAGATAAGAATTGACTCTGTTTTTTGAGTAATTAATATTGAATTGATTTTTTTTTTTTTCTAATTTCATTGTGGAATAGTCCTGTTTTGCATAAGCGTTAATCGTCAAATTTATACCTACACATCTCTGCCTGCAGCTGTTTATAATTTTCATTCGGTATATCATTACCTCAAAGGATTACGTCAGCTTGATTTCAGACACTGGATCAATCTCAAATTCTCGGTCATACATGCTACTCGCGTGTTTCGCAATTAACTATTTCGCAATATTTTAAATAGAGCGTTGACCGCGGGTCCGAATAAATTATCGCAATTTTGCGAATTCGGTTAGCTTAGCGGTATACGATTTAATAGACATTTTTAATTATTGTAAATCGAACTTTCGTGACGAAGAGGAGAAAAAGGATTCGGAATTAAATGACTAAAAGCATGAAAAGAAAGGAACCAGAATGTGGATTTTTAATTTGGACATTTCCATTCAAAGAACGATATAATTCATGGGTGGGTGGATCCAAAAATGTTGGCTCACAGAAAGGCTGTACAGTGATATTATGAATTTTCATTAATTGCACGTATTATAATTGCAAATAAAATAGTCGTAGGTTTAAAGATTCATATCGGTAGCTCTAATTATCACCTTTCTCTTACGCAACTGTAAATCTCTCCAAATCGGAAGACTGGATTCAGTTTTGCGTAACTTGTGGTGAGTGATTCTCTTATGATTGCGATCGAATATAAGCTAGAAATCTCGTGAATTCACGCAAGCAAACATGCGGCTATTTCGCACGTGACTTAAGCCGGTTATATTCCTAAGGTTTGTAAGAAAAAACAAAAAACAGTTACACTGTGACTCTCGCTTATTTTTGACAAAATATGCATAATATGAACCAAGATTGTTATTTGCCCCTACGTAAGTTTATTTATACCATTAAACGGTACTCGTAGCAACAAATACGGTTTTGAGACGTGACTAAGAATACAAATTGCTCCATCTGAGATCTTATTGCGTCTATGTGACGCCTTACTCGTATTACAATCGCTTGTTCCTGATGTAGAATAATTCGGGATTGTACATTTCTTCACGTAGGTGAATGAAACAATGAAACTATTTATGGTAATTCGTGTAGGTGGTAATTTTATTCTCATTTGTCAACTTGTACTCTGACGTTAACTTCTTCAACATACAATTCGCGCTTCGTTGTTATTTAGTGAACCGATAAACTGCAGCGATTCGAAAATTCGACCTAAGGGTGGACTCTTGCGTATTCAACTATTTCACAATTAATCGTGATAACTCTGGGAATTTATTTTTTCCTTCTTTTCTTTTCTTACATAAACAGGTGTTATTCTACCCATTAAAAATCAAAAATAACCCAATGCCATCACCTCGGAGGATAGATTTTATCGCCGAAAACGGTTGATGTTCAAAATACAATTGGATAACAGTGAAGTACACGGAAAAAACATTATGAAATTTCAAGTCTTTACATTCGAAATCGTTAAATGAAGAAGGCGTAAGATTTATCAATCTCTTTTGACGTTCTATAACTTGACGGTCGATGAGTTTCTCAACGCGTATTGTACTGGTGTGAATACATCGCGGTTCTCGAAATGACTTTTTTTTAAGTCACGGCTTTCATTCTCTTCAATACATTTACCTGCCACAATTGTCTATACGCATTGAATCTCTGACCTGATATCAGATGAATTTTAGTTTCACCGTTTGACAGTGTATTCTGACCGACAAAGCACACCGTGAATCAGCGAGTTCTTGGAAGATTTTTCAAAAGACTAGTTTTTGAAAAACAGTGCAGTAATCAATGTTATTCCTCCGGATAATAAATTCATTTTTTAGCTATCGCATTCCGAATCATAAGCTAGTTTTCCTATACAGATATCATTCTCGAATACTACGTCATCTGTCTCCAGTTTTCCAAGAAGTTCGAAATTCCCAAAGAAGTGTTCTTTTCATTTCATTCCTTTTTTTTTTCTTTTTCTTCTTTTGTTTTATTCGAAAGTCGTTCCGTCGTAGGAAGTGAAATTGGACGAATTGATTGAGAAATAAATTTATATGAATCGCACCTCGTCAGTTGTGCAGACATATAGCCGTGTACGGTGGCGCCTCGTGGTGAAGGCTTGTGTATACTGCGAACAAGTCGAAGCTTTCGCGGTGTGTTTGCTGATTTTTTATTTTTTTTCCCCTTCCTTTTTTTCTCGTGAACTAAAGAACTAAATACATTTGTTGCGACTTTCTTGATAGACGACGATCTCCACACGACTCCAGACACACTCGCAGAATTACGAAAGAACTCGCGGCTTTGCACACGGAAGGTGGATTCAGCGAACTACCAACGAATAACCGGAGAACAGGATTTGATTCACTTTCTTCCACGGGGGCATTGCACAATTGTGTATAAGGCCACCAGGCAAAGGCAACCTTAAATCCGTCTCGTTTCACTTCTATATACTATACCTACTCTTATCAAATGAGCTTCAGCATCCATTCGATCTTTCCTCACTTCTTAATTGCTCATAAGGAAATCTAGAAGTTTACATTTGGCCTTTTCCGGGTTATGGCAATTCAAGGAATAGCTCAATCTTCGATATTGATCTTCTCATTCAATACAAGAAATAGCAATGCGCAAGAAGCATTCGCAAGCCTGGAGTAAAATTGAAATCAGTATTTTCGTGAATTAAGGAATTCGGAAAAGCGCCTGGAGCAGAGGAGCATTCAAAATACACACCACTGACGGCGTTCAATGATGCATAAGCTATGAGAGAGAAAGGTGAAGAAAGTTCGTAGGAGAATAGACTACAAATCAGATGTTAGATAGCAGAGGAAGCGGTCGGTTAACCTCGAAACTTAATCAGCGCAAGTTTCATCCGAGATTTACAATTTGAATAATAGAATGAATCGTTAGCCCATCTTTCAGTAATTATCCTTTACCCTGTTGCTAGAGAATTTAAATGAATACTCTAGGAAGGATATAGGACGAAAAACAAAGCGAGTTGGTTGTACGTTTGTATAGCTATACATCCATCTTCAAAAGTGTGACGAAATGGGTGTGTGTGATGAAATTGTAAGCGAGATTAACAAGTAGATAATAAAATTACAACATTACTGCCCTAAGCAACACCTTTTTGTGGCAAAACGATTTTTGAAAGCAATCCTGTTTATTGAAAGTCTGAATCGTACCCTCCAAGGACAACGTTGAATAGTCCAATGACTGTCCCTCGGTGGAGTCTTCGGCTTGTGAAGGTTGCCGTTCAATGATTTTATTTCGAATAATAAATCACCAATGAAGTCGAACGTATAACCTGAAGGGCATGCTGCTAACTGGAGCATAACTGAATACGATCCTAATGAATCTTTTTTTCCCATCCTCAGCTGAAAATATATCATAAATGAAGCCTAACCTCAGACAACGTTGACCTTGCTTCCATTTCGTCAAGTGAATAATTTCATTTATGTTCGATCATGCCGAACCATTCGACACTTTCTGTCCCAGGACTTTGACTTGCCAGTAATCTCAATTCATGATTGCAAGTCTCTTCAATCCCCGTTCACGCCTTAGATTTGAGATCATTGGACGTAAGAGCAGAATCAAAATTAAAATTCTATTGCTCGAACTATTTATGGACAAAAAGTAGACTGTTTTTTGATTTTTTCTTACGGTTGAACGGATATTAAATATCAAAAAATCCAATGGTTTATCCAAGTGATGTAATGCTTTTCACGTGAAGCCAGGTCTTCGATGTAATGTTTAATATATGCATAGAAGATATCGGGGAATCGTTTTATTGTCTCCTATCCCAATCATGAAAGTGTGAAATTTCACATAGTTTAATAACAGTTTCTTGCAATCATCAGATAATGTTATAGCCAGGAAGGTGATAGGTGTAAACTATTATGACCACCGTTGCAACAAAACTGAATCTATTAACATATTTGAACTTTGGTCTTGGCAGGTATGGGTATCCAATTTTGAACGACAACAGATATACGTGTAGTCATTGTATAGTTGATCATAACTTTGACGTTTCGAAACAATACTGAAATTTAATTGACAATAAATTTACTCTCCCGTTCACCCAATGACCAATATCAAATATGTACTTATAGTTTCTCAAGTTTCATTTCGAGAAGTTTTCACCCGGAGAAAGGATCGCGTGATACAATTATGCTATTCGAATCAGCGACTCAATTATACATCTATAGAACGCCAGCAACGCATCATATATCTCATCATCAATGGGTACGATGATAAATTTCTATAATAATAATAATTAATCCGCAAATATAAGTATCAATAATAATGATATTGAAAGCGAAGTTATAGAGTCTATAAAATATCGCATACTCACCGGCTTTGGGTCAGTGAGCTCCTCCCACTCTTCTAATCTCAAACACGTTTCCTTGGTCCCAGTCTCTGCAGTACCAGAATCTCTGCTCACTGTACCACCACCACCCCACAGTACGCACTTTGGCTTATGTCACAAGCATGACCATAGCAAGCGATTGCACTATTGGGAAGCTTCGAACGTATGTAGACCTTGTTGCCTTACCTTGGGCAAGTCGATCTAACACTGCAGTATTTTACTATCGCTTTTAATCGGTTCGGCTTACCTTTAGCCGAGCGTTTCTCTTACCGATGTTTAACGATCAGGAGTGATGGTGGATGCTACCATCTAAATGAAATTGTAACACAAATATACTCTTGATATACCGATGGTGTTTATTTTCCTTCTTGCACAGATGACACTCACCGTTAGACTGGTAAGACATTTAGACATCAGAGTCTGCTTAGACTGAAAACGCCCACTGCGAGCACCAATTTCTCCTCGTAACTCGCGACTTGACTGAGTAAGTAACGCGGAGTCTCACGGTTCGCGCAATTGGTCACAAGGAAAGCAGAGAGAAATGGCGCATACCGGATGTTCGAATGTGTTGATTATTATGGCGTAATTCACAAGTGGACACAGTTTACACCTTTAATCTTTCTATTGGTAGAAATCGGTTCGCTAATAGCTAGAGGGAACAGAGAACGTCCTTCAGTATCTACTGAAAAAAATGATTTGAATCGAGTACATATAGTTGAGCTATTCGATGATTCACTTTCATCTACAGATCGATAGAAAAATCCTGATGGTGAATTGATGTTCCAATTCAAGTAATGCTGAAAATACTGTGCTCGAAATATCCGGGATATCGGATGCATTCACAACGTGCCAAAGTGGACCAAGGCTGGGCCACCAAAACTTTCGATTTTACAGTGGATAAAAAAAAATCGTGGAAATGCTATGTTTAAAGCCGTTCCATTCGCGATTATAAGGACTAAGATGTTCGGAATGATGTAGAATCACGTGTCGCACGTGCGTAACGGAATATAGTAAACTAAACTCCCTGAAAATGAACATTTTTAGCAATTGATACTCCTTCTTCATGCATATTCACGGATGACATTCATCGCGTGAATCGGAGTATTGAATAAAACGACTTAGAGCAGTTTCGCAACATGGGTACCGTGTCATATTCACAGCCTTCGAGACTCGTCTTCTAACAAAATATCTGAGGATGTTAATTATAGTGTAATAACGAATTATCGTGGATCTACACCAGGAATGGACGCTGTTAAGCCGTTTATCCAATCGATTTTTCATAGCGTTAAATTTCACGTTATTAATTCGCGAAGTAAATCCTGTATATGTATACTTATCGGTCAAGCTAGACTAATTGATTTGATATAATATGTCTCGTAGATTGACTATCGGAAGCCTTGGAAAACATTGATTCTGTTTTAGATTCGCCGTATACTTTTCCTCGTCAAATTTGGAGGCAAGATTACCATACTTTCAACCACTTAAGGCCAGATTATGTTTGATATTCGATTTAATAATAAAATGACATTTAAACGATGTTTGTTTGGTCTGTTAAAAACATCTCTGAATACTTTCTATTCACTAATTTTCCAGTTATACGCTAACGCCACTGATAGTTATTAGTTACATGATAATCCACACGCTAGTCTGCTTGTAGTAAAAAAAAAAAATCAAATAGAGGGAAAACCGATTCATTAAATCCATTAATTCCCACCGAATGTTACGATACACTCATGCCTTAGTCGAGCAACAGACGTAATCACTTATTACTAATCACCAGGAAGGCACCTAGGTATCGTTCAACTCTCATCTAAGAAGAAATTGCTCTCAATCAACTGGCGCGTTGTTCTTGTTACAGTGTAGCCTATCATTTACTCCGTCACCTAGCTCTTTCGTCAGTATATAATGATTCATCATAAATATGTGACAGCCAGATCTATCGTTATTCGGATACAAGCGATATCATAATGACCGAGATTTCCCTCTGTAGGAAAAGAAAAGAAAAAAAAACTTGATCAATCCGTTTGCCACCATCAAACTAGAAGAACTTGTCCAACTGTCGAAGACATACGTTCTAATTCCCACGATCCTGCTTTTTTCTGTTATACATTTTTCAGTCTGCGTTCAATTGCCGTAATGTTATATAATCGATGAGAGAACTATCTTCTCCGATGATCTTTTTTACAGTCAGGAGTATCACATTGTACTTAATGCTGCTGCACTAGTCTTTGTACGTATATCATATCCAGAATGCAGTTAGAAAGTATGCTTTAGGGGTCATAGAGCAAAGCCATAGTGATTACCGCATGGTTAGGTAACTAATTTGTACCTCTGGTTCACTGCACGCAGACTTTAGCCTGTGCTAAACGCTGGCTCGTCGTGTTTGACAGCAATTTTCGGTACATTAACTCAACTTGAATTAAACAGTGTCTACAATTAGTTCGCGACGATTAACTAGCAACTGCAACGCTCTTGTGAGAATAAAAGGTCTCGTATTCAGCTCATGTAAAATTATATTGCTTCTGATGTTGCAGTTTGCAAGTGATATAAAAATTGCCAACCTCTCATAAATTATTAACAATATGGCCTTTGACCGCTGAAACGTAAGACGATGTTGCCTGTTGCTTGTTGCCGACGAGGACGTTCAAGTCTCTCAAGTATAGTGCTGGAGCAATAAACCAAAGCGCACGTGATTCGTGATGCGTGATTTCGAAACTGAACGGATAAAGCTGCGTAGACTAGATAATGTATCATGTAACCTTATGCAAGGATTGATCAAGGGAAAAGAACAGTTTCGCAATTGGGAATCTGCAGTTGCCATTGATTTATAGTGCGATTAGGTTTTTCTGTTTTCTTTTTTTCTTCTTCTCAATTTTTGTGCTGTCTTTTATTTTACCAAAATATCACGAAGACCAGGAAGTATCGAGTGTACAGAAAAATAATCAGCAAACACGTCGCATAAATTATAGTGAGAGTTATGAGAAAATAAAAGGAGGAGAGGCATAAGAAATTTGATAGTGAATCACATCAAGGATTAAAAACTCGTTTTACATGCCGAAATAGCTAAGAGCGTTGAATCGCCGCCACTTTCACTCTCTCGAAAATTGAGACCTGACCAAATTGAAAGTAAAACGAGAATTATAAGTTCGAAAAACGAAGGTGAGCGGTCAGGATTAATTTGCGGTGGTGTCTAATCGGTGTGGTAAAATAGGAATTGTTATGAAATTTCTTTTTCCATAAACTATATCCCAGATTATATTACAGACGTGTTACCGGATCGAAATAATTTGGCACGCGCTTGAAATCGGGTGGCATATATAATAACATAATTTAATCGACTAAAAATCATCGGTTTGCGTGCTACGTGATGGGCTCGGAGAGAATATCAAGATTTTTCTGATCCACGAAACTCGCGTGCAACTGTGAGCATTCGGACCATTGACTTAGCTTTTTGTTTGATAATTACAAGTTAGAAGTAATGCATAATGGGTAGGATAAGACGTAACACATGAAGTAGCCCGTAAGCCCCTAGGACATAGTTAATCTGTGATTCAATGCAGATTTGAATTAGTCATAAGTCTAGAAAGCTTGTAATAATAATGATAGAAAACAGGATTCCACGCGTGTGTTTTATCCCGAGGTAAATTTATTTCATTCGATGAAAGAAAAATGAGCCAAATAGTAATTAAAAGTTGCGTAATTAATATTTGCAAGGTATTTTTGTCCCCGATACCCAAGTCATTGGAGAAAGAGAAGCTATCGACCGAGAACATCTCGGGTCAGACATCGACCTCAAGTCAGTTGAGAATTGCACTTTCTTCAAGATTGGAAAGTGAATGGCCTCAGCGAGGGCCCCCTGGCACCTTATCCCCGATTCGCGATCCTTTATTTTCATTGCTTTTGAAACCTCTCACTTGAAAAGTCTCCTCTTTGGATGCTGTCGCCCTCTCCTCAATACCGTCTTCCTTATCTTACATATTCGTCCGTCTCAACGATCCGTGAACCTCGTATAGAGCTCGAATATATTGAAAAAAAAAAAAGATTGTTACGATAGGAAAAGCTGAGCCAAAACTTTTGGAGAAACCGATGTAGCTTTCGCGATTTAATTTCACATTATGACGTTATAACTCATTTTGTCTAGCTTTTTTAAGAATCGAAGACAGACTCACGTGTCTGATAGCCAGCAGTATTTTACTTACGTAAAAACAAGCAGGCTAAGGTTTGTTAAATTTCTATATGTTAGGTAAGATCAGCCGATGGACGAGTGCGTGAAATATAAATTGTCCAAAGACGAGCGAACATTCGCTAAGGGAATTAATCAACCAGACACGCTTTTAATAACATAATTTAGGCTTCAATTTTTGTTACATAATTTTTTGAACATCGAGAAATATGGCGATTGCATGTTTAACCAATCTTTCGTTTCACGGTACTAGTGTCTGGTTTCTAACACCGCATTTAATTCTAAGGTTACTCACAAAATCGCATAATACTATATACTATACTCACCTATATATCGACCACAAAGTTGTGATTAAAAATTACTCAAGAATGACCTTTGCTGATTATTTAACGAAAGTCATTAGGTAATTAATTACACGAGTAAAACCCATCCGATTTCGAACATGCAACGCAAATATCTTCTCTTCATATTTCAAAACAAGTCGGAAGCCAAAACCATGTGTAAAATATTTTGGTTTTTTAATTTCTGGTTGATTTGTTGATACAATTTTAATACATCGACGCCTGCTTTAAATTTTTTCTATTAGAATGAATTATTTTCTGTTTTCATGGTATAATCTG
Organism: Tenthredo scrophulariae; assembly: GCA_963978835.1. NCBI lineage: Eukaryota > Metazoa > Arthropoda > Insecta > Hymenoptera > Tenthredinidae > Tenthredo > Tenthredo scrophulariae. The sequence continues at coordinate 9,566,930 of OZ022232.1, forward strand.
CAGCCTCAGGGATCGTCTGTGTGAATGTTTATGACTACAAAGAACAATACAATCCATTTGCAAACCGCTAGATAGCGTGTGAAGCACTTTGGCTTTTTCATAAACGAAAAGAAACGATAGTACGTCAGGTCGAGAAAGGCGGTAAAATTTTTTACCCGTCCGTAGAATCGTAGATATATATTTGATGATGCTTAATGTTATATCTCCTCGTGTTTGGCGTTAGAATAACATTTCTTCTGATTCTTTGTGAAATTTGATACACCTGAACTTTTTTGTTTTACAAAATTTCCAAACCGCGGTGAACGTATTCGCTTAAAATTCATACAAACGATCTACGTGTAGGTAGTGTTTGCATAACACTAATCGGCTGGGTACCAAATTTACAACTTTTTTTAACAACCTGTCTCCTGAGTAAGACGATAATTTCGACCAGTTTCAAAAGTACATTGACACTTTCGAGTTTCTGTTACAAACTAGTTGATATATTAAATATGGCGAAAGTATCCTCGCTCGTAACTCTGCTTCAACATAATATATTTGTCATTATTTTTATCCGTATGAAAGAGTACGAAGAATTTGAATACACACAACAACGTCTCTTTCATCTTCGACAAACTAGTCTCTCCGTCGTTTTGCACTCTCATTGAAATTCCAAAAAGATAGCCACAGTATAGGAGAGAGTTGCAGATTTCAGCACATCGCGCTATTTATAGAATGAATAAATTTAAACAGGATGCATACACTCGTTCAACCTTTTCTTGACATTGGACGAGAAATTGTTAGCCAACGTAAGGATCGCAGATCTACACCTGTCCAATTAAAAATACGCTCTCACAATAAAGAGGGCACCTACACCGGTGAAAGTAACTCCGTTTCCTGAGATGTATGATTCTTCCTTACAATTGTATTAATTAACCGTCGTTACGTTGATGAATTGATAACCCGTGAAATCCGACTGATTGATCAGAATCTCTGCCAATCAGTAGAATATAGATCATTGACAGCCACCTCTGTAGGAGGAATGAAGTTTTTTGTCTGATGCTGGGATAGAATTCGAAAAATCTTATAGAAAGCGGGGAAGACTTTTATGGAACCGAATTATTATCAAAGATAGACGGACATTTGCCTACGGTAATAAATCATCAGACCTATTTTCTTCGGCGAATGATTCCACTTTCAACTAATATCTAGGTACGCAATGAGTTAACCAGCGTTACCAGAACACAGCTGTATATATTGACGGTATTACCTGTGTAACGAACCACGTCATACATACATAAATCTATATAGGTATACCTACATGCGTGTACCGGGTGCGTAACCGGAGACTCGATATTTCCTAGTTATTGAAAGCCACGCGGAAGTACCGAGAGAAAAAGCGAGAACCGAGGGAGATTACGTTGGCATATTGGTAGATCGACTCTTAGCGCAATTATTATGCAAAATGGTAATGTGCGTTTTATTTCTTCTCACCAGCACATAGTTTCTCTCAGATTAGTACAATGAAAGAGAGTCTATGTCAATTTATGAGAATTAAAACGAAATGAGATTTGTTTTATTGTTAGTTTCCAAAAATATTTCTTTACCAGGAAATACATTGCAATTTGCCTTCATATTTTTTTCTTCTTCTTGTCGACAAATTTATCAACGCAACGATGCAGAAGGATTATGAATTGACAGTATTAATCCGCCACGACGACTAGCTGCTAGTTATTTTGTTGCAATAAGAAAAAGAAAAAAAATATAACTTTTTTTTTTACATACGACTGCGAACGTTCATGTATGATGCTAAGACACTTTCACCATGCAAACTTACCTGTAGCTGCATAAATGGACCAACGCAATACGATCTGTTGTGCAAATATAATCAAAACTTTTGTACAACTTCCGGTATAACAATTATAATACATATAAGACATACGAAAAATGCTAATTTTTATTATACACAAATTAATTTTAGTAGTTTCTTATTGAACATTCGAAATCTTTTTAATTGATGCAATTCGTATGATATAGTAAACATATAGTACAGCTAATTGAATGAATAATTAATTCATTACGTAATATCAATTTGGAATTTTTTTTTTTTTAAATACTTCTCTTCGTCGATTCTGATTTATTTGCAATCCATATACTTCGTGCCAATATTCTAATGAACGCTAGATACTTCAATTTTATTGCAGCTGTAAATCATTCGGAAAATTATGTCTTCTGCTTAGGAAATTGTTCATCGAATTCCGCAACTGCTATGGGGTCGTGATTTTGTGCAATTGCCTAGTTTCCAATTTACTTTACGCGGAAATTTGCGTTGGGAGGTCCGTAAACGGGTCGAGGTTGTTCCGCTGATGAGGCACCTAAAATTCCTGTCACCGATGTAATCACGGATTTTACCAGCTGCAGCGACAAGCCCAGAATTTCCTTGAACGACGTGCCTACTAACTCCAGGGTATCGACGCTGCTAGCCGGAACTGGAGCCTGCCGGTACACCGGTCTATGAGATAGATGAGAGAAAAAGAAGAGGAAAAAGAGGAAAAACAAAGTGTCTCAAGTGCATAGGTACATAGGGGAAAATTGTACAGTTGCATAAATGGTGTTGAAGGTTTTTGTTGAAATACCCGGATCGTGATATTGTGGTCAAATTCATCATGCGGTGAAATTTTTTTTTTCTCTCCCTCCCTCTCCTTTATTCGGCGATCTATAAAACCGTTGTTTTCACGTAATAGTAATAAAACGAATGAGTTTCATGCCCCCGGATCCTAGAAAGGAAATACTTTCGACGATCGAAGGAACCAGACTTCGAAACCGGAAATAACAGCTTCCTTCTGTCTGTCAATTTATTTACTAAAAACAGGATCTGATGTTTCGTAAAATGATTTCTCATAATTAACGACTGTTCAAGTGTGTAGAGAAAGTCTAGTAGATTATCAGGGAAATAAATTATCGAAAAAATAATAATTACTCCGTAGTAAGTATAATTCATTTCGAGATAATTAGAATAACCAATTTCGTGAGCTTGTTCAACCTAACGCCAACGAATATTCCAAGTATGGTTTAATGATCCATACACGGTCGGGGATGCGAATAATAAATCAAATTACTTGGCCATACGCTGCGTATCCGGTATGGACGGCTGGTGACGGTGGCTTCGTGAATTTAGCTTTGATACCTGCACTTCCTCCTGCAAGTACTCCTGAGACCACTGTACTGACCAGAGCACCAATATCAGATCCGCCATTTCCGCCACCCTTCAAATCCTGGAATGTGATTCGGAAATTTCCACCTATTCACTCTCGACAAAGTTTGCTTACAAATTCTGCTCCCCACCTACCTTGCTCAAGCTAGCGATTATTCCAGAAATCAAACTGGACGCTATCGAAATGCCACCAGGTTCAGTTGGCTGAAATAAGAGTTAGAATTTTAAGGCATTATTTTTGGTGTCTTATTTTTTTCTGTTTTACAAACTCGTTCGGTAACTTACCAGACTAAGAGGTCCAGCCAGGGCTTGTATCAGAGGTGTGATAGACGATCCGCCCTGATCACCAGGCTAAAATGTTTTTTAATCAAAGTCTATATCACCTCGCGACAATTTTCTATCGTTTCTTATCCGGCGTTTTAATTCACACACATTGGAGACTTACGTTACTGCTGCCCTGGATTATGGGTCCAATTATAGGCCCGATGAATGGGGTGACCAATGGGAGGACCAGCGGAAGTATAGCTTGAAAAACGGTTCCGTTTCCATTACGGTTTGGCTACGATTAATCACAAACCTAGATTAGTTCGTCATGAAGATCAAGCCACACTGGGATAAATATTACACACCTAATGCCGAGGATTAATTATTATAAACTTATCTGCTCACCCCACTCAAGCTTGCAAATACGGGAGACACTAATCCAACCAAATCGACCCCCTCGTTTTCACCGCCGCCCTTGAGAAAAAGAAGAAAAACATTGACTCCGAAATTTGGGAGAATAGTGAAAAAAATTAACGGAAATTCGAGGAACCCACTTGTGAAATGCCTTGTACCAGAGGTAAACCAGCTTCAAGAAGTTCAGCGATATCGGTCTCGGTGTTGGGCTGAGAATGGCAAAATATCACTTGAGGAAATTGCAAATGAATAATGTTATACCGCATTTCAAGGAAAAGGAATATAGATTGGCAGAACGTACGTCACTGAGGTCCTCTAGAATGGGGACAACCAGTGGTAGTAGATCCGTTATAGATCCCAGCGATCCCCCATCCGCCTATGGAAGATTAATCATCGTTAATCCAAAAAATTTTCCGTTAGGATAAATATAGCTGGGAATGACTCTATCGTCGATTGAGACGAATCTGGATGGACGCACTTGGTAATTTTCTATACTTAATCTATGTACAGCATATGTCGACCGAGACTTGAAAAGTGAATGAAAGCTGTCGCCATAACGCGTGTTGCAGTTGGTTGAGAAATTGACTATTCACAGGAAATGTTTATCGCACTCTATTTAGCTGGTGTAATAGTATAACCTGTATTTTGAAGAAGCAATAGATACTATAATTTTATCTTACCTCTTCCTCCTCCTCGATTTCTTGTCTTTGGAACATCGGGCCCCTTTTCGGCGGCGCTGTAATGGCCTGAAAATATTTAAGCAAAACTTTCGATCATTAGATTTGATGCGAACGTAGTCATCTTGTTACAATTTTGCAATTTTAATATTTCGAAGAGGAAATGATTTCTCCGTGCCTCCGCGACGTATTGAGTAATGTAAGATTCTTGCTCAATTTCTACAGTCACGGATAAATGACTGTGCTGATGATTACATTTACATCCCATTCACACAATTATGTATCCACTTTCATTACGTAAGATTCAACGCCTTGTAATTTCACTGTCAAATTGCTGCCGTTAGCATTGACATTTGGTGTCGATCAGTATTTATAGGCATGTTAGAAAGAGACGTAACATTTCTTGGTTCAAAGTCAGATCAGGCAAAGTTTCGATAGGACATACGCAATTTCATTTAGCTTACATAGGTAATCTCATAATTAAGTCCACACGCAATTGTCGAACTATGAAATACTGTTTTCAACATCCAACCATTTTCTTCATGAAGTTTGTAAATTTCAACAGTTCACACATGACTCGAAATGTTACGAAATGCGGTCTTTTCATATTCGTTATTCTTGTGAATTCTACCGATGGAAATAAGGAAGCCCAACGGGGCTATAATTATAATTATCACGAGCTTGCTGTATCAAATTATATTTACGGCATATATGATCAGCGCAGGGAAATATCGACACGATAAATAATTCGCATCGTTCGAATTGATCCTGCTTGGGTAACAGTTCATTGAGCCATGCACGAACTCTCTCTGATTTATAATCTACCATAACTACAATAGAATGTCACTGGTTCGTCCAGGTAATAATATATTTGCATTTGTATTACCATGCCGATAATATTCACACTTGTGGCGTTCCGACCCACGACTTATCGTCACCTATGACTCATACTCTCTGGTCCCAAGTTCATCCTGAATCAAAGATCAGTCGATTCCCATTTTTCTTACAGACTACGTGATATGTGGCAAAATAGGGCACTACCTTCTCGGGTGTGATGGTCGAAAAATTTGGAAGTTTAAAATTCCTTGAGGGTTCAACGATGGGCGACGATGGTGTTGGACTTATCGCATTGCCTTTACGGCCTTCCTTCAGATGTTTTGTCGAAAGACCAAGCATCCCTAGTAATTCCCCTACTTTTGGTGTCTGTCGTTTCTTCATGGGCTTCAAGACTTCGTTTTTCTTATCAGCTACCACTTCGTTGGCTGCTTTTCCTGCTGAATTTAGACTCTTCTCCGGGATTAAGTTGGGCGAACCACTCTCAGAATCACTAGTCTTCTTCTCGACCGGGAGAATCGTTTCGAAATAAGGAGGAAAATCGTCTGGTGGATTTCTGGTCGGAATCACAACGATATTTTGATCTTCATATGCAAGTTTCGATGACGGTGGCTCTTGTCTAGTGAAAGTTATTACTGCTTCAAATGGAATAGACATCACAGAATTTCCTGACTGCGACGATGAAACTCGCTCTATGGTTAAATTTTTTAGTCGTATGTTCGATGAACGCAAATCTTCCTCCCCAGCCACCGATGTAATTGGCGAAGGGCTTGCTGAAGGAAGTAATGGATTATTTACAACTTGTTCCATCAACGGCAAATCTCCAGTACCTTTTTCCACCAGGGGAATATAGGTCGTTGATGTTTCCGAATCGGGTATAATTTCGAAGCTGAACTGGTTTGGGAAAGGCTCTACATTCCTTTCAGCATATCTGACGAATGGTTCATATGTCAAAGGAGCACCGTTGTTAATGAATGTCTTTCCCAAATCCAGTACACCTGGATCTGGAACAACTTTCCCACAAGGGTGTTGAGATTTCTGATCCGCGTATCGAGTTAATCCGTAATCTGTTTTCTTCGCATTCCCAAGAGTCTCGTGATGATTCAAGGGAGTAGTGGACTGAACAGCGCCAGAATCCATCTGAACATTATTTGCAAATTGTGGAGAATCGGTGTGGCTCGTTGTGGGCTGGAGAGTGATATTTATTCTCGAAGCCATCATACGCATAACGTGTTGAGCTAGTCCGACCAGCTCTTCCCTAGAGATTACGGTTTTGGGTATTTTTATTATAGTTTCTTTCGGATTTTCAGGAGTCTGCGAATCAGGGATCGGTTTTCCATCGGTTAAACCCAAGATATTCACGCTTATAACACAGAAATAGACGACGTGAATGGCTTTCAACATTGCTCTGATCTTCTGCACTCGTTCAAAATTTCACTTTGACAATTTCCGTACCGATTACCGGGGTTAAAGACTCTAACGATGATGATGTGCTCTGGAGTCCGACCCTACTTCCTGGTGGAAGTCATATTGAAGTTAACGTAACTATGAGGCGTGATAGGCTTTTAGGATCTATGAACAAACTCTTGACCACGAGTTCAATGGCTGCAGTGCAGTCCAAGAGCAATTTGCTCAATCTTGAGTCTTACAATAATGGACAGAGTCTAACTAGATTTTATGGAATTCGATGATGATATTCACACAGAAATTCTTAATGCTATTCTTATTTCGTAAATTTTCACCTCACACAACTGACATCAGTATACCGCAGTTCTGCTTTGCTTGGATCGAAAAGAACTGCTTGTATAGATTTTCAGATCCGTGGTATATACCCAAGATAATTATTGGTTTTCTATACCCCCTTCTAGCATGTCTTTCAGAAGCCTGCGTGTTTTTCTGATCGATGTGTTTCTGCATTCATCATGCATATCCCAGACCAAAGGTGGTTGTCACGAGTGCCTGCACATTTCGTATAGCGTGCGCTACGAAATATTATCATCAACGTTAATGTCGTCATTCTTACATTTATAGGTAGGTAGTACCGACGTTCAGTGATCCCAATACGTCCAGGGGCTAATAACAGATAACCCGAACTCTCCCTTTCGTAAGCACTTGACCAGCTGTAACGCGATGTATATGCTAAACTGAGTTCTAGTTTCAACGTCTCCTCTGTCCACAGGCCAGAATTCAATATTGGAAACAGAAATTTGTTCGTTACTCATCATTACCCTTGGTGATATTAGCAAAGTATTGGTTTTCTTAGAAAATGACTTTTGCTCATTGCAACGAGTCCACACGTTCTTGGGCCTTCAGTATCCGAAGAACAGGGTCTTAGACAGATGTTGACCTGTCTGTTGGGCAGACTCGCCGAATGATGTCTGAAATGGCTTGATGAAAAGATAGGAAATTTATAGGACTCTACATCCAAATGATGGGCATTAAAAATAGCCATATTTGGTTTAGTTCGAACGGTTGCTTCTACGAGAAAAAAAATAAACTATAGACAACCTATATATTCTGACCATACTCAATAATTCCGATAATTATATGGGTTTGTGGAATGATGAAAAGTACCGTGAAACTCCGTATTTTTCACCTCATTGTCCATCTAAGAAAGTGTAAATAAATTTTGTAAACTCATTCATGACTCACAGAGTTTCATTTTCATTCCACGCTGCTTAGCAGATGAACTACTATCGATCTGTGTATGCCAAAGTATTTCCTGGACGGGATTCTAACGCTCGTTACAAAACCAATATCTTGATAGACCAATCATTAGCGAAAGCATAAATTGTGAACACCTCTTCCTGTAAGTGTAATTGCCTCTTTTCCGTACATCATAAACTGCTGGAGGACGGTAGACTCGACCGTGTACTAAGCACTGAATAAAAGATTACCTCTAGCTAAGTAATCGGATGGTATAATAAAATGGAATGAGTTAAATAGCCTGAAATACCACAGACAAATGGTATCTCGTTAAGATTCGTTGGAACGGGATTTCTAATACCTATCACAAGGTCTTGCTAAACCGGAGAACAATACACTCGTATTTCCTCATCGAGCGATAGAATCAGCACGTCGACATAGCGGTCGTGGTCGTGGTCGTGGTCGTGATCGTGATCGTGATCGTGATCGTGATCGTGATCCTGACATTTCTTTAGTAACAATAAACTATCGTAAAACTTGAGAAACAGAAATAATGAAAATTAATATCCCTATTCCGAGACAAAGCAAGGACACCGCTAACTGCACTTATAGTTCTTTCCCGCGTTAGATTATTATAATGCATTTACCCATTTGCTCATTTCGTCTAACTGCAATGATGGACTCCTGTGCTTCACCGCAATGGCAAATTCACTTTGCGACAAATTGGCTGAAGGATTGTCTGCAGTTTCCATCTAATGTATCTCTAAAGCCCTCAAACTTCAGGCTTCGAATTCTGACCCCGACAGTTTATCTTTTTTTTTTTTTTTTTATGCAAAATTTTGTGTTCACGAAATGACGTTCCATTGAACAACATCTTGTGCTATTTTGGTTAATCACTCAGCTCAGATTCTAAGAATTCTCAATCCCGCATCTAATAGTGCCATTCCGACCATTCAAACGTGTTACAAACGATGCCGTTGGAAATACTGACCTATACCAAAAAGTGGAATAAAGTGCTTAGTTAAACAGACGAACCAGCTTATAGTCGACAGGTAACAACTTCGAAACCGAAGGCCCCAAATTCCGAGGTATTGAAACGATTCGCGGATATAACAACATGATTAGCACCAGAACTTCTGGCATATGGAAATCCGTAACCTGCATACCTTACCGAGTTGATGTTGAGATATTTAAAGTCGTGAAATAGTTGATAGATCGTTTTCCTCTCTAAAGCCATAAAATCATTTCTCAATGCAGTATCATCGATGAATCGCTAATGCCGCGGTATATTCTTCACGATTTTGTGTTTTTTTTTTCTAATTGTCTCTATCCTTTAGAAAGATTGAATTCTATATTAAAAGACTATTAGGAGATTGTTGAAATTTCTTTAGGCCAAATGAAGGGCAAATTGTAAAAGAACTCCTGCGCAGCGCCAAACTCCCAATTTTCCAATGACTGATAAATATCGACTGTTAAATGTCGGCTGTATAAAAGATCACAACGCTGCTGCGCTGGTCTAATAACTCATTGCAAGTTTGACCTCAGAGAAATTTTAAATCTGGCCGGCTGAGTCACGCCCTGCAGTCTCAAAACTGTCCAAATTCTTCTTAACGGCAGAGAAAGATCCTGGAAAAGGTCAGACGCATAAAATGTTGAAAGCGTTAAAACCATAAAATAATAGCCGATGATAAATTTCGAAAGAACTCATTGGCACGTATTCATATAATTCATAGACCGCCTCCTTCGGATTGGAACCACATAAGGCGAGCCGAATTGCAAGGATCACCTCTCACTTTTTCATCCACTGAAATTCATCCACCGATACAAATGTATGTAAAATCTATAATGAACAAATGTGCAGTACATGGTCGTATATATATGGTTACGAATTAGGATTCAAGTCAATTATCGCATTTATATCAAAGAGGAACTCAATGGTGATACAGTAATTACTAAATGTTTGACAAAAGGCTTAAAATTGAAGATAAATTAACAGATAATCGCGTTAATAAGGTGTGCAGACAAACTAACAACTTAACTTTCCATTGCGCAAGTAAAGGTGCCGCAGGCCGATTAGTAAACTGGGCCATCGTTCTCCCGCATCTACGAATCTCTGAGTATATTTTACATAAGTGTGTGTAACTTTGTATGCATGTAGTCATATCTGCTGAACGTTGTGTTTCTAGTTTCATTTTATTGCTAATAATAATTTTACATGTAGGACGCTGCCACTTTAGGACTTTTCAATTTTGTTAGGTAGATACCTACAAGCTTTAAGATCACGTTATATAACGCGATGATTACCATCCAGGACTACAGCTATTACATGTTGATCAAAATGGAATGAAATAGAAATCTTTCTCATTTCGGTCACCCTGGGAGAAAGAAATTGAAATTATCGAACCCTCTGGGTCGATGATTCCTACGTGAGAGTAAAAACGGTCAGAAATTCAAATGGAGAAGAGGGGACAAAAGCGGATCACGAAGGCCTCGGATTCGAGCTTTTATCTATCGAGTGACACAGGGGTCTGAGTATAGGACATTTAATCGAAATTCATCAGCTGCAAACAGCCAAATACATGCAAATACAGAACAGCAGGGAAGGGTGAATTGTCATTGAGTGGATTGTCTTTTACCTGTAAGTGTCGCCGTCTAGTGATTGTTTATCAAAGTTATATTTTACCGAAGATTGCGTCGGAGTCAAGCCCGATTGGGCTGTCGGTAAGAAGGCTGGTATAGTGGATCTTATTCATTTCAATAGAAAGAGATGAAGATGACAAATTTTCGTACATATTTTTTCAGCTCATCAGGATGTATCGAGAGCGTTCAACCCATGGGCCATCCGTTCGTAGAAAACAGAAATGAACCCATCCACATACAGTCTCTAAGAATGCCCCTCCATGGTACCTACACATCTTTCTTTTAGAGATTGGCTTTCGGTTTCATCCTGGACGTCGAGAAATCTGCCCTCCAGGCTTTGCAATGCCTATGCCGGATGCGCTTCACTTTTTCGACGAACCTATGCCCCATGCGGATGCTGGGCAGACTTGAATTAGACCGGATTTGCAATAACAGCGATTCTAAGAACCGGAAATGCTTCTGCAAGATACGATCCGTGTACCATTATGTAATCTGGATAGTGATGAGCATTTTATTGGGGTTTCTTTTTTCCTTCGTTCTTGTGCTTTCCATTTTGTTCAAACTGAATGATAGGGAGATATACTGTAACAGTTTCGTTTTTATCAATCAAGTATAGATTCGAATTTTTTTTTATTACAGTATGTAAGGTGGTGTATGTATGACGTGCAACGTGGGAGTTTGCGAAATTCATATTATTCGCATTACGATGAAAATCACCTGCCAGAAAATTTACAATTCTTATGAAATTCAACCTAAAAACTAGAATGTGCAAGGTGCAGGTTACGCAAATTCCGATATTGTATTTACATATAAAATACAAAAAAAACTAGGACGAATGTAGTAGAGGAAAGATTTACAGCCTTGAATAAACCCTACCTTACAAGGAATTAAGGATGTCTTTCGCATGCTGTGAATACTGCAGCCCACTATATCACGAACGAATTACTTCGAGCCCGGGCAGTATGGGTATTACATCATTCACCAGATTCTCTTATCAAATATATTGTCCTTTGTCCTCTAATAAAATGAAAAAATGTACAGCTGGAGGGTCGAGGCATTCAAAATAAATCCAGTGTCGTTATGATACGTACCTAGATCTAATTTAATCAACTACTAGGTATAATCGAGTTGATTTCATATTGACCTAGAAAGCTGTTAGATTATCTAAAAAGTTGTCAATTTATCTCGCAGATATGTATATTTCAGCCGATGGGTAAAATTTGGAAAAAAATGAATTAGCTTGTGTCAATTTTTTCAGGTGAAATAAAATTTGTTTCTTTGTTTAGAGACCTGCGATATTCTTTCATGAGAGTTTTGTATTACGTATATAGGCACTTTGACCATCGCTATACTTTCTCCGAGAATGATGTGCTTCCGTTGGCCATCTAACCTTGTCCATATAACGTCAGCAAACTAAATTTATAAATTCGAATGGTCTCTCTCGTAATTTCTCAGATCGTCTATACAGATCGAGTAATAGTGCAAAAATAAGACTAGGCAATGAATTATTTGAACGTATGCAAAACTTTCCGTTGCGGTTTCACCGCAAAACCGGTGAACATTTTTGAAAAAAAGAGATAAAAAAAAATAAGCCAACATTCTTAAAACCGTGAAGAAACTTTTTCCTAGCTTTCTCTGCTAGCTAGTGACTCCAGTGCATTAAAATCCTCGAGGAGATTAAATATTAGGAAAACTCAAATCTTTTTCTACCGTGTCATTGCATCGAATGATACCACGCTACGGGACATAATTACATTTATATTATACAATCACATTGACTATTCGTAATCACCCGGAATGAAAATAATTCAAGAATGAAAACTTCCAGCCACAAGCAGAGAAGATATAGTGAATAATTCTTCAAGTCATTGATCTAAGGGATTAGCCTGGACAAATTAGGCCTTGTCACGATATAATCGTGTGACAACTTACCTATTTAGTGTCTGGTAAAATGTCTAATGGTAATAGTATTGGTTCGCAATGTCGTGTGCTAGATCTTCAAGCCTCACGTTAGATGAGCCCAGACATTTTGACAAGACTCCTAATTAACCTGCGGATAATTGCAACGTTACAATTTGATGAAACAGAAAAATGATTATCAATAGAAAGTAAAATGTAAAAGAAGTCCTTAGAGCTGCACTCTCCACTCTTGTTTTCTTTGGAAATGTGAATACGACCATAGAGGAACTGAACAAAATCAATTTTCATGTTTTTTGTCCAAGCAACTGATTGGCTTATAGATTTCCCATTATCAATTATGTTTTTTTTCTCTTTTACTTTTGCAAGACACTTGCAAAGGGCCTTCGGTAAATCAACAGAAAATTTATGAATGGGCCCCAAAGGCATACTATTCAACTACATATCTGCAGTGCATGTTACGATCGCGCGGGATACGAATTTCTATCGCTATTAGAAATTTACCTAATAATACACGTAGCCTGTGTGGTTTAGGCAGTTTATATGCCTCATACGTATGTATCAGCGCAGGTATGTCCTCTCAAACTTGAGTTGGGAAATTTTACTTTTATATTAAAAAATTGGTTAAAATATTATAAAAACGGAACCTATACCTACCTGAATTGCTTTCACCGATGATATCATAGTATCCAGTAAAATGCGCACAAATACACCCACTCATGTGATAATTACTCGCTGCATAAAACTAGTGGATTAAAAATTGAGATACATGATCGACTCTTTCCGATTTTGTGTTATCACGAAATTGCGTACGCGAAGTCTTGGACCAGCAATCAAGCAGATAGAGAGAAAGAAGTTTATGTATAGCGATAAAATAAAAATAAAACGTTTTACGGTGTCACAACGATTTTAGTAGCGTTAAACCATTTATTTCGATCTTTTACGCACGTAAATTGTTTTAAATTGCAGCAGTCACTAACCGCACGTGGTGCTATTGATATTAGGTGAAATCCCTCTCGTGAAACAGGTAAGGCTAATAAATTTGCGTAAACTTTGTTGCTAATTTAGTCAAAGTTTCCGAGAGATTATCAAGCCTTGCGTGTCTCTAATATAGACTTCATGGTGGTGGGCATATGCTTAGGTATAGATTGTTCAGTGTAATCGTTGAAAATAAATCTTGTCAAATTTTTCATGGGGGATTAATTTCTTTTTCATAATTGATCTCGACTAGGAGAAGAAATTTCATTTTTTCAAGAGAAATTATTATAGTATCGTATTATTTTATGAATAGGGTAATAGTTACGTTAAATATAATTAGGGAAGTGAATAAATTTCTCTTTTTATAAACGAATTGGTATACATACTCCGGAGATGGTGAGCAACCATACCTACGATTTCTAATTCTGTAAAGTAAATTTTGAATATCTTCCAATTACCTGATTCAAGATAAATGAAATACAATCAAGATTAATTAATATAACAAATCGATGAATCTCTTCTCTCTCCCCAGGCGTCAAGAAATGTAGGAATTTTTAGAAAATGACAAAGATATCCTTCGTCCCGAATCCTGTCAAAAGTCCCTATAATTTTTTTCGAACCGTGATTAGAGAGAAAAACCTGTCGTTATACGTCGAATCTCAAATACTAATTACGATGCCAACGAATTTCATGTACTTTAACCTGACTTCAGTGGAAGTAGATTGGCAAAGAAACGCACAGAGCTCAAGCCTTGACCCATGACGTTACGCGGATATTATAAATCACGAGTTTAATCACGAACAGACTTCTACTCGGAACAATTTCATTTTCGAAAAAAATTTCCATAAGTCCGACTCATCATCCTTGCGAAATTTTTCAGGATTCAATTTATCACTTCGAGTCTGGGCATTTCGGTCTGTTTACTCGATCCTTCGTTTGCTTGTTGCTGAAAGATAAGTTACACCTTTTACGCTTTTCGAATCTGCTTACTAGTCTGTGGATGCAATTACAAAGGATACACTATATTCATTAATTCATTGTTAGTCAAAATTTAAATGGCGAGAGCGCGTCTTAGTCTTCTTCAACTGGCGTACAAGCGACGTTCTTAAATTTTTAAACAAAGTGCTGAATGAATTTTCACGTAATAATAGATTCACCAAATATTTCTCAATAGTCGTTCAACCCGTGATTCAAACGATTCTATTATTTTATAAGCAAAAAATGATGATTGCCTAAGTATTTAAGTTCATTGTCTGCCAAAGCGAACGAGATTAAGTATTTTATCGTTGTCTCCGATCTAACTTTTGCAATAATTGTTTAATAACTGAATCGAATTCGACGTCCGCACTAATAGTTCGACCTTTATCCATTCAATGCTCTAATTCAATGACGCGTTCCAACGAAAAACATTATCAAAGGAATAAGATAAAAAAATGTTATATGAAAATCAAAATTGTTCCCAAAGCGATTCAAGAAAAATTTTCAAGTCAAGTAGTCCATTCTGTAAAACGATTACACAACATTTTCTAATCACAATGTTTTTGGAAAATAAATTAGAGCGAATATATTGTTCGTTTCTAGAAAAAAATCCGTCCAAAATGACCACAACGTACCACTGAACGATTTCGGCAGAGCCTGAGTTTGTTTGAGGCCAGATAGTTTCCGCTTGTTAGTGCTACAGGCATTTGATTAAAAAATGAATTCAACCAACGATTACACAACCACAAGGCAAAGCTTTCAACCGATCGAATCCTATACTACTCTGTGAATCACGAACTATACCATTATTTTTGGTGTCAGATGTTATTTTATCAGTGGTTCCATTAACACAGCAAACCTGGACACAGCTTGACGGTTTCCTAATCTTGAGTAGCTACACGCTGTGAAGCAAGTGGACTGTGAGTACCAAAATCCTTGATGGGACTAACGAACTGATGTCTCGCAGAATACCCCGAATTCGACAATCGATTGACTAACTAACTTCGAAACTAGACCCACCGGTCTTTTTTATCGTTATTCAAACACACTTCTTAGTCATATGTTAATGCGAATTCAAATTTTGAATAATAATGATAAACCTAGACGTCAGATTGCGAAGCTTCACTGTTTCTAATGTCGTGGAAAATTCTCTTCCAGACAGTCACGACTAGTTTGTAGCTGATATTAATTATATGAGATTGTTTTTTCACCTATTATCTGCCAAGATATAAAGTTAATTATATAGTTGATTCGTTGGCTATTCGATTACCCGTAGAAAAATGATTGTGAAATGATTGCGACTGTTCATAGCGATCGTCCATGTATATACAGATGAGTAATTTGTTATATATACCTGTATTCCATTAATTCTATCTTTTGCGTGCAAATAAGCACTCGCCTTCATCTGCCAGGTATTTTCATAGATTTGAAGAAAATTTATAATTCTATTGTTCCATCAATCAGTCCTTGCGAAGATTGCAATAAGCATAGCCTGCCGTCTTATCGAATGCCGGAAATTATCGGTTAAATTTCTAAATTTAACTGACCCTCTATTTAATAATTATTTTCTACGACCACCCAAGGCCGACGTAATTGTCTATTAAGTATGTGAAAAGATATTCATCCCGCATTATTTGAGTATCCGCAGATCTTGAGTTATAGAAAAGGCAGATTAAGTCCAAAGCTTTTAGTCAATGCTAATTTCGAAATGTATTTAATATTTGTCAATTATTTGATGCACGCAGCCAAGTATAATATCACTCGTTGGATGACGTTCCAAAATTTAACGTGAACATCCTTCAGGGTCAGTTTAATATTTAGAATTGCGTGAATCTTGAGAACAAGGCAAACTTCTACGTGATTCTTGGTACACATATGTTTATATGCATAAATATGGACGTAAATGTATACATATTTCAACTGATTTGGTAAAAACATTCGGCGTAATATGTATAATATATAAATTATCATGGAAGTAGCTGGATCTTTGATTAATATCCTGCGATATAATATCATCTCGATAGTTGACTCGGCAAACTTTTATCGCCATTACGTTAGTATCAATTACGAATCATTTTATTATCCGTTTTTAATGTTTAAAACATATTGAATAAACCATGGTATAATCCATAGGTCTATACCGAAACGATCACAATTTCACCTTCGGAACTAATATGTTGTAATCTCTCCGGCCTCTGGCAGTAATATCACACACATATGTGTGCAAATGAGTTTGACAATCTCTTAGAGATGAATCAGACTAAGATAAGAGAAAAAATAGTTTTTCGAATCATTGATAAATTTCAATAAATCGGAGGATATTTATTGACGAATCTGACGTCATTAGGAAAGCGGAAGACGCTCCCAAAATTGAGCGGGACTATAAGCTTAAATTAATTTATGTTCTTTTTTTTTTTTAAATAAATTCCCTGTTATTTATCTAATTAAATAAATATTCCACATTAGGATGAGGGAGACGTCATGTGTGGACGTCAATAATTCGCACAACAGTAGCCCCGTGAGGTATATTCATATCGAGTTTATAAACAATTTCAAAAGTCAGAAATATTTTGGCAAAATTGAATACTTTAATATTGACCTTAGCCAAGGAGCTCACCGATCACTTAAACCGATTCTTTTATCCTTCGAATTAATTATACCTAAGTAGTATAGGAGGTATTCACCGCTAAATAAACCACGGTGCGATTCTCATTCAGCTTTCGCAATTTATTTAACCTTAGGCAAACGCTCCTGTGCTTTGAAGTTCAGTAAAGATAGTTTAATCGCTGATAATTATACTGGTGATCGGAGTAGTTAATAACCAGAACCCATTATGTAAGCGAAAAAAAAATCTATCGTCATTGTGACATTTTGTTGTAGATTGTGATCTTTTACAAGACAAGTAGGTATTTTGCATATTGTGGCCATTCATGAAATTCTCGATTGAATATTTAGGGGGTTTGGTTATAAATTTGAAAGATCTACGCAACATCGAGTTATTTTCAAACCGATGTATCATACGATTGCCTGATTGCCACAAGCGGACAGTTTCACGCTGATTGAATTCAACCTTCGATTCAATTTTGCGTGACGATTTTTTCCTCTTAGAAAAGTTATCGCATGATAAAAATATACGGATTCGCTGTTTCGATTAGTTATGCGACTATGCATTTCTGTCTTTGTACAATATCATTATTTATTAGACTAAATATCAGGCGCTTAGTTGACTATCCTCCTAATACGCGTAGCTTCAGAAGGAATTCGAGGATTGCGTACAATGTGGAAGGAAGCAGGTCTTCATTTTTACTATTCAAAGTATTGCAACGATCAATAATTATCGATTATCTTGAAACTGCAGGGAAGCGAAAAAGTTCGACAGGAGAAGATGGACGCTAAAGTGTCTGCAATAATCGTTTGTTTGAATAAATATATTTTCTTGATGTATGCATTTGCAAAAAAAAAAAAACAAAAAAAACAAAAAAAAAGCCCCGAACAAGCGACGCTTGTTCTTCGAGGTCGAGGAAAGCGTGTGAGTCCAGTATAAATGCACGTTGACCACCGCCCACAACGAATGTCTCGTTTTGTTGGTTTATTAGAAACCTGCACGGTGTTTCACAAACCGTTTTTTATCCCAATCGAATCTATTCTTCGGACAACTAACCCGCGGTGAATAATGCCCGACTCGCGAAAGAGAAAATAGATCTTTTCACCTTCAAGAGATATATACACACCAGCTTAGATTGCTCGAAGGAAGTACGATTTGGTGTACATTTTTCATTAACTTTTTTTTTTTTTTTTCCCGTGTATCCAGGAGCCAATCAGAAGCAGATTTCAGCTGGTATAATCATGAGGTCTTCAAGGAACATCAAAAATCTCGAATGTGAAATGAATCTCAAATACGATACTGCAAATGCAGATCAAACTGTGGCAAGTTGCGTAACTGCTTATTGAAAATGTTTGAACCCATTGAATCATGACTATATACCTATCCATAAAATCCGATGAATTTCATTAACACAGATTCGATTTACCATTATTGGCCCCGCCCTATAAAAGCGTGACAATTCTGTCATATAACGTATTGGTATACAGCTATACGTGTCGTTTACCCACGTTATAATATATTCGGCAATTTAACTAAACGGGGGCAAGAAATCTTAGTGCTAACTCGATTGCGACAATGATTATCAATAAAAGTTAGGTGATAATTGGCGATAGCTAAACGCGAAAAAATTACGTTTCTGTTAATCAGTACTGTAATCATTCAAAGCTTAAAAACGAAAGTGTCTTTTTCTACACTGGCGTCAAAGTCTCTGTGTTCATATAATGCACAACTGTACCTACAATAAGTCATTCGTTGGGTCTTAGGTATCATAAAAGTAATTTGTGCATTTCTAATTAACCATCAGCTACAAGGACGATAAAAACTACGTCTTGAACTAAAATATAGGAATTGTAAAAACGCTTGAAACTTTTTGACTATTTGGAGCTCTGGAAACCGGTACTATAATTTCGCAAGATTCTAGGCTAATTAATTCGTTGTTTAATTATGAATGTACTAAGGTGATGCGTACGTAATTATCCATCGCGTTTCATCTCCCAGTTTCGTAATATCGAGTCTGTTCGAGGTTAAATATAAATAAATGTATTAACTGACCGTAACCACGGTTTACGCATTCTAGTTTAATCTTTAAAGTTTCTTTGATACCTCGCGTAGTTCAGCGTGTCATTATTATCAGACATCACTGTTATTAGTATGACTTAAGCAGTACTTAAAATTATTTTTCTTAACTAAACGCATCACTTGGAGCAAAAGTTAAACCGCTTGTAAACGACTCGTAACGAATATGGCCATAAAAATTCCACTTCTTAGATATTGAATACGAAAACAACTGATTGTCATATAACTTTTATTAGACTCTATACCCTCGGGGAATTCCGACGTAAGTATATTCGGTATATTCTCAATTCCTTCCTCTGACCATAGTAAAAAATAAATGAAATTGAGGTTCTCAGAATGGTCACTATTTTCGTCATTTTCGTATACATAACCGTAAGTCACCTTGCGAGCATAATAAATTCGTCAAAAAACAGGTAAAACCTTTAATATGTCTCTGGGTCGTTCACTTTATCATAACATCTCTTCTCCGCTGCAGACTCTGGAAAAATTAGTCATTCAAAAATTGACGATTTACATTGGAGACTTTATTTGAAATTTCAAGTAAGTTTTCGTCGATTTGCACGTGAATCAAGGCTTTCAATAACGGGAAGACACGTGTGCTTCCCCTAACCATCCTAATGTACTCGAACCCATCGGGTAAATAAATTTTCCATAGGTATTATTTCCGTAAAACTCCACAATCTCAAAAACATATTCAGCCTTTTACGTCACGGTTAAACGATGACCAATCGAGTCCCCAAACCTCTGGATCAAGTTCACGTGAATCCCGTCCAAAATGAACCGCGCCGAGTGAGTCAGTTTTACTTCTATATCAGAAGAACGTTAGATAAGTCTCTCGAAAGCATGAAAAAATAATATTCCCGAGTCTCCTAATCGCCGATCGTTAGATCCCGGAAGTAATTCCTGCGTTCTAGTGCGCGTTACGATCTCATCTAATGAAAAAAGCCCTCCTTGGTCACGCTATGAGCTTTTTTAACCACGTATCTACAAATGCGTGCATAAGGTGGTTTCGATCAGCGCATCTTCTTCGGTATATCTTTAACCCGATCAGATGGTTCGAAATGTTTTTTTTTTTTTTCTTTTTTCACCATCGTATTTTCCGATCGCATCATAGGTGTAGCACTTGCGGACCTGCAACGTAGCCAACTGATCTGCAGACGGCACAAGTTCTGCCTCCCTCTTTTCACAAGGAAAATACGGTGGTCGGTGAGTATAATAAGTAGAAGGTAGAGGTGGCGGACAGCCCCACCCGCTAATATAAACCGCTCACTGACCGAAGTCACACAGACAGTCACAGAAAGTCTGCCAGACGAGCGAGCAAGCGGTAGCTCAAACTTATTCGAAGTTTGAGTTAAGTTTTACGAGAGTGACGGATCTGTGTGTGGTGAGTTCCAGGCAATGTTGCTGTTGCTGTTTGTTTGTTTGTTGGGTTATAAAAACGGGCATGGTTACTACAACGAAGCATGAATTAAGTGACGGATTACAAAGGAAACGGGGTTTTAAAAGAAAAGCTCACACCCTATTCCGTGGCGGTGAAATAGTGGCCATAAATTATTTTTATTTTTTTTTTTTATTATTTCTCATTTTTGTCATTTCTTTCATTTAGAAGAAAAAACAAAACATTTTCTATCGTAACGCGAAAGCTGCGTTATAAAATGAAAATCGATATCTTCTCACGTGTTATAAATCGTTGATACAGATATTTTTAACTCGAATCTTATTTTTCTCTTAAAATATAAAAAACGGTTACCTAATATGGCGCTGCGAGTGTCTGGTCGAAGTCGAGTCGAAGAAATATAAAACCCGGGTGAAAGTAGAAATTTTTGTCAATGTTGATTAGCTGTTCGTTCAGAGCCGCGTGGGAATTCAAATAATTCGGAATAAATAAACGATAAAAATTGAATTGTAATTTTGGAAAAAAGTTCGTTCATATTTGACGAATCTACGCGTATCACTAGCCATAGCTCATCGTCACGATTATAACAAGAATCTAAACGACCCAGATATGTTGCAATATGCGGCCTCCATCCAAGAAACATGTGCTTTGAATCGCTATTGTTCTGTCATCGATGCTATTGTCGCATTAAGGTCGTCAATCTGCCTGTTCGAACCCAGTGTCATTCGAATCACGAATGAATTTATCGCCTTTAATTAACCTAATTTCCTTTTTCCAAAAATTAATCTTTGAAATATAATTCCGATGATTTCGCTATCGTCCATATGATCGAAAATCCGAATGAAAAATTCGTTTCCAAACTTTATAATATATCCGCGATATACTCGACGTTCTGACGTCACTAACGGAGATACTTTTACAGTTATATAAAACAAGAATTAATTTCATCTCGACCCTCGGGCGTTTTCTCAAAAATATTTTCTATATGTATGGGTGTACCAATGGGTAACGGTTATGGCCGTAGTAGTAGGGATGTAGAGGCGAACATGTGCTGAGCAGCTACTTTCGATTCGAATATTGAAAGTGATAGTCACGAGCTCTGATCTGCACGATAGAAAGGGGCTCTACCTGCAGCCTGGCTGTCCGACTATTCGACTGCCCACTCGAATCGGTTGACATAAGTTTTAACTCTAGTTTGGTTGAATTATTTTTCTCAATTTTTTATTCGCACATCGAATGTAAGCCTTGATAATTTGATTTTTTTTTTTTTAATTTACTTCGACGTAAGTAATTATGAAAACCAGAATGAGAAGCATATCGTATTGTTTGAATTCAACTGATTTCAAATCTTCTAGATGTTTGTTGTGTACTCTGATCATATACCGTATAGTAATATGTGAATTGTGAATGTATATGAATTTAATCATCGTATCCTCGAATGGAAAAAATTTAACCTCGCGATAATATTGCAATGGGAATCCATAAAGTCGTATAAGAGATACAATTGGCCTATAAACGATCTATAACTCATTGTCAGTAAAGTATATTCAGACACGCGACGTTCTTGAATGAGGAAAAAAAAGGTTACTGGAATAATTACGGCAACGATGCCATAAAGTAATCTCGTCCGTGGTCACGATTTGTCAATTTCAATGTATAATAAATATAAAAATGAGACAAGTGAATCGAAGAACTGTACGGTTATTTGTTAAAATACAATTTCACTAATAATTTGTCATTTTTATTTTTCAGTAATAATTAATAAACAAGATGAGGTGTTCGAGGGTGATAATTGCAGCGGTGGCGACCCTATGCGTCGCGGTGGTCCAAGCACTTCCGGTAGAACAACCCGAAAGTCTTCTACCAGCAGGCCAGGTGCGTTTGAATAAAAATTGATAAAAAGATTGAACGAATAAAAGACAAAAATCGAAAATAATAAGACGTGAGAATATTCTTGCTGAAAAACTGTTTTCGAGTCAAGACTTTGCATTGTGCTATAGAAAACTGCACCTAGTTAATATTTAAATTAGTTTCTACGAGACAACGACTGCATTGAATTGGAAAATCGGTCAGATTAGTCACCGTTTAGGTTGAGTGACCCGCAAGGTATAAACCGTTCGCATATATAATGCCGGGAAGGCTGCATCGGCGATAAATTATTAGAAAATGATAATTTTACAAGAAACCATAACGACGTAAGAGATTTAGAAACCAAATCCCAGCCCAAGACGTTCGCAGCCACGATTTATAAAACTGAATTAATGAGCCATCTAATTTCTGTTCTATGCTATTAGTTATAAAACGTTTAGCACGTCGTAGATACGCTAAATGATGTACCGGTGGAGGTGTAAGAAAAATTCAAAACTTATAACACGTCAATCGGTTAACTAACGGAAGAGGACACTAAGACTCGACTTTCTCCTGAATAGGAATTCCCACTTCCACTTATGTTGAGTATTTTTTAAAAATGCTAATACATATATATACCCATCGAGACAGAACGACAAAATATGAAGTTGCCTCTGGCTGCCAAGTATGTGTGCATTGCAACGATCCATTCCTGAATTATTCAGAACGATGAAATAAAACGCTCGCGGAATGAGTGATTTTCAATAAAATTCTTTCTTTTACTGAAATGCAGTTTATTATAGAACACGGTTAGAAACTTGGGGTAAAAATGATTGCTTATGTCAAGAACGCGCTTATTACCGTATGTCAATTTACATAAGGATGTGTCATACGGCGTCTAAAAAATTACTCGTTATTTACTACAGGCAAACTGTCTGCTTGTAGGCATGCGTATATGTATAAGCAAAAGTTCCTGCATATCTGTCATACCTAGTAAGAAATAACAGTATCCGGAAGCGGCTGTCTTCCATGCGACAATCAACTCGAATTACAATTTACAAGACTAGCCTGCTATGACATGCGAAAATTCTTTGATTTACGTGTCCGGTTAGTGCGGTGCAACGCTATTTCTATCGAACTCGATTCCAAGGCCCGAATTTCAATTGTTCTGTCCTGCTCTCTAATTGTTTAAATCAAGGAAATTTCGGACCTCGAATTACCCGCCAGTTATCATCGCCGGACAACCCCATAACCGTAATACATGGTAACTGTAGATATTCGCCGGTGTATCAAAAGTACAAAAGCTGATGACAATTTCGGACTTCTTTCTCGTTTAATTTATCGATGAAATATTTTGGGGTATAAGTAGCTGGTATAATGAAATGAGTTGAGGTTCGTAAACGCGTGGTTAAATTTGGTGGCTTAAGAAGATACGCGAAGGCTCGACGGCGATCTCGACGTTTCGTGCTGCCAGAAGACTCTGTACACTTTCTCCGACGCCAACAGGGCAATCGTCGGACACTTTCTTCGCTTGATCGGTGTCCAATGGAAAGTAGAGGTGTCCGGGCTGAAGCAACGAAACACGCGATTCATAAGCCCGAGTTGCTACGCACAGACGCACGTTCATCTGACAAAAATAATCGCAAATTGCAGATTGATATGGTCAATATAACCCCGGTGGACGCATTTCTCAAGAAACTTGTTTCTTGTTTAAAAATTACTCGCAAGTCAGCCGTGTCCGATTCGACTTCAGACTCATACCTATTGCGAAAATGAAACAATACATGTACCCAAAGAATCTGTTCAAGTCAAAGAGAATAGTATCATATCGTGATCCAGTCGAGTCACGCAATGTGACAATATCGGAGGCCATGAATTGATTTCATGCCTCGCCGAATGCAATACTCGGTCAAATTTTATTACAAAAAGGGGACTCTCACTTTAAATCATTTTAGTTTTATTCAAATGACTGATGATTGACGCACGGACTCTTTCGTACAATTTTTGTTCAACTTTTTCCATCAACTATTCACGTTCATTGATTGAAGTTCGACATTCATACCCTCGAAAGCTCTGGGGGCGTAATGAGGTGTGATATTTTAAAAAAATCTTTGAGTCGCTTGTGTTAGATAATATTTGGAAAAAAATATCGTCCGACATTCTCAGGGTTGTGATTAGGAAAAAGCTTGTCAGAGCTTAGAGTTGGATCATTTCTCGCCGATGTGAAGCTTACCGAAATCCTGGTCACACGATATGCTGAAGGAACAATTTTTTGGGGAAAGTGGAACAATATCTCAGAGATTGAGTAACTTTGGTTCCTCAGCACCATATACTGAATGTTGAGAAATAATAGTTATAAAGATGGGAAATCTCGTAGCACATAACACATAATTCTATGCAAAAATATTTGACTGGTAATTCGAACACGTGAACACGTTTAAATTTTTCAGATAACTTCAACATAAGTCAAGTCTGAAGTTATGAGTTTTTCTATTATGCAATGGCTTTTTTAAGCAATGATCTCATTGATCAGTGGTCAGCCGAACTAGTAGCTAAAAATGTGTTCAATTTATTAGAAATAATTGCTAATTTTACACGCCGATTGCAAAAGCGCGATAAATCACGGTTCGGTTGTTAATTTGATCAATTATTACGTAGTATAACATACTCGTAAAATAGATATACGATTTTTTTAATTTCATACCTACGTCGCGATTTGCATTGCCTGACACCATAAGCACCTCGGTAAATTAATTGATTACCTACTCCACCCAGCATACAATAAATGATCTGAAAACTTGATAGATTACACTCATCGACGCTAAAAAAATAAAAGATCCAAAAAAAAATACATGGAACATAATTTATGTTTCACCTCTAGACGGTTTTGCTTCGTGAATATTATTTTTTTTAATTTGTTATTTTCAAGGCAAACAACTTACTATCAGAAAGTTTGATTTCTGTACTACGTACGCCAATAACAACGAATTTGTCATTTTTCATTCATACCAGCGGAAGCCTGGATATCAATTACAAAAAGACCATGAATTAACTAATACCTCTGCGATAGATTACCGAAAAATGTCACTCGCACTCATCTAAATATAAACCGTATATTAAATATAAAATAATTAATATTAGGTTGAGGCTACGACCTCGAAATTCGATCCACTCAAGAACCGAAGGGAAGAATCCATTATATACAATAATTGTTGAAAAGATGTATAAAAGTAGAGATGAACATTGCTATGACCTCAACCTTCGACCAATGAATGTCGCGAGCTTACTCTATCAAATTACACAATTGAAAATTTAATTACTTACATTTTGAAGGGACGGTGACGACGCATCTTCACATAGCATACAGTGAGCATGAAAATTTTAAAATCGGTACTAGATCAGACCGGTATATCCGTGTTCGCGAAAACTTCCAAGTGAAATTAAATCATTGGCATGACTTTAGAAGTGACTAAAAATTATTCGGATTCGAAACTTTCTTCCTCTGTTTTGAACCGTTTCAAACACCATTACTATATCAGGCGTGACAAGACGTCACAAGAGCTATATTTCATTTCGCAAAGGGATTCAAGACCAAGAAAACAATCGTAAAGTCTTTTTCAGGATCTCGACAGATTGATGATCGTCGAAGGTGACAACGAGGCTGCGCTAAGAAGCAAAAGGACAATTGGACTGCTGAGACAATTGTTCCCTGAATTGTCACAGGTGAGCACACCTACGCCAGAATGAAGGGGAGATCCCTGGGTGCTGAAGACCCAACCCTAATCCCATAACATTGTAATGGCAGTTAAAAGATCCAACGATAATAATTCCTAATAATAATAATTAACAAAAATGGGAGTCAATTTTAATCTGAAATTTTATTCGACCAGTTCAGCGGCTAAAGTCAGTTTTGGATCAAGGCGAATATGATATTTCGTAAAATAGTTTCATAACTGAAACCGCGAGCTCGACAGATGTGTGAGAAAAAAAAATAAATAAATAAATAAATTCAAACATCAAAACAAAACATTGGTTGCTTGCATTGAAAAAACCATCAAAATTAATGATATGCACATCTAGATATCGTAAAGTTCAAGATAGCTTATGACCTGCGATAATTCTCCTGAGCTGATGAATTTTAAGCGTTAATCAATTCACGGCTGAAACTTGTATCAGTGAAGATCTCCTTGGCATAGTTACGCGAACTACCCGATTCCATCCAAGACCTTGGCCTCTGATTGGTATTCAGCACT
Organism: Tenthredo scrophulariae; assembly: GCA_963978835.1. Taxonomy (NCBI): domain Eukaryota; kingdom Metazoa; phylum Arthropoda; class Insecta; order Hymenoptera; family Tenthredinidae; genus Tenthredo; species Tenthredo scrophulariae. Next base: position 9,593,649 of record OZ022232.1, read on the forward strand.
CTAGTCCTGCTCGCAAGCTCATATTCGTCCGAATTTATCCCGACGAAAAAACAACCTTTGCGAAATCCGCGAGATAAGGGCTTGCAGATGGGACCAGACTGATTTATAATAAAATAATTATATACATTCTCGATACATAAGCATAAGCATGAATTTATACATATGTTCACCGAACCGAGTCTGAGTCGGCATTCCTACAGAGAAAGTCACTTACTTTACTCGACAAAACAACGCTACAATATCGTTCACCACGTCACGTGCCTTTATCACGACGTCATGTCATATCACGACGAAAAAGTGCATTTATCACGATAACGAGGACCCTGAAATGAGGAGAAGACATTAATAACTACTGCCAGAACGTGCCGATGAAGAATTTAAAGACATTATAACGTGGACGAAACATATGAGGATGATTATGAATTTTTATATCGAATATAGAGTATTTATATCGAGAGATTTCTACGGTTGGTTTCAATCAACCTCGGTACCAGGATAAAGTTTTAAATTTATGTTTGACGGACACGTTAAGTCGCTTGTCTTCGCGTGGACCCAAGTGAAAGTCATTTATTTTAGTTAACGTTAAAAAGAACGTCAGACAAAATAAAAAGTCTCTGCATTCGCGGGGTATGACTGACTAAGTAAACGAGAGACTGGTGATTTCGGCGGGGATCCCTGCCCAGTTTTTCTCTCAATACATGATCAATCTATACGAGTAATTAGCACCGCCATGTAACAGCCCGATAGAGCGCACTTGCAGCTACAATTATTTTGCTGAAAGAAGTAGTACAGTGCAAAAATCCATTACGAAAGTGGCGAAATTTTATAAGCTAAAAAAACCAACGTATATACTTACCTACTAGATTCTTTCTCGTATACGATATCGACAATTGATAATTCGAAATTTGAACATTTATTTCAAATCGATCACGCAACGAAGATCGCCATTTAGTTAGCCTTCAACTTCGGAGTCATCCTGAAAATTTTTTAAACTCCAAAAGAGTTACGCAAGGAAAATATTTCACCAATAAAATGGTAAAGACCGTAGTCACATATTGCTAATATACCTGCGTATTATACCAGCTTCCGAGCATGACTTTGCGCAAAGGAATGATGAAGAATAAATTATTCACCCATACCGATTTATAACGACCCTAATTATCCGATCAGAAATGACCGCAGTATTATCTCCAAAGTTATAAATAAAACTTCGTGCAGTGTTATACAACGGGAAGACCCGGGAAATTCATGTTTTAACGGCGTTTTTGTAAGTAAACCACGGACTGTAAAGGTTCGATAAAAAATCGACGAGTACGTTCTTGATATTTTGTGATCCATAAATACTTTGTTATAGTATTAGATTAGCTGCAAGCAACGCGGTGCTGTGATTAGGCAAAGAAGTGTTAGAAAACAGCGGAGACTTTGCGTCATGACAATCCGTTTATCCGACAAAACTTTCCATCTACTTTCCAGCTCAACTCTGTTTCATATAGAATACATCCAGCCCATTTTTCTTCATTGAATGTGGAACCAAAACGCTAAGGTTCTGTTCCATATCCAGACGTAATCTTTCTGCATTCATGTTCAAAATTGTTCATTTATTAAACAAATTGTCAACGACCTGACGACGACAAAATGCAGACCTTAACTCATCGAAGTAATCCTTAATTGGCGTTGAAACTCAATCGACTAATTTATACCTCATCAATATCGACATCTCTCACTCGACCTGATCGACAAGCAATCTTGACCCTCGTTTGCGGGGGGAAAAGAATAGAGGATCTAAGCCCCGTTGTTTTCTAGCTAATTGAACAAAAGGTGAACATGATTACTGGCGAAGTAATTCGTGTCGTTGGACCTGTTCTCCTGCGAATGGCTCTAAATCGAGGCAATACAGCTGCTTCTGGTGATGGCCGGTCTGCGACCATTGGAACCACCGTAGAAGTCGAGTCTCCTTTTGGTCCCGAAGACGACGACGCTAGTAACCAAGCTGATAGTGCCAATGAAATATCTTCGAGAAGTAACTTTGGTTCTCGTGTGTCGGTAGCTCTACCTACATTTAGTCCCGACAGCGAGGTCGAAGATATTACCAGTGATAGCACGAGTGTGACACCTGCTACTTCTACTCAAGCCTCGTTAATTGATATTGAATCTACTACGCAAACGCAGTCGCCATGACCGACTGCAAAGAATCTCGGACAACTTCCTTACTCTGGGACAACTGCGGGGGTTTCTCCTGAGTATCTCGAAGTCTCTGTCACTTTTCGCCTCTTAATCGCATTTTCTTCTCTATCTATATATTTGTCTTCATTTTATTCATCGCTCCTTGTATTCTGCACTAGCCTTCACGTGAAAACATCTCACTTAATATTCTTATTCTTATTCTTATTTTTCTTATTCTTCTTCTTCTTTTTCTTTGTCCGCATTACATCCCGTAGACATACCCACAATAACTATGTGTGTGTTTAATTGCTCCGTAGAATTGACGTTACGTGAAGCATATCTTCTCTCCTGCAGCTATGATTTGTATTCTAATGCAAATATTCTTTCTTCTCGTAGATATAGGTACCATATATATATATATATGTATTCATATATCACATTTAAGCATCTTCCTCATCAACTTATATTATCACAAGACAAGTGCCGTACAATCGTTCAGCTAGGACCATCGAGGCGGTACATCCCATCCAGATTGAATGGGACAAATAATTGTAATCATATACGTGTAGTTACTAGCGTTGTAACAACAACAGACTTTCGCATAATTATATTCTGACATTTGATTACTTTGACCAATAACACTGACTTCATTTTTCGATATACACCTGTGTATACTTCAAACGAGAAATGGAACGGCGTTTCGAAATTATAAAGACACAAGGACTTTCACGATCGTGAATAAATTAACGTAATTAATTTGTTCTAAGTTTCTGAAGGTCCTTGATCGACACATCTGTTACATAATATCACGATTAAGATTCAGCTCCATAATTCTAAGACAGTATGAGAGCAAATCTTGAGATCTCCTCTAATATGCTAACTAAATACATAATTAATTTATAATTCTCAGAGGTAGCTAGCAACTTTTCATTATCCTTGGTGATTATTGTTTTATCGCTTCTTTACCAAAGCTCCCGTAGTTCATCACTAAAGTGAACCCTTTGTTGCGCAGGATGTGAACCCGGAAGCGGAAAATCAAATTGTCGCCGAATCCCAAAACAACGAAGTTCGAGTACAGTTTGCCGACGATCAAGCTGGAGCTGCCAACGAAGCTGCAGCACCAGAACTTACTCCTTTGGACGACGTCGAGGTCACCGATGAAAACCGAAACAAAAGATTTTTGAACTTTGGTACCGCCAATAGTGGCAGCGGAGGTGGCTCTGGCAATTTCCTCTTCGACATTATCCGGGTAGGTTTGATTAATTTTTTCTACAACCATCGTCCCTCATGAGAGAACAGTTATGTAATGATTATGAACAAGGTCGTGCTGAATGCTAATTAGCCCGTATATTTATCGGGAAAAAAGGGTTATCTGCCCGGAGAGTGAAGCCGAAGGCTGTGTGACAACCTCCAGCTGTTGCATCTGCAATTTATAAGCGATATACGATTCTCCGATGGTTATTTTCCATTGAAAAAATTAAACTGTGTTTAAAAACTCGGCTGCGATCTAGCAAGAGCCGAGCAAAACCGCAAGGGCGTCTGGTGTAGACAGTGAAAGTCAACTGCATACTAAATAAATCGCTATATCTACTTAGCGTTTTACTTAACGTCGTGTAAAGTGCATATTGACGTTAATTAGAAAAAAAAAATCATCATTTGATAATCACCGGGGGTTTATTATTTTTCTTTTAATTGTTTTTATAACGACGGGAAATCGACTCTGATAAAATGAATAAAAAGTTTCAAATCATATTATCGACCCGAGTCAATTATTAATCGACTATTATTACGAAACTCGGTCGAGCTGCAGGTTGTACTTGATCGTAATCACCTGTAGTTATAAAATCACATAAATATTATATGATATTCAACCATAAATAGAAACACAAGTTTTTCTTCTTGGCTCCAGAGAGCAGGAGGTGACATAAGCCGGTGGTGAATATCAGGGGTTCCATTAATTGACCCAACGTCCAATAATAAATAAATTTACAGCTAACCATTTCCTGAACGGAATCTCAGATCATTTACAGATTGCGGAGAAAACCAGGAGCCGACGATATACTCAAGAAATACAAAGCCGATATTTAATCATCGAAGATGTAACCCTGGTCGAAAAATCTTCACCATCATTATGATTGTTTTTTTTTTTTTTTCTTCAAATTAAGATAATTATCTTCCTTTAGCAAACTGCAGACGGGGCGGCTCGCGCGGCTGGTACCGTGTACCGTGTCGTTGCTGGTACCCAAAGCCTTGGGCTGGGTCTTAGCGCGTCACGAGACATCGCGCCGATACCCGCTGCCCCGGCACCCATGGGTATGGGGATGCCCGCCCCATCAGCTCCCCCAGCCCGAGGACCTTCTTCTTCGGCACCGCCAGCTGGCAATTCGACAGCCGGCCCCGGGGTACGCCAATCCTGTCGACCACACTACTGACACTCACTGACACTCTATTCTTTTCTTATCTTCTAATTAATCTCTGCATATCTTCATGAAGTTATCACTATTTTCTCTTATTGTTAGACACATTGAAACTAGTCGCGGTAAGCTTATGGGTGTCGAGTTCAATCCTGAAATTGAATCATTCAAGAGAACATAAAAAAACGGAAAAAAAAAAAAATTCACAATCAGCTTTTCTATACGCAGTTTTGAAATCGTGGAAATTTTCAATCCATCTTCCACTGTTCGGTTCACCATGTGGAATTTTCTCGAGTTTCCTCATTGCTTGCCGAGTCACGTATACTATATCTTGGATGCCATCCGAGAATTTCTATGATAATTTAACTGTCCAGTATTATCGTTGACTGGAAAACAAAGAATACTTACTATCGTTGCATAATGATGAAGATAGTTGAAAAGCTTTTGCATGCAATGAATGTGAAAACATCCAAGATTTGATTCATCAGCAGTTTATCTTATATACATTCCCACACTATACGTCGTTCCATCTTCGTCGGGATTTCAAATCACTGTTTCATTCTATCCAACGATCATTAAATTCTAATAGGCTATAACTCGCGGCAACGAGCCACCAAAGACTGACATTTCTCCAGTATTTTAATCGTTTTCAATCAATCTAGCTTTGCAAAGATAAACTATACGACAATTATCAACTTTTCAAGACCACACTAGTAGAATTGTACAAACTTTTACGATTCACACGTGTTCGAATGGAGCGAAATCGCGGTAAAATGATTAACCGAGGGAAATCATCGGACAAAACTCTGTATAATCATGCTTGAACGAGGCACGTAACATAATCGTATTCTTCACACGCATTGCGCATCGATTTCCACGAATCATAAGTCTCTTCGGACGCACTACACGCACAATTGTAAAACCAGCACATCTAGCACCATCTGCTTCTTTAGCACTATTAAAACTTAATTAACTTTCATACTTACTCTCGACTGTACTTTGGACGTTCCTAATCCTCATATTTTACTATTAATTTCGTATGGTATGAGTATCATTTCTTTCTACATATTACCGAAAAAGAAGTGTCTTTTATCATACTTCATTTCCATTTCTATCTACATTATATGCATATGTCTTCTTTACCTATTTCTGTCTTTCCTTGACATGCATGAATAATTACATATCAAGATTTGGTTTTTTGCTTCATATATGCACATCGAACATCGTATATGATATCCAATAATTATTTTAATCACTGGTCGACGTTGTAGTTGAATAAATGATCATTCATTAATCAACTACCTCAAGTATGGACGATACTTTAACAAGAAAATGATAATGACGGTGGATTATTAATAGGCAAACGCAATAGAACATTTTTATTTCATTTTTTTTCTTTTTTTTTACATCGAATCGTCTTGATATGTGATTTCGAATTTTTCCGCATGCTTGCTCACTTCGTTTCTCATTTTACCAAACAATTAACAGTCTTCCGAATCTCATCCCGCCCTCATGCATTATTCCAACATTTTATAATCCTTAACCAGAGCCTCTGGCTACCTCCAACGGTCCCGACGCGACACAGACATCCTGACTAAAGACTTCCGGCGAGTCAACACGGGCAACTGACGATCATCGAATTATTTACGATGTTTAAAAATCTTCATGTATATTGTTAAAAGAAATTTTCCTTGTTTTGTTACTGTAATTTCATCTGCACCGTATTGTTTTTGTACTTTTATAATGTAACTCACGATTATCGGGCAGACGAATACGCCATTTTAAAAGAAAGGTACCAAACCGCGTCAGAAATGCCCCGTAAATAATTCATTCCATATTTTATCGAATTTGGTTACGGTGAGAATCAGGTAAAATACAAAGTATAATGAATCATAAAAAAAAAATCATCGCTTTTCTGATTCACTGCAATTATACTATATGAAATAAAATGGCCAACAAGTCTGCCCCTTTTATCGTGTATAGTTTAGTATAATCTGGTGTGTTGTATAGCTCGTGGCGGTTATACCAGAAGTATGCAAGAATGATTGAGGCGTGTATAAAAATTTAGCAAGGGTAAAGAAAATGAATAATAAAAAGACTGCAATTATTCGATAAATTCAGTAAACTAGAAGTTTTTTTTTTCCTTTTTTTTTTTTTTTTTAAGCATGCTTCGTTATTTCCGCCACACCGTAATCAATAGACGATTAGTTCACCCCTAGGAGTTGATATTGTGCAGGGTTACGTTTATAGCAGGGGGAATACCACGTAGTGTCGGGAGCGCTGGACCAGTACACGGAGCCTGCGTCTCCTCGAATCCCGTATCCTGGCCTTAGAGAACCCTTCACCTTGACCCTCACCAACTAACTCGATGTCATTTTCCAGCTGGTAGCCGGAAGCGGAGCTTCAGAGCAAGGTGATGCCGCAGCTAATGCTCCGATTGATCCAGCCAGAGGTAATGACGGGACCCAGGAAGCTGTTCCTGGACCAATTACTAGACTCTTCGTTATCGCAAACAGAGGCATCTCCAACCTCGTCCAAGACCTGATACTTGTGAGTAAAGTAAAAATGAACAAAAAATTTCATACATTACGATAGATTGCAGATTAATTATAGTTAGAAATATAGTGTCCCATTTATTAAGTCAAGCAATTCATGTGGAAAGTGTATAAACGATACGTGATCAGGACTGGGTAGAGTTCTAACTGTAGAAATATTATTGTTCTACATAAATTTGATGAAATCTTTTCAAACTGTCATTCAAAACGTTTGTGTATACTGAGTAGGTAGAAGCATATGGTTACATGATTTTAGAAATTATGATTTCAGTCATTATAACAAAGTCAATTGTATAATACGTCGGGTTCGTCGGATATTTAGGTATATAGACATGTGGAGTAATCCGAAACTCTTTTATGACTTTAGAGCTAGTTTTATTTTTCGTATTAACTTACGTAATTCCATTGCATCGTATCAGTCGGTGTCGTTATTTCTTAACATAATTTTCATGCATTACATTATTTCGTCAATTTTTATTTTACGTCACATCGATTCTAAACACCTAAATTGAAACCAATATGGTTAATCGGGATACGATTTGTTCGAGGTCGTTTTGAATAGATCCAAAGCGGCATTAGAGACTAACTTAATTAAATAATTAACAAACGAAAAAGAAACCGTTGAATGATCAACAGAAATCACCCCAGGCGATTATAACTGGAAGTATAATTACGTCAAGGCAGGCGAGCAAACCTTTAGGTAGAGATTAAAGATAAAAAAAAAAAAAAAAAATAGAAAAAAAATTCCACTTAAAAGGACGAGAAAAAGTATAACAAATTTTTTATACCTCACTGCAACCGGTCAAAGTACTAACGTTCTAGATATGATCGTGCGGTTATGCAAGATCTCACAGATCAATGGAAAGCAAAAATGTGCACGACTTTCTCTATGAAATAACTCTTGAAGTGTATATTTTTCGCCGCTTGTTGAATTATGCCTTGTTATTAATCGCCTTGCAGATTTAAAAAATCGCCAGAGGCAGTAGATCAGAGCGTTAATTTGATGCGATATTACACCGTTACGATTAGCCTTGACCAGACCAATAGCCGAAAGTTAGCAAAGGTATAAAAATTAGAGAATTTTACCCACGTATAAAATTTACATATCAATTTGAAAAAGACAAAATTCTTTCGAAACTAAATAGAAATCGAAAGGAGAATACGAACGGGTTTAATCAATACACGAGTCTTTCTGTACGGCTGAAGTTATAAATTCGGGGGTATTGGTTCAAGGATTTAGACACTGATATGAGGCCCCCAAACCGATGGCAGGACTTTACTCTTCACTGTAAAAATTATAAACATATATGCATAGCAAGTTTAATAATAATTACAATGCGAGGTAAATTGGCGAACATAACTGTAGCATACACATATATACATGTATATTATTAATCATATTCGAAAGCGTTCACGGTCTAGAATTCGAAGGGAATTCGTAAGTTTCACAATCTGTTTCATTCCTTTTTTATTTTTTTATCCTACGCTTTGAGATTTCGAAAAATAATTAAACACTTCAAGCCTGAAAACTCACGTCAACATTTGAACGGCAATCAATTATGTCAGGAGATCAAGAGTAAGTTAAGAAATCATATGGCCCGGGTGTAAATAACGTGCTGATAATTTCACAACGATTTTAAGCAGGTATTGGAACTAGAGTGGACTGTTAATCGGAAAAAGTAAACATTCGTTGCTTGTACTTACAGTAATTGCGTTATGCAGTTAGATATCAGCTTCTTTTTCTGAACACGTTATATGTTATCTCGCTTTTTAATATAACAACTTTTTGTCCAGATAATTCATATTTTCTATGGGTATGCTATAACATCGTGCAGAGTAAAATTCTCACCTGAACTTAGAACTCCAATTTTTTATTTCTTGTTTATTTTATATTTTTCAGCGTTTGGCAGCCACCAGCGAACGAATTGTTAACTTCAAAGCGCGACTCATTACTTCGATCATATAGAACGCTTCCGGAAGCAGCGAGACTTTGGCAGATCCAAGTACACGAGGATCTCTCTAATTTCTTCTGCAGCGTTCACAGCGAGCCGCGGGACCGACTTGGCAACAAAACCGAATGAATAAACGAGGGAATTTTCAGTATACAAGATAAAAAAAAGTTGATGAAAAAAAAAACGACAAAACGAAAAAAACGAAAAAACGGTTGCCTCTTGTTCCCGCGGATCGAGACTCAAAAAATAAAATCCTTCCACCTCTGGATAATTTCACCCTAAATTATGAAAAACAATATAGACATTTTTTAACTCTTTAAAAACTTTTTACCTTGACGACCATCTGACGGACGCGAAGTAGTTTACGAGAGACGAGAACGACCGTACAGGAGAAATAATATGTTTCATAAATAAAAAAAAACAAACCGACTTGTACATAGTGTCCCATATATACGCATTGCCACACAGAGTGCTCATTTGTGTATTATTTTTACCACAGTTTCTATTATTAGCATCTCGAATTTTGTACGAGTTGCTGGAAATTTGAAAAATATTTTAAAGTAGTGCCGATTTGTTCTCCGATCCTATAAACCGTAAGAAAAATACGAAATTCGAATGGAAAGATTTCAAGGATTTCAGATTGGCACTGTTTTTTTACAATTTTGCAAATAATAAATATCCAGTTTGCGCTGGGGCGTTAATTTTCTTTTTTAACTTTCTAGCATCTAGACGAAAGTAAAAAAAGATAATTCAACCCGAAACGTCGCACTTAAATAGACATTATAAATTTGATAATACTTAATAATATTACATTAGGCTATAATTACCGACTTATGTAAATCGTCCCCTGTTATTTTGTAGTGTAAATAAATATTATTGTAATAATTAAATACTCTTGTTTCCTAGGAAATCGGAATTGTTTCTTCCTCTTCGATTATGCGTTGATCAAACCCATGGAAAAAATAATCATTTATTCACAGGCTTACATTTTCGTCACTTTTATTTATTCATAGTTTTTACTGCACTTTTATGTTCCCTGAACAGTTTCAATCACTTCTGTATACGTTTCTACAAAAATTCAATCGTTTTTCGATGCTCGACCCTTGACAACAGGTACTTGAATTCCTATATTGTTAGAAATATATGAAAAAATACCAAAACTCGATCTATATACAAGTTTACCTTGTCTTCGATAAATCTTACCTTCATACAAATCATCAATAATTATTTTATGATTAGACTTTCAAAAGATCTACAAAATCTTTGCGATGGAATATCCATTGGCAATTTTATAATACTACAAGATACAAAATTTCTATCTATATGTATAGTTATCGACGCGTGTATATATGAGAGTATCCAGAAAAAAAAAAATACTCAAAACCCACCCGGTTAGGATTATTGTAGCAATTAAATAATTCAAGATTCAAGTTTTTCAAAAGAGTTATGAGACCTAAATCACCCGAAAATAGATGCACCGGATAAATTGAAACCCAAAAAAGGTCGAATTGAAAAGAAAAACATATTTCATTTTTCAACAAAGTTTTCCTTCTCCTTATTGTCATTCGAGGTTCGCCAAACACCCGGCCAGGCTCGCCGGTGTAGATACCGAACCACCAAATATCTCTGACGAAGAATCGGGGTAGTCGATATCTCCGATAATCGACTTTGATTCTACGGGGAAAACGTCGTGGTCACAAGAACTCCAACGATGTAATAACGGGGGTGAGTAAAGCCGTTCTTCTGCTTCGGGCACTCCGACAAAAACCCCGTCTCCGAGCCGGACCTTTCCGTTATTGGACCTCAGACCCAAATGGATTCCCATCACCGGACTGTCTCCGGTAAAGGGTGTTAAAGCAGGGTCTTTTATTTGTCTGTAACTGTAACGGAGTTCAAAGAATCATCACTGAGTGAAATTTTCAGGATTTTGTTCAATCTCCTTTTTCATTATTGGTTCACTCGATAATCACAATCAAAAGGTTCATCACATCGAATTAACATGCTCCACCTGAATCTTTCCGAAAGAATGCTTGTTTTTGAATTCAAAACGTCGTGACTCGGTGGACACTTGGCTAAAGAATATTTCGGAGAAAAGCACGTCGAAGTTCAACACTTAAGCTTTAAGATCATTTTTTTGAGAAAATTTGAGTCAAGAGTTGTGAATGAAGAGTGCAGAAGAATCTGATTTTCACATTCTTTTGTGATTTGAGAAAAATGTGTCAGAATATTTTGGCAATGATGGTTTGGAAGCTTGAAGTTTTTTATTCAAAATACTGCTGTTAGACTTTTTTCCGATTCTTCTCCGCGGAGTTATTCAACCTCGAGTCACGTCACTCGTGTGAGACGGAAGATGAATGTGTGCATCAGTCAAGATTGAACAACTAGGCGAAAAAAATTCGGAAACAAATTTGAAAAACGATCATTTCGAAGAAAAAAAAAACTTCAGGCTTCAAAACTGTCATTGCTCAAATATTCCGGAATTCTTTTTTGTACACCGCAGAGGAGTTTGAAAAATATTTTGTTCCGTAGATTTCGCAGTTATTCTGCAATCAGAAATACTCTCAATCAGAAGTGATTTTATTCCTTTCCGGGATCAAATCATAGGATACCTTGCATTTTTTTTTAGATTTAGAATCATTGCAAGGTGACTGATACGATTTTTAAAAATGAAACTCCTGAATAATCTCCGTTAATCTCGACATTCAATAATTACAATGAAATTATAATCCGTGTTGAAGTTAGCTACGAACCGTTTGAGTGTCTTCAGCGGTTCTACTTTTGGACTCTTCGTTCCAGTCTCGGGATCGACCGTGGTGAAGATACATCTCGTGCAAGGCTTAACGTTCCTAAAAACAACATTCCCGATCTTCACCCAATCCCACGTATCTTCCTCCAATATTTCTGCTCCCTTCACAACAAAATTTGGTCTGAAATGCTGCGGTGTAACCGGATCCTCAAGACGACTGTTAAGATCTGCGATCGAGGCCTCGTTCATCAAGGTATAACTCGTTGAATCCGGATACGCTCCCTGGAACAAGATAAGGTAATAAACCAATCATATGATCCAGGCGGAAAAAATCTGTGCAAGAATCGGCAACCTGTTCCTCTTTTCACAAGGACTGAACTTCCTCTGGCATCGAGTGCTTGTCTAACGTAAAAAAAGCAAGGAGGCCAAAATGTCTAGACTCTGAATCTTTATATTTGAGTAACCATAACAGCTGGCGTTGAAAAAAAGAACAGATAATTGAACGGGAAACGATTAATTTTCTTATGGCTGAGTACTGTATATTTATGTGAACCGTTATGATGTCCCAGCATCCGATCTGGTCTTGAGATCAGTGCGGTGGCTAGCTGGATCTGTGAAAGAGGCGTCGATAATCACGGCTTGTAAGTATATCTGCATAATAAACTTACCGTATCTTCGCTCACGACTAGCGGGAACGGCTTGTGTTTCGTTCTTACATCTCGAGCTGGTCGATCTAACGGATAATAGACTAGTCTGAGGCCGGAATCCTCCTGAAGAAGAAATCTGGACAGCCAACGAGCCGCTTCTTCGCCACAATCACGGGCAGGAACTGCTTGACCCCATACGGCAGCGCGGAATCCCTTACCACGAAGACAAGCTAGGTCAACGGAAAATGCCATCATTCCAGGCGCACGGAGAGTTAACGTGGACCCAGAAATACTCGGCGAAACCTACGGAAGGTATGATTAGAGATTGAGATGATTACTTCAATTGGCTGCTTCATTTAAGCGTGAAAATCGAGGAATCTTAAGATTTCTGATTACACCGTAAATTATAGCTCTGATTGGACATTTTTTTATACACAAGAATTTTAAGATGTCTGATGGATGTAAGAAGTTGATATTTTTCCCTAAAATTTCAGAGAAAGTCTTTGAAAATTTTCATCTAGATCTCTGGTAATACTCGAGTGTTCAAATTTTGAAAATCCTATCAAAATATCTTTAGGGATAATAAAAATTTTCGCAGTTTTTCTAGATAAGTTGAAATTTTCAAAAAAATAATCTGAAGTATACTTTCACCAGGGAATTTTCATGCTGATTGAAAGAACAACGGCTTGATGCTCGTATGTGAGGAATGGAGTAAATTTCTCTTGACAGCAACAATATACTTATAAATTATAAAACTACGAGTGTGTCGTATAACGAGTAGCGTTTCTGTTTATAATTAAGTAACAGGATTCTAACCGGATTGGAATAATCACGTATGTTGTATGTTGTAGCGGAAGCTTGTATGTAATCAAGCTGCTCATCGCTTGATCTAATCTCAGTGGGCGTACAGAACAATGGCAACAAAAGTGGGCTTACTTTCTAAATGATGATAAAGGGGCGTTTAAGATAAAGAATAGGAAGTGATAAGATCCGGAAGAGTTCTTCTCAAGAAATTCTCTCTCCTCAAAGACCGACATCCACCTTTAAAAATTTTTAAACATATGACACCGTTTCGAGTAACTCGTAATTAAATAAATCGAAATTAATGTCATGAATCAATCCTACCTGGACCATTCGTGGTAGTTGTCTTCCGGTCACGAATTGACCATCCATATCGATTACCATCAAGGTTCGATCCCTGAGCCAGCCATCCTTGAGACCAAGAGAGGTACATTCCATGGTATTCAGACGAACGGCCCCCAAAGATTTGACTGGGAATACAATAAGGTCGCTGAGCTCACCAACTTTCCTCCATTTATTTGGGGGTCGTTCTTTTTGGCGACGAATCCAAAACCACCAGGCTAAGGCGACGGCTGTCCCGGCGCCAACTACGACGGCTGTCATGTATGCCAACCTCGTTCTCTCTGCGTATGACGAGAAACTCGTTAGCGTCGAGTTATTAACGGATGTAGTGGGTATATTTAATGCTTTTACCATTAGAAATATGCCCTATTTATCCTTTTACGGATCTTATCGCTTCGCTGCTTGCTATTAATTCTGTTTATCGTTTATTATGCCTAATTTTTCAACGAGGGAAAACACTTTTACATTTGAGAAATTTAACGTTCTTTTATAAGGCGATTTCCAAGCTGATAGACTTCTTGAGAAATATTTCATTATTATAATATACCTGTAACAACTTTTTCTTTCAAAATAATCGCCGATTAATTGTCTAGCTGTCTTCGTCTGTAAATGCATTGGTTTTTTTTTTTTTCCTTTTTTTTCGTTTACTGGAATTATTCAACTCAACATATTAACAACGCCGTGGTCGCACTGAATCACGATACAACTCATACTGTTATTAAAAATGTAAAAAAAGGATATTCTCACGTCTGATTCAGGTCTGGGATTGAATCCTATGAATGCGTAGAAATACGTGTTAACGGAAATTATTAGCTTTCTTATGAAGAATGAAACAAGACTATACCGATATCTTGTATGTGTGTCATTCCCATTATCAAACGGCCTGCAATAGTTCACTCTATCATCGTTTCTCAGTTTATCCTAAATTCTTTACAAGTAGAGCATAAATCCACACTTTCATTTTCCACGCACGGTTAGGCACTATAATTGCGATTCAAGAGTGCAATAAAATATTCATTAGAATTATTATTGGATCTTAATTATTAGGGGTAAATAAAAACTGATCATTATCTATACATTAATACCCAGACTTGAACATGGCTTTAAAATACACTTAGGATTGTTCATTATTTGATGTACGTAAATATTTATTATAATTATCCATCTGCAATATAAATTTACAGTCAATTTCACTAGTTTTATTATTACTCTCACCACCCTGCAGAGGCCCATTATACTTAGGTTCACCCAATTCTAATTTTCTAAGAAAATAATACGACAAAAGCAAACTATTCATTGGTGTAATTAATCTGTAAACGATGTTATTGCAGCTATGTAAACGATTCGGTTTTAGGTATATACGAGGATCATCTTCATAGTGTTTATTTTATTTAATCCGTCGTAATAAGACCGCCTGATCTTCTCTTAGCTGTTAAACATCTGGCGTAGCCATCCTATGGATATTGAATAATGAACAAGAGCGTGAGAATAATGTAATTCTATCTCGCATCATTCCAGCCTACGATATTATGTCGTATGTAACCAGTCTGGTTTTCCGTTTTCGTCGCCATGAGCGAGACTGGCGGCTCTTCGTTCAATCAATACTCGAGGAATCAAGTAATAGGCTGCATGAACACACCCTTACAGTCTTTTATTAGATAATGAAGATCATAAACTGTTATATTTTCTCCCTTCAAACATCGCAATTATGTATTAAATTAATTGATAATTAAGTTTAAAAAACTATTCGCAGATTTTATCTCACGTTCACATTGCATGCAGATATCTAATCTTATGCTTTAAACGCACACACACATATATATATACCGTTCAGACGGAACACGTGCTTCAACTCGAGACAATATTCTCTCAGCTCAGACGTCTTGCACTTTTTGTTAAAATCGACCTTGCGTAAATGGATTGATTCATAAACATGTACAGTTTTCAAAAATATGAATAGATATCGTATCAAATATTATAACTAATCAGAATATGACCGCTCAAATTTGATAATATTATGTAGTTTATCATCCTCGAGATTAACATTGAGAGCTGCATATAGTATATTATATAAATTGAAAACATGTATTGAGTTATAGAATAAATTGAGAAATCTTTAAATCAATGAAAATATTTTTCACTCAAAATTGAAAATATTTTCAGTTTATTTTTTAATACATTAAAAAATACTGAAACAGATAACAAAATGAGAAGAAATATTGACGTACCCATTCGACTGATGAGGTCAATCTTCAGAGATGCGTGAATTGAAACATTAACAATTACTCGAAGTGATTCGAATGGAGAGAAAAAAGCTGCACAACACTGTACGATTGATTGACTATAACGTGCCTTTTGGTATCTAGCGAACAATTTATTCTGCACCTAGGAGTCTACGATAGAGTTTCACGAGCACCTAGCTTCCAGAGCGAGTTTCAGTCGGCTTAGTAGCACGCGCTTACAGCTACTGGCGATGAGAAAAACGTGTACGAGTTTGCGGGCTCCGCAAGACTCGGCACCGTTATCTGAATATCTTCACTACACTTCTGCAGCGTATTCAACTTGTTTAGCGCATTCCCCATTCTTTTGAGCAAGGCATTACCGCGTGCTACATTACTTGGGTACGCAAGTCAATTTGCGGATGTTCTATCAGCAGGAAATTAGAGAAAACTCTAAATTACGTATACTTTTGTTAATTTTAATAGTATTATTTTTGAATGGCGAAACAGTATCTCATTCATTCATAGTTTTTATATGTTTGAGATATGACACACCAACCTCAAGAACGTACCTCACCTTATGACGATATCGGAACCGAGATATATCATTTTTTGAACTGATTTTACTTATATCTATTTAAACGATATGAAGGTTTCGATTAATACCTGACTGACCTACCACTCGATTATACGAAGAAATATCGAGGAAATCAAAAGATTCGGTATCCTTGAGGAAAGACTGACGCGAAATTTAAAATGTTTCCGTTTAGTCAATAGTACTATAACCGCAGGTTAAAATTCTTAGCGTTTAAAAGATGTACGTAATTGAAGCTATCCGTTCAATCAAGGAAATAATTACTTTCTGATCTTGTTGAAAAATGATATCTAACGTTAACGGTGCCTTATTATATGCAAAGAAACAATACTCATAGGTCTAAAGATTCGAATTCAATGTTTCTAACATTTTTTCGGACCCACTTTTATCCAAAATCCTATGAACTATACATTCAACACTTAGAGCTCAAAGAAGTCCCAAGAAGCTTTCTTATTAAACTATAAGATTAATTAAAATTCGTCAGCAATTAAGATCTCAGTAATTCCAAGCCTTTCCTGAATAATTAAACATTTGTATTCTCTATTCATCGCTTGTGTCTCGCTTTGTAGAGTGTTCGAAAAATGGCGGCTCCAAAAATCCGCGCAAGCGCATGTCGTACGACACCGCATACAGCGCACTCTGTCATAGTCTAAACGAACCACAAGATAAATCGCTTGTTTTGTAGTAGGCGGAGACATACACTATTTTGACGCATTTGGCGTTTGCGTTTAATTAAAGTGATTCATCCATCATTGTCCGATGCAGTCTGTAATCTTGAGAAGTCCATTGTCTCTGTACTCGCATTGAAAAACCGGACTAATAATACAAACCCGAATTCACCTCCTACGGATATCTATTCTACGAATAAGGTAGGTCATTGCCATCCTAGATCTGGAACACATACACAATCCGAACGGATAATGCGACAGGTATTAAAACTTTTTCCGCTGATTTTCTACATAATAAAAATTCTAATCTCAGTTTCAAAAATACTGTCAAATTTACCCTCGTTAATATAAAACCGAGTTTCCCCAATCCACCGTTATTAGTAAAATTTTTAGGTTACGGAAAACAAAGAAAACAAAAGACTAACGATTCCGAATATTTGACTAGACTTTTTAGATAAAACAAGATGCCTCTTCTCTACAGCGTCGTTGCTAGAGGCCCTACTGTTCTAGCAAAACATGCTGCATGTACTGGTAATTTTGCCGAAGTTACAGAACAGATATTGGCCAAAATACCACCAGATAATGATAAGCTGACTTACTCTCAAGGGCCTTACCTGTTCCATTATATCTGCGAGAATAGAATAATATACATGTGCATCACTGATGACGTGAGTGGTCTTCATAATTTGTACATTTTTGTCATTATTTTATTTAGACTTCTGTTTCAATGTTCAACTGTTGCATTTCCCTCCAGGACTTTCAAAGATCTCGTGCTTTTCTCTACCTGAATGAAATTAAGAGGAGATTTCAAGTCGCTTATGGACAGGGAGCTCAAACTGCCTTGGCTTATGCTATGAATTCAGAGTTTTCAAGAGTTTTATCCAACGAAATGGTAAGAATGATCATTTTCCTTGCCATTGCCAGTTTTATCATAAATTGTACAATTTTTAGAGTCTTATACCCCCAGAGACGGTCAATTATATGCAAGTTAACTCTTTAGAATCAAATAACTTCGTGACAACAACAAAAGGTCAAGGAAAACATGGGAGAGATGAATATCTTGTGTATTATTCGTGTCATAAGATTCTCTTTGATTCAAATACTCAACTTTCGTTCGCTAGTGTGCTAGCTGAGATCTAGAGCGATTGATGTTTGTGTTTGGAGAAAATTTTTATGATATGAATAATATATAACATAAAATCTACACAGACTATGTGAAACTTTATTTCTGATAAATTATTCCTTTTTTTATCGCACTTACTAGCTGCTGGGGAACTTATGAGATAGATAATACAAAGTCTGTGATATTGCACATGTGGCAGATGATAATAGAATTTAATTATCTCCAATTTTTCTTATAGAAACATTACAGTGAGTCGAAGGATATTGACACACTGTCTAAAGTTCATGGAGAACTTGACGAACTCAAAGACATAATGGTTAAAAATATTGATAATGTTGCTGCTAGAGGGGAAAGACTTGAACTACTTATTAATAAAACTGACAATTTGACCGCCAGTGTAAGTATCATTTAGAATTAATCTTGGGAACATCTCAATGAGACATTGTTATAAAAGTTAAAATGAAAATATGGAAGAAACAAGGAATTTGGAATTTAGTGTTGAGCATATTTTAAAACGAATAAAATTCTAGAACTAGTTTATAATGAATTTTCATTAGAAATTTTCATTAGTTTTTGAATCCTTGTGAAAAAGGAACTATCAAAGCATGCCGATATCTAGAAAAATTTAGTATAGTGATTATGATGGTTCTCATTTGAGAATTCTCCATTATTATTTTACAGTCTGTAACGTTCAGGAAAACCAGCCGAAATCTAGCACGTTCTCTCTTCTGGAAAAATATCAAACTTTACGTGATCGTGGCTGTTATTTTGATCGTAAGTATTAATTAGTGAAATCAGTTGAATAATTATCATTTGTATTAATTTCTAAGAAATAATTTTCGTTTTTGCAGGTAGTCGTTTACTTCGTCGTATCCATGGCTTGTGGGGGTCTTGCATGGCAGAAGTGTGTCGGAAATTGAACATATTCTGTTGATAAACTTTGATAATTTGAAGGTCTACACTAAACTTGGAGTTCGTAGCTCTTAGCTCTTAGCTTTGGCCAATATACTATAAATATATTCAGCATTATTTGCGGACATTGGGCAAATCGTTTGATGAATTCTAATGATAAAATAATTCCACCAGATTTGTTCAAGAAGAAATAAAAGGAATGAGAAAAAGGCGGGCTGCTCTGTACCATAACTTAAAATACATAGAACGCGTATAATTGTCAACCTACGGAATGCCGATTTAATACATCCAATTATTGATAATTAGTCTTGTATATTGTACATATAATTGTATTCTTCTTGGTTTTTTTCTTTTTTTCTTCTCAGTTTTCGAACTTTATTTGTCGACGTAGATACTAAAATATATCCTCGCAAACATGTAGAATTACGCTTTGTTCATTGGCTGCAAGTTTAAGGGCTGAGAATGATATATATATATGTATACTTATTGATCAGTTTTGATATTAAATAGTAAGGAAAAATAATAATAATGAAACAAATGGGGGATATCACGGTGAATTTAAGTTTCGCTAAAGTTCGTATTATTGAAAAGATTGAATAGTAGCCTAAAAGAAAATAATGAAATCTGCTAATTTGTTGAATAAGCTTGCGATGAAGCCATGTTATGTAATATATCTTTCCTCTAATGTCGTATTATTCTTAATGCTGTAATTATCATACCGGAACTTAAGTAACAATTATCAATGTTATTTTAGATGATACATATTATATACCTATATATATTTGAAAAGTTATTTCACTATTCTCGCTTACGTTATATCTTCTGATTTCAATTTAAATAAATACATAAATTGTGATTATTAAAACTGAGCGTTTACCAAACTTTGATCCTATCTCTCCCTTCCGTTGAATTGTCTTCCAGAATCATCTCTAAGACAGCAATTAATACAATGAATTAACAGCATCGATGATAATTTATTAGTAACTTTACATGTATTACCAATTCTTCAGCCGCTCCAGACACAACTTGTGACGTCAGAAGTGAGTAAACTTATTTTTCAACTAATGAAACAATAACTATATCATTGTAGAAAAAACAGACCGTTCGAACTCTGTAGTGACGAGAGAAAAAGCAAAAGCCAAGTTAAAATTATAGTCGAAAGACAACAAGACCGTAATGGCGGACGGGTGTACTGTGGGACCCATTAGTTCACCTCGCAACTTTAGCCTATGAGTTCTAAGAACCAAAGCTCGAATTGCCGGAAATATAAACTTCAGTCGATCCCACATAGCCTGCAGATACGAAAAACATTCATATTTTCTATTTTCGAATCTGTACGCGGGCATGATTTGCGATCTAAATTTACTCGCTCTCGCAGACGTCACAACGCCATGTTTGTGCATCTGTTCGAATCAAAGCTGATGGTGAATCGAAATAGGAATGTCGAGGATTTAATCAATCACATAGATTATTGACTCTCTTTGTTAACAACAATAATCACAACTTATATCTTCTTGGAAATATAGATACATACATGCTGATGCGACATCGCGTATCGGCTATCGCTTATCTTTATAAATAATGCCCTACAGCATGAATTCGAGATTTGTACAGGGCATTCCATGCCAATTTGACCCAACTTCGTTATACTTGTTATACAGTACCTCAGACTACCTTGAATAGTCAACTTGTTGAACATATCTATGCAAGTTTAAATTAAACGAATCTCGTCGATATGGAGCATTAGTAATTTATTGACACCGCAAAATGTAGGTATATCCATTAGGGTAGTCCTCAGCAGGGGTGTTTTTGAATTTCTTTGCTCCCAGGGGCTTGAATGCTTCCGAATTGATAAAAAAAAAATCTCTGAAAATTTGAACTCTTAATATTAACTCTAAGCTTGTCCGCAGTCCAACCTAAGTTTCTTATGGAAATAACATAAGAAAAATTTTCTTCTCGGGGACAAATGGATCTACAATAATGAGTAAACATCCTTTTATAGAGAGTTCAACGCTCTACAAAAAAGGTTTTCCTATGATTTTTCGTTATGTTTATTGGTTTAAAAGTTATTCGAGCTAAAAGTTTAATTTTCATATAATTATTAATATTATCAAGTATATTTATAGAATAAACACTTGTATTAGAAAATATATTACATTCTTATTGTAAATTCTTTTCATTTATGGTCAATATTATTGACCATTTGTCCCCGAATTATAAAATTCTAAAGAACGAAAAGAATTTTTCTTGTGTTATTTCCATAATAAACTTAGCTTGGACTGCGGACTATCTTAGAGTTAACATTAGGAGTTCAAATTTTCAGAGAATTTTTTTTATCAATTCGGAAGCATTCAAGCCCCTGGGAGCAAAGGAATTCAAAAACACCCCTGCTAAGGACCACCCTAAATTATCCATATATAAAATATAATCTAACAAATCTGCGTTATATTTATCTCGCGGAGCTGTCAGGTGCCTAATCTATCCTCATGATTTACTTTTTTGCGTACAAGCTCTTCCGCACCATTAAACGCATTATTTTTCTTTATGCGACTACGAACCAGCCACCCTTGTTACTCGCGGACTTTCATATCACTAAAGCGCATGTCTGGGTGCAGCCACCTCTGATCAGGATCGGCTCAAGACCAAGCTAAGCTCAAAGAACGGTGCAAAAGTAAATTTTTTTTTTTTCCTAAATATGCCTAAATGCTTCAACTAATAATACTTCCGCAAGGCAGTGGCTAATTTTCTTCAACTAATGTTCTTTCAGATCATCCTAGATTAAAATTACCCTGGAAAACCTGTAGAACCTATCTTATTCAATTTCATCTGAAAGTTATGAATTAGTTTGAAAATATAAAATTGCTTAAGAAACGGCGGCTGCTACTGTTTTATTATAAAGTCTGTAAATTCTATGGACAATCAAACAGATGGACAGTTTTATTAATATCTATGAGCGCCGAAGTCGACTTCCGTAAATGACGATCCGTGAAGAATTCTATAAGCAATTGTGTTGTATTTATTCAGTCGATTCGAAAAGCTAGAATAACGTGTAACGCAGACTGAACTGATTTGTAACTTATTTGAAATTCGATTTTCTTCCTCAGGGAACGGCGAATTTTTTTTCTTTTTTTTTTTTCTTTTACACAAGATGAAGTAATTGAAAGTCCCGTCTCGTGACACGTCTTATAAGCCAAGGAATTGAGAAGCCTGTTGCTATGGTTACGTTTCTGGGTAGCTGGAAACGCCAGATCACGTTTGCGGTTTCCTTACTGATTTTTTTTTTTTTTTGCACCTCGATATTCCCCGTTTTTCACCACCTGACTCCAACTCGTGCAGAGAATCGTTCAACCTGCATACACCGTAACTTCGTATCAAAAATTTGATCCCATCGAAAATTCCCACCTCTGACAATCTTAGCCATCATTGTGTAATTGGAATTAGAGAAAATATGGGAAGTCAAGGATCGAGGATTTGATAATGTAACGAACATAGAATTCCGTCATTTAGTCATGCGATTAGAACCATCTTTGATGAATTACGGCGAATCAACCCCCTGGAAGTAGAAAATTCGACATTCATAGTACACTAGGGGTTCGTTACTACGTTACTGGGGGTTGATGCATCGGGGATGAAGGGCGAGCCGGGTAGAACGTCAAGGCGCTGGCGTCGCGAGGCCCGGGCCATTCCACCCTCGCTTCTCGCATGTCGATGCCGGCGACGCGCGCCCTTCGGGGGTGCAAAAATAATCGAGATTCGGCGCTCGCTGCGCGCTACCCGTTAGATATTCTCTTCTCTTGCTCTGATCATCAACAAGTTTAACCCAAATACACATCGCCTTATTCTTATCGCGGTCAAGTTTACCAAGATTATTAAACGCGATTATTGTTCGATTAAATAAATAAAAAATATATCTATACAGAGAGCTAATAAAAATAATAAATAACAGTTTTCACGCGTTACCATAACGTATCTTTATACATACAGCGTACTATACGATTCACGGTGGACCGTCGACACGCAGCTTCATTGACTGAGCTCGCGCATGTGTATGTAGGCTCGTGTTTTGTTGTGTATCACCGTAGTGTGTTTACAACCGTTTGTAAAGCGCGTACAACGAGGACCAACCCTTAACTTAAATTTCTTCAAACATATTATAAACCGACCAATAAACTTCATTTTGACCAATAAAAAAGCTCTGTATACCATCGATGTGAAGATTTTCAAAACTCCGATTAGATATGAAGATTAGAACGAGCCGGTAGATACAGCTACGACGATAGTTTCAGAGTTGCGTATAATTTTCAGCTTTTTTAAGATTTCAAAAAATATCTACGACAGAATATTTCAATTCTTTTCTTTATTTCGAAAAAATGAATCGCAGTGACTGAAAAAAGCTCGTTTTCCATATTCACGACTGATATTTGTTCAAATTTACAAAAAAGTTCGAAAATTTTCGCTCCTACTTGCAGGACGTGTTTTAACATTTATTTTTCTAAATGTCGTTTAGAAATTTTCTACTTCGAATCTTAAATTTTGGAGAAATACCGAATCTACTATTCTGTGAAATTACCGAGTGGACATGGCTGTGAAAATTTAGGTGAATTTGTGTTCCTTATATCGCGTGTTGCTGCCACAGAAAGCACAACGTAACGCGACATCGATACGACAATGAACCGGCACAGAACTACGCCTAAGCATGAACGTCAACCGAGGTGTGTAGAGCTGCTTTATATAGTAGTAGAGCTGCAGGTTTCGTGAATAAAATAAGTCACGATCAGTATAAGATAATTTATTGCCTTGCTCTGAAACCATTTCCTCGTCATATCTTACAATATATCTGATTGAAAATATTATATGAAGATCTTTAGCTGACGATATCGAAACTCACTTGGCTGCAAAAAGTAGGCAAAACAGTTCTTACTTTTGGTAAAATATGCAATGTTTGATATTATTATTAAAAAAGATGTGCAAATGGACTTAAACTTCGACCAAGACCTTGGAATTCTTTGGGAATGATTCAAAGCAATGAGGAATAGGTTGAAAATTCAGTATAGATGATCAAGCAATTTTTCAAAGTGTATTTTTCCATCGATCGGGGGTGAATTCGTCGGATTTTATTCAAAGCCACGTTTCGGCTATAAAGCCCCCGAAGCTCCAGGGGAAAACAGGGTTGAGACTTACGGGAGTTTACGAGCAATAATGTTTTATCTTATGCCACCTCGATGTAAAGATGTTACATATACGAATATACACGCGCACGTTTTAAACAACAGAAGCTACAGGGGAAAATGACGTATTTCGATTTTCTGAGATGTACTTTATCAAGGGAGGAATTCTCCCCCTTGTTCCTGCGAGGTAATGCTTCCACGAAATATTCTTACGTAATTAATCGAGAAATCGATAAGCAACGACAGACCTAGCCGACTGGATATAAGTGAAAAAACGGTCCTCTTCTCTCTTCGGTTTATGGAAAGAAAAAGTCACTCGTCATCCAGCCGGTAAATTCAATCAATGCGGTTAATCTGACCACCATGCATGGAATTACATCTCACTTTCGATTTTTCACCGTTTTAAAACCAGCGAATAAAATTTGCAATCTCCTCATCCACGATATTACGAACACAATTAAATTGCAGATAAGAACAAATTCAGCATAACTGAGTTGAAGTTCATTTTTACTCAGATTTAAAAATGTAAAAATATTTCGTGTTTCGATAATTCACTCTCCCGATTCCTGTATATAAGGCTAACGTAAACAAAACGTGGTTTATATGCATGAGGAAAGGCTAGTTACAATATGTATGTATGCAATATGCATGTATGTGTACCTCCCATTGCATGTGTATTTTACAAACAAGTGTCTTCCTTCAGAAAGTCCCTTTGATACGAGGATCGAGTAGGAGCCGGAGACAAAAAGAGGAAAGACAAAGGGAAGATAGGGGAATCCTAGTCTGAGAGGAGAGAAGAAAAAGATACAAAGACGGAGATAGGGAGCTAGAGAAAGCGAACGCTAAAGCTAAAGCGAAAGCGGAAAAGACCAGCAAAAAATGGGCGAGAGCTCTCCTGATCTAAGCCTCCGGCTTCGCCGGGGTAGCTCAGACTCCCGCGACTGCTTCTATATGGACTTTGCGCAGGTACGCTTCATCACCTCTAATTTTATGAGCTTAAATTTAATCTGGAGATTTCCAAAAATGTGCAGCCATCAAATACAACTAAACGGTTTTTTTTTTTTTTAGAAAATAAATCAATTTGTCTCTCCGCTCTTTTCTTCGTATTTTTATCCACCCCTGAATTCGACCAATCAATTCTTTCCATTGCCATAGTACGTTGTGGCGAATAGCGAAATACGTAGAACGTGAATTCGGGTTTATCGTTGCGGAGAAATGCCTGCGTTGCAAGTGATTGAACAAAGAATTTCGAGTCGAGTCAAAGCCACGGTTTAAACGGACACTGGAAAACAGTTTCCTCCCTTTCATCGTGGGCTATTTTTTCTCAATGATCTCGATCTGTAAACAATGGGTCAAAGGAATCGTGGAGATGATAGGACGAGTTGATTTCACGCTCTACTTTGACTCTAGGAAGTTTGATCGAACTCTTTCTCATCCCTTGATTATTCAACTTTCTAGCAATCGGCGGAAACAATTTAACCAACTCTTTAGTTTGACCAACTTTAACGTCCGGTTCTTTTTTCTCGTTTCAAATTTTTTTCATCGTGATGATATCATAAGTCGCATAATTCACGTTGATATATAAGAGGAGATTCCTAACGGCCATTGTCTCTCGTTTGACAATTTTTTTCGAAATCACCCTTCGTCTGAAAACCGAATTATTCACGGATAAAGAACGTGTAGCTAATAATCCAAAATATCGTTTTTTTTCTTTTTTTTTATCGGCTTATCATAAGCTCCGTCGAAATCGCATACCTATTCTATAAAGTTCTGCGGAATAATTCCGGACAATGCCTTCACAGTCGAAGACGTATAGACAATTCGAAGTTGAACAGGCTTTCACGCCACGATTGTTGAACCCCGCCTTGAAAATTCCCATTGTTTTCTTAGGGCATTGACTCAGATATCGAGGAGGTCGCTCGCCCCAATGATTCCTCGGATCCACTTCCCGACAACCAAATTGAAGAAAACGGTAACGATCTGCCTCCGCCAATTGAAGACATTACAACAATTCCCGAGGAAGTATCAGACGAGATACTAGCCGAGGAAGGTGACGCGATTGATAGCACTCCAGGTCTAAGAGATCTCGAAAAACCCAGAGAGTAAGTTTTTCATTGTGACTTTTCATTGAGATTCTCGCTGTTATCCACAATCGCTGAAAGAGTTCATACCTCAATGGAGAAAATTACAGTCACGTTATTCTACATGTCGGAGTGAAGTACAATTAATAAAACTGGAAATATTGGGTTTTGATAATTCAATACCCAATTTGTAGGTATACTGAACAATGAAGATTGATATTCTCTGCCAGTACCATTCATTCCCTCCATATATGGTACACTGGATTGTTGGATATTAGCGGCACAATCGAAAGCAGAAAGCCTATAGAACGAATTTCCATTACGATTTTTATGGTGAAGAATGAGTTTCGACGTCTCGATCGTTTCGATAGGGGAGAATACGTGGATTCAGCAAAAAACAAATTTCAATAATTACTATTTTATCGTTGATGAGGAATCACCCCATTCTTGATTGTATCACGAGTCCTACGTTCCTCCAAATCGTTTTCGTCATCTGCGCGGGTAACAGCTCTCACATCGATTTGCCGATTCTAATTACAATTCGTCTGTTATACCGGCAAGCCCCAGGCCTATATAGAAGTCATTCGAACTGATCTTTGAATTCGAAATCATTTAACGAGACGTGAAAACTCATCGTAATCAAATTTCAATCAAATTTTTGCAGACTCAAACGTCTACCGAAATTGAATTCAATCATACTTCTATTTCCGCAAACGAGGCACGACTCTTTGCGTTGAACTTGTCTCATTTTAAAGTTCCGCGAGTCATGCTTGTAGCTGATAACTATACTGATAGACTCCTATACTTCGATGATTCAAGCTGTCTACATATTATCTCGTCTGTGAGAATGCTCCAGTAATTTATCAAACTGCGCAATTCGCTCATGCTAATATCGTCGTGACGAAGCACGAAAATCGCTTAACTCAATAGCTAAGAAGTCAAGTTGAGCCGAGTGCCGCACGTTTCGATGGGAATCGCAGCTGGCAAAACGCCAATTACCGAGTCCTTCTATTTCCTGAGACGAGCGGTATCTCTTCACTGCATTATCCTCTTGAGGCAAACTCTCCAATCATGATAATCCGCGAATAAACGATACCCACTCAAATGAGTAGAACATCAGCTCCATCATTATCCTCGACTAGTCTGTTAGCAAACTATCATATTCTGCACGGGCTATAGCACGTGTTCGCTTCATCGAGCCTGTAGTCACCAGTCTCTATAATCCCCGCCTGCGTCCCACCGCACCTGATTATTTCCGCCGGATATTAAATACGAAAGTGCGGTAGTCAACCCTCGCAATATCGAGAATTGCCGTTTGATTTTGTTGCCATTTCGCACAGCCTCAAGTCAGATGAATTTTGATTCCGGTAACCCGGATTGTGACTGGAGAAGCAGAGCTGCTAAGAATTCTGAAATCGATAGATGAACCGTTTTATGGAAATGAACGTAACTAGGAAAGAACAGAAAAAAAAACTGTAACCACGATAGTCAAGAGGTCAAAAGGATGTGATTTTTGATAAAATTTTGACAAATGGGCAGAGCGAGATTATCTTTGGACGCAATGCCCGAGATACCTTTCGATCGTGTGTTATCAGACATACATGCAATTATTGTACCATTCAAGGTAAACCATGCCACAAAAAGTAGGGAATATCCACGAATGAAACATTTACGGGATTTTCGATGATATTGATATCCGTTCAAGTATATGCTAACCGTATCTACTCAACAAGGTTCACTACCCCCGCCAACCTCGGAATGACAAATCCTTTAGACCTACATCGCGAGTAGTACGTCTTTCTTTATCCATTTTGATTGTGCGAATTAATGAATGAACACTGAGAGCTCCGCAGTCTTCATTAAAAAAAATCTCTCTATAGTTACTCGCAAGGGAGTTAGGTGCAGAATGGTCAGACGTCCCTGAAACTAGTTAGCTTCTGACAAACGTCGAATTTGATAAGCGACAAGTAAATTAATCGTTAATTTATATCCCGGTTTAATGTGAAAAATTAAACTACTTAACAAGAATGTAATTAAAATATGAAGTTTAAAAATCTTCCTAGACATTTCGTTATAACGTTGCAAGCAAATTACTATTCTCCGTCGACCTATGGACTTCCTACAATTTAACCGGCCGGGGAACGATATAGGGCATCAGTTTATACTCGGGATTGTAACCAACTACTCTTGCCAGTCTACTATGTGGCTACGGGCAGTGGAAGTTGGCCAGAAGGGCCTTGATTGTGTCATCCGTTGGTGATCGACTAAACGTTCGATATAAGAAACGGGAATGCTTATCAAGGAGACTTCGTTGAGGTAGGTCAGAAACAAGACGTTTCTGTCTAGATTCGTTTAATTCGATAAATCACTATCTTAAAAATAATGAGCACAAAGTGTCGCTATGCACGATAATAGAACTAGCAGATCAATATTCGGCGCTTCTATGCGATTCACCCTTATTTTTCATCATCTAGGTCATAACTCTTTGACGTGAATTTCATCAGCGAAGCTTTAATTCGATCATTGAATCACCAGATTTTATTTAAATGGCATTTAACGAACTCTCGATGGAAAACAAGAAAAAGTAAGACGTTAGATTAACGGTGCGAGTTCAATTTCATGGCAAAATAAGTAATTGAAATACGTCTGCGAGTGGGTTGAGAAATATTACGTCATTACATAAGGCTTAAGATGTACTCTACAGTACTCGGTTCGTGACGTCTAGACTCGTACGCGAATAAAATAGCGTTTCTCCTTGCAATTTGTACTTCATTCATACAACCTCGTCTGCATACACTCTCACGCTCACCCCTAAGTATACCTACCCCTCGTCAAAAATAAGTCACTCTAATTGTCGAGCGCAATTTGATGAAGAGAGAATAATTACACTGAAATATTTGATACCAGATACGACAATTGATAAGCTAATTAATTGCACCGTGATCATTTTGCCACGATGAATAGTTAATCATCGAGTGAAACCTATTAAAATCGAAATAGGATAGAAGCTAAAAACGCTCCACCACTTTCATGAATATTATAAATCGAGGCAGACTCTCGTCAGTAGCTTTCGTTGAATAAAGTAAAAACCTGGTAGTGAAAAAATGTTTGCCTTCAAGCCGGTTGGAAAGGGCGAAAATGATGGTAGAGTTACACAAGGGCGAGGGATGATATTGAAGGGACACTGGTTTGAGGATAGGAGACGCCTTGCGAGAGGGACTCCCTCTCAAGGACACAAGGACCAGACTTGCAGGGAGGAAGCTGTCCTTCTACGCGGTGGTGAACAATGGGTCGAAGTACCACTCGGGGAAGCTAGGCTCGCGTGTCTGGTGGTTCTGGACCTGGTAGTATGCAGTCTCGTGTACTGTGCAGTACCTATATGATTTTCAAAAACTCTGCACGTGATTATTTCAGAATGTTGAACTCAGGATGATGAGTTGAACTTCCCTTATTCTCTCCTAGAGTAGTGGGTTTCTTTTACTTCAGTATTCCCCCCATGATTGTGCCAAGCAAGTTCTCTTGCCATATGCATCAGTCACACATGTAGCCACGTGTGTATACATATATATAAATATATATTTATGTACATGTACACGCAACGTACACGTGGGCAATGGCACATTGTACACACCCTTGATTAGTTCGAGGTTTCAGCTTAACGCCGTCACTTCAAACGCAAATTAATCGCTAATCAGTTGAACATGATTCACTAGGTACTAATTGATAACATCGTTAATTAGCTAGTCAGTTTCTAGACTGCAGGATTCAACAGCTCAAACATTCATTAGGAAATTAATAATCATGGGAAAATTCGGAATTTCAAAGAAACGAACCGAAACCCTTGTCATTTAGAAGCATAGTCACAGATTCTACAGACACATCAGATTTTACGATCCTTGATTCAAATTCTGGAATCGCATCGAATGATCACTTTGTCGCGATGCTCGGAATTAGTCGTGAAATTTTCTGTCAGAACTCGACAGTTGACGAATAACTTTGATTTCTGTTATATTTTAGCCATGATTAAATTCCACCAGCCTCTGTCATAATGTGCTTCGCGTATTCCGAGATAAAAGTCTCTTTGAACGATCGAGGTACTGGTCAGAGTCAAACACTGCCATTATTTCATAAAGCTCAACTAGGGATGAATTCTGCTGCGTTCTCGTCCCCCAGATATCCTGTCACGAGCGTTTAGATGTACATACCATAGATTGATCGGGAAAGCAAACAGAATTATGCACTGTACAAATTTCAATATGGCGAAGTATGTGTAAGTGTTTTACAATTTTTCGGAACAACTTGCACATGCATCTAGATATCTGATTTTTTCATCAAAACCAATTTTCTGTATCGGTTTATGTTCATTCGAATACGAAACATCAATTGAATAAATAAAATCGCATGAAAATTGAAGGTTGAACAATATTTTTTTTAATATGTCTAACGCGAAATGCCCACCAACTCATCAACACTAGTCGCTCTCTTCCTGGACAGCTTTGTCAATGCGTGTAACATGTCGGCATGTAGACAGCATAATATGACCTTAAATTGAACCGAGCACTAGCCCATTACCTCCGCGAATCCAGAACAGGCAGTTGTGGAGTTAGCGACTGGAAATAGGTGTCCCCAACATCTACGTATATATATATTTGTGATTATCTTTTATCCTTTCATCTAGCCTCACAATTAACTAATTCAAGCCATGATTTATAAAAATGTCCCTTGGATAATTTCGGTTGAAAATTATATTGCCTGTCACTTTGATCATTAGGATTCGACACTCTTTGATATATTTTGTTAATTCAACTTTTAAAAATAGGATTTCATTTTTCTTCAAAATTTTCAGAATGTGGCCTCATCGACCCAATTCCAATATTTGGGATTTCATTCGAGTAGTGTACCTAAGTTATGTATCAACCTGCGATTTTTTTGCGTTTAATGATCAGAATAATAGAGCAACGAGCGAAAACAAAAATAAAAAAAAACAAAAAAAAATGATCAAGCTAATGTATGTTTTGCCGAAGTAACTCCACGCTGATTGCTTCTTTAGTAGCTTTATATGGTATAAGAGTACCGATCAAAAGAGCGAAGACCAGCAAAAAAAAAAAAAACGAAGAGAAAAGGCATTCTTTGTACAAACAAAGGTGAGTCGTTTCATACGTGTGCAGATACATACGTCACGAAACACGAAACACTCTTCATTGATTATTCCAATTAATTTATCACTCGCGGATAGAGTGAGTTGTCCCAAAATTTATCTTAGACTGTGAAAAGGCGAGCTTGATAATTACGGCTGTAATTATTGATAATAACAACTATTCCGTTCTGTTGACTTGAGGGATAAAATCTCCTGATTATTCGCGGGGTAAATCTACACCAAAAAAATTAGGAAAATAGGAAGAACAAACAAAGTAAGACAAGAGCCCTGCGCAGGTGTCTCCGAAATTTAGTTCACGATAAAGTATCCACCAGGTAAGATCTACCCTGCTGAATCGCCGCTCGTACAGATGAATAATTAATTTATGACGTAAGCCAATTATCAAACTACAATGAAACGACGAGGAAGAACGGAGTAAGCTGAAAGTGATTACTTATTACGTAATGTGCCAATGAAAATTGATGCGATGTGAGGATTAGTTTTCATCGTATTACGTTATTTTCCCAACGGAATTTGAATTTGATGAAAAAATAATCACGAAGGATCTTCAATTCGATTAGAAAGAATTCGATCAAGGTTCGTTGATAAAAAAATAAAAAAATAAAAAAATTTCATCCACTCAGCTGGCCAGGACTCCCTGCGGCATTACCTTCGCCCGCTTCTCCGTCAGCGGTTATTGTCTCTCCGGAGACGTTGTCTCGTCAGAGCAGCAGCTCACCTTCGCGAGCTCATCGGGCACCACAATTCGCCCTTGCCATTCCCTGCCCTAGCCAACCTATAGCTGCAGTTTGTTACCCGGCCCCAGCGTACCTCGAAGTCAGCGATGATAGGAACTGGAAGCAGATTGGCGCGTGAGTAAATTTTCCACTTTTATTCTTTATCATTTTTATGATGATTTTGACATTTATTTAAACCAAGAATTTGCTAAATTATTATCATTATTAATATATAGACTCGGTTACGTTTTCTGCAATATATTTTCTGGCTTCTCCTGTGACACACGACTGCTACTTGTATGAAAATGGAAATTTTAATCACCTAAAACGGGAATGTTAGTCGTTCATACATAATGTTCCGAAATGAACAACTCAGACCTCTGAGCCTCCAATAATCTTGTGCTTTGACATCACAGGGACGCTTTGGCGACCACCCTGAGTGCTCTTTACGGAAAGCTTCTAGTAGTAATGGGCATCGCTTTTCCAATGGCGGAGGTGATATCCACCTACATTCCGCCATCCTTCTATGAAGCTTTCTACCTCTACCTGTACTTTGGCAGTATGACATTCTTGTTGTACATGTACGGAATGTTGCTAAGGGATAACAAGCCCAAGCCAAGTGAGTAATCGCAAATATCTGATCAATGATAAAATCTGGAAACCGAGTTCGTCACACGATCCAAAATTCTGATAAACTTTTGATAATTATACATTTAACAGAAAAACAGCACAAAGAAGAGTGCGATTTGGATAGCTCGAGATCTTCGAGCGGTGCTGGAGGTGACAGTGACTTACAAGACACCGGATGTCCTCACGTAACGGTCGTGGTCAGACCGAGCCAACACTATGGTAGTTTCTATCTCCGAATGGGTGCTGTGGCCTTTGGAATTGGCTCGATGATTTATTCCGGTCTAGAATTTGGCCAATACTTTGAACTCGAGAAAGACACAAAATGCCACAACATTATGCTGGCCTTGACGCCCGCGACCAGGATGGCCTTCATATTCATACAAATGTACTTCATTTTTCTAAACAACGAGGTAACCAGTTATTTCAGAAATTCGAATCGGAATATTCGCAGTGTATAGAAACCCATTTACCGATCCCATGATAATTATGCCTGCCACTTTACATTGGTCAGGCTTAATGGTTAATGTTCCAAAAGTGACCAACAAAATGATTAGTTTCACGGGCGAGTTAATTGCATGGACGGAATTTGAGCCTCAAAGCTGGTTGGGGTTGGTCACCCATCCGAAATGCTGGCCACGGTCGCAAATTATTACATACATATACCGAATGCTAATTTCTCATAGATAAAATTTAGCGTACCGAAGCAAACTAACGTGGAGAGATAGGTGTATCGATTATACCCTAGCCGTACACAGTCATGCTTCAAATAACGCAATTTTAACCGACTGTTTCTACCCTTGTCAAAAACGGTTTTCGCTCACGAGAATTGGGGAGTAGATACGCGTAGAGGGTAGTTAACGACTGGGAAAGGGATGAAAGTGGCGGACGTTCTGCTGCAGCTTCACCAAGGGTAAAAATTTAGGGATTTCAGGAAGCGGATATATACCACGCTCTTGCACGGTTACTATAGGAGAGATTATTTGCGGTGGAGTATGTGCCTAATGGGGATGACCAATCGCCAGGAATTAATGAGACAGAATGAATCGGCTCACAAATTATTTGTAGACAATTCGTGCGAGTTCAAATCCAGATATTATGCCATTTGCCTTCAACATTTTGCCAATTTTTAGATTAATTCCTAATGAAATTCGAATTGTCAACGCGTCCACTAAATTACTATCTGAAATTTTTAGCAAATGAAGGTCTACCGACACCGCATCGTCGCCCGTTTTGGTCTCATGCATATGATTGGCACAAACCTTTCGGTTTGGCTAAACGTTCTGGTGCAGGAAACTAAACACGAAATCCTCACGTTTTATGACCCGGAAAATAATTCGCTAAGAATATCGCACAGACTTGGTGAGCTTCTCTATAGCTTTAAGATCAATTCTGAATGTCTTTTACATAGCGGATCGATAAGGAGCTGAAAAATGTTCGTTCTCGAATATCTGCAAATTTTTCAATTTGATTTTTCTGCAGGTACGAAAGGCGGTCTTCATCTCTCCGGGTATAACCATGGTCACGGTCATGGTAGACATCACCAGGAACCTAGTCCTGTAACCGAGCATACAAGACTACCTCGAGGATTGAAAGGTCCTCATCACATGTTCGAATGCCGACGTACGAACATCATGGGATCTCTGGTGCAAGACGCTAGTCCATTTCTGTTCCCTTGCACCATAGAGTACAGCCTTATTTGCGCAGCTATTTTATACGTAATGTGGAAGAACATATCAAAGGATGGGATCCCCCAGCCCACGACACCCCCAGGATCACGACATCACGCTCAACACGCCTACAGGTATGTGAAATCTGTAATCTCGAAATAATCTGGATAAATGAATATTGAACGATGGCTAATTCTCCTTTGCAGAAGATCACCGCATCACTACAGCGTCGATTGTGCCCGTGCACACAAGGGGCTTTTCGTCGGCATCCTGATCCTTGTATTAACGATAATATCCCTGATACTTTTCTTTGTGTTAATATCTAGACCAGAACTTGTTAGTCTTGCAGTGACAGAAGTTAACGTATGCGAATTGACCCTCTACGGAATGTCGACCCTCGCGACATTGGTGGGAATGTTTCAAATGCGAAAACTTCGTTATGACGGAGGGAGAAATCTTGAGCTGGATAACATCCTCCTGGTAGCCGCCCAAACCGGGATGTTTATATACTCGACCTTCACGATAATCGGTGGACATTTCACCATAGAAAAGCACACGGTTTTGGTATTGATAACAGCGTTGGCCAGCGTTGTTCAGACGACATGTCAGACCATATTTATCCTGGATGCATCGAGGCGATCGGTCGCTACGCCGGAACAAATACGACGAAAACCTGGTAGAGAAATCGTCACATTTCTTTTGGTAACTAATTTGGCCATGTGGGCGATTAATACTTTGGAAAAATCTCGCGCTGAATCACATCCTGTTCAGCTTCATTTCTACGGATTATGGGCATGGACCATTATCACTCACGTATCAATGCCGCTTGCTATTTTTTACCGATTTCATAGCACCGTATGTTTGTGCGAAGTATGGAAAAGGGCCTACAAAGTTAAACCGACTTACATGTGACCTAGGTACACTAAGGGGGCTGATAAGGCCATCGTAGCCGCAGTTGCCAGGCGCCCTAAAAATCTTCCTGTCAATCTTGATGCCATTGCCGAAAATGAGGCCGCATATTTTATCTGAATACGAAGTCCTGACAACCCCTTTAAGAAATATCTTGATCATTTTCGAGATGTATTTATGAATGTTTTCGTTTAGATATTGTTTAATTAAAAATATAATTCGGATTTCGGTCAATCGGTTTTGATTTGTTTCAAACGAGTCACCGCGTGGACAAAAATTTATTGTTACTGAAAATCTTTTCAGATTAAAATACGACGAGCATAACTTAATATATTGATGATGTTTTTATTTATTTTTGTTGACCAGTTGTCTATTAAAAAACAAATTTATCAACTCCTCATTCAGAACAGACTTGATTTCCGTTGGTTATAGCGTTGCATATGTATACGTTCGCAATAATGATAAAACCAAAAAATATCAAACCAAAACAAAAAAAAAAAAAGACAAAAAATTTTTTACAAAATCACTCCATCATTGTAGTAGCCGCATATATCTAATACCTACCCTCCGAAAATTATCTCACGAACTTCCGTCTTCCATGTGGTACAAACTACAAATTTATTACAAACTTACATGAAATATTATATTTGGCAAATGTTGCAGAAAAATTTGAGTTTATTCAAAAGTAAAATACTATAACGTTCAAAAATAACATTTCTACAAGTATATATAGTATAATATATTATCTAAACGATACATTACATTTTAATTATAAAAATTAACCAACTGATCAATTGATAAAATTTTTTATAAATCAATATCTCTTCTCATACAGCAGCATTATTATCAAAATATAACACCAGTATATGATATTAGCAGATTATTTGAAATGGTATATAGAAAATTTGAGAAAAATAAAATAAAATAAAATAAAATAAAGAATTATATATCACACAAATTAGATGTGAAGAAAAGAATAACTGAAATGAAATAAAAAAAACTACAAAATTACAAAAAAAAAAGAAGCCAGTACAATAGTTGTATTATTATATTTATCCATAACTGTATATGAAATTATCTTCTATTTCAAATTTTTATTATCACTATTCGCGAAGGGGATCAACTTACGATATAATGAAATAAAATAAAACAAAATATTAAATAATAATACTCAAATTTTATGCTCAACTGACAGATGTGTTAGACACAAATACGCTATATGTATACATTTGCCGTTAGTTATACTACATATTATATCTATACATATATATACGTGTTTCCGTAGGCGTTTTGCGTTGAAAATAATAGTATTGTAGTAATAATAATAATAATAATAATAATAATAATAGTAATAATAATAATAGTAATAATAATAGTAATAATGAGAATAATAATAATGATGATGATGATGACGATGATAATATTAATACCATGTATACCGTTGGCGATGATGGCACTGAATAATGATGCATTGGTATAAATGATCATGATGATTAAAATGCGAATGTAAAATAGC
This sequence comes from Tenthredo scrophulariae, assembly GCA_963978835.1. Lineage (NCBI taxonomy): Eukaryota > Metazoa > Arthropoda > Insecta > Hymenoptera > Tenthredinidae > Tenthredo > Tenthredo scrophulariae. The sequence goes on from OZ022232.1 coordinate 9,630,631, forward strand.
TCTCATTGAATAGTTTAAGGTTATTGTAAATACGGAAGATAAGGAAAGAGGAGAAGAAAAAAAAAAACCACATACAAACCCACAATCTCTCAATGTTTAGAATAGTCGTGTCGACCATGTTTCTATATCTACGATATGTTACGATACGTTGATATTGCGTTGTTCTATTATAATATTTATTGTATTATTATAATATACTATTATATATACTCTCTACTGCTATATGTATATAATTATATATATACATATATATATACATATATATATTTGTATATATGTATAGTTATATACACATTATATCGCACTGTATTGTAAAAGTCTCGGAGCCCGTGTCGATGATCCAAATTAATTTTGTCACATCACGCAAATACGTTTGTTATTCTCTCCTTTTTTTTTCTTCTTTCTTTATATTTATTCATATATCGTTACCGTGACACGAATGATGATATTTATGTCAATATATTACTTCATACAGTAAATTCCAAGTATAAAATTTGAGCTAATAATTATACTGATGAACTATAAATAAAAAGCCAGGATCATGTATTATAGGTACAGTTATACGAGTACATTTGTCGTTAGTTCGAAATTATCCAAGATCGATATAATCAATTAAATATAGAAATCCACTAAAACTAAAGTACAAATTATCTTTAAATTTTGAAAACTTTATTGTTATAACAAATTGTGTGAACATTTGTTTTTTCTATTTTTTTTTTTTTTTTTTTTTCACGAAATTCAGTATATGAATAATAACACGAAAATCGATTATAAGTTTTAACCTGTAACTAATCAAAAAAATGGAAATTTTTTTTTCTCATAGACTAGTAAAAAAAAATAAAATAGAAACAACGTATTACGTATACACCTATTCACTATATTTCGAAAGTTATGTATGAAATCCGACCCAATATATACACATACTCATATATTTGTATATATTTATATTTATAATATTTCTTATTCAAATCGGCACGGATTACTTCGTCAAAATCACGCTAATTGCCGTTATACTATACGAATAACGAATAATAATATCTCTTCTATACGCTGTACTTTTTCTATGTCCACATACTGTAGTTCCTACGCATTGTTTGTACTCTTATACTCTTTGTATACTATTTGTACCTTGCGATGCAATACACTCAGTCGTCCGCAATAATACATCATTCGTATAATTTCATTTATCATTATTATCGACTATAATGAATTATATATACTAAACCCAAAAACCCCGTAAGATAAAAATGATAAATAATAATAACATTCGGATATTCATTGATGACGCTTCTCAATCGCAGAATCGAAAATATCTCAGTGCATAGTTTGACCTAAATTCTACACGTATACTATAGATTATCATGCGTGACGCAGTCTCATCAATTCATCATTATTGCTAATGGTAATCACAGTTCGAAGTAGGCGATAAACTCCTTTGACATTTTCTTTCCAAAGATGGAACCGCGCGTTGAATAATATTACACACACTTGAAACCGGAGTAAAATATAGCAATAAATACACTGAGATTATGATTAACATAACAATTCATCCCGAATTGGGAATGCGGAGTAATTTTAATGGAAAATAATTATCTCGACAGTAATTTATCTTTTCATACCATCCGGCCTGACGAATAGTTGATTACTGTTCACTGATTGTTTGGAAAAAATTAAAGAGAAGAGTTGTCAGGAATTGTAAAGCTGTGAATGCAAAAATAATAGCTTAATTGCTTGAGGGTAACAGAAATAACAATCGTGAAATTGTATAGATTCTATGGTTTGTGTAACCGATCCGTTCGTCCGGTTGCAAAGATCACCTCGAAGTCGGGAATTTATCGGGGAAAAAAAGGTGATCTGGCTTCGAACGGAGACGGATCACGGCGACAGTGACCCAAATACCTTGACTTGTTCTTAACTCAGCTCCGAGCTGTCGTTGGTTCCATAATAAAGCAACTGGAAGGCATTTCAAAGGCAGAGACGGCTACAGCTACTGTAAATCGTGATACTATCACTATTAACATCGCTTATGGCCTCGGTATACGAGAATTTTCAGAGGCTAGGGCCACCCGGAGAACGACCCCCAAATTTAATCGAATCGTATCAAAATCAAAACTTAAACACCGAAAATAAAAACGTGCAGTCGTGTCCTTATAACGGAAAGAAATTAAGTAGCTGATTTAGTCGGTGGTCAACTTTCACGTCCTTTATCTTGTTTTGTACACTGCAGGCTATACCTATAATTAAGAATTTGTGAATAATCAATATATCTGTTAGAAAATTAAATCTTTGAATTTGAATAGTGCATGGCTATGAAATAGATTTGGATTTGAATTATGGGAGACGATCAGATCGAGTAATTTTTGACAAGAAAAATTCTATTCAAGAATGATTCGCTTCTTTTCTCACGATTAAAGGATCTTTAATTATGATTGCTTTCGAGTCCTTGAATCCTTGGCGACGATTGGTCACCGCGAATTTAAAACTATGTATAATAAGGATTGAGCCGCAGATTCTTACGTCGAAAAGACTTTAGGTAGATTTATGTCCGGGAGAGCGACGCAACTGGTAATTGTCGGAATTTAGAATATGGAAGGAAATAAAAACCGCGGAAATTGCTAAAGTCGGGTTTTTCTACATCCGCAAATTACCTCGACTGTAATGACGTTCGGCATACTATCGCAACGGATTCAATTGGGAGGGAAAAAAAAACGATTGCACGGGGGTCGTCGACATCTTAAAATATCGTTTCTATTATTTTCGACCCACTACAGGACATACGTCCTTCGTAAATATAACGGCAAGGACTTCTCAACGTAGATTCGTGCCTGGTATTCGATTCGAGCTGGGTATTGGTTCATCGACGTATTTTAATCCCAAGCCTTTCGCTTGGCTTTAAACAATCGTTCGAATTGTCTCTGTATCGCGATCTAGATATGTGAAATATCCAAATAGACTCGTACGTTTCCGTAATTACAAAACCGAAAAAATTTTCCATCGCGTTATCATCAGAATGTGAAATTTTCAGCCATTCGGTGTGCAAAAGCCTTTAATGTCGGCTGACTGTCTGGTGGCTGATCGCAGATGTAGTCTTTATGGGTTCTCTCCCGTCGAAAATCTCATCCTGAGGGTTGGGCGCAGATCCTGCAGGCGCGAACGAAGAGGGTTGCTTGCCAGCGGCGAGTTTAACGAACCGTTTTCAATCTACAAAAGATATTCGCCTGACTTTAATCCACCGGCGTAGTGGCTACGTACTACAGTATACCTACTTGGCAAAAATAAAAAGTAGAAAGAAAAAATCAAGAAAAATTAGAAAAAAAAAAAAAAACGAAGACGAGGGTCGGTTTATATGATGAACAAAAAATTCTGCCAAGTGCCACGTACTCCAATTTTTTACGCCAGAGGTGCTTTTTGGGGAATATGAGTATACCTATGTCATAGATTTTCAACAGTATAATATGATCTAATGGAAAAACGCGCAAGGCTGACTCATATTCGTTGGTCTAACGATCCTTGACCACCATCTGACTAGTTCCGAGTAAGTAATTAGTTCGCGTGTCGAATAGTAATTGTTAAACAAACGTCAAAGAATGACCTGGTATCTGACGCTGCTATACACACCTCTTAATTAATTAAATACACTCTGATAATGGTGCATATATTACAGCGACGTAGGCATATAGGTACACGTGTATACTAGCATAATGAGATCTGAATATTTCTTCCTTATTCGAAAACAGAATTAAAAAATATAATATAATTATGTTTTTGCAATTAAAAACCGGAGAATAATGGAAAAATATTGGAGGACGACCGCTCCATCAGGGGATAATTAAACCTTGAAAATAATTTTCTTTCTACTCAAGGACTGGCGTGTCCCAAGAGAATTTTTCGATAACCTAGTTTTATTCATATAATCGCAGATAAAACTCGAAACTTTTTAATCCGCAAATATTTATACTTGTTCAGAAACCAAATTTCTATATTTGCGTTCGATCCTGAGTTATCGCTGGACCAAAAATGAAGGCATTAACAAACGGCCTGGGTTCATCCCATGGAATAAATTCTCTTCCAGATAATGAAAGACCAAAAAAAATAAAGAAAGAAAAAGCAGCAAATGGTTTCTAGAATTGCCATGGGTAAAAAATCAGAACTTTAACCGAATTCAAGTAAAAATAGGTGGAAAACTCGTATGATTAGAAAATTATTTGGAGACACACGAGACATGGTCCTTGAACAATACCCTAAAATTTAATCGCGTTCGCGAGTAACTCACACCCCTCACTATCGAGGGTGAAAATGTGCTCCACCCCCGCAGGGACGAGGAATGGTTGCACCTCGTATTGATCGGTGTTCCTTTTACGTTTCACGGTGTGGTGGTGGGTGTCATGGCGTATCCAACCAACCCCCGTAACTCGCCCCCATGGATTGTGTACGTATATACAGGAAGGCACATAGACCAACGCGAAATAGACACTCACAAAGAGGGTAGCCGAGCTCTGAACTAAGGTTTGGCGGTCACTCGCGCATTCGCGCACATGCGTCGAGCCCTTGTTTACATCGTCACGTATAAGCGTTGCCGCGCGTTTCGAGCTGCTTGGCTTAATAATTATCCCATGTTTGATAGTTTTCAATTAAACCTTGACAAGTTGTCGAAGTAGATAATAAGTGAACGAGACGAGGTGAGAAGGAGGAGGAAATAACCAAGGCGTCTCATCGAGAGTTCGGAGAGCGGGCTTTGAAACAAGATTTACCTACCTTGCCCCAGGCAACAATTTCCCCACTACATCACAGCCAAGGAACAAACCATTCGACGTCACCTGGGTTCTACCATCGCGTAAGTATTCGTTACGAATAACCGCGAGCTTTTCATAAATTTGAAAAGCTCGTTTTCACACAATAGGAGCAGCTTGGCAATACTTGAGGTAGATTTGCGCGCGAAAAGAGGTAAAGAGGGAAGAGGGTCAAGCCTGAAGTCACGTGGTGAAGTCGAGTGTCCTCACTGGGAGAGAAAAGAGTAAGATAATGATGAAAAAGAGGGAATTGGAACGAAAAAAACATACATTCACAGGCTTTTTATGACTCAGAAATAACGAAACACACATCTCGCAGCTAGGTACAATTCCAAGTATAGCATTTTTGGGACGGTATTGTACCCTAGCGAGATAATTGCATTATTTATTATTTTAGTATACAGCAATGATTAAACGACGTTTAATTCGCTTCAAAATTCTACCAGATATCCCATTCCATACGTCATGAAATTTCCGGGTGAATTTAAACTCGGTGTCGTTCATTTTGTAGACTCTCCATCGCGTCCTTTTCGGGAATAGATAGTAGCCCAAAAGTATTCAGTATTTGCTGAATTCTACTTGAGTTTTTTTTACCGAAAACAACATAATCTGACATCAATATATCATGGAATGATGTTGCAAAAAATATTCCGGTCAGTTGTTGAGGAAGAACTTTCTTTCAATTTTAATATCGATGACTTCAATGATTCAATTCATAACTGAGTGTACCGCGGAAAGTGAGCTTATCATTCCAGAAGCGATATTTGTCATAAATATTGAAGTGACCGACTGGCTCTGCACTCTGTAATTGGATTGTTATGTTTTTCAAATGGTGCTGTAAAAGGTCTACTATATCCTTTAATAATTTCTTTCTCCTCTTCATCCCAAAGCTCCAATTCTTTGGCAAATTTTACCCCAAGGAGCCTAAGGGGTGTTTATTTTTTCAAATTTGTCGTATGGATTGAACTCAACAGTCTTGTTATTTTTCGTAGTGGAATTAACATCGGCACGAGTGAATTTTCGCTGAAAATAATTTATAGAGTAGCTAGACACGCGCCGATGAATAAAAACGGCGAGAAAGATCCAGCGATGGTAAAATTTTGATTAAAAATTGAGTCAAGGTCCCGGATCGTGAATAAGTAAAAGTGAACCAGATCCAATTTCGTTCTTGTTGACGACGGGTTACGGTCGGCCCAGACCGTTCACCAGTCCATGGCATTGAACTATCGCTTGGGGGGCGCGGCCGTCGCGACGCTAAGCGTCGTTTCGTGGCGGGGTTGCTACGGTGACGCACCAATTCAACGCCGTGAAATTTGTACCTTTACTTCAAACATGCGCTCACACACTTCGCGCCATCCATTGGAAACCCAAACCCATTGGTATGGCTATGATATACTCACACTTTGAAATCGACGCTCTGATTGTGAACGGTGCTGCACCGCGTCGAACCGTCGTACATCAACATATACGTACATGCATACTTACTTCATAATTCATATAGTATACATATACACCAAAGTGCGTTACTTGCTGACGGTTCAACTACTGAGTGAAGGGACCCTGTCCCGGAGTAAAAGCCAGCCTCCAACGCTGCTGACATATCAGAACCAAGTTCATAAAGCGATTCTGATTACTCCATCGCTGGTCGTCAGTCGCACTACTCGCGCTTAACATCAGTGTTACGATTACATCGCGTTCGTTTATAAACCACGTAAAATTGAAAATACCAAATCAGACAATAATTGGTTCCTTTCATCAGACGCTTTGCTTTCTCCGCGGGGCAGATTTCAAAACCAATTCACCAATTTTCGATTCGGAATTAGATTCCATCAATACGAATTTTGAAAGGCTTTAAAACTAAACTTATGAGTGAAATCAAAAACTCTGCAGAAAATATCTACGGTCTTAGTGCGGTTTTCTACTACTGGAATCAGACAGCTTTTACAATTTTACGACAATTAGAATAGTTCTGGCTATTTTTACTCCAAAATGAAGGTAAGCTTCGAGCTCTTATCTCTACAGACTAGTTTCTCATTTTTTTCAACTATCTACTCATATACCCGGGCGAAAACTGAAAGTATCAATAAATAAAATACCGGTGTCAATTGTCTCGTGAGAAATGATACCCTTCGAAACTATATAGTTGAAAAAACTTGAATCGTGGAAGAAGGCCTTAAGTCGTTAATCTGGATTAAATTTAAGCGCGTTTTCTCCGCGGCGAATAATTCAATCGCGAAAATTTTGTTTCGGGTATTTTAGTTTCCGGGTAAAGACTGTCGAGAGTGTAACTACATATACCGATGGTGAAAATCGCGACGGGTCGATGAGACGCCAAAGTCGACGGCGACGCCGGCGCCGGGACGCTCACAGGTGGTCGCCACGCAGTCTGGTGTTCGAGCCCTTGTCGTGCACCTCGCTTCGCGAGGTCTCTGACCGACTGCGCATCGATTCCTGACACTTCCGGTATACAGTGTTGTGACTTTGGTGATTGTGACCTCACTCATATCGTGCTCGTTGTGATTTTTCGAGGAAAAACCTATCTTCCAGCTCGCGATTCTCACCCCGAAGGACGACCTCATCCTACCCTTATATTCCTCCCACGAGGAAATTCTTTTCGTAAGGATGAAACAAGCCATCTTTCATCTTCCTTCTCTATCTCTTTCGATTTTATCAATAAAAAAATGTATATACGAGAAATCGAGGGGCTAATAAATGTTGAGAATAAAGTTTGAATTTCACAGCTATTCAAAGTGTTGTAGAACTTTTGCTGACAGGAGAACACCCCGACTGCTTAACCCGGTTAATCAAGTTGAGGACACTCAGGTCTCCCTCGAAAAAAGAAAAGCTTGAATGTTCGCGTAAATATAACCGTGAATTATAAAGCCAGGAATTAATTGAGGACCGTTGATTTTCTTTCATACAAATATTAGCACTGTGATCAGGAAAGAGATCTGCGATGTTAATTTTTCTCAAAATTCCGTGTCCATGGATAGCAATTTTAATATATACTCATCGGTATGTTACATCGTGTCAATCAGACAGCCCACATCGTCAATTCGGTTTTACTTTTCTCTGACATTCTATCAGCTGCAAATTAGGGACGCCCTTGATGCCTTCGCTGATTCAGGAATGGGAAAAGCAATTTCGCAGCTCGTAAAATGGCCGGTTAAAGGAACATCTGAAGCTTTGCCAGTGATATCTCTGTAGAAAAGTCGTGGGAAACTGAAATCATTTCAATTCATGATGAGATTGTACGCACATTGTACGCAATATCAACATTACTTATCCTACGTGGGTTTGATAGGGCTGAGTAAGCTTCAGGCACGACAGGACTCAGGATGAATGAAGCTTTGAAATGCGCGTTTCTAGCCTCCTGGCTGAATTATAATCGTGAATAGATAGAGACCACGGAATAAACGTGACATTAGCCTTCTATGTAGGAAGCTGTATAACTATACCATGAGTGTTTGACACTCGGTTTGTTAAGGCAGGTCAGTGACCGGCGACATTACTCCCTCATCGCGGATCTTTTCGATGTAGAAAACAGAGACGTAGAATAAAAATTATTTCGCCTGTGTTAAAATTTGTCTCGTGCTATTTTTACCGCGGTTATAGCTGTAATGTAGAAAATTAAAATCGCACGTGTGTCAACGGATGTAACTCCACCTTTGATGACGTGATCAGCGTAGCTGTCTCGTTTCCGGGAACGTTTCATGAATAAAAAAATATCTGCATGTATACTGAAATCATCTGAAGATGAATTTAATCCTGCTTCACGTCCGTGTTTCAATCATGACTACCACATTTATACCCTAAACTTTCACGCTCGCATCATGACCCCCGCGAAATCTAATAAACATAATAGCCGCAGAAACCAGACGGCGAATATAAATTCAATTTAAGTTCTCAAACCGCAACGATTAATCTCGCTATCTAAACGACATAAGCTCTCTTCATACATTTTTTCATCCCCAACAGATATACGCTGTCAAATTTCCTGATGCTAGATTTCGTAAAAAATTCAATCTGCAAGTCAAGGGGGACCCGTTATTCGTACTATCAGAAAGTGTGAATGGATTTAGAAAAAAGCAGCGTGAATCGCTTTGAATTACATCCGCAAATTAGATGGAAGAGTTTAAACCTAAGAACTTAAAATTTGTGGCGCGAGGAGCTTTTTGAAATCTCAATATTTGAAATATTATCAAAATGCTCCCTCCGTCGCAGGTATTGAGTTTTTCAATTCAAACTCTTCCATCTTGTTGGTTGATCAATTTTTTAATTAAAAAAAAAAACGTTCTTCTTTTTTTTTTCTCTTTCGCTGTTCCAGAATCACGGTAGAATAGTGGAGTCGGGGAGATGCAACGGTGCCCGTATCTCCACGAGATGAAGGAGAGATTACTCTCCCAGCCCACGCCTGCTGACAGCCTGGATATGGAGCGACTAGACGGTGGCACCCCCGTCAAAGAGTCAAAACTCCACAACGAGTACGCTGCGCATATAAATCCTGGGGTAATTCCTGACCCTCCGGAAATGCCGCCAGATTCGCTAATCGGCACCGTTGTCAAGGTGACAGTCTTCTCCGTTCTAACTATAGCCATCCTGTGGCTCCATCGCCCCATGAAATTAAGATTTTTATTCAATTTTGAAAATTATAAATTACATTTCAAACCCCGAAGCTTTATTACTTTGAATCAAGCTCCAACGTTTACGACGACTAAAAATCTCGCTGCGGACGAAAAATTAAAGAGAGGAAAATTAGGGAAAAGTTGTTAGATTGAAATTTTCAAAGATATGTAGCAACATACAAAATTATTCAACTCCTCTTCTCCCTCTCTCTCTTTCTCTCTTTTCTTTTCAATACATGACACGTTTGAATCGCAACAACGCTTCTGCACCGCAGCAATCAGTCAATTTTTCAGGTCATTCTCCTCCTCTGTAATCATCCGTCCATTACCCGTGGATCATACGAGCTCGCCTATTTCCGCTATACGATATCAATCCAAGTATTTAAACGGATCTCACTGATACCTAAAGTGTATTTTTAATGGCTAGCAAAATCTAATTTTGTAATTTTTTTTATATCCTCATCCCTCTCTGTTACGATGGCGAATCATTTTTCGATTCGTCTTTTTTATAGTTGAAAGAAAGGCTATCTTGTTAACTAATTATCTCCGTAAGGACGTAAGCGATCCTTATTGTTTTTTTATTTTTTTTTTCCCCATAAAACTAATTAATTTCTTTTCTCTACACCCGTGCAGTTGAACGCCGATGGCTATGGATCCCACACGTCACCAGCCCACGCAAGACAACCCCTAGTACCCCAGGTGTCACACACACCACCAGCTTGTTTAACTCCGACTCACACACCAGCGAGCGGATTACTGCCCAAGAATGCCAAGTAAGTAGCACCTTCGGATTAATAAATCCTGTACCTATATGTATGCCAAGACGGATATCCGTATCCCTGCTGAGGCCCTTGTAAGGTCGACGTGGAAACGTAGCCGAGACTTACGAGCGCGTGATGCAGAATTGGGGTAATTTAAGATGACTACAAATCCGGGTCTCTGAATTATGTTCAAATAACAAGACAAAAAAAAGACACGGAAACAGGAGGGAAATTGTATTCCGAGGAATTCTTATTTGCTAATGAAATTTTCGATGATAAATCCTCACCGAAAAAACGGAAATCTTTATCCTGAAGTTCTATCATGTTTATGGGAGAACACGTGGCGTGAATTAATAGCCTTAAATCTCTGTCTACGATAGACTTGGGATTAAGGTGGTTCTCGCCGTTGGATAACACAAAGTGAAAATCTATTTCAAGCATCTATTTCGAAGCTTACTTCCCCGCATCTTTCAAACAAACAAACGAATTATTAACTCGTATAAATAGACGATTAGTGAATTATACCATCAGAAATGAAGCCGCTTCAATCATATCCTATTTTTTGTTTTTTTATCAAGCAGAAAACCCGCAATAACGTCGCGCCTCGACCTACTCTCTAAATTTTTTTTAGTAAAAAGCCACTATTTTGGTCTTTAGTGGATAGATTTTGAGTCTAGAATGTTCAGAGCGTATCTTATGCCCGTGCACACCTTACGTACCGAATTTCTAACTCAGAACTTTTAGTATCAATTTTTCACTCGAGTGAAACTCATTACAAGATACTAGGTCATTCTCCGTTTGGGCATAGCTATATTGGCATTCATTAAACACAGCTTGTGGTCCATTATCTTTTTGCCAGCGCTAGCCATAGATGAGACTACATAAAACACCGGCACTACAAAGTTTCGGTTAGTTATAAGTTCTGTTATCTAAATTGAGCAGCGATAGTAGCTCGACCTCCATCTGGAAGGCGAACGTAGTGGACAGGCGAGATCAACCTTCGGCTAAAAGGCGAGCAAGCATAGAAATATTGAATAAAACCGGCTGGCAGTAAGGTCTTATGTATATTCGAGTACCAACCGACGGAGAAGGATAAATGGAACATATAAATCAGGCGTTAGACACGAGGTTGAAAAATCATTGAAACTCGAGCTGAAATTATGAGGAGAATTTTTTCTTTCCGTTTTTTTAAATATTCAAATTAAACCGTTTAAGAGGTAAACCGGTAGGTACATAGGTATAGTTCGACGTGGATTATTTGATAGAATAATTACACGCATTCATCAACTGCAGACCAGACAGGATTGACGTAATTTTTTGTCAATCACTTTAACTGGACTCCTGATTAAGTTAAGTACATTGAAAACGTTCAGTATTATACGTTTATTAACTAAATTGGTCCCTTGTCATGAGATTATTTAGAAAAATCTATCCCATTATCAAAGTGTTAACATGTTGACTTTCTCAGCTATATCGCATAAAACCAATCCGGCTATTGAAGTATTGCCAGCTGTGGCGACTAACTAAATCAAATTATTGTGACGACCGCGCCCATTTTCGCCCTCAAATTCATGGCTGGGAAAATTCATTGTGATCATATTTTTTCGTAAAGGAATCATCAGGTCGGATAGAAGAATGGTCTGATCCTTGTGAAAATCTGCAGCTCAACGCATGAGATATTAATTCGAATTCCAGCCCGCAGGGAAAGGCAAATTACATTTGAACCCTTCTCTCCACTCTGGTTGAACAAGTTTCACCAAAGCACATAGTTTTATCAAAAGCTACGGGGTAATTGCGGCTTATACGATTAATGAGGTCTGCGATGCGAGCTCTTCAGAACCTGATGTTAGTACTCGTAGAACGACAAGCTATACCCCCGTCATTTTGGAATCAGGTCAATTTGCACGTTCGCCAGTTCTCATTCGGAGATTAGAGGAGGATGCGGGGTGGCCGGGACCAGCACCGATCTCCTGAACTATTTCCTGGTAAACGAGCTAGTTCGCGAAAACCCACATTCGCGGCAGCACATCCTGCTTCTCTGAAATCAATACCCTCGTTGCAAGGAACGGTATTAGTCTAGATTTGGGAGTATACTTTTCCCTCTAATTCATCGCTGCTAAATCTATTTATCCCAGCTTACAATCGATGCCACATTTTCTTCAACTTCAATTCCTTACGGGACCAGTCTAAAGATATACCCGCGTATTTTGCGCACTCGAAACCACGTCGATGGAGAACGCCTGCACTGGCAGTAGTCCCAAATTCCTGGCTTTCAAATTCCGTAGCGTCACTCTACCTACAATGAGACACGAAGTACAGAAAATTCTCTGGAAACAATTAAACCTCAACCCAAATAGACCCGACATACTCGACCCAGTTCTCCTCCTTCTCTCTGTCGTTAACAACGCATCAAAATGAGAGAATCGTCGGATGTACAAAGACCAGATGTTTCAAAATAGAATTAGGTTCGTCCTTTGCGTAGAAGAGATGAATTTCAAATGAAATGGATGAAGCTCTCCTCTGGGAACATAGCTTCCATATTTCATCCCGACACAGCCGTGAGTCCCCGCCCAGAAATAAAAAAAGATCCAGTAACTCCTGACAACTTGTTCGCGGGTATTTTCACCTGCGAAAGTAGCCATCCGGTACTTTACCATCAAAGAAGAATATCACCAAATTAAGCGTGACGAACGGAAGCTGGTTCTGTCTATTCGCGAGCATAGGGTGGCTGCTCAGTTTTCAGAAGGGAAAGGTCAGTGACCTGGGTGGTGGCGGTATCGAGCGGGTCAGTGGGTCGCAGAACCACCACCACTAGTACCACCACCAACTACCACCACTCCACGCCCTGGTCGCAGCATCCTCTCAGAGGAACCGTGTCAGTAACGGCTTTTCTTTGAACGGTGCCCCGTACCAGTAGTAGACTTCTCAGAAAAGAAGGGACATTCCATTGTTCAAGGAATGGACCGGACTTCGAGGACCTTATACCGGCCCACATCGAACGGTCGCAAATTCAATCCCCTCAACCTTACCTCATATGCCCAGGTCAGGTCAAGGCTGCATTCGACAGTCGTTCGTCATCGGTCGACCGTCATTGTCAAATTGCCAAGACTTCCGGTAAACGGTATGAGCATATATTGAAATACGTTAAGACGCTATACGAAGTCTGAATAAGCATTCTATGATCATTCGGAAGCCAGCATCGATATTTTAGTGTCGCAGATCTGTCGAATGCAGATTGAACTCTCGGTTGTGTTATTTCTTTTGTCCGTTGAGAAGTTGGGGCAGGGCATTTTGAGCGTTGTAGGGTAATCTTGGTCCCTGGGTCCCGCGGGTCTCGGCGGAGTCTGCGCGAGCGTCCCGAGCCCGGCCCGGGAGAAATGTCCCGGCAAGCCTCAGTCTCCGGGATGCTGGGGTCACAGAGTGGAATGCCTTCCCCATATTCATCCTGCACACCCGGTTCATCTCTCTTACCCTGAGATCTGCGGTACCCCCTTCTATCACCCCGTTTTATATACCCGTATATAATATACTTCAAGTGTTTTAGCCGTTGGTGTGGACTAGGGCTACCGTGCGTTGCCACACGTATTGCGATCGGTCGGGCGCGTCCACGCGATAATCGTGTCCGTTCAAGCAAGTGCGCGGCATCAGAAGCGGTGAGCGATCAGAGTTGCCTTTTAAAAGTGGTCTTCCTTCTGGAAGGTAGCGTAGCAAAAGCAAAGGTGGAACACCGTGGGGAAACTGCTTATGGTGTCAAAACCCCAGACGTACATAGTATATGTACTATACCTATATATCTACATGTACAAATTTGTCGGGGTCAATTTTTGTTTTTGACATAATTCCTTATCTCAATATCCGCAGCCTCTCCACTCATAGATCTTTGTTCATAGAGCCGTTAGAGAGTGAAAGATGAATTTGATCTACACTTGAATTGGAGAAGTATCCTTTCGCATATCGGTCAGATCGATCGATCAACCCATCCCGCGAGCATCGTGACTTCAATTCTCTTTCTCTCTTTATTACTGTACACGCATAGCACGCCTTCCAGTAGGAATTCCTAAGGCGGCGTACACACCGTTGTGGTAAAACCGCTCAGGACTGAATCCGCTATGAAGTAAAGATAAATAAATTTACAAAAGAAAAGAAAAAAAAAAAACTCGTCGCAGCAATCGAACGTAAATAAATAACGAAAGGAGGCAATTTTTATTCTTTCACAAAAATTGTTCATTTTTGTTGATGAAAAAATCGGAATTATTATCGGCTAGGGAAATTCAATTTATAGCTATCGTTGTTCGTATGTTGCGACGAGTTTGGGGCGTGATAAACGTCCTTGATAAACGTAATAAGAGTTTGCGATACCGTATACGTATAGAGAAGAGACGCGGAACGTCAGCGCCCAAGAAGACATCGCTATGGTGGGCGGTGGTGACTGTAAGGTGGCCACTGTGGAGGTGGAGGCCGCGGCCGCTGGCGACAACACGGCCACGCTTCCGGTCACGCGGCCCCTTAACCCCCAGACACCTGCCAATACCCAGGACAACGCGGAACGTAACAATGCCGCGAACAAGAGGATGGAGCTTAAAATTGTCAAGCCTAAACCTGACGAAAAGTAAGACATGATTCGGTAGCGATAGCCAGAATAAAATAAAATAGATTACATTAGATTAGATTAGAATAGAATAGAATTTAAATTAATCGGCTCCTGGTGGAGAACAGTGCCTCCGAAATTTACCAATATTCAGTTTATCGCAAGATGAAAACCGATACATGCTATTATGTACAGCAAATACTCGCGTGACGAAGTACGATTACATGTCCCGAAGTGAAGGGTAATAATATTCAACATTCAATATCCCGGTTGAAAAAATTTAACCAAATCAATTTCATGGACAAATCGAAAAATTTTTATTCCGTAATAACTAAATGTGAAATATTTTATTCAATCTATCGTTCTTTATATTCTGTTGTGATATATTGATAGTCGCGTTTGTGATTGGGGATAAAATTTACAAGAGAATTGATGGGTTCGTTTAGTTTGAGGTTCATTTCGTTTGACGGATCGTTTAACAATTGACAAACGTAATTAATGTATAACACTTAGGTGATGAGACATATTAGGCATATGAAGAAAATTTCGAAGATATGTTAAACTGCGAGAGGTTTTTAGAAAGATTTATAAACGGGGAGAAGAATCCTTTCTCTTATTTCTCAAAACTCAACGTCAATTCTATACATAATCATTATCTGCCTGTGGCTATATATATATGTATATGTATACACCTCTAACAATCATTCATAGGTAATAAAGAAAGCCTATGCAGAATATCTATATGCAGAAGAGGCATTCGCACGGGTATTCGAACCGCTCATCTTTGCATCGTCTACCTGGTTGCTATTACCGTTTAAAAATTTTCTATGCTGTTAAATTTCCCACGCATAAACAATATTCAATGTCAGTGTTATACTCAGGTATTAAAATCTCATTGGATAACTCGAATCGTGACGGTATGTGATTATGTATATTAGATTGAATGAATGCTTCAACGTGCATTGAATCTTATGCAATGTATTACCTAAATCAAAGAGATTTAATACGTCAGGCTAGTGTTATCGAACGCAAAATTTAATGGGGTTAAATTTTTTAGCATTCTATACGATTCTCGTTCTTATTCCCTCGACACGTTCGGCGATCCAATTTCGTAGCTACTTCGTCAAGATTCTTCAGCAGCCCCAGGGGTTTGAATTATTCGGATGAATTTGATGCTGAAAAATAAATGAGGATTCAAATATTCTAGTATCTGTTTCAAACCGAGATTTCTTTCGGTTCGAAATAACTGATTGAATTTTAACTGGCGATTAAAACTCAGCTGAGACGCACTCACTTCAATAAACCGATTTTTCACTACTAATTTTGCTCCATGAACGTATTCAGTCTACAAAAACCTTATTTTTGTTTGACTATCTCTGAATACGATATTTGAGCAAATGATTGAAGCATGTTTTCGAAATTCTTCGCAGCACCTTTCCGATGTTATATTATATGTACTTGTGTACATGCAAGGACATCTCTTTGTCACGCGATGGATACCTTTGTGATGTAAAACTGTGTAAACCTATTTCTGCCGTGTGTATATCTTGTCTTGCGTTGTCTAACGCTTCCGTAACGCGAGTCAGACGTATTCAATAACATCGTACCATTAGCTAAGACAAGGTACTCAAATAACGAGGGTAATACCTACCACATCTTTCCTGTCGAACTACGAAATGACAAACTGCAGTAGTACGAAGTCGTATTCCGGAATTGAAGCATGTTCTGCCTGCAGTCTATTATCGAATTTCATACCTTTTCCGCGTATGAAAAAAATCCGGAAATCAAAAGGATCGCCTAATTCAAATTTCGGATTTAAAAACCGGAAGGTTCTGATCAGTTTTAATCGTGGAGTGCTAAATCGAAAAGTCATCAGTCAGTACGGTGCGATTAAGTAAGTAGTATAAGCAAATTAATTAGCATTCAAACTGAGCCATACTAGTACACAAAGTTGGCGCATCGTTTGTTAAGGGTTCGAACAGTTTAGACCTTGAAAATGATTGATTCAAGATTTTGCAGAGTTCGCAAACTTGATAAGCTGGCTGTTTCAGATAGCATCTAATTCTCAGAAGCTTTCAAAAACCGCTTACATCTCGAGTCTCATATAATCTGAGAAGAGAGCTTCACCAAATAATAAACTCGGACAAAAAAATTGAAGAAAACATAATGAAATTAGATTAAAAGTTACTCAAAACCAGACGCATGACCTGTGCCCTTACTTTTAAACTGAACAATGGTCGAGCTTTGAACCTTTTCCGTGTCAGCTGTATCGTTATAACGGAATCACGTTAGATCCTTGTCGAGCAAGTAAGACTTGAAGAAGACAAAGGTACCTATGAAAAACGAAAAAACAAAAGAAAAAAAGAAATCTCCCTTTTAGGAGTAAAAACGATAAAACTGTAAGGTCTGGAGTCAACATATCTTGTCCGGTGAGGGATAGAGATACGAGATACATTGCGAGGGTGGAAGAGAAGGCAGAAGAGAGAGATGCAGCACCGGCAGCACCAGCGGCGGTGGAGGCGGCGGAAGCGGTGGCGGTGGTGGTACACTCGGTTTATCGACCACGCGCTTCAGCCAGTCAGCTTGCTGCCCGGAGTCTGTGCAGAACGAACAACTCTTCGTGTATATCGCGCCTGAGCGAATATATGTTGGAACGATGTAAATAACCACCGACTGGTAATAACTCGTTCCTTCGCGGATCTGTCTATCTATCGTTGAGAAAAATTGGTCTGATCAAAGAAAAGAGAAAAAAAAAATCAATAAAGAAGAGAAAGAAAAAAAGATTTCCTTTTTTTATCACTTTTTGGATTGTTCTTTCTTATATGGTGTTACGCAATTCTAAAGGAATAAATTGGTCGAATCGAAATCGTTAAGTTAATATAAATTACAACGGTCCATAAAGAAAGCAAAAAAAAAAAAGACAATTAGTGATAAAACCGACGTAATAAAATTTATTATTTATTTAAAATAAAAGTAAAACTGGTGGCACGCCTCACGCGTACAATAACAATGGATAGATTTTTTCCCTTCATGAAGCGTCTGCTGGCAGCCAGCCCTGTACCAAAGACAATAAAGTCTGCTGCCGCGACCCTTCAGATATCAACAGGACAAAGACTCCGTTAAACCCTCGTTGGATAATGCACCAGACTGCAATATTGTGCCTACGATGGAGCAGCACATAGGAGGAGACTGACAATTTTTCCTGACTATAAGTCTGCGGCGGCAAAAGTCGATAGCTCTTAATCGGATCTTGGCGCGTCTCACATTCGCAAAACCTTTTTTTTCTTACAATTCATCGCAAAAATTTCGCCGAAGTGAAAGACGAGATTTTTAAATTTATATATCTCTTCGAAATATCGATGCGTCAGGTGGCGAAAAGACAGATATGGCCATCGAATATAGACATTTTTTACGGTCCATTCCAGACTCGTCGTAAAACGACGCGCGACGTCGACAAACAGAATTCTAAGTCAACGATTTTATATATAGTATAAACTACACCCAAGATTTCACGACGAGTATATCGCGCCGACCAATTGATCAACTAGTCTGCAAGCCACAGTCGACTTTCGTAAACAATCCGTGTCTGACGGTTATCCGATACCCGTCTAGTCAGCTCTCGACCGTTTCTAGTCGTCTAATTGATCGCGCGAGCTAAACCTGCTAATTGATTCGTCTTTGGCGTACCTAGATACGGGGGAAAGTCTTCTTGAGATATCAATAATCAGTCTTGAAGTTAGTTCGATAATTAAAGTACGTTTTCTATTTTCATAAAATAAATTTAAGAAGTGAAGTGAATGCACCATAAAAACAATCATGACTGACGTAAATATGGAGCTCGAAGTGCGACCGTTTTTGAACAACGATAATAAGCCGCTAAGTCCAGATCCTGGACGCGTTACTAGGCGAAGGGTTGATAACAGTGGGTAAGATTACGTGCGAATTAAAACTCGTATCATAATACCCTCCAATGTTTCAGGATTGCAGGAATTGTAAGAGATTAGTTATTTTTAGAAAAAATAAAAGAAACCGTTTTGTTTGAAAGGTTGTGAAACGTTATGTGGGATGTATGGAAACGTCTGCCTAGAATGCTAGCATAAATTCGAAGTCTAGAGTTTCAGTAGAAACTCGCAAGCTCATGCTACAAGTAGCTCGTTTGGGAGGATGAATTTTCAAAAAATCAACGCTGTCAATTATTTTCTGTGGTTATAAAATCTATGAATTGTAAATTATTGAAATAATAATTGATGTTATCTATTTCCTCAGAACGTCCCTGTTCATTATTATGAGCTTCATCTACGCGAAACTTCTGGTTGTCGTATGCATCGCCTATGTCATCAGTGAAGTGGTGACGCACAAGTTACCGTTGTACTATTACGAGGGTTTCTTCACCTATCTATACGGGGCCAGTATTCTTTTTCTTCTCTATGTATTCTGCTTCCTACTACAAGAAAGCGCGTGCTGTTCTCGAGGCGCGGATTCCCCACCGCCACCACCAAGACCACCAAAACCACCTAAGGAACCAAAGGAAACAAAGGATAAAAAGAAAAAGAAAGAAAAAGAGCAGAAGGCGTCCACAAAGCCGAAGAAGGAATTCCAGGTTCGTTGAATTCAATATATACTTGTTCATATTCTAGTTTTTGATTTGGAAAGCTTTTTGGTAGAATTCATATTACCAGCGGAGTTAAAGCGACGGATAAATTTTTAAAAAAATCTTAAATACTTGAGATTTTCGAATATTTCCCCATGAGATTGTGTGAAAGCTCTAAACAACTGAAATTAAGTTTCAAAACTGTTGTGGAATAGAATCTAGTCCAGTTTCCCTGAAGTATATTTTTGTTGGTTTACAAACTGGGTGACTGAGTCAGAGAGTGCAATATAACTGGGAGGGAGAGGTAGCCAGCGAAGGGACACGCAAACACCAGATGCCTTTGCTAGTATAATTCTTCTCAGTTACGCAATATCTGTCTAACATTTTATAGACTTAGTGGAGACGCGCGGTAGCTGCCTCAAGATCGGGTTAGCTCACGATTATTTGTATCTTTAGATGAAGATCTCAGGGTTCATTAGTTTCGTGTAGTTTCAGATAGATTTGGCTCTTTGGGAATAAGTAAAATGGGCCTGTTCACTGCTTAGATAACTTGCAGCTAATAACCATCGCTAAAGTTAAGAATGACGGGCTTAAATCATCGTTAACTAATAAAAGACTCGACCTCCTGTGGCTCTGAATCATGTCAACTGAAATCACAAACATTCAGATAGTTTGGACAAGCTTTAAATAAAGCCTCTCATCTTCGGTAGCTCTTTACTTCAGTGAATAGACGGCACAGGCCAATAAGCAAGAACAAGAATCTCGCTGATCCATTGATAGGGAACCAGCTATTGTTCAATCTTTTTTCAAACCATATCGCGTTTCAGAGGCGCAATCGATACGTGAGGTAATAATATCACCGTTGCAACAACTGCAGTGTAATGCGAGAAAAATGCACACGTCTAACTAATGGAGTAAAAATCTATAGTATTGATCGTTGAATTTCATTCAATCGGGAATGATGCCTTTCAGTAATTCTTGAAAAGCGTTATACCATATATTGTCGAGCGATGAAGTGTTGAACCCAAGTTAGGTTTTCTTAGGTGGATAGCAGCTATCTCCACCTCACTGCGGCTGTACCTATACGATTACAGCATAAGGAACAAGCGATTCTCTAACGTGTGAGGTGATCTTTTCTCGTTGATCGTTACAGGATGCTGCAGAAGTCGAGGCGGGAGTGGCTACTCGAGCCCTTAGAAAACGTAAAACGTCTCAAAACGACCATAGTCACGGCAGTTTCTTTCTACGAATCGGAGCCATCGGTGAGTTTTCACGATTGAACCCGGTTATGCAATAAAGTTCAACCAATACTCTCAAACCATCCAATCCTTTGTCAAATTTTCAACAGCCTTTGGATTGGGTACAATGGTCTACAATGGCTTAGAGTTCGGCGCATTCTTTGAAGTACCACCTTCCTCACCATGCTATCAGATTTTACGAGGAATTAATCCGGTGCTGCAGATGATCTTCACCTTCATGCAGATGTATTTCATCTTCATGAACTCGAGGGTAAGAAACACCCATGTCACTCATCACTTCCCAGTCCAAGGTTCAGGCTTTCAAGTGAAAGCATCTTCTCATTTCAGCTGAACATTCACCGTTTCAAAGTAGTCGCCCGATTTGGTCTGATGCATGTAGTGGCCACAAATCTCTGTGTTTGGATCAGAACTCTGGTATTGGAAAGCTTGAAGGAAATCACTCAGTACCATCAGCGTATGGGGCAAGAAGAAGCTGGCGTTTTAGGTAAGCAAGATTTCTCTTCCAAGCTCCCTTTTCTACCTTGAAGCCGCGTTTCCAATCATCACAAACCTGATCAGGGTGCAAAGAAATCGGAAAACTAATGCGTGATACTTTCTTCTTATCAGAAAGCATCAAACAGCATTCTCTCCGCAATGCAGGAGCCATTCTGGGTACCGAACCGCGTGATTTGGCCCAACTCCGCGAAGCACCATTGGGCTCCATGATGTCAACTCCAGCACCCACTTTGGGAACAGCAACAGTGTCCTCAATGGGCCGGACACTTCGAACTACTGCTAAAGCCGTTGCTAGAGCACTGACCACTACTGCAGCGACGACTTTGACGCCATGGACAACAACAACAACAACGACAACCACGACCATGGCGCCTACAACAACCACGACTACTCCTCCACCAATAACCCGTAGCAAAGCGACAACCCTTACAACTTTGTTGACTACTCTGGGTCGCATGACTTCGACGACAACTTTACCGACCACTACCATCAGGACAACTACATCAACCACTACACCCTTGGTACCATTTCTTTCCGAATATATGGATGCACCGCAAAATAATCCTCCGGTTAGCCAAGTCTTCGATGTCAGCAATTTGACTAATGCTAGTGCCAGATGGAGCGAAAATTTGGGATTTTATGCCGAGGCTTTGACCGAGGATGGTACCATGTCCAATTCATGTGGACGGGTTAATATCATGGGTACAATTGTCCAGGATGCTGCGCCCTACTTGTTTCCCTTCATAATCGAGTACAGTCTAATAGGTGCTGCGGTAATTTACGTCATGTGGAAACACATCGGGTGTTATCCTCGCTGGCCACTACGTGTCGAGGTGGACCTCGAGCGTAGATTAGAGGCGATGTTGTCTCGTCGTGCTGTTGCTCTTGCCCATGCTGGACACGCTCGAGTCGATTGTGTTGGTGCGAGCAAAGGTCTTTTCTTCGGACTACTTCTATTGGTTGGATCTTTGATCTGTCTCATTTTATTCTTCGTTTTGATACACCATCCGGAGTTGGGATTGCTCGCGATTTATCTCGCTGACGTATCGCACTGTGTCCTCATGGCTCTGTCGATTATCGCTATAATCGTTGGCTTCATTCGTGTACAAGGTCTAAAGTTCAAGGCTGAAGAACAGAGCGATTTAAATGACATACTTCTTCGTGTATCTGCTTTTGGACTTTTCGTTTACGCCGTATTCAGTGTTATCGCTGGTTCACTTGCAGCTTTTACTCACGAACCAAATTTGCTCGTTATGGTAACCGGTCTTCTCTCTGTAGCTCAGGTTGTTCTTCAGATGCTTTTTATCGCTGATGTTTCTCGCAGGCGCGTTCACCTGCCGGAACACGATCGCAGCAAACCTGGTCGTCAAGTTGTCACTTTCTTGTTGATATGCAATGTGACAATGTGGGTTATTTACACCTTCGAGACTCAGAAGGTTGTCGCGAATCCCGTACAATTGGATTTCTACGGATTTTTGGCCTGGGCTATTGTACAACGCGTTACACTTCCGCTTTGCATCTTTCATAGGTTCCATAGCGCTGTTACGCTCGCTGAAATATGGAAAACTAGCTACAAGGCTCGCCTCGAGTAAGGTGAGAAAATTATTGATGCGGGAAATTATGCAATAATGCTCAATGCGAAACAACGCGCACAATACATGTAATACTGAGCTCAACGGCACACCTTATGCCCACTGTGAATTATATAGTGACAAGAAGGAATATATAATGATTCATAAATAAATATATATTTATGTATATACATATGAACAACATATACATATACATACATACATTCGAGCAATTTTTTGCTCTGCTAAAACTGTGGCCAAAATATCAAGCGAGACTTAATACACCTTATAGTTATTGATATACAGGTGTATTATAGCCGATAACAACGTACGTAGGTATAGTTGATGTGATCGTCCAATGCCAGATGAGCTTTCATGAGTTTTCGATCAAACAGCGTAAGAAAAACGGAGATATTATATGATATGAATACCTGGATGACACAGTGCAATAAAACGATTGACTAACAACGACCGTGTAGTGTAGCCATGATATGTCGATGAATTTTTTCAGGTATAACTATTTCTCTGTGTATTCGTTTGCCCCGCGATATTTGATAAATATATGACGAAGAAAATATGAAAATTAAAATTAGAATTAAAATTAAAAAGTTATTATGTCGATAGGACGGGTTTAATAATGTCTACCATAAATAGGTAATCATATGAATCAAATGATTTCCGAATAGTTTTTTTAAGTCTCAGATCTCAGCTGTGAAAAGCTCTTCGAGGAAAAAAAAAAAAAAAAATGATCGTTTATTGATGTTGATGATGTGCGAAATATTGTAGAGTTGAAATAATGAGAGCGATTTTCATTTGAGAATAAAAAAAAATTCACAGCTGACAAATATGAAAAAAAAAAGAGAGAATATTGCCAAATCTAAATGCCTGCAACTGCAAAGATTTCCGCGTTTGAATAATATCTGATATATAAATAATCTATTCTTTCGTTTATACTTTACAACTTCAACGACTATTGTCGGATTTTCTACTTTTATACCTGCACTGCATTACGTGTCGAGGAAAATTGAAATTGACTCGCCTAATTAGCGGGCCAGTCTTTCGTTAGCTGTGAGCCATCTCGTCGTTAGCCTAGTTAGAGCAGAGTTGAGAACAGCGTAATATTAAACGAAGAAATAAAGACTTTCGAGCTGGGGGCTAGGTACTAATCAATTTCACCCCTGTTGTCCAAATTGGCTTTTGATCACTTATAAAATCGAGTGAGTAGCCCCTTGCATGAGAGTGACCGCTGCACGTATAATATACGGTCAGATTTAAAATATAAAAATAAATTAAACGTGAAAAGATAATTAGTCCTGTGTGAAGTTTTATTGTTATTAATCTTTTTTCGAGTACCTAAGAAATTTCGAATTGTAGCATTTAATCTACGGGTGGTTGCAGTTTTCTGTATTTGAATCGCGCGTTTCTCTGCACTTTAGCCCTAACGATATCTATCGACAAAACAACGAGAGATTGTAACAGGGACAGGTTTAATTCGTCATGAAAGAAAAGTAAAATATCTATGCGATGATCGATTTCTGATCATCATCTAACATGACCGATTATTTCCATCTATAATTAAGAGCGTTTGCTTTCACCCCGAAAAAAATAAAAATAAATAAAAGAAAAAAAATAAATAAATGAATCTGCGTTTATTGCGTGTGTAAAGTACAAAATTGTTTCTATTATAGAATATTTTGCGTAACGAAATAGAGTTCAATATTCTATTTACTATATTATTACTTACACGAGAAGAATACCATATAAACAAAGAAAAAAAAAAAAAAAGAAAAGAAAAAACAAGAAAAAAGAAAACATTGAACAAAAACAGAAAAAATTCAAAAAGAAGAAAAAAAAAAACGATCTGATTGTGAAAAGAATATGACGAACGTAAAATAATAATATACTTATATGTATACTTCGATAATATATATATATAGTATATATATAATACATATATATATATATTATATTGTAACAATGACACGACGTGTATAGAATATAGAGAATATTTTTTTTCTAGCGCCTGACGCATAAGTGATTGAGAATATGAAGTCATTATAATTAGATTAGTAACACAAACACAGTTTAGCAAATTAGCTAACGAGCATAGGATTAGACGTTAGGCTTACTCAAAGATTCATTTACGAAAGAAAAAGATAAAGAAGAATATAAAGAAGAAGAAGAAGAAGGAGAGGGAAAAGAAAAAAAAAAAGAAAATAAATTATTGATTAATATATAAGACGTGAAATTAATCCTCTTTCAAAATCATTACCCTAGAATAAGATCGTTGAGAAATAAAAAAAATCGCTTTAAAACCCTGATACCTGACCCTTGCTCCTAGCCCATCTCCACCCTGAACCATTTACCCTTCCAACCCCTAAACCCCTTCGAATTCTTGCAAACCCCTTGTACTTAGCTTCGAGTCTATAACATATTTTACGTAAATGATTATTAAGAAAAATTAAATTATTATACAACAATTATGTCTACATAAATTATATAATATTATATATATATATATATATATATATATACATATATGGATATACATACATACAGAAAAAAAAAATATATATATATATATATATATATATATATATATATACATATATATAATTATAAATTTTAAGCGTAAGATTGATACATGTTGAATGTGGTGTAAATATCAGTAAATTATTCAGCAGAGTGTTTGTGAAACGGGGGGGCCATGATATTTGTTTATTTTATTTTCATTACACCATTTATTTATACTTATCATTATCATACGTATACATGATATTATTATCGGTTATTATCTGTAACTAATAAATTATATTTGAAAAAATACGAACCACAAGAGAGAAAAAAATATAAAGATCCATGAGGGCGAATAACAAAAAAAAAAAAAAAACTACAGTGGACAACGTATACCAAGTACACTAATTCAACTACAACCAATATACTTGAATACATAAATATCCATACGCCAGTTCTAATCATAATAATTATACCCTTATTTTGTAATCAGTAAAGTGCTAAAGTGTACCTACAGTTAAATGTAATCGTGTTTATGTAATCATTCATATCCGTATATTACCGAATAGTTTTTACAAAAGGTCAGTTCAAATAAATTTCTGCTATGTTCTATACGGTCAACTAGTCGATTAAATTTTATCAAGACAGAAGATTCTGAGAACAGTAATTTCGTAAAATTTCATTTCTATTTCTATACTTCAAATATATTGATAATTATTGCAGCGACTGCAACATTTCGCCAATACTCTGCACTAGATTTTGAATATGAAGAAAAATGAATATACCTTACGCGTCGACGTATCTTTAAACGAAATTATTCATTATGATTAGAATAGAAGACAAGGCACTGCCATACCGGACCAACCAATGCAAAACCACTAATCAGATGGTGAAAAATGTTTTTCTTGTGAGCCAACCCCGAGCCCTCCAATGAAAAACGAATCGAAACCATAATATACAATTAATCCCAGCCTTGAGTTGAGGTATAAGATTTTTGATGAAATGACATAAGATTTTAAACAAATTTTACCGTATGTTGTTTTCAG
The DNA here is from genome assembly GCA_963978835.1 of Tenthredo scrophulariae. NCBI lineage: Eukaryota > Metazoa > Arthropoda > Insecta > Hymenoptera > Tenthredinidae > Tenthredo > Tenthredo scrophulariae. The sequence goes on from OZ022232.1 coordinate 9,656,871, forward strand.
GCAACGCAGTGTTTGTACTTTGCCTATATCGTTAAATAAAAAATAAAAAAATCTTGTATATGTACCACTAGTTTTACGGTAGCCCTAAGCCCAACCATTTCAGTTATGGATTTGAAATTAATCGGTATCTAATGACAGACAATTTCACGAAAATTGTAAAATACAATTTAAAAGAAAATTAACTGATCGGGCAACTATTAAGGCTTGTAGATTGAAATCAATCGTACCTGTATCTAATAATCCCATCATTAATAGTTTCTGATAAAATCGGTGTAACGCTGTGATTGTTATCAATCGAAAATACGGTACACGCGTTTTTGGATATCCTTTATAAATAAATCCATGACGATATTATGATCCATGATTGTAGTAGGTACGTTTTTGATGTCCTTGAATAATTAACGTTTGTACACACTTGCACAAATCACATTACGACACACCCCACGATTATACAAAACACGATTGATAAAAGTGAATAAATAATTACATGTCGTCAAGTAACCAATTCATAAGTCAGTAGTGATAAATTACACTTATATAATAAAGTTAACGCATTTAATTCATTGTATCCGTTGGTTGACATAACACGTTGTCGCATCCACATAAGGTTTGTAACGATGACTATATTGGTTAATAAAAGTTATCTAGATGTACATACTTTACGAATTATATATTATTCCTTATATTATACATATGATTACAGATATTATCATTGCCATGCAATCGTCATCATATCAGGTATATTTCGTTCTTGATTTACCTCCATAAAAATATAGAAATTACTATCTTATACTATCTATTGATGCGGGCTTGTATACTATATACACATGACTTTACCAATATTTCGAAATAATTTTTACCATGAGGAAACATAAATTTATTTCGAAAACGTTGCGTCAATCTTTTTGAACTATATCTACGAACGAGATGAAGAGGTTCAAACTAAAGAATTCAAAAATTACGACATAGGTAGCTTTTTTGAAACCGCAATATTTGGAATATAATGAAATTCCGGTCTTTCAATTAAAGATATAATTCGAAAAGATTCACGTAGTTTTTTAAAATTCAGAATTTTTTCTATCTGTAGTAAAAATTATGTGGTCATTTTATTTAAATCATCTTTATTACAGGTCTGCTATCGACAATGATAAGTTACGATATTTCGCAATATATTTTATCGGTCAATCGATGATCTTGAAACAGTGTCTCAAGTAATCGCCACGCGTGACACATATAAATAAAATCCATTAATTATCATCGTCATAAGCAGAAAAAAAAACTCGTATCTATTACACGTATACTTGTGTATAGTATAGTTACATGTTAATTACTCTACACTAATCGCTATCAGTATATTATCTCGCTTAAAAAATCGCGTGCGTCACGATAGTTGTATTCAATGTCTCATAAAGTAGCATTCCTCCAATGATTGGCTGAAAAATGATCCACTTCAACAAGCGAAAGTAAGTCAAAGAACGGTCGAAGTTACGCGCCTCTGGGCCACGGGCTACGGACTTTCAATAATGGCGCGAGATTCCAATTTCCATCCGTGTAGGAGGGAACGTTGGAATCTGGACCAGCGACGTCTAGCAAGTGGTAGCACGGTAGTAGTGTCGTGAAAATAGTGTATACCGCGTGGTCGACGATGGCTGACGAAACAAGAGCAAAACTCTTGGATCTTATCAAAGACCAGGGTGAAGTTGTTCGCAAATTAAAAGCCGCTAAGACAGAAAGTGGAAAGGTGAGTGATAACAAAAATGATTTAACTAAAACTGATTAAAAAGAACTGCTCTAATTATTGGTCGAAAAAACGTGCCGGGGACATATGGCTCCAGACTTTCAACTCTCAGGGTCTTTATTACGCTCGCAATTATACTTTCTGTCTAACACTAATCCAATCACAAAACTGTAGAAACCGCAAGCTTTCACCTGTTCTTTGTCACACACTATTACATCGGCCGTTACTTCACTAGTTATAAGATTACATCAGAAAATGCATGAATCATTATTTATCCTCGTGAGAATTCGGCGTAGGTTATGAAAGCCTAGAGTCATTTCCTCTCTTTATCACAAACCTAAGTAGCGAAAAAGATAGAAAAAAAAATCAACAAAAATAAAGAATTATCGAAACCTTGACCCAATTTCTTTCAACGATGTCGCACATGATTAGAATAATAAAAGAGGGAGAAAAAAAAAAACGGAGCTTTAATTAATTGCAAAATAAATCTAATTCTCTAATCGTTTATCCAAACTCATTATGATAACTCGCTTCGCAATTACAAACAAACTATGTACCCGTTCTTAATTGAACACGCTTTTCGTTGGGAATTTATGTTCATCTCTATTTTATACCCACTAATATACGTCTGTCTAAAACTCTGTAAACTGTAACAAAAAATAAGCCCGATATATGTTATCCCAAATCACAACTCAGAAGTGAGTTTCTCTTATTTTAGCAATAGCATGTCAGTCGTAAGAAGAAAAAAAAAAATTATTTTCAGTTTTTTTTTTTCAATTTTGAAAATTAATTTTACAAATTTCCTGAGGTATGTTTCGTTTCCCAGGGATTGCCAGATTTGATAAATATTAATTCCGAGCTAGCGGACTTGAACTGTGAATTTGGGGATGTCAGCTATGTCTGCGATTGGTATCCGACATCGAAAGACGTTGCGCTATTTAATGTCTGTAAAAATTATTCAAATGGAAAACTGTCGAATTTGCCACATTTGAAAAGGTGGCTTGATAATATGAATAGCTACTCCGATAAGGAACGCCATGCCTTTCCTACACCCAAAACTATCAATTCTTCTTTTTCTTCTCTGATTGTGAAAGTCGATCGCTTAACTAACTCCAGTGGTTCTTTCGACCCTAAAAAACAAGACACTAAGGTGAGCCAGCCGTTGCATGGCTGGTGCAGGGCTGCCACAGACTTATATCTACAATTTTTTATCAGAAAAGAACAAATTAGAAAGAAATTGACTATGAAAGAAATTAGGTATTCATGTTCCTTGAAATACACTGCAAACTTTGAATTTTATCGATTTGGACCATAATACGACCAACGAACTGTCTATCTTTGAGTTTCGAAGTCAGAACTGCGGACCAGTCTGCCTAAATCTTATATAAAAAGTTGTTCAAAATAAAATGAGACCGAAACGTTTCTTTCTGTGGCAGTTCCACGCTAGCTTGCTAAATCTTATTCTATCTCGTGTTTCGGGTAATACAGTAATCACCACTGAGGCGGACTTTTCTGTTTGATTCTGGTTCTGGTCTGGTCCTGTATTCTGTCATGTTTCGTCTGATGCGCATCAATGTAATCCTCGCTGCACGACAATCTCGTACAACTACAACGGTCAATGCCCCGCAGGTAGGTCGCTGCTCTCGCCTTTTCCTTTTTTGTTTTATCACCAATCGAGTCCACAAAACGAACTTGATATCAATATAGAATCGCTACACTTTCCCTGACGTTGATAGCTCAATTAAAAAAAACACATTCCCTTGAATCGACTTCCCTCAACTCACCTTACCGATATCAAATCGAATCAAATAAGACTCAGATTTGAGAAGTGGTGAAATCTCTTCAAAGCTCCCTTTTCTATTTTCAGATAGCAGAGGAGGTGGCCAAGTTATTGGAACTCAAGGGACAGTTGGGTGAGGAAAATGCAGGCCCTCAAAAGTTCATTCTCAAAACCCCAAAGGGTACTAGAGACTACAGTCCGGAACAGATGGCACTGCGATTGGGAGTGTTGGAGAAAGTAGCGGCAGTATTCAAACGCCATGGAGCAGAGACAATCGACACACCAATATTTGAGTTGAAGGTAACTGAAAATGCTTCCAAGTTTCCTCATCGTTTACATTCGGGTGATTTTCACGAACTCTTTGGCATCTGATTACAGGAAGTTCTAACTGGAAAATATGGAGAAGATGCTAAACTCATCTATGACCTGAAAGATCAAGGGGGTGAGATTTTAGCCCTGAGGTACGACCTCACAGTACCATTTGCCAGGTATTTGGCAATGGGAAAGGTTTCCTCCATCAAGAGATACCACATCGCGAAAGTATACAGGAGAGACAATCCTGCTATGACTAAGGGGAGATACAGAGAGTTTTACCAGTGTGTAAGTGTCTGAAGTAGTTTTCGGCCAACTAATTTCTGTTTAAAAACAATCAGAGACACAAATATCTAACTTTGAGACCCGATGATTTCTTTAAGGCAGCAAACATTCTTCCCCTCACTTCAATACATCCATTTGATTCCAGGATTTTGACATAGCTGGTCAATACGACCCAATGATTCCCGATGCTGAATGCGTTCGTGTTGTATCAGAAGCTTTGACTTCCCTTGAATTGGGACCTTACATGATAAAGTTGAACCACCGTTCTCTCCTAGACGGTATATTTGCGGCTTGCGGAGTACCGCAGGATAAATTCCGCAGCATATGTTCGGCGGTTGATAAACTGGACAAAAGCCCCTGGGAGGAAGTGCGGAAAGAAATGATTGAAGAAAAACAATTGGATGGTGATATAGCAGACAAAATTGGCAGCTATGTTTCGAAACGTGGCGGCACTGAGCTGATTGAACAACTAAGAACTGACGAAATATTAATGAAACAACCCGCTGCAGTCAGCGGACTCGAAGCTATGGAACTTTTGCTAAAGTATTGCGACATCTATAAACTGAAAGAAAAAGTTATCTTCGATTTGAGCCTGGCTAGAGGTCTGGACTATTATACAGGCGTTATTTATGAAGCAATTTTAACTGGTACGTCATTATCGGTCTCTTTTAATTTTTCACAAAATTTTCCCGACCGATTTCAATATCAGTGGATTCAAACATTGCAAAACTATATATTTCATAAGTTTGTTAAACCTTTTACCTGCGGGTGCAATAGTTATCATGAAATCCTTTATGCAATGACCGAAAAGTTTGTTCAGAATATAACATGTTATCAACCATATATTGTTTTTTATTTTTAGGCGACAATATTGGCGTTGGAAGTGTAGCAGGAGGCGGTCGTTACGATAATCTTGTTGGAATGTTTGATTCAAAGAAGAAAATGGTTCCTTGTGTCGGAGTGTCCCTAGGTGTTGAGAGAATTTTCAGTGTAATTGAAGCAAAGTTAGCTAACAAAGGACAAAAGGTCCGCACTACCGAGGTCGAGGTATTCGTTGCTACAGCTCAAAAAAATCTACACGAACAACGAATGAGAGTTTTAGCCGAACTATGGGAAGCTGGACTAAAGGCTGAACAATCTTATAAAAAGAGTCCGAAATTATTGGCTCAATTACAGCATTGCGAAGATGGTGGAATACCCTTAGTCGTTATATTAGGAGAAGGAGAACTTGCTAGAGGTGAAGTTACACTGAGAGAAGTATCGACGAGAGCTGAAAGAGCAATTCCGAGAGAAAATCTTGTCGAAGAAATAAAAAAATGGTTTCAAAATCTAAACCAACAACTTTAATTACGCGCCTATTTTAATAACAATGTATTTAAGTATGTTAGCTAATGAATCAGGCAAACAATTATCAACGTATTATTTTTCTAATTTATACGACTGATCATTTATGCATTTGTATTAATTCGATGCAGTAGAAATCCTCGCAGCAATAATAAAATATTGTTTATATATGTATAAGTAAAAAGGTGAGAAGGTAACTTCAGTAATTGGGTCAAAATTTCAATTAATTTTCATGCTAGTGTTCTTTATTGTACCGAACCAAACTTGATGAAATTCTATTACGGTTGTAAGTAGAGCTAGAAAACCAAGTACATATATTTATTAATTTATTGCACCGTTCATTTTGAAATAAAACATCAAATGATAAAATTCGATTTATTTTTATTTATAAAAATTCACCATTTCGCTCCTACAGGTTTGTATGCTGCTCAACATTCGTATTATGTAACATATTAGCCATAAGCTTTCAGAATTTGCTAACGTCCTGAGTGGTTAATAATTTCCTGAATCAGCAATTATGTTAGATGGGATATTTTGCTCTACGTTCAGTGAATTTGTATTCTCATTCTTTCTGTGTTTCACCGAAATTTCTTTCAACTGCTTTATTTCTATTCCTTTAGATATAATGCGAACATGAATGCAACAAGAAATCAGTAATTCTTTTTAACTTCCCCGCATTATTTCCACGCGCCTCTATCTTTCATTGTAGGATGTAGCAATGAACGCAGTAGTAAAAAATCAGGAGTTTTTTATACTGCTCCTCAGAATATAAGTTACAATGCGCCATTTGTCACACCTCCAAGAATATAATGAAAGGGTTGTAGTTTTTTTTTCCGCATATTCGTGCAGCACCACGATCTTTTCATTCATATACGTGTGTGCCTCTCAGAAAAGGTAGTAATTTTTTTTACCCGCATATTTGTGCAGCACCACTATCTTTTCATTCATATACGTGTGCTTCTCAGAAATGGTAGTAATTTTTTTACCCGCATATTTGTGCAGCACCACTATCTTTCCATTCGTCCATTCATACGCGACCAGCGGTCTCTATATATCAATGGTGTAGTTGCTACGGGAGGGGGGTATCAAAACTAGCGATGTGTACAAACGAACGAACAATTAAAAGAGAAACTCGAAATAGGAATTCATACTCGTCTTCACTAGCGTTATTCAAAGTTAGAAAAATTTCAATTCGAACGTCCTCCCGGTATTAGGAACACATCTGACCCGCGCAGGTATGCTGCAATTTTTAATTCGCTGAAAATGAATTATTTCCAATTTCCTACTATCCCGGTGTGCCGTACGTTGTTTAAACTTTTGCTTATTGAAAACAAAAAAAAAAATTGTAAAGAGCGGAAAGTGGAAGGTGATAATTTAACTGTATATTGATATTTTCGGAAATATATTGCTGCATCATCCATACAATATGAAATTCGGAAATTAGTTATATTAGCTAGTGTATTATTGTGATACGAATATAGTTTATGTAATGATCACATTACGCAAATAAATATACTTAATCATTTGCAAAGGTTATGTATTTATTGTTATGAAACAATTCAAATGTAATAATCTGATTTATTTTTGCTGCAAACATTGATGCGTTTTAGCGTATGCAACCCGCATGCCATTTATATGATTTCTAAGTTAAGATTACCTGTGATACGACGCATATGTTTATTTTCTGGTACATGTCAACTCGCGCGATCGAAACTATAAGTAACAAAAATCAAGCAGTTGATACTTTCATTTCGTCGTGATTCTTCTGGCAGTTGATACCTTAGTTTCGTAATGATTTTTCTGGCGGTTGATACCTTCGTTTCGGAGGTATCAACGATTCTCGGAGGTATTAACTGCCAGAAAAATCACCCCGGAACTAAGGTATCAACTGTCTGGAAAATCACTACGAAATAAAAGTATCGACTGCTAGATTTTTCGTTCCTTAGTTTTGATCGCACGAGTTGACATGCACAGAAAAACAAATATCTGCGCCTGATAACAGGCATACTTAATCACATAATGGCATGCGGATTGCATGCGGTGAGACGCGGACATGTTTGCCGCAAAAATAGTTCGTCACTTTAGCCGCGAGATGGCGATACCATTTGTCACCCCGTGAGGAGTAGAGCGATTAGGTGGTTTCCAACTTTCCACTGAAATATAATAATACTGGAACGCGCGCTGACCATTCTGTACCATTAGAAGCAGCGTATCCAAAGCCGTCGGCGCGCGTTCCAGTATTATTATACTTCAGTGGTGGTTTCCACTCATCCCTCTGTTGTCGATACCACCTTCCACATCCTTTTCGGGCTTTCGGACTGGACTCCGACCGTGACCACGATTCGATAACATTTTTTCCAATACTATTACAGGAGACTCGAAAAATAAACTGAAGACAAATCCCACCGCAATCGACAAAACTAAATCGGCCCAGAAGTCATTTACCTGCAAATATGTGTTGATCGTTATACCTAGTCAGTAAAATTAATCGGAATAAGAAGTTAACAAAATAGAATAAATAGGAACTCACAATTAGAAAGTTCGCAAATCTGCCAGGGGTTTGTGCCGAATGAACTGTTATCCCTTGAATTACAAAGTGTATCAAATAAATGCAGTACGATAATCGACTTAGAGGCAGGAATATCGGCAGTGACAGCAACCTAGTCACAGCACCTAAAATATTTTCAACCATCTTAGTATTATCGAGTAGTACCTATAACACAGTATAATAGAATCCGGATGTGTCTGACCTAAAAGATGAAACCTCAAATTTCTTCAAAACTCTGAATTTTTTAACTTTTTTTGTGGTTTCTTTACTCATTTCTACTACAAAAATTGAGAAGATGTCGATTCCACTATTGAAACTGAAGTTTTATAAATTCCCTGTTTTTTTGTGCGAGCAATTCCATTCAAATTGATTTTTTTATGAATTTTTCCAGTTGTCCACTTTACCGAGTTTTTTGAACTTCAACAATTTGTTGCTCAAAAACTAGACCACCTAGAGAAATTTTTGAAACTGATTTGAAGTCAGCATAAAAAATCTATAAGACCGTATGGGTTTCATCTTTTAGGTCAGACCCATCCGAATTTTGTTGTACTGTGTAATCAATTTTCAAACCATACGTGCGAAATAGTAAATAATCCGTGAAATTTTTCGAACATCATAAATCCTGTAACTTCTGCGGATGCTCACCTCCGTAACCAAAACAACAGGCATAAACAATCCAAGCGATGGCAACGGACCAGAAGGGACGTAATAGGAGGGCAAATGCAGTTTCCAATATGACGTCGTACTCGAATGTAGTGTTGTAGATGCGTTGGGTGGACAGTATGCATATGACCATAAAAATACAGGCCACAACCCAGTTAATCGCTACGTTCACCTAATATAGGAAGAAGATTAGTTCAATAATAAATGAATTTCATGATTCGATGTGGGGATTTGATCGGATGACGGCTTCGTCAAGACTACCTGAGTGAGATGCCTCTTCGCCCTTGCTGCATCGTAGCCCAAGAGAATTCCCACGAGGTAGGCGCAAGCCCGATTGTACGTGGGAATGTAAAATTTGCGAAAGTTGTGCGTTAAATCACCTGCTCTGAAATTGCGATGATTAATCGAGTTGCTTGGAAATCAGATCGTTATTGTTAGGACATCCACTTACCCCCCATCGAGGCGGAGAACTGCGTTGGTGTACTCGTTGACCGCGAGGACAACAGCTGGCGTGACCACGGAAGCAATGATTAACATACAGAGTATCCCGAGTCCGTACCTTGGCCAGCGATGCAACGGGTACAAAATAATTGGAGAAATCCAAAAAAGTTGCATATCGACTGCCAAGTACCAAGAATGCAACAAGCACTGCAATTATACAAATTTTTATTCGCATACTACAGAACAGAAATAGACTACGTTCAACTCGGTAACAGTACAAAGTAACACACCATTTGATCTACGTTGACCAAGTTCTGGACGTATAAGAAATTGACCCACCAATTTTTCCGACAACGATCAACGTATTGAGTCAGTAAAATATTCCAAAGGGGGCCGTTCGCAGCGCGATGGAGGAGAACCGCAACAAATAATATGAGGACAGCTAGACATGGCGTTAATCTAAGAAAATCGAAAAATTGGGATCAGTTAGCTATAGAGACTCTGAGGTTGATTCGTCTTGCACCAAAAAAGACCCTGTTGAGTATCGGAGTATCGAAGGTTAATTTTGTTGTGAATATTTGACACATTTTATTGAATCATCATTCTCAGGTGAAAACATGGATGAAACGAGATTTGGGGAAAGCTGGTTACCCTAACGTTTAAATTGAAAGACTGGTCTCTCACCGGAGGTAACGATGAAGATACATCTTCGGAAAATTCGATCTCTTTCCCGATTGCTTTGACTTCAGAAAGAAGTAAGACATGAGAAAGCCGCTTATCACGAAAAAGGTATCGACAGCAAACGGTGCTGCTTGAATATACACAGCAGTCCACGAATTGTACCACTGCAAATGAACAGTTACCTTTTCAATGCTTATTGTCAGGCAGTGCAAAGTATCAATGTCGCACGTTAGGTGTTATATATTATTTTGATGTAACTCGATGCTGTTCAACGAGTAATACAACTAATTTCTGTTTGGATACCAGTCATGCATTCGAACGAGTAATACAATTTTTCGCAATCTTTATACAAGGCTCGCTCTACGTCCCATTTGCTTCTATCGCCACGCATATTCTACTCCCAGATAAAACAGACATTGGGATCAAATATCACCAATGTCAAACCGATACTCACTTCCGGGATGTCCAAAGAATTAACCATTGGCCTGAATAATGTGTTCAGGTAACGATGACCGATAACGACCCAACACGTGCTGATAACTCTTAACCCTTGAATAGCAGGCATCATCTGAGGAGATATTTTAGTGCTGAGCGTAGCGATTGCATTTTTGTAGAGTGAAAATTTTGCCAATACATTTATGACCGGACATATGCTTCTGGGTCTACATTTTTCCACGAATTCGCAAATAGTGCAGCAAATTATAAACGCTCCAACCGCTGAGAAGAAAAATCTGAAAAATTATGCAAACTTGTCTGCATCTCGTGGTATTCGTGATAATATTTCGAAAGTGTTTTCCATCTCAACTTACATCGTTAGAATTTCTCCAATGGTGAAATCCTCAGATCCTACGCCCACGCATGACACTCCACTTATTTCGATTTCCAATCCGTTGATTCCCGACACATTTTGGACGGCAGCATTTACAATCTCGATAACATCCTCCTCATTGCACGAGGACGGAACACACAATGCCGAAGAAAGGGTACCAAACGACACCGTGCAATGTTTACCCTGGACGTATGTATCGTTGTACTGTCCTTTGGCCTCGACGCACTGGTCGTACATACCGAGGTCCCTGAGATTTCCCCTCAAAATTCCGGACTGAATTTTTGATGAAGCATCCAACACTGTTGAGGGATACTAATACATGTAATTACACGACATTTAACGGCTTATCATACGATGGATCAATTAGTTTTTCGTCCAGAAACAAATATTAGCTTCCTTTTTGTTCTCTTAGCTGAATGTGAACACGTACGATTTCTCTCCCTTATCATTCTCAACCAACAAAACTCATGAAATAGAAAGATCTTGCAGTAATTAATGTATTTCATAATTGTACTTTGCAAAGCCCACATCTCTCGACCGTTAATGGCTGCTGACATCGCTGCGATCTCTTCGGTGCAGGAAGTTTCGGACGAGCGTACCATCGAATCAATCCTATTCATCCATGGAACTTGCATGGATCTAATCATCGTATTGGCCAAGACCTCAGTCTGGATGTCCTCATCTCTGAAGACTGCGTGAACCGAACTTCGTGTTACAAAGAACAGTAACACCACCGCGTATCCGTTTCCAAAGAAAAGCATCCTGCTTCTGCAATCCATTTATAGAAACAGAACCGAATTATGCAAGGTTGCAGAGAACAGCCCGTCACTTTTTAACCACACATTAAATGAAATCTGAACACGTTGATCAATCCGCGCAATCCATTTTTTATTTTTCTCATTAACATTAACAATGAGACTTTCATTTAGTCTTACTATCCAATTTTACACTATGGAAGAGTTTCGTTTAGTATAAAAATAAAAAAGAATAGAGGGTGTAGCCAATGAAAGAAAAATTCGTTCTTGCTGAGATCTCCCGGATTAACGAACGCATTCAGATTTTATCCACGTATTAAAACAAACCGATTTTTTCGCTTGCCACGCGAATTAGTTGTGCGACAGTGTCCGTAATGGCGACATTATAGCTGCTACGTTCAGGTCACTATGCCTGATTATTAAATCTCATGTCATCGTTAATCATTGGATTAGGCCAAGAGAGACTCATCACTTATTTTTGAAAATTTGTGAACCTCCGATAGCTATACGATCGTGATCGTTGATCGATAAATGTTTCAACGCCACACGAAAATCCGAGACGGCATCCCAGAGGATATCTGATGGACTCTATATCCCGACATAGAACAAAATACAGTGCCTAGGATAACTCTTCTCGGGGACTGACAACTTTCAGTAAAAATTCAGACCAGGGTGGCGGCGTATCAGATCTTTACTATCGGGTTAATTCCATTTCGTTGGAATATAGATCGGATATTGATTGAAGGGAAGCCAACAGTTTGTTATTATTTTTTACTATCTTGTCCACTGTATGCCTGGAAGATACCGTCTATAAAAAAAGTGATTCCAACGTTGAAATTATCATACCGCTGATCGCATTTGCAGACAAAACATAGACGAAAGAGACATCAAATAAATGAACAATAAGTTACTTATCCCAGATTTGACGATAACGCTGCCAGTTATCTATGTGCGATGCAGTACTCCGATTTACCTTGATTAATCAAGTACCTGGTAATACAGTATTTTTACATGTAGCGTGATTATGATTTCTTCAAGCTCATCGCGTAATCTAGGGGACTTTGATCGGCAGACGAAATTTCATTAATAGTAGACGTGCTTGTGGCAACGAAGTAGTCAGACATGAATCAAGAAAGGAGAATATTGTTCTGTGATAGCTTCGGTGGACAACACCTGTATTCTCTTTCATGATAACAGATATCCCTTTATGATTCAACCTTACCGTTAATCTTGTAAATTCGAGGCAAACCACCGAATAATGAAGAGTCAAGATTGATCGTAAAGATTAGTCATAATTTAGTCATCACAAAATCCGAGACACCAGTATTACGAAGCTTATCTACCCAGATTAAGTTCTCGACTTTGGAGATAAAGGCATTATATTAACAATCGAGTCTTTATCGATGATGCATGCCCTCTCCGAGACCACCCATTTGCAGCAAAAAATTGATAATCTGACAACGATTCCATTTGGCGGTAAAAGAACAGCTCTTTGTTGTACAGAAAATAATTACCCTTCCAATAGTTATAGCACTTCCTCTAAGATACTAATCCTCTACTCCATATCCTACAATTATCATTTAGATGATACCAAATCTATTGTGACTAAAAAGACTTCTGATACATCATATGAGAATGAGCTATAGTAAATATGAAGAAAATAACCAAGAACATTCATTCAAAATTCAACTGATCAAAGATAATAATATTCTTTCCTAAAGAAGAATGCTTCTTAGGTCCGACATAAGAAAATTTTTTTTTCCAATCAAACGGTTTCTATTTCCTTTAAGAGAAAATTTCTGAGAGTGTGCGTCGTTCTTCATTTAAAATTTCTCGCTCATAGAATGGGATTACTCGCGTAGCCAAGATCTGTATCTTTTCTACTCCGTGATCGCTGACCCAACTGAACATAATCGCTTGCTTCTCCTTTCAATAAATGGTTTTAAAAAAACCGTGCTGACCTATACATCAGCCATCACGGATGAAAATAATATCTCTAGTTATTTTCAGAGATACGCCATCCTGGAGTGATTACGTTTTTTTCCATTTACAGCGAACCATTTTAGATGGCACAAAACGCAGGCCTCACTTCGCAGCACTATAATATAATCCAAGTGGCATATTTTCGAAGAAATTACAACTCACCGCTGATCAAATTACTTGTAAAATGTGCAATCAATATGCCTACAATTTTTCACATGAAAAAATGTTTACTTCGTAGACAGGTGCCACCAGGAAAAATCTCGCTCATAAGCGGTCTACCCGTGTCCAAACCCCTTAAGACGTGGGATTGTAAAGCAATTAATCAACCTACAGATTGGTCGGTTGATCTATATGTCATCGGCTAAACGAAGCGATAACGTTGAAATCGTAGCAGAACCATAATTAGGTTTTCGATACACTGATTTCGCGATTTGACCAAACGTATAACTTGCCGAAGCTCGTTTTCGCCCAATAGAATAACAAGCCGGTTAAGATTAAGATTAATTGTAAGATCCTGAGATCAGCGAATATACAGATTTTATTCAATTTTTTTCACCAATGGTGCATGAACTCAAAAATTCTGTAAAAATTAAATCTCTATAATTTGTTATCTTTGTATACTTATACAGCTTTGTTTACATTCGAAGTGACCACAACGGTGATTCGATTTGGAATTAATTAACACACACAGATCTTGTGGCACTGATTGCTTCTATCCTGATCTCAAATCAATAAAGGTCTTTCAATCCTAATAATACGTGCTGCCTTACAGGTAAAATTTTCGGTCAGATAATACGTAAAAATAATTTTTTTTGAGGCCTAATTAGCCCGAGACTCTACGGGATTTCGTGCTGGTTCTCTATATTTATCAGATGTCCAGTCTGCTCAAAATGTTGTAAAATTTGAACTTATCGATAATCTACTCAGGGCTAATAGTCAGCTGCCTTATGTGTTGAAACGAGCCATCGGATTGATTAATTATAACTTGTGAATTATTTCGGAAAAATGACACGGATATACTGATCACTGAGATACTGTAGACAAGGTAATGATTCGTCTGATCAAGATTAGATCAATCCTAATGGATTATTGATCGCTGGTCGTACAGCTTGACGATAAACTCGATAAGCTCGAATCTCATAAAGCTAATTTTTTTATATGGTGAAAGCTAGCTACATGGTCTCCGTACAAATACATTGGCACCCTTGACAACAATAAATAATTTATTATACAATCGAATTATACAAATTTCGTGGCGTATATCGGAACCACAATATTAATTGGGCAATGATTGAGTAATGAGTACAGCGATTAGGTGCAGGTTTCGCTCATCCCTTTATTGTCTATGCCACCTTCCACGTCCTTTTTGGGCTTTTGGACTGAACTTCGTTCGTGACCACGATTCGATAGCATTTTTTCCAATACTATTACAGGAGCCTCGAAGAATAAACTGAAGACAAATCCTACCGCAATCGACAGAACTAAATCAGCCCAGAAGGCATTTATCTGCAAATATGTGTTGATCATTAGAGTCAGTAAAAGTATCGGAATAAGAAATTGATCGAATAAAATGGAAAGGAACTCACAATTAGGAAGTCCGTAAATCTACCAGGGGTTTGTGCCGAAAGAACTGTTGTGCCTTGAATTACCATATGCACCAAATAAATGCAATACGATAATCGACTTAGAGGCAGGAATATCGGCAGTGACAGGAACCTTGTCACAGGACCTGAAATATTTTTCAACCACTTTAGTATTATCCAGTAATAAAGTAATATATACCTATAATCAACTTTCAAACCATACATGTGCCAGATAGTAAATATTCAAACATAATAAATCCTGTAACTTCTGCGGATGCTCACCTCCGTAACCAAAACAACAGGCATAAACAATCCAAGCGATGGCAACGGACCAGAAGGGACGTAATAGGAGGGCAAATGCAGTTTCCAATATGATGTCGTACTCGAATGTAGTGTTGTAGATGCGTTGGGTGGACAGTATGCATATGACCATAAAAATACAGGCCACAACCCAGTTAATCGCTACGTTCACCTAATATAGGAAGAAGATTAGTTCAATAATAAATGAATTTCATGATTCGATGTGGGGATTTGATTGGATGACGACTTCGTCAAGACTACCTGAGTGAGATGCCTCTTCGCCCTTGCTGCATCGTAGCCCAAGAGAATTCCCACGAGGTAGGCGCAAGCCCGATTGTACGTGGGAATGTAAAATTTGCGAAAGTTGTGCGTTAAATCACCTGCTCTGAAATTGCGATGATTAATCGAGTTGCTTGGAAATCAGATCGTTATTGTTAGGACATCCACTTACCCCCCATCGAGGCGGAGAACTGCGTTGGTGTACTCGTTGACCGCGAGGACAACAGCTGGCGTGACCACGGAAGCAATGAGTAACATACAGAGTATTCCGAGTCCGTACCTTGGCCAGCGATGCAACGGGTACAAAATAATTGGAGAAATCCAAAAAAGTTGCATATCGACTGCCAAGTACCAAGAATGCAACAAGCACTGCAATTATACAAATTTTTATTCGCATACCACAGAACAGAAATAGACTACGTTCAACTCGGTAACAGTACAAAGTAACACACCATTTGATCTACGTTGACGAAGTTTTGGACGTATAAGAAATTGACCCACCAATTTTTCCGACAACGATCAACGTATTGAGTCAGTAAAATATTCCAAAGGGGGCCGTTCGCAGCGCGATGGAGGAGAACCGCAACAAATAATATGAGGACAGCTAGACATGGCGTTAATCTAAGAAAATCGAAAAATTGGGATCAGTTAGCTATAGAGACTCTGAGGTTGATTCGTCTCGCACCAAAAAAGACCCTGTTGAGTATCGGAGTATCGAAGGTTAATTTTGTTGTGAATATTTGACACATTTTATTGAATCATCATTCTCAGGTGAAAACATGGATGAAACGAGATTTGGGGAAAGCTGGTTACCCTAACGTTTAAATTGAAAGACTGGTCTCTCACCGGAGGTAACGATGAAGATACATCTTCGGAAAATTGGATCTCTTTCCTGATTGCTTCGACTTGAGAAACAAGTAAGACATTATAAAGCCGCTTATCACGAAGAAGGTGTCGACAGCAAACGGCGCTGCTTGAATATACACAGCAGTCCACGAATTGTACCACTGCAAATAAACATTTGTTACTTTCTCAATGCTTATTACCAGGCAGTGTAAAGCGTGAATGTCTCATGTTAGGTGTTATATTATTTCGACGTAACTGGATGCTGTTTAACAAGTAATACAAATGATTTCTATTCGAATACCAGTCATGCACTCCAACGAGTAATATGACTTTTTGCAATCTCTATACAAGGCTCTTTACGTCCCGTTTGCTTCCATTACCACGCATGCTCTACTACCGAATAAAACAGACATTGGGATCAAATATCGCCAATGTCAAACCTATACTCACTTCCAGGATGTCCGAAGAATTGACCATTGGCCTGAATAATGTGTTCATGTAACGATGACCGATAACGACCCAACACGTGCTGATAACTCTTAACCCTTGAATAGCAGGCATCATCTGAGGAGATATTTTAGTGCTGAGCATAGTGATTGCGTTTTTGTAGAGTGAAAATTTTGCTAATTTATTTATGACTGGAGATACGCCTTTGGGTCTACATTTTTCCACGAATTCGCAAATGGTACAGAAAACTATGAAGGCAAGGACCGCCAAGAAGAATAATCTGGAAAATTATTTAAATTTTTTAGCATTAAATATACATGTGAAAATATAGAAAAAGTTTTTCTTGCCTTGACTTACATCGCTAGGATTTCTCCAATACTAAAATCCTCGGAGCCTACTGGCACGCATGACACTCCGCTTACTTCGAGTTCCATCCCGATGGTTCCCGATACATTCTGAATTATGGCACTCACTATCTCTTTAACATCCGTCTCACTGCAAGCGGATGGAACACACACTGCTGAAGAAAGCCTTCTAACCGAAACCGTGCAATGTTTCCCTTGAACATTGGTGTCGTTGTACTGTCCGTTGGCTTCAATACACTGTTCGTACATTCCGAGGTCTCGGATATTTCCCTTCAAGATTCCTGATTGAAGCTTTGTTGAGGCGTCCAACACTGTTTAGGAAACAATACAACGGGCTTACGATAAAATTATGACACATAAAAGTTGTTGAAGTCTACAATTTTTCGGTAGAGGTCAGAAATCGAATATGATTAAAAAATTTTGAGTATCTGCTGTGGTGAAATAAGTAACTTTGACCTTTCGAGAGTTGCCACCAAGTGAGCTATTTTTTTTATCTTCACTGTAATATGTAATATATGGATGGCTAGACCAATACGCTAAAAACTAAAAATCTAGGCATTTCAAACTTAACAGGCCTAAGTTGACGGAGATATTGAAAAGCCTAAGTTTCTAAAAAAATCCGGAACTATCAGTATTTCCTTACTGCTGAGTGCCCATTGGTCTCGGGCTATAACGGCCTGTGTCAACGCAGCGACTTCATCGGCACAAGTCGTTTCAGTAAGGCGTGAAACCGAATCAATCCCGTCAATCCATGATCTTTCCAGAAAGCTAGCCATTATTTGAGCCAAAACCTCTGGGCTGCTATTCTCGATCGTCGATGCGAAAACGAGACTTTGCGTTAAAGCAAGCAATAGGACTGCCACTCGCCCGTTACGAAACAAGGACATATTGCCACTGTTGCCTGTTCTTGGTAATGGAACTTAATAATACGTACACTATGATCACAGGAATAACACTTCACTTCTCAAAAATTAGCACCGATCCTCGACTGAACCAATTTAAAAAAAAAAAGGGGTGCGAAAATTAAATTGCCGTAAATTTAGAAACAATTATACAGTCGTCTATGTCTTCTCATCAGGCCAGTAACGAAATAGCAATGTATAACGTGATGTCAAGTCCGAGTCAATACTGAAACTTAATTGTTATAGGCGTGCTCTGATTCTAAATTATCTTTATTCAGAAGATGTAGCCGTCATTGAATCAAATCGCAGATTGGTAATCGCTTCAGAATTTCAAGTCTCTAATTAAGGTGCTTGCCTACGCAATTCCACCAGACCTGAAAACATTGGGAAGAAAGGTGCTATCAAATGGAATATCTCTGCCTAGGCACCGAAATGAATGAAACAAAATACGTCGCGCAATTCTATGTGCGACTCCGAACACGTACGGCCCAAAAAATGTTTTTTTTTACGCAAAAATATAGAAGATATCCATGTAAAACGATTTTGAAACGTTTAAAACGACGTATTTTGTTTCATTGATTTCAGTGCCTAGGCCGAGATATTCCATTTGATAGCACCTTTTTTCCCCATTTTTTCAGGTCTGGTGGAATTGCGTAGGCAAGCACCTTAACAACTCGATCGATTTCAGAAGTTGGACTTTTTCTGTGGACTTTGTCACCCTAAATTTTGATAAGTAGTAGGTGGTCAAACTCTGGAAATTCCTCGAACAATTGTCAAAAAGATTATAGACTGCTTCTTTTAGCTTCGGAAATCCTCCACACGTGCATACATATTGACGTACTGATCGCTGACGAGACATTTAATTAGAGCTATAGGAAGATTAAAAAATCGTCGTTATCAGCAAATTCAACGACATTTCATCGGATATATAACGTCTATACTATAAGATAAAGCAAGACCCTGTGTGAAATTTCGACAAAATCAGTGACACTTCAGGAGGTTTAATCGTTGAAGATCATATAAATGGACTAAAGCACTACCGTAGATATTTCTACACCACTCTCCTCAGATGGGATGGAGCCCTTAAAATTTGATTTCAGCCACCACTGAATAGCAGCTTGTTCGATGCCTTCAATTTTCCAAGTATAGGTATACGTCGTTCACGACCCAAAGGGTCCGAGTACTTTGAAGAAATCCTTCCTCGATAATACAATGACCCTGAGAGAGCAGCAGGTTCAAAAAGTCCGGCTCAATAAACACGACACAGTCTAACGTTGTTCGATCAAACAATTATACTGCAGAGATTGCTGTTCCTCAGATTTTCCTGAATTGATACTACTAGAGGTACACGCATGCTGGAGCTACTATCTGACTTCATTGCAAGCAGGAGAAAATTCATACATAAATTTATTTTCTACAATACAACTGAATATTTCAGTTCAGTACACTTTTGAGATGAAGAATCGATATTCGATCCCAAATTCTTTATTTTAAAAACCTTGTTTTTAAAATTCATTCTTCACTGACACGAGCTTTAGAATTTTTCCAAACGAAGTCAGGATCGCCAGTCCACGTGTTCAAAAATGTGTTTCCTGCTGTACCGTCAATTTCCAATATCGAGAAATTAGAAGCGATTATATTTGTCCCTGAATCCTGTATTTCACCCGCGATCCTTATTTTTATAATTCATTTCTATTCTCCCTTAGAATCATTTTGATGCCATGCTTGTTCATTTTGGAGTTTCAGTTTCTGATGTTATTCTGCGACTTGTTGTACAATAAAAACCTGCCCTACTTCTTTCTGCCTTACCTTCGACATTGATAATTTTTCCGATATCTTCTCTGTTTAAATTTAATTCCATTGCAGATAGTCCCCTCTTCCAAAGTAATCATTCATGATACTATAGTTCAGTCTATTCGATAGCTGGTCGGTAGAATAAACAATTCGAACACATTTTCGAAATAGTTATTTCAACCGGATAGTCATTTCTAAATCTGTCCACTTGCAACTAGCTCTAATAAACTTATCTATAATCCCAAAGCTGCCATACTTTGATTGTTCGTATTTATTATTTCCAAATACATATGTTTTGAACTGGATTAATGTTTGTCTAAAGTTGGTGGACCCAATAATAGATAACGACACTTTAGCGGATATATACCAGCGCAATGTTGGATTTAAAGCGCTGAAATGTACATTTGAATCAAGCTATTTGAACACTGAAGGGGGCTTGAAATTTTCGAAACACTTTTAATATCAGAGATAAATTTTTTTTCTTCACAAAAACGTGTATTTACTTTATTTCTATCAGTTAAATGAAAAAAGTTATACAGATGAAACTAAAATAAACAAATTTTGCCATTCCAAATACATGGGAAATCTTATTTTCAAATGCGCTAATTCTGTGTTCAAGCTACATAGCTAAGCTTTGGGGACAATTTTTTTTCATATTGAGCACTAACTTTTTTGAAAAGGGCCCGAATAAAAAGGTGATGTCGTTTTTTTTTGACACAGTCTAGTAAGTATATAAGGGAAAACCCAATGACTGAAACGTTGTGTACCAAGTAGCGATTTGTCTGGTCAAGATTAGATTGATTTCGGAACATGGGATAATAATCGCATAACGATAAGTTCGATAAGCTCAAAACTATATTGGTGTAACAAGTTGATGAAATTATGTATTGCTATGAAGTGAACATGCAACATGCAAGTTCATTAGGTAATCTCTTAACACAATAAATAATATATTTTACAAAAATGATACACATTTCCTACAACCTATCACAAGTACAATATTTTTATGTCATTGATCTGCTTCAAATACTCAATACCTGCTGCGAGTAGTAATTGGCAATGAGCTCTCTACATAATTAGACCGAATATTGGTATTTGCGGAAGATTTTTAATGCACCGATTAGGTAAGAAGGATATCGACTAGGTTCCCGTCATCCCTTCGTTATCTAAGCCACCTTCCACGTCCTTCGAGAACCCTGGGACCTGGGACTTTGTTCGCGACCTCCATCGGTAAGAATTTTTCCCAATACTATGAGTGGAGATTCGTAAAATAAACTGAGGCCAAATGCTATCGCAATTGGCAAGACTAGATCAGCCCCGAACTCGTTGAACTGCAAAAAAAAGTGTTCATATTGTAAAGTTGCAGAGAATAACAATAAGTACTTCATTAGGATGAAAATTCACAAAAACGAAACAACTCACTAGTAAAAAGTCCGGAAATCTTGCTGTGTCGCAGAAGTCTTTGCTATTTGAAGTGTCATATGCACCAGATAAATGCAATACGATAACCGACTTAAAGATAGGTATATTGGTAGTGACAGCAACCTAGTCACAGGACCTGAAATATCACCCACCAATCTACTATTATCCAGTACCATAATAACTTCCAAATCATATGTTTTGAATAGTAAGGTATTTGCGACATTTTTTTCAACCCCTGTGGCCCACTTTTCGAGTCATAGAATGGACTACAGTAACTTGTGGAAACGCTAACCTCCGTAGCCGAAAGTACAAGTATAAACGATCCAAGCGATGGCGATCGACCAGAAGGGACGTAATAGGATGGTGAACACAATTTCCATTGCCTTATTGTAATCTAAGTTAGTGTCGTAGACTCGTTCGGTGGCCAGCCCGCACACTACCATGAAAATACATGCTACAATCCAGTCGATCACAACGTTCACCTAAATGGCGAATAAATTTGTTCAAAAAATAAATGAGTTAAAAAGTTGAGATTTAAAGGAAGTTTCGAATCACTGATAAATGGAGAGATCCAAAAAAGTTGCATATCTACTACCGGGTACCAAGAATGATCCAAGCACTGCAATTAAACACATTTTCATTCGCATACTACAGAACAGAATTGAACGTGGTTCTTCAACTCCGTGGTACTTGAAAGTAACCCACCATATCATCAACGTTGACCAAGTTTTGGACGTATAATAAATTTAGCCACCAATTTCTGCGACATGGTTTAATGGATCCAGATATAAAGGAATTCTTCTAACACGATGAAGAAGAACTGCGGCAGATATCATGACGACTGTAAAGGCCGGCGTTAATCTGAAATAATCAAAAAAATTGGGATAAGTAAGTTATGGAGAATCTGAGTTTGATTAGTCCACTGTTGAAATACCACTGAATGTATCCGCAGACAGAAGAAGCCAAAAAGGCACGGTTTTTCTCACACCTAACTTACGGAATATTGAATCTATTCGGCTTTTTGAATGAATCCAATTTGCACCTATTTCATGCGGATTGCCTATGCAAATAGTCGTATAGAAACCAGAATCATCAATAAACATTTGTCGTCAATGTTATCACAATTTGCGAATATTACCTCGGACTTCTGCAGGATCTAATCATAGCGCTGGCAGTCATCTATGAGTCATGAAGTGTTTCCAATCTATTGACACTACAAAATGAATCATTATAATGTGGAAAAACCGATAACTGAAACACCACCTGGTATAGTAATCGTACGGCAAGATAAAAAAAACCCTGATGTGTTTCTCTACAATATACAGTAAATGTTGCCTTACTCATACCTGAAATGGCAATTCCAGGTAAATGCTTCGCGTTGTCTACCGCACAAATTGTACACATTTTGGGAATACGTTAAAGAAAAGAATCACTCGGTCTTTTCAATCCCACCTAACGATAAAATTATAATACAAAGAAAAAGAATCACCGTAGGCGAAAACTGAAACAAAAATCAGGCAGCATAACACATTGGCTGTCTAACAAGTACTTGGACTTCAGAAAGGGTGGCTGTGAAATCGGGGGGTGATCTGACCGGCTTGATCACCGAAGGAAGCCAGATCCGAGACAGAGCGACGTTAATGACAAACGACTATTGGATCTCGTCGCAATGTGCAAGTCCTCCGACCTCTTTGAAGGAAATTGGGATCAAAATTTTATTAAATAAATAACACCTACATTCATCAGGCGTGCAGCTGGTTCGAGACAGTGTCAGATTCGAACTGATCGATGATCGATCCAGATTTGGATGGGATAAAAGACGTTATCCATTCACGACGGGCCAAACACGCATCCAAATGATACAGATAAACCAACAACTATACCTTCGTCTGGGTAAGATAAGCTCAATTTCAATGGATTGGTGGACTTCTGGATTTGTCAAGAGCATCATGCAAGACACGGCGATTGATAAGATAAATTCGTTAAACATACTTAGGGAATCCCTCAACACCATAAATAATTCATTAAATATAATTATGTCATATCATAATGTTTCTGAACCACTATTCTATTCCACAGGCCATAGGCCTACTGTAAGTAACGATAGGTAATGAACTCGCTACATTAATGCCTACAGCGATCATCAGGTATACAAAAGCTACGTGTGATATTCATTTTTCAATGAGGGATTGATTTCGTATTTATTTACACAAATCAACATCACAAATCCCATTTATTCCAACGATTCAACAGAATCATTGACCTTAATGAACTACTGCTAGCTTCTACCATACGACTTGTAATTACTTGAAACACGCTTAAGGTGCTTGCCTACACAATTCCACCAGACCTGAAAACATTGGGAAAAAATGTGCTATTAAATGGAATATCTTTGCAGGGGCACCGAAATCAATGAAACAAAATACGTCGCGCAATTCTATGTGTGACTCCGAACACGTACGGCCCTAAAAATGTTTTTTTCGCGCAAAAATAGAGAAGATATCCATGTAAAACGTTTCAAAACCGTTTTTCGCACATACAATTGCGCGACGTATTTTGTTTCATCGATTTCGGTGCCTACTTAGGCCGAGATATTCCGTTTAATAGCCCCTTTTTTCCCAATGTTTTCAGGTCTGGTGGAATTGCGTAGGCAAGCACCTTAACTTCTGAATTATTGAAGTTTAGGTATTTGAACAAAATCAAATCCTGCACTCATTCCGGGTAAGACTCTTGTTAAAATAATCACCTCAAAATCTAAATGATTTGACGTGATTTGCCGACAATCTAAATCCAGTTAACTTGGAATGACTCAAACTTGACCATAATCTGAGAAGCGTTACCTAGACAGTCATCTGTGCGATGAAATATTTTCAATCTGATTCTATGAAATACTTCATCGAAATGGAATGAAATAAATGATAACCATACAATTCTATTTGGCGTGGCTTTCGTTGGATAAGATTAGACCCCCCCTCCCCCCATTGTCTGAAAATCCGTTGATGCAGCAAGTAGATTTATTGAGCGTTTAGGATTACTCTGAACTGATCGAGTAATCTACGAAACCTTGATCAGCACGTGAAGCTCACGGCTCCGTTCGTAAAAGACATGTGTATGAAGAAGTAGCATATGAGTCATGACTGAAGGATATTGTTCGATGATCGTAAAATAACTACATTGAGCAATACCCATATTTCCTCAGGATTGAATCTTGCACTTAGTCTTGAAATTTTTGTCTGACCGACAAATAATAGTAAATGAATATTGGTTGTAAAAACAATGTACATACTAGTTACACGGATAGTGATTCGCTTGCTGAAGCCTGCTATACTTGGTGCGCTACTATTACTAATTGAAGTATTGTAATAATGCAGATAAAGCTAAATAATGTAGAGACAGGTCCCGTCTCTGTGTCAGCCTATTTATCCGCCAGTACGTAGTAATGGAACAGGAATAATGGGAATTATTTACCAATGGTAAACAGGATCGAGAATATCATTAGACGAGGTATTGAACAACCAACATTACAGGTGAAACAGACCATTTATTACAAATTACTGAGGTAATACATATGAAATTCGAATCCAGAGCAATATAAATTCTTATATCGTATCATAATAAGATCACGAGGTACCTAAATGCTACACCTAATGAATCACAGTCAAATAAGCCACTTGTCAACTTTACAAGTTTAATGGCTGTTGTAATTAAAGATCAATAATCTACTCGCTGCATGATTACACCAAATCTAACGATACAATGTGTTTTGAAAGCGATTGTTGGATAAAATAAAGCACATTGATTATGTTTCCGTCGATCCTTTATTGTACCCGCCATCTTCCAAGTCCTTGTTGCGCTGTGGGACCGGACTTTCTTTGCGGCCACGATTTTTAAGGAGTTTTTGTAATATTATAATTGGCGATTCAAAGCATAGACTGATTATGAACGCTGCAACGATCGACAGGACTAAATCACCACAGTAGTCATTCAGCTGCAATGAAACGTAGTCATTGTTACAATAGGAGATATTCAGTAGGATAACATGTGTCGAAGAATATACTATGTGAGACAACTTACTGTGAGAAAATCGGAGAATCTGACGGAGGTGCGTAACGAATACATCTTTATGTTTTGAACCACCGCATGGACTAAATAAATGCAATACGATAACCGACCCAGTGGTAAGAATATCGGGGTTGACAGAAACCTAGTCACAGGACCTGAAACAGTATCAACCGCTTGAATATTCCCATCCTCTTGAACCAGTCAAAATAAGTAAGAAATCAACGACATGTTGCTAGTGCCATATGCGACCCACTCCTCGAGCAATATGACATAATACATACTATAACTTCTAGAGATACTAACCCCCGTAGCCCTGAGTACATGCATAAACGATCCAAGCGATAGCAGCGGACCAGAAGGGACGTAATACAATGGAAAACACAGTTTCCAATGTCAGGTTGTAGCCCAATGTGGAGTCGTAGATTCGTTTCGTGGCCAAAATACAGATTAGGATAAGAATACACGCCACAACCCAGTTAATTGCTACGATCACCTGAAACAGGAAGAAAAATTCGGCCAACAATAAATGAATTGTGAAGTTAAGATTTATTGAAGTATTCGGATCAAGACTTCGCTTAGACTACCTGAGTCAGATGTCTTCTCCTATTTGCTACATCGTAGCCCAAGAGGATTCCCACAAAGTACGCACAGGCCCGAGTGTAAGTAGGAACGTAATAGTGAAGAAAGTTCTCTGACGATCTACTTGATCTGAAATTTTGATAAACGTTAATCGATTTATTCAAATATCAGAAAACTACTTATATGCTACTTACTCCGGTGAGTCGATGCGGGCAATTGCGTTGAAATACTTGTTGATCACGAGAACAACAGTTGGCGTTATTACGGAAGCAAGAAGCAACAAACAGAGTATTCCGAATCCGTATTTTGGCCAACGACGTAATGGGTACAGAAAAATTGGGGAGATCCAAAAAAGTTGCATATCCACTGCCAAGTACCAAGAATGACCTAAGCACTGCAATTACAGAATTACAATCAATAGTACAGAACAGAATCAGACATACAGTCATACATCCAAGTCGACAATGGTATACAAGGTGACTCACCATTTCAGAACTCCTCACGAAGTTTTGGACGTATAAAAGATTCACCCACCAGTTTTTTCGGCAAGCTTCAATATCCAACGAATCCCAAAGAGGGCCAGTCGACATGCGATGAAGTAGGAACGTCCAAAATAGCATGATGACAGCAAAACATGGTGTTAATCTAAGACAATCGGAAAATTGAGATACAATCTTTATTATAGTGAGCGAAAGGTCTCGCGTGAAATAAAAGCATCGAGTATATGCCAACGATTGAATTAGTTGGGACGGTTTTATATAGGTACATGGTTGAGTTGCCGTTCTTTGGCAAATACGTCAGTGATAATTATACTTCAGTAAAGCCACTCCGATACTCAAGAAAAGATCTCTCCTCTCACCTGAGATAACGACGAAGGTACATCAGAGGAAAATCGGATATCCTTGCCGGTTGCTTAGACTTCAGAAACAAGTAGCTCATTAAAAAGCCGCTGATCACAAAGAAGGTATCGACCGCAAACGTTGCCAACTGAACGAAGATTGCAGTAGTCCACCAATTAAACCACTGTAAATGAATTATTATTACTTCATTAACTGGTTATTATAAGGTGGCATAATACCGCATGACTAAAGTCGCGAAGCGGAGTCGTCGGTTACGTCTGGTAGTATTTTCACCGAACTTCCTGTGTTTCATTAAATAATACAAATGATTTTCATTCGAATGACAGACATGCACTTTTAATGAGTAACATGATTTTTCGTTAGCTCCGTTCCATCTTCCATCACCTACATACGTGTTCGACTGTAAAGGGAAACGGACAGTCAAATGGAATATTATGAATAGCAAACCTGTACTCACATCCGCAACGTCCAACAAATTGACCAGCGGCTTGTCTAATAAATCCATGTAGGCATGGCCGAGCACGACCCAACAAGTGCTCAAAAACCTTATGCCTTGAATCGCGGGCATCATCCCAGGGGATACTTTAGTGCTCAGCAAAGCCATTGCATTGCTGTAGAGTGAAAATTTAGCCAATTCACTTGTAACTCGAGGCACGCCTGCGGGTCTACATTTTTTCACGAATTCGCAAATTGTACAGGATACTAGAAAGGCACCAACCATTGAGAAAAATAATCTGAAATATGATGCAAATTTAAAAAATCTCATAATATGTGAGAATAATTGAAAAGCCTCCTCTTCCTTAACTCACATCGTTAGGATCTCTCCGATAGTGAAATCTTCGGAGCCCACTAGCACGCATGACACTCCGCTCACTTCGAGTCCCAATTCGGAGATCATCGGAAGATCGTGGATGATGGTATTTAGTATTTCTGCAATCTCCGTCTCATTGCACGAAGACGGCATACACACTGCCGAAGATAAGATACTAAGCGAAACCGTGCAATATTTCCCCTGAACATGGGTATTGTTGTACCGTCCGTTGGCCTCGACGCACTGGTCGTACATACCGAGGTCCCGAAAATGTCCCTTCAAAATTCCAGACTGAATTTTCGACGAGGCATCCACCACTGTAGGAAACCGCAAACATGTTAATTCCATACACACCCTGTAAAGGAGTATAGTAAAGATGCGATGGATCGACGAATTTCTCGAATTGCAATACATCTTAGCTTTATATTATTCCCCGTAGCTATATTATGTTACGTAGTAATCTTTCTATCCCTCACAAATCTTAAATCACGAAACTCGTGAAAAAAGAGAGATGTTACAAGAATTAATGTATTCCATAATCGTACTGTGCAGGGCCCAGGTTTCTCGAGCAGTGATGGCTTCTCCCATCGCTTTAATCTCTTCGGTGCAGGTGGATTCTGTGGATCGTAGTACCGAATCAATCCTGTTGATCCATGGAATTTGCATAGAGCCAATCATAATCTCAGACATCGCATCCGAATGGATCTTATTATTTCCAACAACAACGCAAACCAAACATTGTGTTAAAACGAGAAGTAGAGCTGCCGCACATTCATTACGAAAGAAAGTCATCCTGCTACTGTAATTTATTTTCTTCTACTAAATTGAACAGGGTAGCTGGAAAAGAAAATTGGTAGATTCGAATGGTGAATAAAATCTGAGCGTTGATCAATCCTGTAATGTTTTTTTTTTTTTTTTTTTTTCAAGTCAACTAGTAGAAACAGACTCTCATACGTAGCATTCCAAAATAGAAGAAATTTCTGTTTGTTTCCGCGTGTTCTTGTTTTGGATGTTAACAAATAAAACTGAAGCGTGTAGAAATTTTTTTGACAAGGTTTGTTACGAAAAAATAAAATTCCGCCCGATTCCGAGCAAGCCATATAAATGGCGGAATAATCCATTTTCATTTTGGTCACTTCAAACGAGGTATGTAACAGAAATAGGTGAGTGTAGCCAAGAAGAAAGAATAAAAGCCCATCTTGCTATGACTCTGGGACACAAGCTACGGAAATGAGAAAAACTTGAAAATTTAACAAAATCTCACGAATAGCCACTGAAATCATAGGTACACCTTAAAATAAGATCGAATATTCTTTTAGAATTGGTACCCCGTTTCATCCTGGCATCGACTTTTTGAAAACTCATTTCCGCGAGCCGCTTACTTCACTATGACGAATCAAATTTGTAGGCCCCGGAACACCAAATAAGAGCCTTATTCTTCTTGTTTCTGACGAGGCGGTAATAATGACGTTTTAAACTTACCAGTTTCATCGCGACACACGTTGCTGCATGAAAAGAAACCAACTGATATGAAGGTGCTACCTCTCATCGCTATAAGTAGCTGTTCCGATAATGACTCTTTACACCACTTTTGATATTCCACTTCCGATGTCTTGATAAGGTCAGAAGCAGCCTAATGATTACCTATCGATGATTGGAAAACCTTGAGCCTGATATCACTGTGGTAATGCAAGGGAAATCAATCTTCGATCGATTACTACTTCGTCACACACAAATCTGAAGATATGTCTCAAAGAATATTCGAGGAAGTCTCTATTCCAGCCAGAGAAAATGATTGTGATACAATCTGAGATACACCATCTATAATGAGACATCACAAGGACTGGAAAAACACATTATCAGCCAGAACAATGATCAGAAGATCGGCATATCTTTATAATCGCATTGATTCGATTCTACAAAAGAAAAAAGATTAGATATCGGTGAATTAGGAATCAATAGTTTGATTTCTTTTCCCCTGTCTCCGTCACCATAAACTCAGAAGTCACTGGCAATAAAAGAAGTGACATTGCCCTTGCGGAAGAGAAACCCTCAAATTTAAGGGGTAGTACTAAGGGTAAAGGGGTAAGATTCGTCGACCTCAAGTTTTGGAGTTTTATCATGAAAACTATACCCCCAAAAACCGGGTAAGCCCTGAGTTTTCATGGTAAACCCCCAAAACTTGGGGTCGACGAATTTACCCCTCAAATTTGAGGGTTTTTTTCCGTAAGGGTGATATAGCCAAGGACACCAATTAAATGGATGACATTTTCTCGCATCACTATTGGCACTTCAGAAATATTCGTCTGAGACAAGGGTCAGGGTTTGTTCAAATTTCATTTTGTTTTTTTTTTTTTCATGTGTCAGAGCTGATTTCGTACTTATTGACTTAAGTCGGTGTCACAGTTTGTATTAATTTCGGAAATTAAACAGAATCTTCATTTCCATAAATCATCGACATCTAGTTTCTTAGAGCGTACGTGTTGTCAAATCATTTACCACCTCAATTCTTCTGAATTCCTTGGATTACATCAAACTTCCAGATCAGTGAACTTCGTGCACTAGAACCGAATTCCATCAAGTACTGATTTCGTGCGAAACTCCTGTTGAAATAGTCTCATAGATATCGGGATCATCGTGTGGCATTTTTCGAAAATTTGTGCTACCTGTCACGTGTGTTCAATGTAGTATTGTGAATCTGAATGTACAAAAAAATTTGCTAGAAGGGAATGAACAATGGATAACTGAACCGTACGTCAATACCTGAAGCTTTGTTGATAGGAGGCATATGTGCGTAACCGCAGTCGAGAATCAGACGTGAGTCATTGCAATGAACTACAACAGTGGAACATTGTTTTAAAACAAACGTTGATGTGACACCTGCGTTCTTCTGTGATCATGATTCACAATCTATATATGTGGGGAATTCCACGTCAACTCGACAAACCAAAAACATTGACCCTCTTCGATTTTTTCAGCAATTTTTCATACGATAGCTCTCAGTTCGGAACGCTACTCTGATTTTCTTCAAATTTTTTCATCCAACCGTTTTTGAGTTTTGAATTTTCGAAAACTTGAAACAGCGCCGTGATCAATTTCATCGAATAAGTTCTCTAAAATACTACGGCCAACGACGAACATTTTTCGGTTGTGAAAAAAAGTGGAGAGACCGTTGGTTTTGTTTTTTTTTTTTCTATTTTTTTGTCATCACGAAAAATTTTCCTTCCAAAACTTCAATTGATGATTTATTTTACATAGGAAACAGCGAAAGGATACGAAAATCAGTTCATTGATAAAACAAAATTGTGTTGATTTATTTTTGATGTGAATAATTTTTTTCTTATACACTCTTTTCAGGAACAATCTTTTTTTCTCAATAAAATGTAGTTTACTTTCTTCCTGTCCGGAAAATAGTTTTATAATAACTCTGCCGTTTGCTTGCGGAATTATACAATGTATAATGATTTTTCTTTCGCGCAATTAATTGAATTTATTATTCAATTAGTTCCGATAGACAAACGTTATCATTGACGTAAAATTCTTGAAATGAATCCATTATATTTAATTGAATAAAATTTTCGTATCCCTTCGCTGTTTCTTATTTAAAATAAATCATCAATCGAAGTTTTGGAAGGAAAATTTTTCGTGATGACAAAAAAAATAGAAAAAAGTAGAAAAAAAATAGAACCAACGGTAGTTCCACTTTTTTTCATAACCGAAAAATGTTCGTCGTTGGCCATAGTATTTTAGAGAATTTATTCAATAAAATCGATTACGGCGCTGTTTCGAGTTTTCCAAAATTCAAGACTCAAAAACGGCTGGATGAAAAAATTAAAAAAAAATCAGAGAAGCGTTTCGGACTGAGAGCTATCGTATGAAAAATTGCTGGAAAAATCGAAGAGGGTCAATGTTTTTGGTTGTCGAGTTGACGTGGAATTCCCCATACATACCGAGAATATTCCGTGAGAGTGAACGGATCCCTCCCTACGGCAAAACCAACACAGGGCGCACCGCGTGCGTGAGGCTTGTTCGGGAGGGGATAGGCGGCCAGTGGTCCGTCCACAAAATCTTCCGCGCTAGGCCCAATCCGTATAGCCCATCCGTGCTAATCCGATGAATACTTAACTTGAAAAGCAATCATCACGCGAACACGGCAAAGAATAAACGCAAACAATATGAATTCGTCTGATGTGAACATTTATTTTCAAAATTTATCAATAAATTACAACTAAATATCTATCAATTCGATATAATTATTGATTATTAGTGTTTATGAGTGATATTTGAGACAAAGTGAAGTGGGTAAGTGGAGAATAAATTATTGAAGACAACATCGTCAAACATTGGTTTATTTATTGACTTATTTATTTGAACATTTATTTTCTAGAACTCGATTTTATTTAAAACATGTGTCCGGAATACTAGTATTCAATCTAATGAAAATTAAAAATTCGTGAGAAAGTTTTCAGTGTTTGTGTCAACTTTAGTTCAATAATAACATAACAAATGATTTGATCAGAGTACAATGCAGAGAATAGAGTCATCGAGGATAAGGCTATCACCCACAGGCCACGTCCTTAGGTCCGAAACAGATAAATTAAATTTATCAACGATTATTGGTTAATCGAGAGATCCATTGCTGTTCAATTATGGTGTACGCACAAACTTATCAGAGATTGAATGCTTGGGAATCGAAGAAAGACTACCGATGAGCCAGTGTCGAACGCAGTACTCCTGGGATGGCAACATCTTCTTCAACTAGTATGAGTTTATTCTTCTCAGACATTACCTTGGACAGCGGCTCATCGGTAGCCCTTCTTGAATAATATTTCCCCCCTAGGATTCAATCTCTGGTAAGTTTGTGCGTACACCATAATTCCACAGCAATTGATCCCTCGATTAATCGATAATCGTTTATAAATTTCACCGTTTTGTTTCAGACCCAAGGATATGGTCTGTGGGTGACAGACTTATCCTCGATGACTCCATTTTCTGCATTGTACTCTGATTAAATGTTTTATTATGTTATTGATAAACTAAAGTTGACACGAACACTGGAAACTTTTTCACGAATTGTTAACTTCTATTCAATTGAATACTAGTATTTCGAACAGATGTATTAAATAAAATTGAGTTCTGAAAAATCAATTTTTTACCATGTTCTGTTCAATGATTCAGCCTCCACTTATCTGTTTCACTGTGTCTCTAATAACGCTCATAAACACTGATAATGAATACTCAAATCCAATTAATTGATATTTGATTTTAAATTCGTTGATAAATTTAAAAAATGAATGTTCACATCAGGCGAATTCCTTTTTTCCGCGCTCATTCTTTGCCGTGTTCGGGTGATGATTGCTTTTCAAGTTAAGTATTCATCGAATTTGAGCGGATGCGCTATCCGGATTGGGCTTAGCGCGGAAGATTCGGTGGACGCACCACTGGCCGCCTATCCCCTTCCGAACGAGCCTCACGCACGCGGTGCGCTCTGTGTTGGTTTTGCCGTAGGGAGGGGGTCGTTTACTCTCACGGAATATTCTCGGTATGAGCTAATTCATCAATTCCCGGTGTGGTTTTGTACCTCGAAATTTTCGATCATTTTTTTTATTATTATTAATGGGTCATTTCCGTGAAAATGAGTCGAAAGCCACCGCAATATAATTTTTATCAGTGTAGCTCATCGCATTTTTTATATTTTGCGTTTCTAAGGGTTTTTTTGAAAATACCCAAGAAGTTGATAGTCTAGCAGAAAAATTTAAACACATTTTTCGATGGAAATTTTCCGCTCTTTTCATTAATAATATTTTCATGCGCCGCAGACAACCGGAAGTTCAAAATACATATGGTTGCACCTTCTTCCGCAAGTCCAAATTCGATTTTTTTTTCGCCATTCGACAACTTGAAATACCCCCTATGACATGTCAAATTTATAGACTGGGCAACTACATCTTCTATTCTCGTGAGAGTTTCGGTCTACGAAATTCTTCTCTTTGTTGATTGGTCGAGGAGGCGTCACTTAGCGTCAACTAAGTCCCTCCCATTCTCGATACTTGAGGTGATAACTGATACATCCTGTATATAATGCGATGTCGGGTATTTCCCTACGATATAGACTTCCCTTGAATCTGAAAAATCACAATCCAGCGACTACATAATAAAAACTGAGGATGCGTCATCAAGATGATTTACGATTCAACTTGCACGTAACCTCAGATGCTTATATCACGAACTGTGTCAAATTAGATTGAGTGATATCTTCATCGAGGAGAGCACTGATTTAAAAATCGTGGTTGTAACGTGGTGCATGCTTTACGTCTGATTCGAAACGTCTCGCATGTAAAATAGCCAACTAACTCAAAGTCGACTAACTTGAAAAAAGCTAATGCACCTTACCTTATAATTGGTTCAGGCACATTTTTTTTCCTCCGACCGTTAGTTAAGACAGTCGTGTATTTATTAAGATATCTTGACGTTATCTGTGATAACGACTAATTATTTCGGTGATATCAAATATCATATCTAGTCTTGATCGGAAGAACCATGAACGAACTAACGATTGTTATTATATTATTATAAACTACAAACTCGTGATATAGCTATATAGGCTACCAGGAGCCGTATCTTTGGTATATAAAGAGCAGCTCTGATTGCACAGCCACGTGATCAACACTTTACCTGAATCAAGGAAAAGGAGAAGTACAACAGTACTGCACTACATTAGGTCAGGAGGGTTACTACGCATAGCCGTGTGAAAGTTGA
Organism: Tenthredo scrophulariae; assembly: GCA_963978835.1. Taxonomy (NCBI): domain Eukaryota; kingdom Metazoa; phylum Arthropoda; class Insecta; order Hymenoptera; family Tenthredinidae; genus Tenthredo; species Tenthredo scrophulariae. The sequence continues at coordinate 9,691,239 of OZ022232.1, forward strand.
GAGAAAAAAAAAAAAAAATAAGCCAGTGACGATCGAGTGGGTAAAATGCACTTCCAATAGCTATTCATTACAATAACTAATATCACTAACAGGCAAGCTAGCATGTACCCATTTCAGGCAGTCGGTCAAAATTGGAGTCTAAAAATTGATCAAGGTATTCTTTTCTAAAGATGAATGAGAATAGCGCTGATTCATGTTAAAATTAATCGCATCCCTTCGTTAACCTATTTATCGATCAGTACGAAAAAATGTAACGGAAATTATAGGAATTATACAACAATCGTAATCTGGATAAAAATTATTACTATAGTATGTGAAATAATTAAGGATTAGCATAGTAGATATGACTGAACTTTTATTACAAATCACCTGGCAACACATGTAAAATATGAACTGCAAGAAACACAAATATATAAGCGCGATACTTATAGTGAGTCAATATCGATGATGTATTTTTACATAATTTCACCAAATTTCAGAATATATAAAGTGGTTTGGAAGCAATGGTCAAGTAAGGAGTGCACAAACTAGATTTTCGTCATCCCTTTGTTGTCTATCCCACCTTCCACGTTCTTTCGGGACTCGCGCACTGGACTTCGTTGGCGACGACGATTCGTGAGCATTTTTTCCAATACTATTACTGGAGATTCGAAGAATAAACTGAAGATAAATGCCACCATAATCGACAGGACTAAATCACTCCAGAAATCATTGAACTGCGAAGAAACGTGCTTGTATAGAGTTATAGTAAGAGAAATTGAGTAAAATGAAGAGTGAGGAAAAAAGGAAAACTCCATCAAAACTCACCAATGTAAAATCGGCAAATCTGAATGGGGTTTGTGTCGCAGAATTCTTCGCCAATTGAACCACCATATGTACGAGATAAATGCAATATGACAACCGACTTAGGGGAAGAAATATTGGTAATGACAGGAACCGAGTCACAGGACCTAAAATATTATATCAACAGCTTCAGTATCATCCAATATTCCATTTCATACTACGTTTTCCTCTTCTTGAATCTATCGGAAGTGGTAAAGAGTTCGCAGTATCCCCTGAATGCCATGTCACCCACCCTCCGATAGATAGAATGCGATGACTGCTATAACTTCTAGAGATATACTAACCCCCGTAACCCTGAGTGCAAGCATAAACGATCCAAGCGATGGCCATGGACCAGAAAGGACGTAATAAGATAGCAAACGCAATTTCCAATCCAAGATTGTAACCTAATTTGGTATCCCACATTCGTTTTGTAGCCAACCCACAGACAAGCATAAAGATACACGTCACGACCCAGTTAATCGTTACGTTCCACTGAAATAGAGGAAAAAAATCTGTTCTAAAATAAATGAATATAAAAATCAATATTCAATACATTTTTCTGACCATTGCTTCGCTGAGATTACCTTTGTGAGATGCCGCTTGTTGTTGGCTACATCGTAGCCCAAAAGCATTCCCACGAAGTATGCGCAAGCCCGAGTGTAAGTCGGAATGTAATACTTGAGAAAGTTTTCCGTGAGTCGATCCAGTCTGAAATGTTGATAAAGGTTGATCATGTCACTTGAAAATCTTAGTCAACTTACTTAGAAAACTTAGTAGCTACTTACGGCAGATCGAAACGAATAATTGCGAAGGAGTACTCGTTGATCACGAGAATAACAGTTGGCACCACCACGGAAGCAACAAGGCACAAGCCGAGAATTCCGAGCCCACACTTCGGCCAGCGATGCAGTGGGTATAAAATAATTGGGGAGATCCAGAAAAGCTGCATGTCGACTGCCAAGTACCACGTATGGCTTAAGCACTGCAATTATACACACTTCCATTGAGCTATTGCAGAACGAAATTGGACGTAGGATCAACTTGATAGGAGTACGAATAAACTCACCATATCACTCTCCCTGACGAAGTTTTGGACGTATAACAAGTTGACCCACCAATTTCTTCGACAAGGATCAACTTGTGGAGCGATTGAGGTATTCCAGATAGGGCCATTCGCAGAACGATGAAATAGGACCGTAACAAATAACATGAGAACAGCCAAGCATGGTGTTAGTCTATGACAATCCAAGCAAAATATATCAATGATAAAAATTTTGGGGAATGCCTAGCAGCCTTAAGTCTAAATTGAAGGTCCTTCCCCCTACCGAAGATATCGATGAATGTACATCATAGGAAAATTGGAACTCTTTCCCTGTTGCTTCGACTTCAGAAACAAGTAGACCATTAAAAAACCGCTGATCACAAAGAAGGTATCTACCGCAAACGGCGCCACGAGAATATACAGAGCAGTCCACGAGCTGAACCACTGTAAATAAATAATTACTATTGACTTGAATCTAAGTGACCTATAATTTCATTTTGACCTCTCTTATCTCCTTCGGTAAGCTACTGCTAATTTTTCTTACAATACCCGCGGTTATACTTCATGCACTTCAATGAGAGAAATAATTTTTCGCGAGCTATACAAGATTCTTAGCACCCCTCTTGCTTCTCTTGCTACATACGTGCCTACGTTCGACTACCTAATAAATCAGTCATTGGAATCAAATAATGTTGAAAAAAATCTATACTTACCTTGAGGATGTCCAAGGTATTGATTATTGGTGCAAATAGTAAGGTAACGTAATGATGACCGAGTACGACCCAACACATGCTCAGAAATCTTATTCCCTGAACCGCGGGCATCATCTGAGGAGATGCTTCAGTGCTCAGCAGAGCCATTGCGTTGGTGTAGAGTGAAAATTTTGCTAATTCATTTACGACCGGAGGTACGGGTGCACGTCTACATTTTTTCACGAATTCACAAACAGTACAGAAGATGATAAAGGCACCAACCACGGAGAAGAACGATCTGAAAAATTATGCAATGTTCTTTAGATCCCATCGATAAGACAACATTTCGAAAGTCTTCTCCGTCCTTCAACTTACATCGTTAGAATTTCTGCCGTAGTGAAATTCTTGGAGTCTACTCGCACGCATGACACTCCGCTTACTTCCAAGTCTGATCCGATGATTACCGACACATTCTGAATGGCAGAATTTATTATCTCGGCAATATCCGTCTCATTGCAGGAGGACGGAAAACAGACTGCGGAAGAAAGGATACCAAACGAAACCCTGCAATATTGACCCTGGACATAGGTGCCGTTATACTGTCCCTTGGCTTCGATGCACTCTTCGTACATACCAAGATCTCGAACATTTCCCTTCAAAATTCCAGACTGAATCTTTGATGAAGCATCTGCCACTGTAAATTAACGATGCAGGATATTTTCACACCGCGCATAAAAAATCCATAACGAGAAAACGCCTAATTTCACCAGCCCTGACCCATCTTTGCTATCGTTTTTCGAATTGTAGCTGTACATCAATATGCCATATGTCATATCGCTCTTTTATTATTCTTAAAATGTAAGACCCGCCGAACAGAGTGATCTTGTGAAATCTAACTGATATTGTAGCCGTACTTTGAAGGGCCCACGTTTCTTGAGCAACAATGGCGTCTCTCATGGCTGCAATCTCTTCGGCGCAGGAGGTTTCTGAAGAACGTATCACCGAATCATTCCTATGGATCCGTGAAACTTGCATGATTCTAATAATCGCCTTATCCAGAACCTCATCTTCAAAATATGCGCCCACGAAACTTTGTGTTGAAATAAGCAGTAAAACGGCCGTATATCCGTTGAAGAACAAGAACATTGCACTACTGCAGTAGATCTGTAGTCACTGAACTGAATTACACAAAATTGCTGAAAAACGAATCGGTCAATTATAAAACGAAGACTAAAGTCTAAACGCACCACTCGATTCTTAGAATTTTTTTTTCCAAAATGGAAGAAATATTTGTTGGTTGCAAAGAAACCAACGTCTGGAAAATAAGTCTTCGCAAGCTTCATATCTGCCGAGATGAAAAAAATTATTGATATGAAAGAATAGTCCACCCGATTTTTACGAATATACTTATCTGATTCCATGAGTCATTAATCAAACTATAGTGTGTAATTTTCAAGATTCCATCGTTTTTTCCTAGCTTAGATCAGATCCTCAGATCTTATTCTCTCGCCTCTGATCCAAAACGAGTGCAAATGTATTGCTCTCATATCGGCATCTACTGGTCGATCACGTTTTATGGCTAACAATTTTTTTTACCTATTCGACGCGTTAGGCGACTGATAAATTGTTGATAAAACTAGCAACAGGTCAGAGATTTCTCGTCTGATAAAATTGTTGATAAATCTGTATAAAATGAATTAAATTCGTCCGTACACATTTCGAGCTATCAGTAAATGTTAAAATATTGGATTAGATTGTTCGTTACTTTGATTCAAAAGTTATGTGAAGGAGACAGAGATACGCTAATATAACTGAGTATCATGGAAACTAAATTTTTCATTTTCGTGAATAATTAACAATTTCAAACGCGACATGCGACTAGTAAATGGTTAAACTTTGAATCAAACCCGGGCGTGCTTTCGTTTACGATATAGAGCCTCTGAAAAACAGAAGGCACAGGAGAAAATTTAAAAAAAATTCGTCCATGACGTCACCTTAGGAAAATTTAGAAATTGAATAATTCACTGTCTAATTAATAACCATTGAAATCATTAGTACATCTTGATCTACAGTTGAACAGTCTGTCATACCTATTACTTTTTTTTCTTCTTGTCAGCACCTTGTCGAAGACTCACATTTCAAGTACTCATTTCTTCGGGACAAACAGGGATTTCTTCAATCTAGAAACGCCAAATGAAAGCTCCATTCTTCCCATTTTTGGCCAAAGAGAGGTGGCCAAAATGGATCAGCGCAGTTATATTTTATTCACGTTTTGAAACTCACCAGTTTTTTTTTTTTTTTTTTGTTTTTTTTTTCGTAGCCACGATGTGCTGTGACAAACAATTGCAGCAATTATGAACAGAATGTCAATTTAGCTACTTAGTATACTCCACCTCATTCTGAGTAGCTTTCCACCGGTGATTAGAACTCAAGCATCAATTTATCTGGAAATCCTTATCCTTGGATAAGGTTAGAAAAACTTATTTTTTCTTAAAAAATGTAAAGACTCTGAGTCCAATATCATCCTGTGATCATGCAGTAATATCAACTTTCGATCAATCCGATACGTTATCTCGGTCTAAGACTGCGGTACTCATGTATTTCCACTCTATATTTCCTGTAATCTCAGATCGCGAGGAACGGAAGCACATGCGCAGGTGGAAAACGAATCAGAGTGTCAAAATATCAAAGCTTGATTGTAGCATAATCATTCTACATTATAAAAATAAAGATTAGACATTGATTGTGCGTGCCTGCTTTTTTTTTATTATTACTTGCTATGGGTGTAGTGATTTCGCGACTGCATCTGCAAAATGTAAAATTCTCGATAGGAAGTCTTCGAATTGTATGCTAACTCTATCGAACTATTTGATGTTATAACAGTTTTGATAGAATGGAAATATTTGGAAAATGTTTTTTTTTTAAAAGCTTTTCGAGCTTACGCATGTCCACGGTAATGATCCTGATACCGCTCGACACTTCTTTAAGCAATTCGGCTTGTTTGATCATATTTTATTTGTTATTTTTTATGTAATATACAGCACGATTCTCTAGAAAGTAACGCGCCTAAAAGATAGGCAAGCACGAGACGCCAGCAGTTCAAACATCGACGATTGGGTTTCATTTATTACGTGGGAAAATTCCCCTTCAGCTTCTCTGTTTGTCACATGGAGTTGAATCTAATATCGACCACCGGCCTACAAATCTTCATTCTGCTGACAAGAATCTAACTGAGATTTTTGCCCCAAAATCTCCGGCTCTGCAATGTTAGGTGCTTCACCCAAGCCGCAACTCACACCAGCAAGAAATATCAAAAATTCATTTTCTCGTGTAGGTATTCAATTTGTAACTGCGGAGACCCGTTCTGAACATTTTTCACGTCTGCAGTCGTCCGTTGACCCTCAGTTCTTGGAAGGTAAGATTTACAATTCTCCCATTCCTGTAATGAAATATTGTGGGATTAGAGTATGATCGTATAGCACAAACAAATGAGAACCTGATTGAAATACCGAACCTTTTCCCATTCTGCGGGAGTTTTCGTCGACCCTTTGACTAAAATGGTGTTCAGCACATCGGAAATATCCCAGCATTCGTTAAGTTGAGGCTAATAAAAATCAAGATTGATTAGGATCCTCCTGTTCATCGACGGATAATGTATCATTGATGAAACTCACCATTGTTCGTTTGATAGCTACATCAGAAGTACCTGGTCCTCTGGTTAGATCCGAACACTCTTTCATTACGGCTGAAAGTTCTCTGTTATCCGTCGTGGGAGCATGCTTACTGTGAATTGAAATACATATACTCCTGATTCTTGAAAGTGAATAACTACCACAAACATAACAGTCTCTGTAATGATACACAGGGATAATGAGGGTTTACGTTTTTTCGTTTAGTAACTGCATATTACGCATCACGTTGAGACGTTGACTTCACCGACTTACGTAATTGGAGTAAGTCGTTGAGCTGTATAAATGCTTTCCAAGTTAAGCACCGAAGACTCGATGCACAGGGTCAGGACGAAGGCTGTCGTAATAGAGAGCGCGAGGTCACTTCACATCAAACAAAACTGCAACGGAACATATACTTTGTTTCAGATTTATTAAGGTGCTTGCCTACCCAATTCCACTAGACCTGAAAACATTGGGAAAAAAGGTGCTATTAAATGGAATATCTTTGCCTGGGCACCGAAATCAATGAAACAAAATATGTCGCGCAATCCTATGTGCAACTCCGAACACGCGGGGCCCAAAAAATGTTTTTTTTTTACGCAAAAATAGAGAAGATATCCATGTAAAACGGTTTTGAAACAGTTTTGAAACGTTTTACATGGATATCTCCTCTATTTTTGCGTAAAGAAAACATTTTTTGGGCCGTACGTGTTCGGAGTCGCACATAGAATTGCGCGACGTATTTTGTTTCATTGATTTCGGTGCCCAGGCAGAGATATTCCATTTAATAGCACCTTTTTTCCCAATGTTTTCAGGTCTGGTGGAATTGGGCAGGCAAGCACCTTAAGGATGCAGTGATTCGTAAGTCAGAGTTGATTATCCAAATGTTCTCACTGACCGCAAGGCCTATTAAACACAAATTATAATGAAAGATAACAGCTGCTTACCATGTTGAAAGGTTTCATGTACGCGGCAGTTCGTACAGTCGCGGTAGTCCTCAATTGAAACATGAGATGTACCAAATAAATAGAATAGCTCATTCGGCTGAACGGTACAAACAGCGGTAGGGAAAGGAACCTCGTTTTTATAATTAAACTTTTTTGGTAATTTGAATCCAATTCCTTGAAAAGCCGTTGAAAAATCCTGAAAGTTTGTCAAGGGCAACTCACCACCGTAACCCTGAGTACAGACGTAAATGATCCAAGCCATAGCGATACTGAATCCGAGTCGTCCAACGGTGATGTTGACCACTTCCCAAACCACGTTGAAGACGGGTGCGTCAGGTTGAGTGAAATGATCGATCGAGCCACTGAATATTATAAGAATGCATGCCAGAATCCAGTACCAAATAAGTTGGACCTAGCATGATATAAAGTACATTTAGAATTTTGCCTGAAACAATGCAAAGAAATGCATCTAAGATGCCCGTTACCTTGCCGATCAGTCTCTTGTTATCTACTACCTCATACCCCAAAGAAATTTCTATGAAGTAGGGTAAGGCCCTGTTGTAAGTAACGGGATAGAAACTGATGAACTCATACTAATTGTAAGACTCCTTGATACTGGAAAAGTGACAACTTTAGTCTCGCACAGTGTTTCTCGGAAAGAGTTTCTCTCTTAATTCTTTGGAGTGAAAATTGCACCATTCCGAGAAAGAAGAGTGAAATCTCACTTTAAACGGAGTGAACGTCACTCTAAGCAGAGTGAATTTTCACTTCCTTGGATTGAAAATACCACCAGTGCAAGAAAAAGAATGAATTTTTCACTCCAAAAAATTTAGAGATTTACTCACGTCTTCTGATGATTGAAAACAGCAGCCCATTGGTTGACTAAGAATTCAACACCGGGTGCAATGAAGGATGCAATCAAGAACAGGGCAAGCATCGCCTGACCAAATTTCGGCCGATGAAACAGCGGGTACAAAATAATCGGGGAAATTAGGAAGAGTTGCATGTCGACAGCCAAATACCCGGTGTGAAGCATACACTAAGATTCGAGAAATGTCATTAATATAGAAATAAAATCTGTTGGCTCAGCTGCGTAGTAAATCACCATTTGATCTGCGTTGGCTAAATTCTGAACGTCGAGAAGGTTGGTCCATTAATTCTTCCGGCAACCGTCTCTGGAGAAACCAATAATGGTTTCCCACAATGGACCAGATCCACGATGAGGGAGATAGAATATATTGAATAATATTAACACAGCTAAGCATGGTGTAAGCCTGAAACAAACAGCAGAGATAGGATCGGGTATGTCTTGTTAAACTCAAGGGACCCTTCTGTATAATGTTACCAACACACCTGAGATATCGGCGCAGGTAGCGCTGAAATATATTGATTTTTGTCCCTGCATGTAGTGGCACCAGGAATCAGCCAGCCGTCAAAAAACCAGTCAAAACGAAAAAGGTATCGACCACGTAGGGCACCATTTGCAGGAGGTCTCCTATAACTGCCTGCCTGAGCTGTAAGTGAACAATTTTTCTTAAGCTGAGAAATATGATCAATCATTATAAACAAAAACCAGTTACATGGATTTCTCTCAGACTTAACCCACCTCGTACATTTCCGATATATTGACGAAAGGCACGAGCGCATTACTGATAACTCAATGCCCCATCACAATCAGACATGTATTCAGAAATCGAAATCCATGAATGGCTGGCAAAGTGTCCGGTGCCGTTTTAGTGGACAACAGTTTTATCGCATTGGTGTAAGATGAAAATTGAGCAATAATTTTCAAAGCCGGAGATGAATCACCGGATCCTGCTCGCACCACAAAATCACAAACTGTACAGAAGAGTAAAAGACTAGCTACCATCGCAAAAAAAAATCTGAAATAAAGACAATAATTTTTTTTTAATTTTTTTGTTTTGTTTTGTTTTCGACACGGAGGTTCATTCGAGTTCATTCATTCATTTCGAGTTTCTCGCCTTCAGTGACTCACGTAGCTAGAGATCTTCCGAAAATGAGATCATCTTCGAGCTCAACACTTGAACATGTCACCTGAGCAACACTGAATTGAAATGCCACAAGATCTGGCGTACTCTGGATGGACACATTGACAAGGTCTGAGACATCCTCGATGGCGCAGGACGACGGTAAGCACACTGACACAGTTAAGCTGAAGTCAACGTTGGGAGTAGGATTGTAAATCGATGCTTTTTGCTTGTACAAAATTATCGAATATTCTTCGTCAGATTTGTGAGGCATCGACAATGAGACCATGCAGTGCCGACCCTGAATGTCAAAAACTTTTTTTTTCCTCGCAAGTACCACTGCTTTGCTCGAAAACTATATTTAGAGTAGAAGACGTACTCAAAGTGGGTTCAGGTTCATTTTCGGATTCAAAATAACTGACATTTGCATTTTGAACTTTGACATTTGACCATGCCATGACCTTCTTCTGGAAGAAGTCGACCCAGGATACACCCCAATAATGGAAATCGGTCTACTTACTTTTCAGGGCCCACATCTCCCCGGCATCAGCGCTTTCGTAAAGCATTTCGACGTCATTCCTGCAGGTTGAAGCTACCTTCTCCGTCTAGGAACTGTTCAAGTTGATCCAAAGAACTTTTAAATAACTAGTAACCACTTTGGCAAGAGGAGGCGTCTGTTCATTTGCCACATTGTTCATATATGCAATAGCGAAATTCTGCATTGAAACAAGCAGCAAAATAATAGGATATTGCTTGCAGAGTAATTCCATATTTATGATAGAATATGGACAAAAGCTGGAGGAGCAGACTGATAAAACTACTCACATCCTCCACTGAACCAAAATAACGACGACTGATTCTCAGACTGATCGAGTTACTGACAATCAAGGTTTACCCCTGTTTTTTCGAATATGCCTAGAATAGCTATTCGTGTACATACCAAGTCCTAGAAGTGGCACATTTCGGTATGGGTTATTTCGACTATGAGCTAATAGAATGTGCTGTGTCACAGGAGAACAAATGGGAATTTGTGGCCGTTTCACCTCCGCTTCCGCCTATTTGCATTATTTTCGGGTGGCAAAAGGTCGCTAAGCAGCTTGAACATTTATTATCAACAATCCACAATACTGGCAATGTTTCGCAGTAAGAACACACGCTAACTAATAATAATTAAAAATGTAATTTATTAACCATAATAAATAATAGCAAATTCTGACGATAGACGAAAAATAAAAGATAGGAAAGTTTAGCGACTAAGAAAATGATCTTGTTATCTTAGACATTGAAACACCGATATTTTAATGACTTTACGTAATACAAAAGAAATAAATCCGATATTATCATATTTGGCTTCATTTAAATTGACCAGCTAATGAATTCAGCGGACTATGAAACGACTGAAATCAGTGTTGTCGTCGAATTGTATGGCAAATACTAGGCTGTAGATTTTTTAGAAAAAGATATTGCAGAATAACTCACATCTAGTGTGTGTATGTAACTTATATTATGCATATTACAGAAGTGACGAGGTTCACTCCGGATGTACGATGTGTATGGGCATTCTATTCACGGTGACTTGCAAATAGGGTAAGTCCGGTATAGTTGCCCCACATTTTCAAGAAGTTGAATAACAATCTTGAGAATTAAGTGTTTATATGTTTAGATTTTTTTTTTTTTTTTACATAAAGTGGACATTTTATATTCAGAAAAGTATTATATTTATGTAATTGTAATATAATTTGGGAATATAAAACAATAAAATATAAAGTTCGGCAAATGGCCAACTATCCCGAAGTTGCGCGTTAGTTGCCCCAGCGGCTCGGGACAGTTGGCCTACCTTATAAGTAGGTAAACCTACATAGTATAATTAAGTCAACGTATGGTTCAACTCCCTCTATTTTTCGTCGCCCTTCTTTCTTCTCTCACTTTTTCCACAGATATTACACCATATTCTGTATAGTGTACATGTTTCGTGGAGCCACTTCTGACATAAGTGATCTAACCTATGTAGATCTAAACTGCAACTTTTTTTAGACGTAAAACCAATTTTTTTCCATTAAGGGTGGCGGGGGGGGGGTATACTCGATTTGTTGCCGGCCTGTCTTTTTTTGCGAATATCTCCGAAACGGAGATCGCTGCCCAGGAATCGAATTGTCCTTTTGGCAGCCGATGTTTGACGAGTAATGAGTTCGAACTGGTACGTTTTATCGGATGAAATCGGGATTTTTTTGAATTTTTGATGCGTAGGCTGTGATATAAGTCGACATAAATGGCACGCCAACACTTTTCGATAAAAAAAAAAAAAATCCCGATTTCATTCGATCAAACGTACCAGTTCGAACTCATTATTCGTCAAACATCGGCTGCCGAAAGGACAAGTCGATTGATAGCCCTATTTCGGAGATATTCGAGAAAATAGACGGGGCCGGTAACAAATCAAGTATAACCCCCTCCCCCCTATAACTGGGGCATCTATCCCGGAAAAAAGGCGGCCAACTATCCCAAATGTTATATCGAGTTACTGATAATCAAGTTTTACCACTATTTTTTCAAAAATTCATGCAAATTATTATCTGGTAGACTTGAGTGGGGGTCGGCAAATCCTATTTGGCAGTCATTCAAATAGCCAATGTAGAATTGTTGTGAAATATTCCAAGGGAGTTCCCTTGAATCAATGTACACACAATGAAATTGATTCTGAGCCGGATGTGTTTGAAAATTCTAGAAACAGCCAATCGGCGATCTGAATTGCAAAAATTTAGAGCACCGATTGGCTGTTTCTTCAATTGTTAAACACATCCGGCTCAGAATCAATTTCATTATGTGTACACACATGTTTAGGCGGATCCTAGAGAGGATAACCAGAGATCTGAGAAATTATGTCGTTCGATGAAACCTTCAGACGCCACAGCCTTTCTGTTTTTATCTTTTTTTTTTTTTCGAGATAGGTACATATCCTTACGAAAAAAGTAGTTTTTCAGGGATCTGATTTATTTTCATCTACAGTAAGTCTGATCGTAAGGATTTTGTTTCGGCTGATTTCTGTATTCCTGTTTCCAATATTGAAAAGTTGATCGGTTATCTAACACCTCGAAAATCTCGAAATCTCGGGAAGCTTGTTTGATAGTGAAGCGCGTGTCGATTCGAATCTGTTTAACAAACGAGATTCGTGAACAGGTGCGTATGAACTAACAATTTTTCTTCCATAGTTGCAGACTTCAGACAGCCATTACTAATCGTTAAATTTATAGATGAAGACTTATATCTTATTCATGTTCATCTATAGATTTGCAATGAAGTCGAATATTAGCTTTAGACTAATGTTTGTCAAGCTTCGACCACATTTGATGGATTTCTTCCATAAACAAGAATCGATTCGTATAGTTAAATACAGAAGACCGAACGTAGAACGTAAAAGGAAGCCAAGAGCCACTTTCTATACATAAAAACAAGTTTCTGCAGTATAATTATCAAGATTGGCTTGGCTCGTGTAACGAGACTGTTGCACGAATAGTTTGACATGAACGTACCTGCTCTTGCAAGTAAGAAAGTGTATTGTTAATGAATACTTTGCAGTAAGTATAGCTCCGCATGCAGAACTCGGACACTTCATTTCTGAGTCGTTACTTCGACAGTTTGGAATAGAATTGAACAAGTAGTAATCAAGTGTATAGCTACTGTCTTAACATTGATGTTAAACACGATGCAAAATAATGTGCAACTCCTTCCTGGGTATTTCTAGAGGCCGATAACGGCAATCCGGTCTTGTAGGAAGTAGAGAGTTATATAATCGACTCGTTCCGTTTCACTTCTTATTCTTTTTCGATTTTCATTTTCTACCCCCATTTCACCGTCGTTTCGATACCGAAGCTTTCTCGCATTTGTTGAACCGTCGTGCTGCTGCTCGATCCGGATTAACTGTAACATCCGCGATCGGAATATATAGTAACGAGTGAATAATTGCGACTAATTTCGAACCAAATTCAATTGCAACGCCAAATTCTATTGACGTCAGCTTATCTCTTTTCGTTTTTTTTTTTTTTTTATTTTTCCATTTTTCTTCATTTCACTTCAACGCTCAAGTCATGTTTTTCGTGGTGATTGCCGTTTTTGTAGCAGGAGCTTACTGGTACCTTACGTGCAATTATAATTACTGGAAAATTCGGGGTGTACTCTTTCCCAAACCACAGCTTATTTTTGGCAACACGAAGAAGATCATACTTCTTAAGACAACGATCGGAGAGGGTCTTCAGGAGATATATAAAAAATACGAAGGATCGACGTACGTAGGAATCTACGAGCTGAGAACACCAGTACTTTTGCTGAGAGATCCAAGACTCATAAAGCTTATTTTAGTCAAAGATTTTACACACTTTCAAGGTACGTAACAAAAGATCAAGGACCCAGACCCGTTTTCCTATCTTTAATACGACTTAATCTTAATCTTCTTCTAGATCGAGGAATCGCATGTAATGAAAGCGTCGACCCACTCTCGGCGAATTTGATTAATCTTTCCGGGCCAAGATGGCGAGTACTTCGAACGAAACTGACCCCCGCCTTCACATCAGCAAAGATTCGAAACATGTTCGATCTGGTGGCTGAGTCCTCGAGGCAATATAAGGTGAGGATTAAAACTCAGTCCAAAACCCGAAATCTGCTACACATACCTACAATTTGATTTGAATAAGTTCAGCAAATTTACATTCTACTGTCCTAGGATTTTTTAAAGCAGTACGCTGATACGGGAGAGGTATTAGAATTCAGAAACCTTGCCGCAAAATTTACGACAGAAGTTATCGGTACTTGTTGCTTCGGTCTTCAGACCAACACGATCCAGAACGAAGACTCAGAGTTTCGAGCAATGTGCAGAAAGGTCTTAGACCCGTCTACGATAATTGCAGTCAAGAGAGTAATTCGCATGTACATGCCAGGGGTGTTTAAGTGGCTAGAAATGGGTCTGAATCCTCCAGACGTCACGGCGTTCTTCGTAGATGCAGTACGCAGTCTTGTAGAGTATCGAGAAAAGTACGGAGTAATCAGGCACGATTTTATGGACTTATTAATCCAAATTAAAAACAAAGGAAAAGTTAATAACGACCACGGAGCCTGTGACATAAATTCGAACGGGTCCAGTAGCATAATGGAAGCCAATGCTACGGGGATTTCTAAAGATCCGGATATCGGTGAGAGAAATACCCTTTGTCATGATCCCTCGAATAGCCAGCTGAACTCAAACAATGAAACATAATCGTGGAAACTCCTTTTCAGTTCTGGATGAGAAAGTGATGGCAGCGCAAGCCTACATATTTTTCTTAGCTGGTTTCGAAACGTCCTCAACAACCATGAGCTTTGCTCTCCATGAGCTAGCAGCCGATCAAGAAATCCAGAATAAACTGTACACCGAAATTGCTGCAGCCCTTGAGAAGCACGGCGGTCTCTGCTACGAGGCAATCTCAGAGATGGACTACCTTGATCGTGTAATTCAAGGTAATCATGGGTTATACCACCTAAGGCATTTTTCGATCCAGGTGGGACGACAGGTTTGTGTCCGCTCCCACTTCGTAAAAGGATTATGGGATCAGAACCGATTAACTGCATAAAACAGCACCCTGAATAACCCGGACAAATTTTCGAATGGTTCAGAACGTCAACTTGTAAACTACAAATTGAAAACCGTTAATATTTGTCAGAGTTTAACCGACTGTAGTAATATAGCCGTCCGATGGTAAGAATCGAGCTTTAACTAAGTAAGATAAGCGAGTTTGTAGCTCTGCGATTTGATTAACACATGATATGCTTACACGTTATCGAGTTTCAATACCGCAGCTACCTCTTCGCGCAATGTGTAGCCATGTAAAATCTTTTACTGAACCAGGGTAAGAGTTCTATATAATTTTCAGAAACTTTGAGAAAACATCCACCTGTTGGAATGGTTCCTCGAGTCTGCAACAAAGCTTACAAAATCCCTGGCACGAATACCGTAATCGATGAAGGCACCAAGGTCCTAATACCCATTTACGCCATCCACCATGATCCTGCCTACTATCCGGATCCATCACGCTTCGATCCAGACCGTTTTCTAGATCAGAATAAAAAGTCTAGAGAGAGCTGCACTTTCTTACCGTTTGGAGAAGGGCCGAGAATATGCATCGGTGAGTCGGCAGATCAGAATTACTTTCAATTATTAGTTATAAAGCGAAAAGAGCTGCAGAGGTATATCATTGTCAGCGGAATTGTCGCGGTCATTGAAACTGTCCGGTAACATAGTTTGTTCGGCATTGCTGCACGTTTTTTCGCAAGAAGACGATTTTTCAGACTTTATTATGACCTCATTGTCACTCTCTTTCACCATGTCTGCATGGCAAGTGGGGATTCGTCGATTTTCTATTCATATGACTCTTCGTGCTTCGTACCTACGTAGTTATTGTTCCTAATGATTATCTAGACTCTAACGCATATTGACAATTTGAAATCAGCATTCCTGAAGCCTGCACTTGATAGATAGCAAGGTTTGAAATGCGGGAGAATGGATTCTAGCTAATTTCCTCTTCTTGGTAACACGCCATTTATCAGTTTCAACCTGATTACAGAAATTGAAGCTATTTTACAGCTGCTTGATAATAGATTTGTTTGAATAATAATGAACGTTGGAAACACGTGATGGACGGGGAACTGAGGATGATGAATAATCCCAGGAACCCCCAGATGTTAATTGCAAAACCAAGTTTACCGATGCGATGCTTCCATCCATCTATATGGATGATTATCGCTTTTAGTATACGACGTAATTGTCACGACTTTCCGGTTGTGAATATCAACTTCATAAGCTGTTCACGCGATTCGTTACAACCATAAATACAAACATGAAATATATACTTCGGAGTTTTCCTCCCAATTAATAACACATACAACAGCAGTTCGTTCACATGGATATACTCATTCCTCGACCGACGTGCTCGGAAATATAATCTACTGTATTGAACTCCGAAAATATCTTCAGGATACATTAAGACACTTACGTCTTTGAATTTGCGCACAAGAACAACGATTGACCGCCTGAGCAATCTTACTTATATAATACTTTAAAACATTCAGTTATCGTTGCA
This sequence comes from Tenthredo scrophulariae, assembly GCA_963978835.1. Lineage (NCBI taxonomy): Eukaryota > Metazoa > Arthropoda > Insecta > Hymenoptera > Tenthredinidae > Tenthredo > Tenthredo scrophulariae. Next base: position 9,707,510 of record OZ022232.1, read on the forward strand.
GCAAAAAATAATATACAATCCGAAGAGCATCAATTTCGGAATTATAAACTGAACAGCGCCTCTTCGCATGAATTCTACTTGAATTCAGACCTTATACTATGCAGCTCTTAAATGTAGCGTCGAGAAATATTTTTTCATGAATTTAGCAATCTAATGACTTCGAAGAATCATTAATGATAAACCTTTTCACTATTGAATCGTTTACAAGCGACTCTCGGACTGTGTAACATCACTTTTTTTTGCAGGTACACGCTTTGCGTACACACAGACGAAAGCCGGTCTGGTAGCACTTCTTTCCGGGTACGAAGTCAACCTCTGCTCCACGTCCAGCATCCCTTTGGAGTATGATCCAACAGCCAACATACTTACGAGCAAATCTGGTATCTGGTTGAGAATTCGTCACCGTCTAGACCGCGATACATAATAAAATTTTCCTCGGTTTCATCGTCAGTCTATTTAGTCACTCTATAAAATACTCTCATCTATCCGTGTGGCATATCTCATGATCGGTCAGAAATGATGATTGTGAAGATTTCGCAAAAGTATGTATTACATAAATTGCAAAATTTCCTCTGAATTACTTACGTGTACGATCTGAACAACTATGTATAACATGAATACTTCGATAAGAGGCGAATGCTCACAAATTCTGTGATACCATTGCATAATCTTTGAGTTATCAGTGATGCACGGTACCGATTCTATGAATGACGAATAATTATCAAAATTATTCTGCGGGTTACGTAAGTTTTTTTTTTTTTTTTTAATCTATGGCTTTTTTTTTCTAATAAGAGTCGTCGAGAGATGCTGCAATTTGATTTTACTTCCGTCTAGAATACAATATTGAAAAAAGGACTGAAAGTTACAGAAAAAAAATAAATATTTCTAACTCAATAACTCTTTTCTGTCTTTGAATATAGCGTAAAGTTATTAATTTTACGGAATTACATCATATGGCTTGCTTTCAATTCGTATTTCCGGTCCCTACCCCTAATTCCTGAATTGATCTTAAGTTTCAAATAATTTTAGCAAAGAATATGATCAATGGATTATAATTGACTTAGCCGCATACGTAACGAGCGTTTATCTTCATTTCATTATCACCTGATGTGTATTTCGTCACTAAATACCGGACTTAGAAATAATCAATCAGACTAAGCGACTGTCTCACGTGAGAAACTAAGTCCAATTTCATTTGGACAAAAAAAAAAATGGCAAACATATCAATCCACCTTCTGAACCAGTGGCTTTGTTAAAAAAAAATAACGGAATTCGCCTAATCCGGCAGCTCATCTAACCGGAAAGTCGGGTTTATCGACTATTCCATACAAAGGAATCCCTGGTTTAAGAATGAATAATAGATGTTACATGACATATTTGTTGAATGTATTTTCTCGTCTCGTACTCTCTAATATTCTACAACGTATTATCGAGATTCTTGGTCAATGAATAGTGTCTATAATGAGTGGATGGAACTCTTCGATATTTAAATGAAACTAATTACTATAAACTAGCGATATGAGTATCGACCAGATGTTGATATAACACAATCGTGTTCTTCACGTGGGACAATAATGTGGTGAGTGGGAGAGAATAGATAAACACCACGAGCCCAAGGGGCGATATAAGATATAAGTGCGTTTTAGCTGCGTACTAAGGCTCGTGGCACTCAGTCAGCGGGAGGCGAGACTCGGTTCAAGACTACGGCGCCAACGTTCACGTGGCCCAGAAAAACATCTCGCCTCCTTAGCGTGGCTAGTGCAGGTGTCTAATTCCGTTTATAAGTGCAGAACGTACAGTGAAACTTCAAAGTAATTAGATGCAAGTAAAAGTTGAGGCAAAATAAACCATACAATTTCTCAAAAAAAAGAAATTCTTTGATTCCTGCTGCAGTACAGTGCGTCTTCGATTCATTTTTCGAGTGGAAATATCAAGGCTCAAGATATTACTCCGAGAGACTTTATCCTACACGACGAAAGTTAAATAAGGCTTGTTTTCACACAGACTATATTTAATTAGTAAAACAGCGCCTCAACAACGCTTTACGTTACCGGATGCGAGTATACTCATTAACATGCATGGTAAACTCACAAAATGCTCATAAACTCCTGGCTTGTAAGAAGTATCGGTGATTATCGATCGTTTTAAGACACGTATCAGTTAAGTTTGCATATCATTGATATCGATTGACCTTCCAGACCCGCAGACGCTCTGAAGACTGTAAACAAATCATTTGAGTCTTAGTCTTAGGTTCATACACTCCGTTTTAAACCACGTTGTATAGATTGAAACTTTTTTATCAATCAGTTTAACGATAATCAAAATTCATCAAGATGATCGGTGTGCTTAAAGAACTACTGGATCCGTTCATACTGATCGGCCTCTTGATTGGCATAGTGTACTTCTACTTTACGTCCACCTTTAACTTCTGGGAAAGCCAGGGAGTTCCGTTTAAAAAGCCGACGATATTCCTAGGAAATTTTGGCCGCCTTTTACTTTTCAAAAAGTCTCAATGCGAGGGAATTCACGATATGTACAACTGGTTCAAAGGCGAAAGATTCTTCGGTGTATTCCGGGTTCGTTCACCCGCTTTATTCCTCAGAGATCCAGACCTGATAAAGAGCGTATGCGTTAAGGACTTTTCGATATTTTCAAACCGCGGAATCCCGGTGAACAGTTCCCAGGATCCTCTAAACGGTCATCTCTTCAATCTCGAAGGTAGAAAATGGAAATGTTTACGGTCGAAATTGACGCCGGCATTTTCATCTGGAAAAATAAAAAGGATGTTTTATTTACTCGTCGAATGTTCTGAGGAATTTCAAAAGGTGATCCGTCAATCTGTGGCCGGCAATGAGCCAGTAGAAGTTCGTGCTTTGGCTGCTAAATTCACGATGGAGGTGATAGGATCCTGCGCCTTCGGCATACAGATCAATGCCCTGACAAACGAGGATTCAGCGTTTAGAAAAATGGCTGAAAAACTATCGAAACCTAGTTACAGGGCAGCTCTTTGGAGAATGCTTCGTACGTCGATGCCCACTTTGTTCAAGGTTCTCCGTATACAGGTCATTGACTCCACCGTAACGAAATTCTTCAAGAATGTCGTTTCGGAAATGATCAAAGAACGAGAGGAGCAAGGAATCCGAAGACACGACTTTATGGATCTACTCATCGAACTAAAGAACAAGGGAACCTTGGATGTGGAAAGTTTGAACGGCGGGACTCAACCTCTTACTGAAGAAGAGGTTCAAGCTGCCAAAGAAATAGGTATAGAGTTATCGATTTATCATCTACATAGACATGTGTTGATAAAGATTAATCTACACTGATCGTGATGACGATTGGCAATCGAAAAGCCCCGGCGATGTATAATATCGTGCATAGTAATGTTCATCAATGGTGTCCCCGTGGCTCACTATTTTTCTTAGCTTTTTTTTCAATCAAATTTCCCTTCTACAAATATTTTATTTGCCCATTACCAGTGGCTCACTTCATGACTCTGATCCACCTCGAAGCTGTCATATTCCTAATAACCTGAAGGTTACACTGGTCATGGGCAAATAAAATATTTGTAGAAAGAAAACTCGGTTCAAAGAAAGGCTGGAAAAAATAATGAGCCACAGGGACACCATTGATGAACATCACTGTACTATGTCTGTGAGATAATCGTCCATAAAGTTTGCAGATTCATTTGTTCGCAGCATTGTCAGTCAGTCGAGTAATTAGTAATTGAAAGACTTATCGGCCAGTTCGGAGAATGTGTGTATACCTATATTTATATGCGATAAAATTCCAACGAATCTACGTCAACCTATATACTTTGCATCAAAAGCATAATTTTCAATCTTGGGACGCATCAGAAATATTAGAAATTAATCAATGATCAAAAACCCCCCCGTATCGCACACAAGCATTAATTTAGATTAAAATACTCATTAAACTTGGACTCATTAAAAAAAGAGAACAAATCAATAATGCGAACGACGTTTTCTGCGCACAGGTTTGTCTAGAAATTTTATCTCCCCTAATCTGTGATAATTGAAAAGAAAAAGAAAAAAAATAGGACATGTTCACTGTGTCACAGTATACCATACTGTAGAGATAATACGATCATTTCGAGGTTGTTTAAACGCTTCGATTTGTATGAGAAACGCATCGCACAAAGAATGATGTGAATAATAATTTTTTTCCAACCTTGAATGATTCTTATATTAGTTTGATCAATTTTATCAATTATCTGGAAGTCAAGTATAACGCAGATCAATTAATTATCATTGGATTACGTAAGAGCGAAAGTAGTTGCACCTCGCTGAAGTAAAAAACTGTTCTCTATTAATAGAATCTATATAGTTATTCCACGGTTACAGATTTTAAATAAAAGTCTCGTACGTGAGATTTAATGCACTATATGTACATATGTTGATAAACCTGCCTTACTACGTTGGAGCTGTTTGAGTTATGCGTCTTCTTACTTGACCCTGCTGTTGAAATCGTTATCGTCATGTTAAAACAAAAGTCATAATCCGTGGCCTAAATGTTATATAAATTACTTGTTTATTATTATAACACGAGCCACATCATGCAGAGAGTCGAACAGCTCCCGCGATAGCCGTAACTTTATACTTTCGAGGAAAGAAAGTGTGTAAATTAATATATCAGCAAGAACTCGCAGCATATGTTGATAGACCGTCATGTTATTTCAGAATTAGATGAAAACGCGATAGCAGCACAAGCTTTCGTGTTTTTTGCGGCCGGATACGAAACAGCTTCAACAACAATATCCTTCTGCCTTCACGAGCTGGCATTGAATCCTGAAATACAGGAGAAGACCAGACAGGATATAGTGGAAAATATTGAAGAACACGATGGAAAATTGACTTTCGAATGCGTTTCAGAAATGAAATATCTCGATAAAGTTATCTTGGGTAAGTCATGGCCATGATGATAATCGTTAACATAATCCCATCAAACTGCGTCAAAAGCTTCTCTAAAGCCAATTTAATAGCAAGATTATAATCACACTTACTCCGCCTACTCTACCAGCAACAACAACGATAAAAATTATTTAATTAACCCCCTAGAAACACTGAGGAAACACCCGCCTGCCCCAATGCTATCGAGGAGATGCGAGGTCGCTTATCAAGTGCCGGGAACAAAGGTTGAACTACCTCCAGGAACTCGTGTTATTATTCCTGTATACGGAATACATCACGATCCTGAATATTATCCAAACCCAGAAGAATTCGATCCCGAACGATTCTCTGATAAAATCAAGCGGGCCCGTCATCCCTACACGTTTTTACCCTTCGGAGAAGGTCCCCGAAATTGCATAGGTATATTTAAATGTACAATTTATTAGGAAATTTTTACGAGTCATATTACTTCGGCGAAATAATATTGATGATAGAAGGAATTGGTAGATTTCAGTATTACGCAATGAACTCGCTGTTCTCTGCATTCGCGTGGGCATAGATACGCCTGCGTATATGAGTTACGTAATGTTATATATCCGTCGTATGTATTATTATAGGCATACCTTTTGATTTTTCATTTTTATTCTCCTTTTTTAGGTATGCGGTTTGCGCTGCTTCAAACAAAGATGGGAATAATATCTTTGCTCAAGGACCACGAGGTAAGACTTTGCGAGAAATCGGCTGTCCCGATGAAGTACAGTAGACGCAGCCTTGTTACAGCCAGTGAAAAGGGAATTTGGCTAGAGTTTAATAATTCCACCGAAATATCGAATGTGGAATGAAATTTATTTAATCAGATGACGGATTAACATTATATTTATGTGTTCTTCATCAGTTACTTCAACGAACCTGAAGGCACTAATAAATTAATAACATAGATTATGACCCGTCCATATTTTTCGTATAAAAGTAATGGGCATGTATAATTTGATAGGTTTTTATTTATTTTGTACTGATTTCGTTTATAGTCATTAAATTTTTATCATCGTAATAATTATACTAGATATTTTATTACAGCATTTATGTATCATAAATGTGAATATAAATACCTATAGGTATGTATGTATTTTAATTTTGTATTATTAATCTACTATATGTCATTCGTCAATAAAAATTACATAATAATATAAGTAATAAATATGAAAGTTCACATTGGAAGGTATATTATCAAAATATTTATTATAAAATTATTCAATATACAATGTAATCGATATTTAATATTATTCAACATTATACTACATATGATAGGGACGTATGAAAATAGGCCCTGTCTGGAACATCGATTTTCTTTCTATGTAACATTCATAATCGGAGTATTTCTACCTGTATACCTATTAAAAAATGATTCATAATCAAATAGTCTATAAATATAATACAATCGATTTACATTCCCATTACAAAGCTGTATAAGGTAAAGCGTATATTTCATGAGCAGAAAGAATTCAACATTAAACATTGCGATATACGTTATATCGCAGCTATGATGTGATGTTTGGCTAATGCTAATCGAATTTATAAACACGTCTGAATTCATTGGTTTGGTATTCAACAATAATACATCGGCGTAGCCTCAGGCTGGATAAAATCCACTGCATGTATTTTCCTTTAAGTATATTAAGATATAATTAATCCTACGTAAATTCTCGAAATCGCAAATCAATCTTCATATCTCCTTAATGCATCATAAAAAGTAATAAAATGATCGTTTCATACATATAAATAGAATTTCAAGTAGTGTCGTAAATTTTTGTATTTCAAATTGAAATTTTCTCGATTGCGATATCAACGCGGGCGTTACGCGGGAGAGGGCATTGTTCCAGCTGAAGCAGAAGATAATCTGTAGCTAACTTCGTACCAGTTGGTATTTTATCGCGTACATAATACGTATAGGTATAGTGTATACGTATGAACGGTACGTGAATAGAGTGGAATAGAGCTTGTGTGTTGCTCTAAGCTACGCGAGTGCGTCTGTTGAACTGTAGATTACAAATGTCACGTCTGTGAACTATAACGGTATAGAGCTGCCACTTCTTAATTCTTATTTATGAATTTTTTATAACCGCCTAATTGTGATATTTATTATTATAATGCCAGGGTAAGTGACCCATCTGCTTTATACATAATATATATATATATATACATATAACCGACTAATTGATGTATCATTTTCTTTTTCTTCTACAACTCAAACTTCTCGCGATAAGAGTTGACAGAGCTATTTAAACTTTTGACTGATGGTAACCACCCCCGATTATTATCACACCTTTCAGTATTTTTTTATTCGCGAAACCAATTAACCTACAAATCTGACAATTACAAATTATCGCCTCATCCTTATAGGTTAGACTGCTCGTTATTTTTCTTATCTCGATCATCTGACATCTCCACCTCACGGATCCAAGCTCGTATTTTCATTAATATTGTTATCGTTGTACGTATTTACGTAGATTTCTCGTTTTTTGCTTCAAACCATTTTCATTGTCATGAATATTTTTATTTCCGTTCATACACCGCTTATCACAAATTGTTATATTTTTCATATGAATTTTAAAACCCAAGCTAAACGCCGTGAACTTGATCATAATATCTAATACTTTATATCGAAAGAGAAGCAAGTTATCAACTGTCTAGAATCTATTCTAATCTACGCCTTATCATTCTGTGGTTTTACTCATGCAGTTCTTATTATGAGTTCAGTTTAAACACCTGAAAGTGTATATTGTGTGGGTTTATTTTATACCAGATGTCAAACTACAGTGGTAACACGCATACTCATAGGCCAGCGGTGATAGATTATGATCGACAATTTCAAGAAGATTTAGAACGAGCTCAGGCTCTTAGCTTGGAAAGCTTAGCCTTGGAAAAATTTAGATTGCAAAAAGAACAGCTAGAATATACCAGCCATGGAAGACGCAATTATACGGCACAAAACAGTAAGCATATCAGCAGCGTCGAGAATAGCGGCGCGACTGAAGTCGACGGAGAACCGATCAGCGATAGGTATGCAAATATGAGAAAGAAGGTCTAATCTTACATTTTATTGAGATTAAGAGATCAATTCATCTCTTTCTATGGCTATTTCATTTTTATTCTTATTCCATTAATCAGTTCTCATTTTCCTTCCTTAGGGTTCTTTTGAGGAGTCGACCTAGGCCAGGATCTTTTAACACTGGACAACCAAGACCTACAGCAATAATTGCACCTCCTCCTCCTGTTCCATATAGAAGAAATTCTTCGACTTCGGGCCCTTCCAGTCGGGGAGCTACAACTGATTTAATCAATTTTTCAAGTCCTGTAAAACAGGATGGTCTTAGTCCATATTGTACACCGCCACCTCCTCCGCCGTAAATATTTCACCTATGTTCATTTATCCGCGTTAGCGGAGAAATATTATTTGGTATAAGACAAGAATATTAGACTAATCTACAATGCTAAACGAAAGTCTATCTAAGAAAATTCTGAGGACAGAAGTTTCTCACTTCTGGGTGGCCAACCTTAGCATAGTTTTATTGTTACTAAAGTAAATATTTCACAAGGCTGAATCTCTGATGGAAAATACATTCACATCCCAGTCGAAAAAGTCGTAATATTTGAATGCTCTTAGCTTGGGGAAAACTTTAAAAATAAAGCTCGAGTACTAAAAATTGGAATTAAGAGCTGAAAATTGAACAGAATTTCTTTTTCACCGTGTACAACAAGATTTTCGAGTAGGAGTTGAAGAAAAAAATATTCGTTCGAAAAAAAGCACCCTTATGATTAGTCAATGTACCGTCTTATCTAACATTCTAACGAGACATATTAATTATATTTATCGTGTATATTGTAGAACGTTAAACTATGCAAAGTTTGTATGGAAAATCGGCCTTGCATATATGCTTAATTGCAAGATATGTATTCATGGTTGGTTGTTCTGACTCTCAATATCACAGAATGTTATTGAAATATAATATGAGTCTATTAATACGAACTAATAACGATAATGATTTTATAAATCACAATCTTATCAATATCTCTCTAGTTGTCATTATAAATATCTCTTAAACAAAGGCTTTGATTTTCAGGAAAGTAGCCATCGAACCAAAATGGGATACGCATCCTTCTTTGTTGAGGAGGGCTCCGAGAATATCTCGCAGTAGTAGCTCTGCTAGTACCTATAATCCCAGGGATTTAAGATATCATTCACCTTCACCAGGCCCAAGCACTTCGACTGTTCCGGGTACACCTGGTACACCTAGTACCCCAGGAATTAGTCCTGTCATGTCTAGAGCAAGCAGCGTTAGTAGTACTACACCTGACAGTATCCCACAGGTGAATAATCACCCTCATTTATATTTCTCAACACATAATCGTGCAAGGGAAAAAAAAGTCTAGACTTCAAAATAGGGCTTTGGCTTTCATCAAAACTTCACATTCACACTCACATTCTCTTTTAAAATGAAAGTGATTCTGTGTTTGAGATCATTAATATATTGGCCTTTTGAACTCTAGTCAATAACCATGTTCTTGAAGAGCAGTTCTTTGACAAATTTCAGATTCCTCCTCTACCAACGAATTATCGATCTTGTGGGAGCCCATCTCTATCGAGAGTATCTGCTTCGAGTTATGCTGCAGACAGTAGGCAGCTAGATGTCCTAAAAGTTATAGAAAAAAAACCAAATAGTAATCTGATAGATCTGAGTGCTTTTGAACAGAATGAAGACAAAACTAATGTGAGAGTTAGCGTCCTAGAAGCATTTGACCCCTTACTTGTCAAGACTGAAGGAAATGACGAGGCCGTTATGGCAGCTAGGGAGGGTGAGAAAATTCTCATATATCGAGACCTGCTCTTCCATGTATCAAAACCATTTTACTAATCAACTCTTGGCCTATTCAATACAGATACCGAATCGCAGCTCAGTGGATCAGTATACGATCCGTTCGATCCATTCGACTACATGTACAGCACAAATGAAAGTGTTAATTCAGATCCGGTTTATGCTGCCGTTGAAAAATCTGCTAAATCACCTGCCGTATCCCCAGCTGCGCCTCCCCCTCTTCCACCGAGGAATTCATCAGCTTGGAACACTATTGAAAGGAGGAGGACTTCGCTGGATCGTCGTGTTAGTATATGAAGTCAGATTTCTTTATTAATATCTGAAATTAAATGAGATATTCATATTAAATATAATTTCTTTCAGCAAAAACGACACACTCGATTATATGAAAATATAACAGTTGTAAAAGCCAGAGCATCATTGCACGACTGTGATCTCAAAGCGTTTCATAAAATGATTAAATCCGTTAGAGGTTTGTGAAAGGGGATAAAAAAATTCAACGTTTATTACTGTCTCATATCCGAACATCGTGAATAATTGTCTTTCCATTACAGGTGATTTTCCGTTCAATGACCCAAGTACGAATATCGGCCATGTAGTCAGTTCTATGATGGAGAACTTGTATCCGGACGGTACTAGCATAAAAATAGTAGTACTTCCACAGCTTCCTGATAACAGTGAAGAGTCTGTATCACCTATTTCTTTCACTTGCGACGGTGAGTTGTGACGGAACGATCTTTCCCCCGATGAAAAAACGAGGTTCTTACATAAATCCTTTATGTTTTTAGTTAATTGCAGTGTGGAACATGTCATACTGAATGTTGCTTGCACTCTGGATGACGAAGACACTGTTAATGTAGATAAATACTGTTTGAGAGTTATGGGATTAACTGAATACCTCGCTCCAAATACTACCTTAGCTCAATACGAATATGTACATCAGTGTATCAAGCTAGAGAAAGATATTGAACTAGTAATAGTTACGAGAAAGCAACTTAAGCGATCCCTTGCCAGAACAGTAAGCAAACTTTGTATCCAAACTCATTACATGCCATAGATCTTCCGAAACTCTTAGTTTTCTTTTTTTATAGCTTCAAGATGATAATCGGGATCAATGCTTGCGATTAGAAGATATTTTGCCCAACGAACCTCTGCAGCCGATATCTTACGATACTTTAATCATCTTGTTGGGTAAGTTTTCATGTTTTATCTCAATCAATCTATACAACAAGGTATTTTGATCAATTTTATCCTGCAGAAACTGTTGAGAAAGAAATGGAGCGGGTGGAAAACACTGCGCTGCAATTGGCTACAACCAATCACACATCTAGTCTATTCCCACAATTTAAACCCCGCGGTGTTGTCCAGGCAGTAAAAGCGGTCTGTGCTTTAATGGGGAACATAGAAACTGTTGAAGTAACAGAAGTAGTCGAAAATTTTGTCCACGCTTTCTGCCAGTTCTTGCCGTCGTCTCATACGGCTAATAATGAGTGTAAAAAGCCAGATGTACTGCACGAAGAAGGAGATTATTCTCCTGTAGCATTGAAAACTAAATTTCCAGAAGTTATCGCGTCTAACTGTCACAAGATAAGAGACGCTATACAAGACCTAGTTGAAACTTATTGCCACGCTTTTAGAGTCGATTTCCAATTGAATACTAGGGGAGAATATCCAACTAGTAAGTAACAGTTTTTATCATCTGGTTGCCTGACTCAACTTCAACGTACTCTAAACTTAAATTGATGTTTCTACAGATACATTAGCTTCATCAGAAGTAATAGACACAGTCCTTGTCAGAGTAGGCGCTCTCCACAGATTACCAAGCTCGTGGAAACACGACGATTACATTATAGCTGCACAAATATTTCACGGAACTAGACCCGTTGGTCAACCAGTTGTCTCTGAACCAATGACTCTTAGTTCAAGTTTTTATCAAAGAGTTTTATTCAACGCTTGGTGAGACATGGTTTTACTTTATCAAAAAATCAACGCCAAATTTCGAGATTTAAAAACCTCTATACTCATCGACCAAATTTTCACTAAGATAGCATTGTCTGATCTACTCATCTCTGCATAAATTTCTCCAGGCTGGAATTTCAGGGTATGAGTGTATGCCAGGTACCAAGAGAGGCTCGTTTAGTTCTGGTACTTTATGGAAGAACTATGCAGCCCACAGAACATGAGGCTAGCTCCTCTTCGGAGGGTTCAATGCACAAAGAAGAGCTTGGCTGGGGAGCATTGCAGTTTTTTGACTATGATGGGTGAGGGTTTCCACAAATTTCACTTAAACTCATAATAGATTTTTTTTTTTTTATCTATTTATTGATTTATTCATCTTGTATATTACAGAACCATGTGCCAAGGTAGCTACTTTCTTACCTTATGGCCACCCAACGCGGATAAACGATTGGGCCCTGCTCCGGCGCCTGGAATTCATCCTTATGGAAATGTTCAGCCACTCATTGGCCTGGAGCTCCCTGATTACGGTGGCAAAGTATTGTTTCCTACAGAACTTAGAGATCACGACATTAAATTCCTTGATTTTAACTCGCTGGATAACAATACGCAAGAACTACTCATAGACATTACACAACAGGATACATTCTTCAGGTACATAAATCATCAAATCAAATCAACGTTTTAACACTTATCTTCATTGCGTATCATCAATTTGAATGAATTATCTACCGTACAGACCCCCCTTAGAAGAAAGAGAAATCCTTTGGGAAAAGAGACACTATTTACATGACCGACCCGAAGCATTACCAAAAGTGTTGCTTGCAGCACACAGCTGGGATTGGGCTTGTTTACCAGATTTACATGCTTCTCTACGAGTCTGGAATCCGTTGCCCCCGGTTCAAGCATTACAGCTGCTCCTGCCGTGGTATGCTGCTATACTTCAACACTGCATAATCTATTTCAAAATTGTGATGAAGCTAAATAGCTAGGGTTGTACTAGATTGCTTATATGTACAAAGGCTCGCTTATCTTACAGTTTTCCGGACATGAAAGTACGAGAAATGGCAGTAAGCTGGATTAGAGATCTAACTAGTGACGAACTGATAGATTATCTACCGCAGTTATTACAAGCTCTAAAACACGAGACTTATGAAGCATCTCCTTTAGCCCGATTCTTACTCGAACGAGCTCTTCTATCACCAAGAGTTGCTCACCACATCTATTGGCTGTTGACTCAATCACTGCCAGGACAGAGTCCCCAGGTACACATTCGGTGGTCACCGCATTAACATAATTAACAGTTATGTAATGCATGATGAATGATGATCTTTTATATCATTAATATCATTTCACTATCATTCTCTCTGTAATCGACACATCGAAAGCCTAATGTCACTAACTTACCAATGTCTGAAATGGTATTTAACTTTTGATTTAATCTTTGAGAAGATGGATCCTTATTTCATCAATCATTGATCGATAGAAAGCTACTGGTTAAAAACTAATGGATTATTTTTCGTTTCAGAATTCTGCAGAGACACTTGCAGAAGATGACGGTAGCACTGTCAGTGCTTCTCGCTACCTTAGAAGATTGCAATTAATGTTACGTGCCTTATTGGCTGTAGTCGGAGATGCTCTAGGGAATAGTTTCCTCAGACAACAGTGTCTAGTCAAGGTAATGAAATTATTCCACTATTTATCTAGTATGGTTGATATAATTCAATAATAAAAATAATTCATTAATATGTTACAGAACCTTCACGAGGTTGCAGAGAATATTAAAACAACAAAAGATTCTTTGAGAATGGAAGTACTCAAAAATGGATTACAAAATATTAATTCTCAACTAATGGAAAACGACGGTACATGTTTACCTCTCTCTCCGAGCAGAGAGGTCTTCGGTATCAACGTACAAACTTGTTCCTATTTTCCATCTTTTACCCTGCCTCTTAAGATCAATTTTATGAGTACAGATAACGCCATAATTCCTGCGATTTTTAAGGTGATTATTACTTCCCTTTTAATTACAAATTCTGATATGAAGTAGCTGAAATTTACCGATGAATTAACTTTTCACTGCGGATTGGCATTCGTTTTAATCAATAGCATGCGAAGAATGATGACTAACTTCCTTTGAGCCATATACCATGTGAATAATATAATCAATGCTTTAGGTCGGCGATGATCTTCAACAAGACATGTTAACTCTCCAAATGGTTCGAATAATGGATAAACTTTGGTTGAAAGGAGGTCTAGACTTGAAGATGGTGACCTTTGCTTGCGTTCCAACGGGCTACAAACGTGGCATTATTGAGTTGGTCACTAACGCAGAAACTTTACGAAAAATTCAAGTGGAATTTGGTTTAACTGGTTCGTTTAAGGACAGGCCAATAGCGGAGTGGCTAGCCAAGCACAACCCTTCAGAATTAGAATACGAAAGAGCAGTGACAAATTTCACTGCTTCTTGCGCTGGATATAGCGTAGCTACTTATATTCTTGGAATCTGTGATAGACACAACGATAATATAATGCTAAAAACATCCGGGCATCTGTTTCACATTGATTTTGGAAAGTTTTTGGGAGATGCCCAAATGTTCGGCAATTTTAAAAGGTATGGAATGAAATCAATCATTCAAATTATACGTTTATATCTCTAAATCGATACATTTTTATTTATTAGGGATCGAACACCGTTTGTCTTAACATCAGATATGGCATACGTTATAAACGGTGGTGATAAACCCTCGGCAAAATTCCATCATTTCGTCGATTTATGCTGTCAGGCATTTAACATCGTAAGAAAACATAGCAACTTGATTCTTCATCTGTTTGGCCTGGTGCGTATCTCTTTCTGATATTCCTAGACTAACTTCTTATACGAATACTGCAAAATTCAACTCTTACAGTTGATCAGAAATTGGATTCTAAAAAATGATCGAAAAGTATTAGATTGGACTATTTTATATAAGAAATTATCATCTAGCAACGACTTGCTCTCATCGCAACGTCGAAAGTTCTTCTAATTATTTTCATTGTGATTGATTATATACCGTGTATTATATCATGCGACGGAGTCTTGGTTCTTTCACGAACCATAACTTGCTTTCTTAGGATATATTTCTAAAGTTTCACTACATGGTGTGTACTTCAAGATAAGCTTATCTTTCTCTCATAAAAACAGGATGTGTGCTTTGTTATGTATAATTTCCCACTCCTGAGAGTAACGATACAAAACAAAGTGTAAACACAACACAAAACATTTTAGTTTCAGTAAATTCCCCGTTATATCAGTTAGAAACACTTGAACTCTACCCAAAACCGTTTATCCTGTTTTATTATTTGCACTAAAAAATTAATTGGCGTTATTTTTAGAGGCACATTACTCACAGCTCTCTACAACAACGCATTGCCACACAGTGTATTTATATAACTCTGTATAGCAATAACGGAAAGTCTTATCCGTTAATGTTATCAGACTCAAAGCCACAATCACGCATAACTTTTAATGTCGTTATAATTGGACTTGGATATATTTCACATTATTCTGAGTGAGCCTTGGTGGAATGTTGTGTACCGTTATTAGTGAACTAGTTCAGTTTTGCAACGGGATTGACTATTAACTAATAGGAATAAAATTTCTATGAAACGTTACCTCGCAAGTCCTTGAACATTATACTGATAAAAATTTGAATCATTATCAGCAACTTGAATCTGCATCTAGGGATCAGTGATCACGCAATGTTCAGTTTTTCGTGTAGTTAGGATGAACACGAAGTCGAATACGTTAAGTGATGAATACACAGAGTTGATTTCAAGAGCATTTATATGTGTTTGCGTTTGTGTTCATGCGACACGAGCCAATTGACGAGATTTAAACACTAGATGATGTAAAATTGAAAATATACATTGAGGCATCAGAATTAACGATTTGAGGAATACTAGAATACAACTGTTCTCGAATAGGAGTTTGAAAATGATTGTATAGACATTTATTTGATAAGCCATAAAAAGGTCAATCAATATGAATAACTTGATACATATTAAAAGACTCCGTACCGAGTTAGAAAACTCTCTGATAATTCAGCAGAAGCTAAACAACATTGAGAATAAAGAAGATTTAAACAAGGTGAAAATGAATGAATACACTAATCCTCAGATGGCTTCTTCTGGTATTCCTGGAGTTACAATGGATGCTGTTAATTACGTCCAAAAAGCTCTTCTACCTGGTCAAACAAACCCAGAAGCAGCTGCAACTTTTGCTCGAATGATTGAATGCTCGCTTAAAAGTTGGTTTACTCAGTTCAACTTCTTTCTTCATAATCTTGCACAGCTTAGATTTTCTGGCGAACAAAATGACGGAGAATTGCTATCGTTCATTCCGCGAACGTATACGTGAGTTTACAAATAAAATGTTACTAATCTTGATTAAGTCCCTTAAAGAAATTCCAAGGCCCTGCTATCTTGCTATCAAGAATTCTCAGTAGAGTATCTCACATTCTAATCTGATGAAGAAATACCATCGTCAGATTTTTAGATAATTCAAAGATAAAATTGTGATATATATATTTTTTTTTCATTTCTATTTTCAGAATGCAACAAGAGGGACAATTGACCAGCGTACAAGTATACGGATATCAAAAACGCTATGACCCTGAGAAGTACTATATGTACATATTGAAAATTGAACGAAAAGGTCACGCTGATCCTACGTACCTATTCCGCTCATACAAGGAGTTTTGTGAATTTTACCAAAAGCTGTGCATTCACTTCCCTCTTGCCAAAGTTGCCAGGTAAATTGAAAATTTTTTTACGTTTATTTACAGGAAATTATTCTCGTTACTTAAGTCAGAAATTAGGAATTTCCTACTATTTTGATGGTAAAAAAATTTGCTATACAAGATAAGATCTATACGATTAGTTATGTTTATTATTCTACCACGCTCTCACAGGCTTCCTTAAAGAAAATATAATCAAAATAAATTCACATGCATCATGCAGAGTTATACTATTATTATAATATTACAAATATTGTGAAATCAAGCTATGCCTGAAGTTAAAAATATAGCATCTGCGGCTTCTGTCTTTCTGTTTTACTTATCTACTTGAAAAAAAAAGGAACCAATTCATTTCAAAGATCAGTTAACACAAGCTGCTGATGTTGGGGATTAAAATTCTTCATCGTTATCACTGTTCTTATCTATTTTCACTATTACTACACAAAAGGATCAAGGGGGTCAAGAGATTTGCTCTGCTGATAGCTGAGGAATATCAGCCGTTAGTAAAACAAGCTTCTCGAATTATTAACTACAACTTATACCACACAGAAAATACCTTACTTCTAATACATCCATTGCTACATACACTATACATCAATATCACTGTCTTGTGATACTTTCCTCGTTTCTTGAAGCGTTAAAAATTGTGCAGGGTCATTTTTTGATGTACGAGGACTACTTTTGTTGAAATTTTTTTGCGGCACTGGTGCTTTAACTTTCTTTTTCTTGTAATCTCCCTTCTGGGTTTTTTGTACCGGTCTTGGTGTGTTCTGTGCAATATTCTCAGTTACATCCAGCTTCAATAACGATTTTCGCAATACCGAGGGATCCCCTGCTCCCAATCCATTGTACATATCTGCTCCATTAATTTCTGAACCGTAAAGATTTCTGGTTGAGGAACTATGCGCCGTCTCAATGGTACTCGATGATAAGAATATTAGATCATCATCTCCATTCGCTACTCCAACATTTAGATTATTCAAAGCAGGCATTGATTGCTGCCTAATACTTAGTTTGGGTTCTGGTTCTACATTGCCATTATCTCTCTGATTATAATTTGATCTAAACTCATAATTAGGTTCGTCGAAGGTCATGGTTCTATAGGAACCTGCTACAGCTGAAGTTTGTGCAGGCACTCTATTCATCCTAACACGCGCCTTGAACCACTTGAAACCCATTTTTACTGATATAATATTATGCACGCTTTCATAACACTTCACTTATTCAGAGTCCATGGGCAGCTGTTCGATCGCTTGCAAAAATCTGCAAAAAAAACATTATTTTCTATAAACCTCATCGTAAGCCTATGACAATATTTACAAACGATCATAGTAAACTTATATTTGCAAAGGAAACTATCTACAATGTAATGTATAAAAGTTTTTCAGATCTAAATGGGATGAATCATTGCCCGGCGGAGTCGAGCCACATATGTTAGTTTCTTCCGTAGCTCTGAATCTAGTGAATCACAGTTTACACGTAAAAAGAGTTATCAGAATTTTTCACTGCACATATTTTCATTTGATCAATTGAAATATAGGAACTAAAATACTCACTTTTTATTTACCGCATAATCCTGGGCCGTACTTTAAACGATTTGGTTGAAATACACTGCCATTTGATAACATGTATTCTAATCAATACGTCACTTGTTATCTGAATTCATACCTTCCAGTTAGATAAAAGTACATAGGATTCTTATTTCTACTGTATTGTGTTGAATCTCTGCGTGTATTTTTTTCTTTCGCTTTATCTTTTGAATTAGATGAACGCTGAACTGAATCTTTGTGTTCGGCAAACAAAATGCACAGATTTACGGACAAAACTTGTAATGCCTGTGAACAATGTTGATTATTCTATTCCTATTATTAACAACCATGATTACATTTTATCTATAGAACGATCAACACACCTGTGCAATTGATTATCAGGCTCTCTGTACTTGAACATAATTATTGGCACTATTTTGAAAGGATTTTCCACTTTCATTTCATCTCATAGTAGTTTAGTAAAAAG